>CM075103.1:30193020-30903187 GCA_037576195.1 Phytoseiulus persimilis
AAAACAATGGGCTGGAGTTTTCTCCCTGGGCAACTCCTGTAGTCTGTGCAAATTGCGGATGCTCTCCAACTCCGTCGTCGATCATTACTCCTCCTTCTTGTAGCATTTGGTGGATCAGTCTGAGCATTTTACTTGTTACCCCCGCTTCGGCGAGTTTCCTTAGGATGATGTCCCGCGCGGAAATATCGGCTCGATATTCTTTATCGATCACTTTTCCGATTTCAAAAAAGATATTCCAAGAATTGACGATGTTATGCCCACAACAAGATCGGGCTCGAAAATTCCCGACTGAAAAAATCCACCCTGTATAGCGCATGGAGAGTGTATAATTGTGAGAAACTTGACGGAACAACGCGAAACGTCCCATCCATATAAACGGTTGATGTTTGCGTAAGAATCCACAGGCAGTCGCTTCACCCGAAGCCGAGAATTTTGTTGGCGCCTCCGTCATCAAAAAGCACGGACTTGGCACCAGACGCGGTTTGCGTCCAGACTCCTGCGACCGACAAAGCAGCTGAATTTTGAGGTATTCGCGACCGTACGGAAGCTCTGTGTTTGTGAAGAATCGTGCAGATATGGTTGAGCGTGGGAAGTGCGGCTCCTATTTGTTCATCATCGTGATCATCTTGGAGTTCGTCTAAATCAGCGGTTCTCAAAGTGGTCGATATCGACCCCCAGGAGGTCGATGGCCGATCTCCGGTTTACAGAGGTGATGCGGAGGATAGATTTGACCATACTTCTTGGCGTCCACGTAGGTGGATCCAGGGGTCGACGGTCGAGACCCGGGGGACGGCAGTCCATAAACTTCGACGAAGTCGCCTAGGGGGTCGATGGGTCAGTGGAGTTTGAGAGCCACTGGTCTAAATGCTCGGCCAAGAATTGCTGATGAACCTGCCGACAAGAATGATCAGCACGTACCAAAGTTGTTGCCTTCATGTCGTTTATGCCCCTTCGCCGTAACACTTCCGTTCCATTCCCCGCGTGCTTGTGCTCTCCCTTTTTCTCACAATTGTTGATTCTGGTACCTGCAGGAGATCGACGGGAAACGGATTATTTTCGACGAAAACGCCCGAAAAGAGATTATTCGGAACTTGGAACTGCTTTGCTTTCCAGATCGGTATTCACGAGCGAACGATCTGGTTTCCTACCTTTTCTATGGTTGCTCTCGCGCCACAGTTCATAGTAGACTTCGAACACATCTACAGTACCGTCGTTCTCCGATCGTTTTATCCACTGGGTACAAGAAGTTCCTCACTCTGAAGAGTGATTCACCCCATGAAGACTTCACTTCTTCAATTTCTGCGTTCGTTTCCTTTTCCGAACGGATTTCACAATGTGACAGGCTATTTTGCGACGCGACTCTCCGCCCAAGTCCGAGTCATCTTATTTTGCGCAGTTCCTCAACGGACGCCGTCGAATTTCATGAGCCTTCCATTATCCAGCCGTGAAAGTTCACATCCACGTCTAACGACCTTCGCATTCACTCTCTAGCAGTAATTTAACAACGAAACTTCGACGGTTGAGGAACATCGTGCTCTAAGGAATCAAATCATCAGTGATGGCGGCTATCCCGCCTTATTTTTCTTCACTTCGTCTTCGCTCAGTCGTGCTCTCCCCTGAGCGCACTGACGGTCATTTCCAGCTATCTGTCAGGATGGGTCTCTTTTTAGACATGCGTTCAGCTCAGGGCTTCCCAAACTTTTTCATTCCATCGATCCCTGAGCAATTTTTCTCAGATTGCCACACACCCCCAACCAGCGGGAGCCTCGATCGGATTAAATTCACAATGTACGAGAATTCGATCGAAGGTCTCTTCATTGAGCGTGGTTCCGATTCGGTGGAACGTATTTCCAATGAGATGGATGTACTTGATTTGACTAAACCGAATCCTTCAAGTTTGATTCTAAACTGCTCACCAGAAGCTGGAGATCGCCGCCTTCAGTGATGGCCATCCTGTTTCTAGTCCTCATTGAGCAACCAAACCTGCTCTCGCCAATATCCCTGAGGAAGTAAATGATCGCTGAGTTCCATAGGTGATTTTCGGTGCTTGTCGGAACGAATGAATCACTTGTATGGGAACAATGAGCTTCGGGGGAGATGCCTCTCTTATTGGGCTTGTTCGGTGGCATCGGCTTCTGTTGCGAGGTCTTCGCGCTCCATTTACAATCCCTACGGCTACGGAGTCTATGTAAGTGGTGTTTGGATGTTCCCGTCATGGAGCAAACGTCCGGCAGTACAATAATAAAGAGGTCAGTCGTACACACGCGATCCAACCGGTGCCTCGTGACTCAGGTAGACTACGACTCAAACATGGTGTCAGAAAGTCAAAAGAAAGCCCAGGCTTAGTAGTCGCGAGGGGAGAACAGCCAGCGGGCGCTCGAATAGATTGTGAACTGTTGGGACCGACCGAAACACTCCCCACGTCCAGCAAGGTGTCGTTATGGCGGCTGCGACGTTCCCGCCGCCTGAGCCGTTCTCGTTCAGGAATGCCGATTGGGTCTTATGGTGTCGTCGATTCGAGCGTTTTCGGTCGGCTAACCAGCTCAAGACGAAGAGCGAAGAAGACCAGATCAACACGTTGATCTACGTAATGGGACCGAGGGCAGAGAAGGTGTATGAGTCGCTAAAGATGCCCGAGGAAACCACGTATGCGGAGGTCAAGAGGAAGATGACGGAGCATTTCTCAGCAGGGAGAAACCCGACCGACGAAATGGAGAACCTGATCACGTGCAGGCAGAAGGAGCAAACGGTGACGCGGTTCTACGAGGAGTTGACAGTCGCGGCCTCGAGAGCAACACTCAAAGACTTGAAACCTGATGATATAGTGCGCGAGTTGTTCATCATTGGATTGGCCAATAAGAAAATCAGCGACCATCTTCGCTACCGGGTGAGAGAGGATTTGACGCTAGAGAAAGCTTTGACCATCGCGCAAGGTATGGAGAAAAGGGCCAAGAAGGAAGCCGGAGAAGCGGAAGAAACCTCCGACTTGGGAGTAGATGCGGTGCAAAAACTCCGGGGAGCACCGCGCCGTCGCCAGCAGGCCCCGGAGGGCAGGAGCCCGTGCAGAGCTTGTGGTTACCGTGAACACAGGGGACAGTCATGCCCGGCGGTCAATCAGGAGTGCTCAAGGTGCCGCAGGAAGGGACATTTTGCCGCTGTGTGCAGCTCCGGCCGGCAAAGCGTGTCCGAAGTAGAGTGCTTGGAAGACCGTGACGCGGAGGCGGACGGTCGTGCTTTGTTCCTGGGAGAGATATCGGTCGACCTATTGATCCGATCGGGCGGAGAGCACCCTGCGCGTTTTGTCGCTTTGGCGGTTGGGCGGACCGCTGTGAGGTTTAAGGTTGACACGGGAGCAGACGTCACCTGCCTGGATGTTGGTTCTTATGATGGGTTGTGTCCCAAACCTTCTTTGGCGGTTTGCCCCGCCAGGCTTCGCTCGCCGAGTGGGTATCTGCATGTGTTTGGAGAGTTCCGAGCGACAGTGCGATTCAAGAAAAACGAGTACGAGCTTCGAGTGGTGGTGGTGGCGTCTGGGGGATCAAATCTGCTGTGGAGACCGGACGCGGAGCGGATGGGGGTCGTGAGCTATAACCTGGACGAGACAACAGAGAAGACAATACTGGAGGAATTCGAGGACTGCTTCGCAGAGTCGGGACTTCTAAAGATAGACCCCATCAGGCTCACGTTGAGGGACAATGCACAACCAGTGGCGATACCCACGGCAAGAAACATACCGTTTCCCCAGTTGGAGACTGTTAGAGAAGAGTTGGAGCGAATGGAGAGGTAGGGAGTGATAAGGAGAGTCACCGAGCCGACGGAGTGGTGCAGCGGCATGGTGGTTGTACCAAAGAAGACAACAGAGGATGGGAAGAAAAGGATCAGAATCTGCGTGGACTATAAGGCCCTCAATCGTTGCCTGAGGCGGCGCCGATTCTACTTGGATACCCTGGAAGACATTGCACCTAGACTCGCGAGTTCGAGGTTCTTCACGACCTTGGACGCGGTCAGTGGTTTCTGGCAGAAGCCTCTCCACGAAGACAGCCAGCTTCTGACAACGTTCATGACACCGTTCGGGAGGTTCTGTTTCACACGATTCCCGTTCGGTATCACCGACAGGAGCGAAATTTTCCAGGAAGTCATGAAGGATATGTTCCGTGAACTGTCCGGTGTTGAGGTGATAATCGATGACCTGTTGATCCATGCAGCGACAAAGAGTGAGCACGACAGAAGATTGCGTGCGGTCTTAACGAGGATTCGAGAAACGGGACTGAAGCTGAACAGGGAAAAGGCGAAATACGCTCAAAGCGAGGTGGAATACTTTGGACATTTCATCTCGCCGGACGGATACAGGCCACACCCAGACAAGATAAAAGACCTGCTAGCCATGGAGGCACCGAAAAACATTAGTCAACTGCGGGCCGTAATGGGTATGTTCAACTACCATACAAAATTCTTTCCCCAATTGGCAACCGAGCTGCGGCCTATCTCCTCATTGCTTTCGGAGAAGAATGCATTCTTGTGGGAAGACACCCAGGAACAGGCGTTCAGGAGGGTGAAACGGCTTATGACGAGTCCGACAATATTGGCATTTTATGACCCGTCTCTGCCAACGGCGGTCAACGCGGACGCGAGCGGTTACGGGCTTGGGGCTGCGTTGCTACAAAAGCATGAGGCATGCTGGAGACCGGTCGCGTACGCTTCAAGAGTGTTGAGTCAAACGGAGCAGAGGTATGCACAGATCGAAAAGGAGTGTTTGGCGGCGGTGTGGGCGTGTGAGAAGTTCGAGCGGTATCTTGTTGGCTTGCCACAGTTCCATTTGAAAACGGATCATAAGCCATTGGTGCCACTGATGACAACAAAGAACTTGGCGGATGCTCCGATCAGATGTCAAAGGATGCTGCTGCGCCTAATGAGATTCAACGCGACCGTTTCGCACATAGCCGGAACCGACATGATAATGGCGGACGCTTTGTCTCGAGCCCCCAATCCGGAGCAAAACCCGACGTCAGACATGGAGAAAGTGACAGAGGAGTACGTGGGAGCGATCGAGGAAGCATTGCCTTGTTCCGGGTTCTTCTTGCAGAGGCTCGCCAGAGAATCGGTGAGAGACGAAGTGGTCTCGAGGGCGATACAGATGGTCCGGAACGGTTTTCCAAAAGGGAATAAAAAGGTACCTGGAGAATTGGCTGCGCTGATCGGAAACAAACAGGAGCTTTCTGTGGTGAACGATGTTTTGTGGTTTCGGCAGCGTTTGGTCATCCCTGTGAGCATGAGACGCGAGATGCTTGGACGACTGCATACGGGTCACATAGGGATAGAGAAGTCCTTGAAGCGGGCAGAAACTTGCGTTTGGTGGCCGAAAATACGCAAGTCGGTCGGGAGCTTCATCGACGAGTGCAACTTCTGTTTGGAAAACAGACCTGCGCAAAGACACGAGCCATTGAAGCCGGTCGAGATACCCAAAGGGCCATGGAAGAAGATCGCGATTGATTTCGGTTTGGACAGCTCCAAGAGAAAGTTTGTGGCGATTGTGGACTACTACTCAAAATGGTTGGAGTTGGAACACATGACCACTACCACGGCAGAAGCGCTCATCGGAGTAATGAACGGGATTTTCGCTGCTCACGGATACCCGGAGGAAGTCGTGAGCGACCAGGGACCTCCATTCACAAGTGAGACGTGGAGGAAGTATCTCCGCAGCAGGGAAATTCGACAACGTTTCTCCAGTGCAAATTTCCCTCAGAGTAACGGAGCGGCAGAGAGTGCTATCAAGATAGCAAAACGAATACTGAGACAAAGGGATCCAAAAAGTGCGCTATTGGCATACCGTTGCACACCCCATTCGGCGACCGGCTGGGCGCCTTCGCAGCACCTGTACGGTCGGCTGCTCCGTTCTGAGTTGCCCGTCCCGGAAGATCAGTTGAAGCAGGAGATCGTGGATCCGGCGTTGGCTATGAGACGTGCGACGGAGTTGGCCAAGAAGTTCTATAACAGACATAACGGAGTACGGCCTTTGCCTCCCTTGGAGGTTGGACAGCCGGTGCGTCTTCAGGATACCGAAGGAAGGTGGACGGTCCGCGGAGAGGTATCCGCAAGGGGAAACGACAGATCCTATCAGCTGACTACCGAGGGAGCCACGCTAAACAGGAACAGATTCCATCTAACAGAGGATCGCTTACAAGAGAGATCATCGAGCTCGGATGGAGAAGCAGAGATATTCTACAGCGCAGCTGAAGAGTCAGAGAGCAGCGGGTCGGGTGGATCCGGAGAGACCACCATAGCAGAAGAAGCAGAGTGCGGCGAACGACCGCTACGACGGAAAAGGGAGCCGGCGTGGCTCAAGGAGTTTGTTAGATGACATAAGTAAAGACGCGCCTGGAAACAAACTGGGAGCCGCTGCGGCATCATCTTAGTATTTGGTACCGATAGTCGGTAGTAATTTTAGATTCCAAAGTGGTCAACTAGAAGAGTTTCCAGGTCGAGGTTAGTGGCTTGTAGCGGTCTTATCCACTTGCATAAAACGGTAAAAGGGGAGATGTTTGGATGTTCCCGTCATGGAGCAAACGTCCGGCAGTACAATAGTAAAGAGGTCAGTCGTACACACGCGATCCAACCGGTGCCTCGTGACTCAGGTAGACTACGACTCAAACAAGTGGAATTCTGGAAGAAGACTGTGACCTTCAGCTGCATCGCGTATCAACCAAGGGAATTCTACCGAAATCAAGAGCATCTGATGCCGGAAAATCGCGGAAGATCGCGAATCAGCGGAGTGTAGGAGCATGAAGCTCCCCTTCTTAGCTCCCAAAATATTCCGGCACCATTCGGAGATCAGCTTCCACGCTCATGGAAATTCATTCGGTATCTTCACGCTCGCTGATCAAACCCCCGACGGACCTTCTGAGCGCGGCTTCCGATACACTCCGGCATCATCCAAGTACACAGTTCCTGTCTTTACGATATACTTGGTTTATTTACGGTCAAGCAAAAGCAGTCTCGCAGACCCTGTGCTGTGCATAGAAGCTTAGCTCGGTTCGCAACCATCGAAACGAGAGAAAGGGTTTTCGGCCCCACGGGTTTTCGTTGCAACGGGCTTTTTTACGGCACTCCGGGTTTTCTGTGCAATAATTTTCGGCACATCGGGAAGACACCGAGCGGATACACTCCGCGAGGCCGGGCAAACTCGAGGGGTAGAGGAAGAAGGAGTCCCCACTACCGAAAGCCGAGGAACCCTCAGTTCGACCAAGCACACGGCCCCTCGAGTAGAGGCGGCCGGTGACGAACCGCCTGCTGAAGGAATTCGCAAGTCGAGTCGGCCACACAATCGTGACGATAACCGAGAAATGCGAGGGGAAATACACAAGGCAGAACTCGGTCATAGACTACGTGCTATGCAACGCAAACGCAAATGAAAGCATCACAAGTACGAGCATAGACGAGGAGAGGCTTATAACCCGAATCTCCGACCACAACCTCATATCGACCAGATTCAAAATTGCATCCAAACCGAATGGAGCGGAAGAGCAAAAAAGATACACTTTAACATTGGTGGATGGGAAGAAAACGAGCATGACGACGAAAGGGGCGATTTGGTAACTTATTCGAAGCAGCAAGACGATACCGTACGACTGCCTGGAAGAGAACATTCAAGCAAGCATAGCGACGTGTACAAAAAGGATCAAAATGAAAAATAATCAATACCCGGTCCAATCCAGAACAGTAGCGATGCTCCACAAGCAAAAGAAAGTGCTTAGCAGAACATGGAGAAAAACGCGGAATGAAGGAAATGAAATAGCGAAGCGAATCGCAGCGCAGGACTTCCATGAGATGCAAAAGAAAATAAACGAGGAGGTTGAGAGAGATATCTCACCAACACAAAAAAACTATACGACTACATCATCAGATCCCCACGACAACAGCGTGCGAAACTGTTCTGGCAATATACGAAGAAGGAGGAACGAAAAGGTAGAACCTCAACCCGACCAGTGGACGACCTCGGGCAAGATGTAGAAGACGCTCAAATGGGGACTCGGAGATATGCAATTCGGCTCCCGGAAGGATAGGCGGGCCGAGGACCGCATCTGCATCCTCACATCGGAGATCGAAATCGCTAGACAAGAAGGGACAGTGCTCGTAACCTGCTTCCTAGACTGCACGAAAGCATAAGATAGGATCGACAGAGATCGGCTATGGAAGATACTCCTTGAGAAGCAGATGCCGAAGCCGATCGTTGAGCTAATCAAGCTCCTTTACACGGATAACGGAGTGGGCCCACGATACGGGCAACAACCAATCCAACACAGTACCAACGAACACGGGCCTCCGAAGGATGCCCCCTCAGCTCAATACTGTTCATTCTATACATATCCAATCTGGAAGAAAAGCTAGAAAGAACGGGTGTTGGCTTCCAGGTATGGTTACCTGGAAACATCTCCGACGTCAGACAGAAAAAAGACTTCGCGAAATGCGGAATGCTCTTCGCAGACGACTTAGTGCTCATCCGACAATCCAGAAACGAACGGTTACAGGCCGGGAGCTCGAAAACCCGGGAGCTCGGAAAAAAATCCCGGGAGCTCGAAACCCCTCTCCCTCAAATTAGGTTCCGTTCGATTCCAACGAACCTTCTATGCAGAGCCTTCGAGTTCCCGAATAGGACAGCGAACATACTAGAAGGGACATCCAAGCGTATTTGGGTACCGATTGTATCTTAATATCCCTGGGTCACACTGGGAGATATGTGTGGTACCAATCGCGACAACCTCGTGATACTCTTTACTCGTATCAGCTTCTCCACTCTCTACCCAGAAGGTTCGTTGTGTTCAAATCGGACCCGATCTGGGGAAAAGAGTTTCCGAGATGCCGGGTTTCCAAGCTTCCTGGATTTTTTTCGAGCTGCCGGGTTTTCGAGCTCCCGGTTGCACACCAAAGGAACTGGAGTACTAGAGGTAGCATCTAAACTCGGAGACGAACTGAGTCTCTGTCAACCCAGGAGAGAGCGCGGTTGTGAAATTCTCGTGCACGGATGCAGAGCGAACATTCGAGATCCAAAATAGAGATCTATCAATGTTGAAGCATACAAATACCTAGGAATCACTCTATGCAACGCGCGCTACCTGGAAGAGCAAAAGAAAATTTTGTATACAGGGATTTCAGAGCGGAAAGGGGAAAGGGTGATATAGCAAATGCACGCCAAGTATCTCTGGGAGTTTAACCGTTACGAAGTCACGAAAATCCAGTGGAAGAGCACAGCGGTTCCCGCACTAACATATGCGAATTCACTCACAGCGATGTCAAAGAAAAAAAGGAGGTGGCTCGAAACCATACAGCGGGAGGCTGGGAAATGGGCACTAGGACAACCAAACTCCGACATCGCCGCTGAGTTCATAGACGGGGAGCTAGGTTGGTCAACCTTCGAAGCCAGAGAGACAAAAAAAACAGGTTGACTTACTTGGCAAGAATTAGCGAAATGAGCGAGATCAGGTGGCCAAAAGCTATTCTCACAATGACGAGAATCGCAAATACATATATGAACCAGGCTCCAGAAGAGGAGCTTAGGACCAAAAGAAACCCCCGGGTGCGCGGACATAAGGGAACTCCCGAGGAAAATCATTCGGGTGTCGCAGACGGCCTACTAAGAATATGGAGACGAAACCATCAAAACCAAGCTCGATGCGACTTGGCGGAGAGGGATTGCAGGGGAGAAAACTCTCGAGCGATACAGAGACTACAAGGCGGCGAGAGGAAACATCGAGAACATATACGGCGATACGAGAAGAAGTCGCCTGCTGGCGAACGCCAGAGCGGGATGCCTTTAGACATGTTAGCTACCTGTTGGAGATCAGAATCTGAAGCCTGTCGGGCTCAGATCTCGCACGCGTCTGAGAGCATGACACACTCATATGACTCACAGTACTCCCAAGTCACGACGTCTGGGAAA
This sequence comes from Phytoseiulus persimilis, assembly GCA_037576195.1. Taxonomy (NCBI): domain Eukaryota; kingdom Metazoa; phylum Arthropoda; class Arachnida; order Mesostigmata; family Phytoseiidae; genus Phytoseiulus; species Phytoseiulus persimilis. The sequence continues at coordinate 30,202,955 of CM075103.1, forward strand.
TGCAACGAAATCGGGATTCCAACCCCGACAGCAGATGTAAGGGACTGATACAGACAGTCCACATAAAACCAAGAGTACGGAGTCGGGTTTACAACCCCTCCGACCTACAAACTAGACCATCTGTCAACTTATGTTGAGATGTGACTCATCTGGTGTCTGGACTCTAGACCAATCATGGGAGAGCTACGCTCCCCTTCTAGGTATATAAGGACCTTCTTTTTCGAATGAACTTCACTGTGGTACAGAGCCTACTACTCTACACGTCTCTTGCGTTGTCACTCTTGTTGTCAACTGAGCTAGTGTTCCACACCTTCGATCCTCTACCTTCGAACCCTACGACTTCCAGTCCTATCACGTTATCAGCCACGTATTCGCTACGTGACGACACAGCGTGACTTCGCGATCGACTACTGTCGGGTAAGCTGACCTCTACCTACTCACCTAGCTACAGCTCAGCTAAAACAGTTGCAGTCAGGTATACAGGGTGGCTTTTTTTAGTCGGGAATTTTCGAGCCCGATCTTGTTTTGGCCATAACTTGGTCGAGATAACTTCAAACGGTTTTCCGGCGAATGACCGGCTTTCTTTTGCGCGTCGAATGCTACCCCCACGAGTCCGATCCGATAAATATTGACGTTTTAACGATAACTTTTAGGAAGACCTCGAAAAAAAAAGGGTCATTTTCAAAACCATCTCCTGACCGGGATTTTCACCAGATCCTCCTGAATTTTTTTTTATCAAAATGACCGCCTCGATATCCTCTATCGATCACTCCTTGATTTTTGAGAAAATTCCAAAAATGGACGAAGTTATGGTCAAAACAAGATCGGGCTCGAAAATTCCCGACTAAAAAAAGCCACCCTGTATTTCTTCGGCCCATGCAAAGTGCTCCAAAGAACGAAGCTTCGTTTAATCTTGACGATTACGAGCTCCTAGAGTCTCCTGAAGAGAGAGTGATGGCTGACTCCTCTTCCGCAAGCGGATCTGGTTCAAAATCCAATCATGCATGCAGCATCACATTGGCTGATGATGGCAGAAACTGGCTCGCGTGGTCTTCACTGGTCACCGTGGTCCTGCAGAACAGCGGTGACGCCTACAAAGTTGTTTCTGGCGATCTTGTCATAACAGCGACCGGCTATCAAGCTGCAAACGCTATGGCCGAAACAATCATCCTCAACTCAATCTCCCCCGTTCTGATAGCCGCGTACTTCAGCATTTCCACCCAAGATCTCAATGCGGAAGATCTCTATGAGGCACTAAAGAAGCGTTTTGCTCAAACAAGCGGTATCGCTCAAGACATAGCTCTTAGCTCGTTCTATAACTTCTGTACAATTCTTCGAAATCTACGACGAAGAGTATAGATAATTTCCAACAAATTATGCAGCGCATCGCGCTTGCTGGCACGAAGGTGGACGAGAAACAGGCATGCCAGCGTCTCTTGCAGAGCTTACCCTCGTCCTGGGAAGGTCTTCGTTTGTTCTGGAGTGTTAAAACCGGAACCGATCAGACTCTTTCCAACCTTTACGTTCTTCTCCGTGAAGAAGCAATGCGACGTGAAAACTCCTCCCTGGCGGATCCGACCGCCTTGTTCTCTCGTCTCTCTATTCGCTCAAATAGACGACCCAACTTCAACAATCGTCCTCAATACGACAATCGTCGTAATCAGAACTCCTCTTACCGACCTCATTCACGTCCGTCAAATACTTTTCAACGCGCTTCCCGCTTCAATCCTAACTCGTACAACTCCAACTCCAATGCTCGCTACCAGAACTCGAATCAAAACCGAAGAGTCGCCTCCAATCCAACTCAGGCTCCACCCGCTAATGCTTGGCGATCAAGCCAACCTCCTCGACCTCGTGTTTCGACCCAGCCCCCACGCTCTCGCCAGCCACCTCTGAATCAGAGGCGCACCTCTCGTCCAACAGCCTATAGTACTGAGACAATCGATCCCTTCGGATCTGATGTCGAGGTTCACATTGCCTCTGCTGCGCATAACAATCTTGATTCCTCGGTATGGTTAATCGATTCTGGGGCAACCCACAATATTTGCAATGATTTGGATCTGCAGAGTGCACATGAAACACTTGGACACGTTAATGAACGCCAAGTTCAGCAATTTTTAGCTCGAGAGGGGATTCCCTTCAAAAGGGACCAGATCACCTGCACTGCCTGTATTGAAGGAAAACTGAATCGGGCGACGTATCGCTCGAAACCCGATTCAGCTTAACCGCGGTCCCTGGGATACATTTCAACCGATCTGTGTGGTCCAATGTCAACTCCTGGTCTCAAAGGAGAACGTTACTTTATGAATATGAAAGACACCATGTCTCGTTTCAATCAAATCTTCTTGCTCAAAACCAAAGATCAAGCTCCCGCTCTCATCTAGCAATTCCTCACTTGGTTTCACACTCAAACCGGTACTCAAGTCAAGGTACACTTCTGTGACCACGGCCTAGAATTCAATAATGCTCAAGTCAAAGCTTCTCTAGCTTCAATCGGCGCAGAGCTCGTCATGAGCCATCTTGCCTGTTCTCCCCAGAACGGCCGCGCTGAACCTCAAAATCAAACTATCACTAAACTTGCTAGAACCATGCTCCTCGATTCAAAACTTCCAAAATTCTTGTGGCTAGAAGCTTGCAGATGCGCCGTTTCTATTCTCAATATCGTAGACGTTTGTCCCCCAACAAACAAGTCTCCGTACGAAACTATCTACAAAGTGAAACCGAAGAACTCTCATCTACACCCTTTCGGCTCCCCCTGCTTCATCTACAACGAAGGAGAAACTGACAAATGGACACACCGCGGCATCCCCGCGTTTCTGATCGGTTACACCGACCGTGTTGACGGCTTGTGTGTGTATCTCTCAGGTTTTCCTCCCTCAATTAGGGAAACCAAAGACGTCAGGTTCTTGGGGAAGGCACCAAAGAGTGCAACGCATGTCCCCGGTTAGGGAACCGCCGATGAAGCCACTGATTTTATGGACGCGCACGATTCCTCCGATTGCGATAGCATCGTTGAGGACCGGCATCCTGACGAGGAGCCCTTTCCGCCTGGAGCATTTGACTCGGCTGACGAAAGTGATTCTGAAGCTACGCGCTCGATCACGATACGCCCAATGGAGCCAATGAAATTGAACCTTCGACGCCGTACGAACCTTCGTAAGCCAAAGCGCTACGAAACAGAGAAGCAGCTAGCAGCGCCCTCTTTACCTGAGCCACAGACTCTTGCACAGGCACTTGCAAGCCCAGAAGCAGAGTACTGTAAAGAAGCAATGGCTGAGGAAATGGCCGCACTGAAGGCTCATAGTGTTTGGACATTGATCGACCCACCAAAGAACAAGAAACCCGTAACTTGTCGCCGGGTCTCCCGCTTGAGAACCAATGCTGAAAACGAAATGGACCGTTACCGTGCACGTCTCGTTGTTCGCGGTTATAATCAAATTCCCGGTCAAGAATTTCAGGAGCTCTTTAGCCCTGTTGTTGTGTTTTGCTTGCCACGAGTGCATCAATGCGTCTAAGACTTCGTCAATTTGACGTAACTACCGCCTTCCTCTATGGCGATCTCCAGGAACAAATCTGGATGACTCAACCCCGCGGATGGTCAGATGACACCGGCAGGGTATGCCTGTTGCACAAAAGTCTATACGGGCTCAAACAAGCTCCGCGATGCTGGAATCAAAAATTGGCAGATGTTCTACGGAATCTCAAGTTCACTCAAAGCCAAGCCGATCACTGCCTATTCTACTGGCACGGCTCGAATGGCGAACTCCTAATGCTAGCAGTGTACGTCGATGATGGGCTAATCGCCTCGACGCATGAACACTTGATTACAGATACACTTACCAAACTGGGAAAATAATTCAATTTCAAGACTTCTCCTCTGAGTATTTTCCTTGGCATTCAGATTCATATCGATTCCGATCACAATATCTGGTTAAACCAGTACAAGTACATCAAAAACATCCTGAAAAGGTTCAATCTTGAGGAGTCGTCCCGTCTCAATCCCCGCAGACTCGGGAATATACGACATTGAGCCTACAACTGAAACTCGCGCGGAAAATCGACCTTATCGCCAACTTCTTGGCGCTCTCATGTTCTTATCTATCTACACGCGACCAGATGTCTGTTTCTCCGTGGGTTTCCTAGCTCGCTCCCTTGAGAACTATTCAGAACAACACTGGCAGGCAGCACTCAAGATCCTGCGTTACTTGCAGGCGACACCCAACCTGTCAATTGTTTACTCCGGAAGCTCGTCCACTCCGCTAGCTGAAACGCTTAAGGCTTAAGCTTTATTCGGACGCCGATTTCGCTGCTTGTAAACAGACCCGACGCTCAGTAAGTGGCTCACTTGTCACACTTGCCGGCGGTCCAGTCCTGTGGTCCTCCCAACAGCAACGATCAGTCTCACTATCCTCCACCGAGAGCGAGTTCATAGCGGTCACTGACTGCTCAAAGTCTGCTCTCTGGTTTCGAACACTCTCCCAAGAATTACGAGTCACTATTCGTCCAGTGATCTTCGTGGACAACATTGATGCGATAAAGCTCATAGAGAATCCAGTATTCCACAAGCGCACAGAACACATTTCCACGAGATTCTTCTTCATTCGTCAACTACACGAACATAAACAAGTCGAATATCGATATATTCCGACGACAGAGAATCTCAGTGACGATCTGACGAAACCACTTCACAAACGACTCTTCGAGCGTCTCCGAACACTGATCGGTTTGCGACCATGGCCGCTACCACAATCTTGTTCATAGTGTTCACGCTCTACGTTCTCTCTGTCCAATCCGTGTCTCCGAACTATTTTCGCTTCGAAGACTGCGATGACGCCTGTGTTTCATTAAACATCAGCTGTACAATTAGCAAGAAACCAACCGGTTTCCAATGCGCCTGCACACGCTCAGCATCGGCATGCCACAATGAGGCATCTGAGTCCGTGGTCTGTCTGAGGCCTCTTCTTCCTGCTGTGGGTGGCGAACAAATTTGGAGAGAATTCCGGGATCAACACTATCCTGTCCTTCACCCTGTCATCATTGACAACACGTTTCTGCACTATGCTTTCGCAAGTGCAGGCGCTATACTCGCATTGGGCGTCTTTCTGGGAATCACGGTCCTTTGCATGATCTACGATAGGCGTAGAAACTACCATTCATTTGCGAACCCATCGCCAAACCCAGCAGTTGATGGCCCCTGCATGCCAACCACGGAGCTCGTTTCTCAACCCTGGATCTAACTTATTCGATGCACTTCGTTCCTATTTCACCCATTCGGTTCTAGCATACAACTTAGGTAGCGCGAACAACTCGGAATGCTGAATTCAATTCTTCCATGGCCCTCCAAACTGCCGTGAATCTGCGACGTATCCGGAGGAGGCACTAGCTGTGCTGTGCGTGGTTCATCCGCATCTTTTCTCTCTCTGTTTCTCAGAGCACTTCTTCGGCCTCTATTCACTTCTTCCACTTCTCCCGTGTGATTCCCCTTCGGCATGGCATCAAATCACGGTATTAACTTGATGTACACCTCCAGGTCTCTCGTGTTTTTCCTTGGTTCCTTGGACGCAGTTCACCCCGCCCGCTCGCAGTCCGTCGCTTGGTTTCTCCCCAATCCCAACTACCCTGCACTATGCCCAAACAGACACCGTTCTGGTTTCACGTACTGGAACTCCAGGATTTGCATCGTGTTCCACGCGATGTTGGTCAGAAGGCGTCAGACCGCCTTTGGCCCCAGATAGACGAACAGTCCAGATTCTACTATAGACAGGCAATCACGCATGGCTTCAACGAAAAAGCTAAATTACTCCACACCGCGGCACGCCGCGCTAGGCTGACGGCCCCCGCACTTGGGTCGGCAGAATATGCCGAAACACTACTATTATAGTAGAGTGCGCCGTGAATCAGAGCAGAATCTCTGAGCTCGTACGCAACATTGAATGCCTGCAACAACAACTGCAGACTTCTTCAGAAGAAATTTCCACAGAACCTGCGCCTGAGAACACGCCGCCTGCGTCCGCGAACCACCTAAATACAAATCCAGACTATCCAGACGAAGAAGTCTACATTCCGTCCATTCCGACTGGTGCGGATGACCCTGTCGTATCAGAAGAAGCCCGTCAACTTGAGCTCGCTGAGACAGAGATCCGCATGCTCAAGCAAAAGATCTACGATCTACGCGTTGAATCAGAGGCTAAACAGCGCCTCTATGATCGAGACACAGGAAACTGGAATGACGGACGCGCATTCTTTCAATAGAAAATCGCTCGCCTCGAACACGAACTAGAATTACGAGCTGAAAACACAGCTACTCAAAACAAGAATTGAGCTGAAACGCGCTCAACCACTCGACTGACCGGAGTCCAGTTCTAGCAGTGACAGCGGTTCCGTCTGAACCCCTTCAACGATGTAAAGCATGCTAGGTACCCTCAATCCTGAACAACAGATATAATCACACCAGCCGGCCTTTGGCCGACTGGAGTCGGTCGCGCTGCGCGCGGTTGGACGGTGCTCCCTGCCATCGAGGCACTTTTCTCTCCCTCCAGTGGGTCAGCATTCTGATTTTGAAAAATATGGTCAGATTGGTCTCGAAATCACCCCTCCAGAGTTGGAAAGTAATGCTTAGATTTACCCCGGAATCACCCCTCCAGAGTTGGGAAGTAATGCTCAGATTGACCCCGGAATCACCCCTCCAGAGTTGGAAAGTAATGATCAGATTGGTCTCGGAATCACCCCTCCAGAGTTGGGAAGTAATGCTCAGATTGACCCCGGAATCACCCCTCCAGAGTTGGAAAGTAATGCTCAGATTGGTCTCGGAATCACCCCTCCAGAGTTGGGAAGTAATGCTCAGATTGGTCTCGGAATCACTCCTCCAGAGTTGGAAAGTAATGCTCAGATTGACCCCGGAATCACCCCTCCAGAGTTGAGAAGTAATGCTCAGATTGGTCTCGGAATCACCCCTCCAGAGTTGGAAAGTAATGCTCAGATTGGTCTCGGAATCACCCCTCCAGAGTTGGGAAGTAATGCTCAGATTGACCCCGGAATCACCCCTCCAGAGTTGGAAAGTAATGCTCAGATTGGTCTCGGAATCACCCCTCCAGAGTTGGGAAGTAATGCTCAGATTGGTCTCGGAATCACTCCTCCAGAGTTGGAAAGTAATGCTCAGATTGACCCCGGAATCACCCCTCCAGAGTTGGGAAGTAATGCTCAGATTGGTCTCGGAATCACCCCTCCAGAGTTGGAAAGTAATGCTCAGATTGGTCTCGGAATCACTCCTCCAGAGTTGGAAAGTAATGCTCAGATTGACCCCGGAATCACCCCTCCAGAGTTGGGAAGTAATGCCCAGATTGACCCCGGAATCACCCCTCCAGAGTTGGGAAGTAATGCTCAGATTGGTCTCGGAATACCCCTCCAGAGTTGGGAAGTAATGCTCAGATTGACCCCGGAATCACCCCTCCAGAGTTGGAAAGTTATGCTCAGATTGGTTTCGGAATCACCCCTCCAGAGTTGGAAAGTAATGCTCAGATTGGTCTCGGAATCACCCCTCCAGAGTTGGAAAGTAATGCTCAGATTGGTCTCGGAATCACCCCTCCAGAGTTGGAAAGTAATGCTCAGATTGGTCTCGGAATCACCCCTCCAGAGTTGGGAAGTAATGCTCAGATTGACCCCGGAATCACCCCTCCAGAGTTGGAAAGTAATGCTCAGATTGGTCTCGGAATCACCCCTCCAGAGTTGGGAAGTAATGCTCAGATTGACCCCGGAATCACCCCTCCAGAGTTGGAAAGTAATGCTCAGATTGACCCCGGAATCACCCCTCCAGAGTTGGGAAGTAATGCTCAGATTGGTCTCTGAATCACCCCTCCAGAGTTGGAAAGTAATGCTCAGATTGGTCTCGGAATCACCCCTCCAGAGTTGGAAAGTAATGCTCAGATTGGTCTCGGAATCACCCCTCCAGAGTTGGAAAGTGATGCTCAGATTGGTCTCGGAATCACCCCTCCAGAGTTGGGAAGTAATGCTCAGATTGACCCCGGAATCACCCCTCCAGAGTTGGAAAGTAATGCTCAGATTGGTCTCGGAATCACCCCTCCAGAGTTGGGAAGTAATGCTCAGATTGACCCCGGAATCACCCCTCCAGAGTTGGAAAGTAATGCTCAGATTGACCCCGGAATCACCCCTCCAGAGTTGGAAAGTAATGCTCAGATTGACCCCGGAATCACCCCTCCAGAGTTGGGAAGTAATGCTCAGATTGACCCCGGAATCACCCCTCCAGAGTTGGGAAGTAATGCTCAGATTGGTCTCGGAATCACCCCTCCAGACTTGAAAAGTAATGGTCAGATCGGTTCCGGAATCACCCCTCCACGTTTTGAAAAGTATGGTCAGATTGGTTCTAGAATCACCCCTCCACGTTTTGAAAAGTATGGTCAGCTTGGTTCTAGAATCACCCCTCCAGCTTCTGAAAAGTATAGTCAGACTCGTACCGGAATCACCTCTCCAGACTCGGGAGAGTATGTTCAGATTAGTCCCAGAATCACCTTCATGTCTTTCAGAAAAAGTGCGGACAAACTGACAGACTGACAAACTGACAGACTAAGCCGATTGTATATAGTAAGGATCCTAAGTTCTCCAAACATATGCATGAACGCCATATATTCAATAAATAAACACAACACAAATTCCGGCTTGAATTTTTCTTTATTTTGGTTCATCCTACATGGATCACAGCTCTACAAATATATCGTATCCACGACACATAGGAGAAAACACTCCCTGCCCGGCCCTCACTACGACCTCCTCGGGCTTCTCAACGCGCTGCTCGCGCAGTAGAACGCAGCTCCGGCTCATGACCGAGTAACATAGCAATCGTCCGTCCACTGGTCGACAAACGAAACTGTTAAGCGAGATCCTACTCGCTTCGCCGCTCTCGCGCACGGCTTCTTCACTACTCGCGAGTGCGGGTGTCTCTGAACCCGTCTTCGACCCCATGGGTCCTCTAAACCGTGTCTCCACCTTGCTGCTCACGGCCTCCGCCGAGAGCGTGAGCTTCCGAGACACCTCAGTGGTGCCGCTGCTTGTCTCTGCGGAGTTGTCTGCGCCTGACACCGTCAAACCTACAAAAAGAACAGCACTTTCACCTAACGGCTCCCATAAACTCGGCAGACCCTCGATTACTAATGTCAGTTTTGTCTCCACTCACCAACTACCAGGATGACGAGAAGCAGAATCCATCGGCACCAAACACAGGTGCACATGTCGGACCATGAAATATCCGAGCACGGGCGCCCGACACTGCCCTCCCGACGATTTCCAAAAAAGTCGACAGATGTCGATCTCCGTCCGGAAAGGGCACTAGGTCCCCGACGTTCCCGATCGGTGACGCCTCTGGCTTCCCTTGCCGGGCGCTCCATTCCGGCACTTGGGGACGTGCCACGCTCCACATCGTCACGCTGGGCAGCACGGCGCTCTTCCTCCGGGTCAGCGAGACCCAACAGCCGACTCCACATGTCGAGGGGATCGGTCCCTTGATCAACGACGGGTCGGGGGCCCTGGTTGCACTGAATCCCTTCGTCGCTTGCTGACTCCTCTGCTGGACTCCTTGGGGCTTCCTCCCGACGACTTCTTGACCCGCTCAATCCACTGGCTGAGAGCTCCGTTCGATTTTACGATTGCCTTGAACGCCGCGTTGATCCTGATCCACCCGAACGACTCGATGAGTTCTCCGATGTGCGACTACCGGAACGTAACAGCATCACGAAAAAAAAAACTCAATCTCGCCCAAGCTCGAAACGAACAGTACTCCGAACTAATTCCGCCCGCCTTTTATCCTATCCGCCTGGGGCGAAATCAACCGACTTTCCCCTCATTCTCGCAACTTGGATCAACGACTCTCAGCAACCAAACTGGAAATATTGAGTGAAACCATCGAAAACTCTACGGATTTTCATCTTTAATGAAATAAATCATTACTTGTCTGTGAGAGGGGAAAACGGTACGAATCTTGAGACACATGGATCATGATTTTCAGGTCGAATCACCAAGAAAAAGGTCATATTCCGCATGGCACTTCCTCAACTTGTATTCAAATGCCCCCCAACTGGCTCCACCCATAGTACACTCTCCAGAGAAACTACGTCGAACTTCCTAACTGCGCATGCAGTCTCGATGAAAAACGAACGGTTGTAGCGTCTACCGACTACCGCGAATATTTGGATTCACGAACAATCCAAACTGAAATAATCACTGTGAAGGATTCACTCGATTTTCTCAAGAAAATTTGAGCTCGACTGATTCCTCAATCTACATAGCCAGAGGGGATATTCAATGTTCAACCACATTACGGAACTATCCTGCGAATACTTTTTTCAGCTGCGAGATCTTCGGAGTCGACAGCCAGAGGGGATGTTGGAGATCAGAATCTGAAGCCTGTCGGGCTCAGATCCCGCACGCGTCTGAGAGCATGACACATTCAGATGACTCACAGTACTCCCAGGTCACGACGTCTGGGAAATGCAACGAAATCGGGGTTCCAATCCCGACAGCCGATGTAAGGGACTGATACAGACAGTCCACATAAAACCAAGAGTACGGAGTCGGGTTTACAACCCCTCCGACCTACAAACTAGACCATCTGTCAACTAATGTTAAGATGTGACTCATCTAGTGTCAATTCTCTAGATGGATAACTCCCGTTTCGGGTCTCCGAGATTGGTTCAGCACTGTTTTATTGATGATCTTGACCTCTCCGTTCTTCGAACACACGCACACTCTACAGTGTCGTAAGGTGCACACATTTTCTTGGAGAGGAGCTCTATTCTCTCCCTTGAATGCTTTAGACTTGCTTGACTTATACACTCGCAGTAGCGAAATCCGCGACAGTCCCCGCCGAAGCGGAACCGCTTCTCCGTCATCGAACCGAAGGCGACAAAGGCTAAGAACTATTTCGATGCAGGAAGCCGAAAAACGTCTCGGGGACGGGAGCGAACAAGTTGCAACTTTGCGGACGTGATCGTTTTCAACACGAGATTCTCGGTAACTGAGAACTCCCAACTCCGCGGAAAGCTGTCACAATTATCCGAGCGAAGCCTCATCAGCGGAAAATCCGGTCCGAAGATCAGTCCGGGGAAGACCGCGTTGAATTCCCGGTATCTCCGGTACAGGGACTTCCGGAGTTGCATACTGGGCGAACTATCGCGTATGTGAGCAGTCCGAACATCCTCGTGCGATGGTGTGTGGACATGAGGAAAGTGGCCACCCCTGCGGCGGCTTTTTCCTGATTCGGGTTGGACCGGAACGTGTCGAGGAATCCGAGGTCTATTCCGACCGGCTGCTGACCGCCGAATCCTGACAGCGATGTCATGATTGCGGAGAATCTTGCCTTTTGGTTGGATCGAGACTGAGTTCCTCGAGATCCATATCCGGCGAGAAAGCATGCCAACGTGTCGAGGTAGTCCACGTATCCTGGGATGTTCGCATTGTTGGTGCACCAGTTTGCGAATATATATATATATCCTGCGGATCCGCAAGATATTCGCGGATCCAGATCCGCAGGATCCACGAGATATTCGCGGATCCGGATCCGCAAGATCCGCTTTTCGGGAGAGCGTATCATCTGATGAGCATACTCAGGAGGACTGAGATCTGGAATAAGGGGCTGAGAATTTAACAGAAACGAGCTGACAGACGTGAAACTTGCTCTCAGCATTCAGCTGGGCACAGCGAATGTGTAAAGAAAATGATCCGCGGAAATGTGATCCAATGATATTTGAGCTGAACCGTCGGAAGTTATGATACGATCGACTCTGTTCGGCATATTTGGTTCACTCGCCGAACTAGTGACATCTTGTGTGATGGCTCCCGTTAAACGGAGTTCGTACACGGTTCCGAAATGAGGACTCGACCAGCAAGCATTCCTGGAGATCTTACACATCACCTGCAGCCTCTTGATGTTTCCGTCAACGAGCCGTCCAAGTACTCCATGGGAGAGCACTGTACGCGGTGGACTCAATCTTCCAGGCGGAAGGTCCACGCATCCGGTGAGATCAAGGAACCGAGCACAGTAAAAGTAGCTGTTAAGTGCGTCGCACCCGCATGTTAAGGCATCTATTGAGGAATCGCGATGGAATCCTTCAAGAAAACGGGGAATTCTGATGCACTGGCACAGCAACGATGATCTCAGAGCCGAAAGCAACGACTTGGAGTCAGAGAAAGCTGGAAGCTGCTCGAGGGTAGCATTGGCAGTTTGAGACTGGTTCCCAATTGAGAACAAGAGAATCAGGACGTCGAGAAATCTAAAACATCGCGGGATGTTGGGCAGAGTGAAGACTACAACGGACGGCGACTGCTCGTCAAAATCGACTCTAAAACTAGATGGATTTAGACTTTGATGATGATCGAGCGTGCCCTAGAAATCTTCCCAGCGATGAACTATGTGCTTCGTCGCCAAGGGTATACCATAAACAGGGCTGATTCCCGTGGTTGGAGGAGCATCGCAAGCATGCCCTCCCCTTTCAAACGAGCCTTTCTAAATATCTGGGATGACAAGACTACGCTCAGCAATGCCGACAGGATCTTCAAATGCCTCCTTGATGATCTCCAGGATTCGAGACCCGAGCTAGCTCTCCTTCTCCGAAAGAATTTGATAAGAGAAATCTCTAAGAGGAGCCTACCTATGCCTTCAACCTTGAAGGGATGTGTGAACCGAAAGAACTTTCGGATGAAAAGCTCCTCGATGTTATCGCGCAAATCACAGATGCACATGAGCCCGTCGCCCCGCCAGAGCCCGGTCCCGTTCCACAAATTCCGTTGAGTCGAGTGAGCCGATGAAAGTCGCTGTTCGCTTCCTGAACTCAGCGTGGACCAAATTTTCCCATGATCGACTTCAAATTCTGCGCGCCGGAAACTTGCTTTCGAAGGCGCCTGTTTATCCCTCGTTGAACGTTTCACTATATTCTTTATTATTGTCCTCTCTCTCAACGACCACACAACACACTCATACGTGCCGCGAGTAGTGTCGTTTCCCCATTCGCTCACGTGGCACGGAAGAACTTGGAATTATCGACATATAGCATGGATAACTTCAGGGAGCCAAAAGAAACACAAGCTGCGTCTGGCAATACTTCCGGAAGGGCGCTGGGACCGCCAAATGCATCGAGTGCCTTCAGGTAGGCATGCACAGGGTAGTCAAATTAGGTAGGGAGTTTTGGCTGTTTTTCCGAGCCCAGCAGGCTTTGGCCTGCAAATGTAGCTCATTTATTTGAGTCCAACATGGCGCCTAGCGGAAACTTCGGCTCGCTGTCAACGAGACCGACGGAGGCTCGGACGAGGCTCCTCTGTCCGGGGCAATACGCGGAATGTGGAATCATGTGCATTATCTCGAAGGACGATCCGAACCTTGCTATCCTCCGAACGGAGGATCATTGAAGATTTTGGAGTTCTCGGATTTTTATTCCATCACTAGCGTGCTCTTTCTCGTCGTTGACAAATCTTGTTGTAGGTACTGAAGAATGGGAGATCCACTACAGTGAAGTCTCGCTAACTTGTAAAATTCGGGAGCAGTGTTTTGAAATTTTTCCCAAGTTATAAATTAGAGAAGACAAAATCATCGGGAGACTGCATGCCGTCTGAAAATAGCGAGATAGGTAGGCTGAATTCGGCAAAGTATTCTTGCATTATATCTTGAAGAGAGACATGTTCAGATAGATGATTGAAAACACCTGCATGTTATCTCAACCAGTGCAACTCAAATGTTTTCATGTCTTTAATTTATGGACGGACAATCAGTCAGCAGAATTCATTTCTGGGTTGCCGCGAAATATGAACGGATGTCCGCTTGTTTTTTTTTGTTCAAGCATTCAGCGATGACCTTGTCTCTATATTTGTGAAAGGCTCTGCTCGCATCGATGTCGATCTCTGCCCGTTGAGAACAGTGATTGATCAACGTCGCGAGAGCTTTGAGAACCTGAGGATCGGTCACGGGCACATCGATGTCATCCTCAACCTCGTCTTCAAACACAAACTTCTCATCATCATCATCACTTTCGTTCTCTTCCTCTAAAACAGCATCCTCAACCACGAGGAGATTGTTGTCAGCCTCCGCAAACTCTGCGAAGCTTAAGCCGGCCGGGAAGAAATCACGGATGATGATTGGATCAACAACAAGTTCTTCGTCCGATGATTGTGTGGCTCCGGAGTCGTCGCAACCTGTTAACTCGATGACAGGCAAACATCTCTTGAAACAATTGAAGATGGTTCTCGGCGTTACGTCGTCCCAAGCTTCTTTGAGGAACCGAATGCCTTGTAAAAGATTCACCTCCTTGAAGTCATTGGATTCAGCTTGCGTCCAATAATGTTCTACAAGTTTTTTCTTGTAAAGCTGCTTGAGGGTATGTATGATCCCTTGGTCCAACGGCTGCGTTTTCGATGTCGTCTTTGGTGGGAGGAAAAGGATTTTAACTGAGGTGAGATCAAGATCTACATCATGACACCTGAAATTGTCCAAGAGTAGGACGACTCGACGCTTCTTCTTCCTGAAGTTTTCATCAAGTTCAAGGAGCCATTCGCCGAAGATATTTGTGTTCATCCAAGCTTTGATTTGTGATCTGTATTCACATCCGATTTTCTGCGGCTGGTGATGAGTTTCATTCACTGCAAGCTTTGGAAAACATCGCGGTTGGCGGCTACGCCCGATGACCAGCGGCGTAATCTTATCCGTTCCATCGAAATTTGTACAGAGAAGCACAGTGAAGCGATCCTTACTTTGCTCGCCGCCGTGACAGGATTCATTCTTGAAGTGCACAGTTCGCTTTGGGAGCATCTTGTAGAAGAACCCCATCTCGTCAGCATTGTAAATATCTCGCGGCATGAACTCGTTCAGTATCAGTCGGTTCTCTTCGAGCCAATCGTCGACTTCTGCTTGCGATACTTTCGAAGCTTCTCCGCACGCCGTTTTCGTTGATAGCTTATAGCGGTGCTTGAACTCGACGAGCCACGCATTCGATCCTCTGAACTCTGAGTCGCCGATCTCATTGGCGATCGCCTTCCCTCGCTCTTGAAGCCACTGCCCGGGAATCGGCAATGCGGGGTTTTTGGATCGAGCGCCTTTGTAGGTTTGGAAGAGTTTCTCCTCGATTGCGCCGTATTTCTCTCGCCGGATGCGTTTCCGATTACTTGCAGGCTTCAGGGCACGCTGAAAACGGATTTTTGTGGCGTCTCGTTTGATATTGTAGACGGTGGCCTGCGAGATTTTCCATTTCTGCCTGATTTCACAAACGCTGATGTTGGCGTCCAAATCTCCGATCACTTGAACTCTATCCCGGAGGCTCAAGTTCGTTTGTTTCGACACCCGTCTCATGCGGTACGGCTCCACGCTCATGCTTCTGGCTCGCAGTGATGCGATCTGGTAGAGACTCGACTGAAATTGCTTTTGAGTGCGAGAACGGTTCCTTCGAAGCAGTCGGTGATCGAAACTTCTTGAGACAGCTCCAACAGCTGGAATGATCACCTTAGCACTGGCCGCTTACTTTGACGACACGCACGTCAGGAGCGGAAGCGCGCGCATGTGCAAGTCCTCATGCATGGACCGATTTGGAACGAATAAGATTGTGAATTAGAGAAACTTCGAAGGAGGAGCCGCGACAGCTCCGAGTTTTTCCGAAATTCGAGAATTCTGGATACCTCCTTGCTACCAACGAAGAATCTCAAAGTATGATAGCTAACGCGGACTCCAAGTCAGAGGGAACGATTGAGTCGAAGATATAGGATAGCGAAGGCTTCCCGAGCTATGAGATGGACATTAGATAAACATTACTCATACGGTACAAGTTACCGAGACTGTCGTGGGATCGGGTCTAGGTTATAAGTTAGCGAAGGTTTCCAAGTTTGTGAAGTCCAAGTCACTGTAGTCCATTAATGAAGCACTTTCGGGTGGCTCATGCAATCTTCCCCCAGGACAACCCTCGTGCAGGTTCTTCAAGGCAGGAGTTCCATCAGATGTTCGATGAGCCATCTTCACCAGTAATGGAACAGGAGCTTCCTGTGGAGCCTTCCGGAAAGAGGCCGACAAAGAAAAAAAGCAGCTTCCGAAAGACACTTTCCTCAATCCCGAGCATAGCATGAGGAGTGACGTACTGAGGTTGGTTTGCGAGACAAATATCAGTATGAGACAGATCGTCTCTTCCGAGACATTAAGAAGGCTGTTCAATCGAGCTTACCCCTGTGATTCACCTCTGCCTAAATCGGGGTCCACATAAACGTGCTATCTCCGCGAAGATGCAGAAGTACTCCGGAACCAGCTACGCATCAAATTACAGGAGAATCGTTCGACAGGTCCGAGGCTCTCCATAAAACTTTCATGCACATGCCTCGATTTCCGAAAAAATATTTCACATTTGCTAAATGTCTGTTGTTTTCCAGGTCAGAAACTGTCAATCTCATTTGACGAAGCAACCGTTATTGAGACGGATCGCTACCTGACCGTCAACATTCATCATGGATCTGCCATTCTCGGAAATTCAAACATTGCAGCCCTCGGACTTGTGAGGGTGAAGAGCCGAGCTACAGGAATATATCTGAGCGACCTGATTTGCGAGAGACTCAGGACTGTAGGTCTCCTGACGGAAGACGTTTTAGCAGCCGCCACTGATAGCGCCAGCAATGTCCTCTGAGCGGTCGAGATCATGGGTATGAAGAAGCAAAAGTGCTTCGCCCATGGTCTCGATCTTGTCGTCAGGAAAGTCATGCACGGGACAGGAGCCTTGGCTTTCGAACTCGGAATCCTCGATGCTCCGGAGTCCGAAGAAGCAGTTGTTGACAATGAGTGGGAGGAAGATTCGGATACAGACACGGACGAACCACCACAGCGCCAGATTGGTGAAGATCAAGGCACAGTCTGCCTTGGCGCTGTTGTAGATCGCCTCCGACGTGTAGTCCGAGACTTCAAGCGGAAGCCGAACCTCATGGACGAAATCCGAAGACTGACTGCAACAGATGAGTTCAACAAGAAAGAGCTCCGGCCCATTCTCGATTGCAGGACACGATGGTATTCGACAGCTCTGATGATTGAGAGGGCGCTCCGCATTCTACCCGCTCTGAACAATGTGTTCTCCCGGCATGACACGCCGATCAGTTGTCAAGACAAGCTGACCCTGGAGAGTATAGTCAAGGCTTTGAATCCCTTCAAGCGTGCTATACTCCTTCTCAGCAGCCAGGAAGCGACGCTGGTACACGCAGACAGAGTTTTTACCCTTCTGATGGAAGCACTCCGCAATGCTCAATCAGCTCTGGCTGAGGCTCTACTCAACAGTCTCAAACAGGAACTTGAGAAACGCATAACAGTGCTGTCGACTGCTCTCGCGATACTGGACAGCCCAGGATACGGTTTCGAGCTGGAATCCGCGATAGGGCAACAACCACCATCGGAAGAAGAGCTCATACAAGTTCTCGCGGAAATCGCGAGTTCCGCTCAGATGCCCTGCTCCAGCCGCTCAATCGCAGCAACAAAACCTGCGGTGAGTTGTCCGAGCTGGGTTGTAGTTCACTCTATCACAGACGTCTTGTTGATCGCGGACACTAAGGAGAGCATCATTTTCACTTCAGGCAACCCTTTCATGGGATTCTGTGTTTGCGGCTCCGGCTGGCCCCAATCTTGTCATTGAAGGTGAAGGTTGCGTTGGGGAGACTTTGAACAAGGAACTCGCCCTTTTCCGAGCTGGTGGCGGGAAGGGCTGCCTCCTGAAATTGTGCCATCAGATTTTAGAGTCCATACCGCCGACCTCCGTTCAGCCCGAACGGGACTTCAGCATCTTGCGAATGATCCTTGGCGAAAACCGCGTGAGCCTCAAACCAGGAAGTCTGAACGATATTTTCAAACTCCGAAGAGCATTTGAATCGGCAACAAGGAAGCCATCAAAATCCACCGATGATCCGAGCAAGAATTCGTAGACGAGAAATTCGTAATGATAGGATACAGCCCTCTCAAGAGTTCCCTAACTCGCTTTGTGATGTACATAGTTCATTGTATGCTTGTTCTTTTACAGTAAATTAAACAATGCGTTTATTTGGCGAGTTGCCACATGAATGCAAGCGCTCATAAAGTGTGTACTTGGCTTTTCTCCTCTCACTGCTCCCCCATATCAAGTTATGAAAAGAAGATGCACTGAACCACGCCTCGAGGACAGCGTGTTGCGAGTCTATTTGGTAGCTATGAGCTGGAAACAGTTTGAGTCACTCTGCGGATCCGTTCTGCAGAGATCCGCGGATTTTGCGGATCTTTGGAAGGCCTACTCCTGACTGCGCGAGATTGTACGCTATTTCCGAACTGATCGGCCACACTGTTGTATTGGCCTTCTCCTTCAACGCTGCGACTTGATGGTCGAGGATAAGTTTCCGTTCTGGATCCATGGCGTGGTCTCACCCGGTGGTGGTCCGTTCTGTTCCCCAAACTGGGCAGGCGCGGTCAAAAAAAAAGAAAACGTCTGGACTCTAGACCAATCATTGGAGAGCTCCGCTCCCCTTCTAGGTATACAAGGACCCTCGTTTTCGAATGAACTTCACTATGGTACAGAGCCTTCTACTCTATACGTCTCTTGCGTTGTCACTCTTGTTGTCAACTGAGCTAGTGTTCCACACCTTCGATCCTCTACCTTCAAACCCCACGACTTCTAGTCCTATCACTTTCCAAATCTGGAGGGGTGATTCCGGGATCAATCTGGCCATTGCTCTCCAAGTCGGGAGGGGTGATTCCGGGACCAATCTGGCCATTGCTCTCCAAGTCTGGGGGGGTGATTCCGAGACCAATGTGACCATTACTTTCCTACTCTGGATGCGTGATTCCGAGACCAATCTGACCATACTTTTCAAAATCATAATGCTGACCCAGTGAAGAGGAAGAAAGTGCCTCGACGGCACGGAGCGTCGTCCAACTGCGCCCAGCGTAGCCGACACCAGTCGGCCAAAGGCCGGCTGGCAGGTACAGTGTGCGCAATTTGTTTAGAGCCACCCCGATTTTCGCACGAAAAGTGAATGGGAAGAGGGTGAGATCCCCAATTGCGGCGACCACGGACGACGGTGGCGGACACGAAGATGAATCACAGACAAGAGGCGTTTTTCACCCGTATTTTCGGGGTAAAATAGCGAAATTTCCGATTTCGGGCGCGAAATTTCATTAAAGCCCTCCAACAAACTTCGTCGTCGCCTTGGCTCCACAGATATCTGCCGCAGCCCTAGTTATCGAGCGGGTTCTCTTTCAGTATACGCCCGCCGACTTGAGCCGACTACGAAGTAGCGGCTACAAGCCACCACACTGACGGCCTGGCGAGTTTCGTTTTGAACAAAGCGCGGGCTGCTCTCAAGCAAGGGAGCATGGTCAGCGATAGGCAGCGAGCCAGGAGCCGGCGTAGTTTATGGGTCTGTGGTATTTTGAGGGCTTTCTAGCCCGATGGTATCGAATTATCCCGAGCTTGGCGAGGGACACGAACTGCCAGAAGCGTGGAAGTCAGGGATGGGGAAACGACGGCTCAGCTAGCTGGGGAAGTGGGGATATGCGCAATAAAAAGTACGAAATCATGTAACGGTTTCTTCCGAGAACGAAATCACTGTGAATCATTCCTTGAGGTGTCTATATTTTTTGAACAAAATGAATCTTCTGCCAAAAACTGAGGCTGCCGCGGTGAATTTCCTGCAAGTGAAGGGTGTCTTGCCAAGCCATCGGAGATGTCAACGCGGACATGAAATGCGACTGAAACTAAGTGATGAACGTTTCCGCTGGCGTTGTACTGTAAGTGATGAGGAGTGCTCACTTCGTGTCGGAACCTGGCTTGCGGGAACGAAATTGTCGTATGTCAACATAATGACTTTCTTGTATGGGTGGTCTCGTGAACAAACTTCAGTGAAATGGTGTGCTCAGGGAATCGGAATAGGCTGTGCGACCGCGGTTGCCTGGAACAATTCGCTTAGGGAGGTTATCTTCAGGAAGCTACTGGATGAACCCCGCAGCAGAATCGGGGGGCCCGGACAAATCGTCGAGATAGGCGAAAGCATGTTCGCCAAGCGGAAGAACAATGTAGGTTGCATACTGCCCCAGCAGTGGATTTTCGGCGGCATCTGTAGAGCCACGAAGCAGTGTTTCGTTGTGCCGGTCCCAGATCGCTGCGCCGAGACGTTGCTCCGGGCCATAAAGGCAAACATCGACCCCGGTTCAACAATATACCCAGATTGTTGGAAAGGTTACAACACAAGACAGCTGAAGACTAGGGTATGAGCATCATACCGTGAATCACAAAAAAAACTTCGTCGATCCCAAGACGAAGGTGCATAGCCAAACCATCGAGAGACTTTGGGGATCGGCGGAATGGAGGAACAAGCGTCATCATGGGACGGATCGGGGCTACCTCAACTCATACATCATTGAGTTTTCCTGGAGGCAGACTCTCGGCGGAGGGCCACCCTTCGACGCCATCCTGGAAGCGATCGCAGAGGAACGGCTGCGCTATTCTCAACTTTCAGCGGGAATTTCCGATCACACCTATGCCCTACCCCCATCGATGTGAGCGGAACCCGTTCGCCTCCCGCCCAGTGGCACCTGGTGAGTTTCTGATTCGATTTCTTCTCTGCTACTAAGGTTTCGCCTGCGAGCGGAGCGATTGGTGCAGACTGACAGCAAGCGGCGTCAGAGCACTGCGGGGTGATTGGATAAGGTTAGGTTAGGTTTCTGGCGAGCGAGCGAAGCGATGCGAGCAGACTGATAGCAAGCGGCCCAAGGGCACTGCGGAGGGATTGGGTAAGGTTAGGTTAGGTTTCTGGCGAGCGAGCGAAGCGATGCGAGCAGACTGACAGCAAGCGGCCTCAGAGGCCGAAACACACCGATACGCAGGGCACCGATCACTGTCATCCCTCACCAATGTTTTGACTCTCTCCGCTTCGAGCGTCAACTCGCCAGATTGGCGTGTTTACCTTTGGCTCCTCAAGTCGGCGGGCGTATTCTGAAAAAAATCCTATCGAGCGCATGCCCGTCTGCTCGGTGGATATGAGATTGAGAGGGAAACGAAGTTTATGTAGATCCGATTCACGATGGGTCGCGGAAAAAGTCTTACCAGTGAAGAAAAGGCAAAAACTTCTGTACTCAAGGAAACCGGTCAATCCAATCGACAAATCGCGAAGCTCTTGCGACGTTCGAGGACCGCCGTCGACAATTTCGTCAAACTGGGCCCGAGGTATGGCACAAACCGAAGAGGCGGAGGCGACATCAAGCTCTCCGACGCCAACAAGCGAAGTCTCCTTCGAAAAGCCCGGACGGGAAACGCTTTCGCGTCAACTATAGTCACTGATCTGCAGCTCCCTGTTGAGAAAAGGCGAGTCCAACAAATCCTCCAGAGCGATCTCCACCTCGTTTTCAAGAAACGCTTAGCAAAGCCTCCCTTATCTGCCGGCCATAGAGCAGCCCGGTTGGAGTTCGCAAGAAAATACATGTCCTGGACCTCTGAGTGGCATAATGTGCTATTTAGCGACGAAAAGAAGTTCAACCTTGATGGCCCCGATGGCTGCCAGTACTATTGGCACGATCTTCGGAGAGATGAAGCCATCAGTATGAGCAGAAACTTCGGCGGGAGAAGCGTGATTATTTGGGCAGCATTCGGAACCCGAGCCAAATCCAATTTAGCGTGGCTGACCACCAAAATGAAGGCATCGGACTACGTTGAAATACTTGAGTATGAGTTGATCCGCCTTTACGAGGAGTTTGGAGACGATGACGTCATCTCCCAACATGACAATGCGCCGATTCACACAGCATTGTTGACGAAACCTTGGTTTCGAGAGAAGAAAATCGAGGTTCTGCCGTGGCCGGCAAGGAGTCCGGATCTGAACCCAATCGAGAATTTGTGGGGTGTGCTGGCCAGACGTGTTTACAAGAATGGGCGATAGTTTAGAGCCGTGTCCGAACTCAAAGACGCAATGAGGGGCGCCTGGGCTTCAATAGACTCGACAACGGTGAAGAAATTTATCGAGAGCATGCCACGGAGGAGGTGATCAAGCGACAGGGAGGTCCCACCAAATATTAGTTCGTGCGATCTGATTTTTTTCGAGGTTGGAATAGCGTTCCGCGGAATACAAATCGGAGTGGCTCTAAACAAATTTCGCACCCAAAATCGATATTTTTGCTTTTTATTCCAAACTTGCGATTGAAAAACTCCTCTCCTACGTGATTCACGTTTGTCTGCGCAACCGTCATGCGCGACCGTCACAACCGAGAATCCCAGACTCCTTCGATTCGTTTTTCTGGCTAAAGTGGGGGTGGTCTTGAATAAATTGCGCTCACTGTATATATATAATAGATCTCGGAACCGGTGGCCATCTATCCCTAGCACAAACAGAGCTGTGTTCGAAGTTCGATTGGATTGATTTGATTGGATTAAATTTGATGTTACATATGCACGTATGTTCCCTTCCTTCGCAGGGGTGGATTGTCTTGCGATCACAGATCGCATTGCAGATTTCATTGTTCTCGCATCGCCTCATTATATCCTTCATCCTTCTCCAGTTCCTCGCTGCTGAATCAGGGTGAGGTCCTTTTCGGTACGGGAATCCTGTCTGGGAGTACTTTCCCTCCTCGCATTCCAGAATGACATGGTTGTTGGTTTCCGGATAGACATCATATTCCGTAGTACGGAGAACGGCAATTGAATTTCCGTACCGGGGCGGCGAAAATGAATTTCCGTACCGGGAAGTACGGAAATATAATTGCCGTACTGGGCCGGTACGGAAATTCAATTGCCGTACTCCGTATTACGGAAAATGATGTCTATTTCCGGAGCCCCACATCGAGCGCATTTCGTATCTATGGAAGCATCCCGAAAGTTCTACCGGCTCTCGGTATTGAGCATTCCTACTTATCTGGCTAGCGCCAAGAGTCGACTACCGCGCGAGTTATCGTACAGTTCCGTCTGTATTTCTCCTTAGTTCCTGATTACTATAAGTTGTAGAGCGGAGCCATTTGGGTGGTCTTACTTTGTGCGTGACTTTGCAACGCAACGTGTTTATTGTTATTGTACGTCAGCCGGTGGATAGAAGCATGACAGAAGCCTATGACGGATATTACAAAGACCTCGATTCTCTTCAAACTGTCGATAAACAGTCAATGTGGATCTGGACTCCACATTTCGTCTCCACAAGAAGTCCAAATCATCCTGCACCCTCGTTTCGCGTCCGATGCAGTTCTGGTCAGCCCGAAAACTTCAAGGTCATTTTGGGTTCTCTAATTTTTGAGTCTCTCCATGGCCTTCACTTTTGTGTTTGTTATCTCGGTGGCCGTGAGTGCCATTCTGGGCCATCTGGATGGGTCCAACCCAGTTCTCCCTCGATAAACTACTCTGATACGGTGGGGCGTGCTATGCTCATGGCCCACGTTCCCGCATCTCTTCGCCTGACTTCGATAAGGTTCCCCAGCCTTCCAGGCATGGTGATTACTCCATTGCAGCAAGACGGCGGTGGCTTTTCAAAGGACTGAGTTTTTTTGCTGTTCCTGCGGGACAGTGGCTAAGAATAACTATCAGTGGATTCTCTGACCAGCACCTTTCCGCCAAATGATGGATGGCATATGGTTCCACCGAAACTCCTCATTGGAGTTGATTAGACCGGGGACGAATTGGAGAGATTGACAATGTTCCGTCGCCACTTCATTCACTGCTTGGGCTGCATCTCGAGGATACTTCTTGGAAATCGCCTGCCTCGCCTTATCCCGACCACGAGTCTATCACGCGGCGCTTGGATCGTTTGTTCTTATCGCAAAAATGTGTTGCGAAAGCCGGAACAGGCGTTCAGAAAGGCCACGGAGACTCTCGCTCAATCTTCGCACGAAGTCATGACGCTCTCTCGAAAGGCGCAGATTATCCATAAACTTGATCGACAAACCTTCGTTATCCATGGTTTCCACGCATGATCCCGAGTCCGAATTCATCAGGAAGAATTCACCCTGCAATTCGAATTAAGAAATCCATTCACGCGCTCTCTAAGGCTAACGGGGGCAGGAGTGGCGCGGAGTGACGCGCTCTGTCAAAATGGCGGCGGCTGGCGGCGGAACCCAGGCCTCGGCGCGCCGGCGAATCCACGGCGCGGCGCACAGCTCTGGTTCTGAATGAGCCGAGACAGGCGCACGCGGCCGCTGAAATAAGTGCGAACGTTCAAGCACCAACGTGGTCTCGATGTCGAACATCGCGACGTTGCTGCTGTAATTCACAAGAAATTACCAGTCGGTCCGCGTGATCCAGGCTAACGTGTCAGGTAGCGTCTCTTCGCCGGTTGCTTCGGTTCCGGTGATCATATAAATTGAGATATCGCATAACGCCAAGAGCTTCTCCCTTGTATCAAGAAAGGAAGCTCTCGAAGACTCGGGAAGTCGAAGGACGTGGCGCCCATCGCGAAGACGTGCGAATTTTGTCGAGCGACCGTGTACAGGATGGGAAGCTATGCTGACTTGATTCGACAATAGGCAACTCGAGGGAGCTGTCGCGAATGCTGCAAAACGTCCTTTGAATGGTTCCTGTCAGCGGACGGTTGTTGAGACGAGAAGCGAAGTCGATCACCGCAGTCATGACAGATCAGCTGGGGCGATTGACGTCGGACGACGGGGTTTCGGGATTCGT
Organism: Phytoseiulus persimilis; assembly: GCA_037576195.1. Classification (NCBI taxonomy): domain Eukaryota; kingdom Metazoa; phylum Arthropoda; class Arachnida; order Mesostigmata; family Phytoseiidae; genus Phytoseiulus; species Phytoseiulus persimilis. The sequence continues at coordinate 30,227,578 of CM075103.1, forward strand.
GAGTGAGTGTGGAATTTCAACGAAACACATGAGCGGCGGATCGGAAAACGATGACATCGAGGAGTGGTCAAAGCGTCACCGTCCGACAGTCTTGAGGCAAAACATGAGCGAAATAGGCGCCGTAGATGAAACTGCCTTCTCTACTGGATGATCCCGACTCAAACCGCTTCAACCGGAGGCCGAGGCTGTTCTCAGAACAGTTCCAGCTCAGTTGAGAACTCAGTTCTGAAGAATTGAAGCTCATCAGGAACCAATTGCGATGAACCATATCAAAAAAGAGATTCCCGAACTCAGCCGTACTGTCCGTAGAGAGAATCATTACGAATGATTTAGAGTCCGGTAATGCAGCGGGAGCTCGCAACTCCGAGTCGAGGAATATTACGCTCCAAGAATGAGAGACACGCGTGAGGAGATGAAAGGTACACGGCACGTCATCTGCATCTGCGATGGGAGCTCATTCGTGGGGGCCGTTAGGAGGCGAGGAATCATAGGTCCACCCGGGGCATCATGGGGGATCGGTACGCCTCTGTACGGAGTTCGCGCCTCGGAATTGCCTCTGGCTGCTTGCAGAGACCTCAGTTCGGCGTTCGGTCGATAAAGATACTCCCGAGTCGTAGTCTCATACCGGAATCATGTTTTCGCATACGACAGTCTCCAATGCAACCTCCGGTTCGCGTCACCCCGCAGCCGCTGCTACGCCTAGATGCCACCGACGCGCTCAACCGTCGTTTATCGAGCAACTGCGAGACGATAGTATTCGTGCATTGCTTTGGCTTGCTTAGACAATGCAGCGTGCAGGGGAATTCTCAGATATCTGCGACGGCCGCAAAAGCGGCAGTAAAGTCTGGTCCAATCCTCAGGGTCGATATCGCCGGAGTTTCGCAGCTTTTTTTTCACAAGGAGAATAATTCGAGAGTCCCGGGAGCAACCATTCTCAGGTTCAAAAAAAGCACGAAAGGGAGTACTCCTCTCCATTCGGAGTTGGCAGCACAATCGTGTGAGCCGAAGCATGCATTTAGTATGCGAATCGCGAAGCGTCCGCATTTCGTCGGCTCGAAAATCGAGTTCTTTTTCCAAGAATACTTTCGTTCCCAGTCCTGACGGATGTCCTGTGAGGGCGAAGATCACGGGGTACGGAAGAATCGTGTCTATGACAGGTTGGCACAATCATCGAGGCGAATACGATGAACACGCTCAGAGTGTGTACTAAGCTAGGGGAGAATGGATTCGGTCGCTTCGAAAGATCCCCGCCGCTCTTCCACCGATGCAATCCTCGAGCAACGCAGACGGCAGCATTCAAACTCTTCCATCAGTTACGATTCGGATCCGGACTATTCCCTATGTCCTCGTTTCTCGTTCCAATTTCTGAGTTAATCCTCCTTCTCAGACTTCCTGTGGCAGCTGCCGCGCAGATAATACCGGAAAAGCATCTCCGAACGGCCCAGAAGCAATCCGCCTCAGCGCTGCCAGCAAAGGTCGAGGGTCTTCAGCAGCTCCATGAGATGATTGCGACCCGCATCCTCCCGGGGTGAACGATCACGACCGATAGTGGAAGAATGCTCAGTTTCCATTGTCCGAATCGGGCGAGCGTTGTTCTTAGGACGAGAAGACAGCCGAGGTGTCATTCCGAAGCCGTATTGCTCCACTGCGATGCTACTTATCAGGCCGCTCCGGGGAACAAATTGTTCTGCAAGCAGCTTCTAACCTTCCACGCCAACTGTAACGGTTATGTGAGTTCGATCCAACTATTTACATCAGAAATCACTAATTGGTTGCTCGCTGAACAGGATTCCATCCCTTAAGCATATTATATTCAGTGTTATCACATGTATCCATTTCAGGTCGGAATGATCGGCCGCGCATTGATGAACTCCGCCGACACGGCGGCATACCGTGAAGTTCTCCTCCTGAAAGACGAAAGTCTCGGGAACGTTTGTGTGGCCTACATGGGTGACTTTGATCCTGCCATGAGAGCAGCTGTTCGCCTCGAGTTCCCTGAGGCTCCGATCCACGGCTGCTCATTCCATTATTCGCAAGCACTGATCCGGAGGGCCAGCTCTCAAGACGTGAACCTCGCCCAGGAAATCAGACGGCAGCTCAATGACATATACAGACGTTTTGTAGTTTTCACCGCGTTGCCATTGCTACCAGCAGAGAACAATCGTGATGTTTTCCGGGATCAGGTCCACGAGGCTCGTCATGTCACCAATCGGGTGAGCATGGAGCGGTCACGGTCTTGTCCAGTATACGATTCACAGAGCCATGGAAAACTGATACGATTCACCAGAATGGTTATTCGTCATCATGGTGCACTTACGTGTTGCAGCTGGACCCCGTCATTGAGTATATCGAAACATACTGGTTAGGCATCATTGGCACGGAAAAGCGGTCAGTGTTCCGAGCAACAAGCAGGAAGAACAATGCAGTACAGTCGAGCAACGCGAGTCTCACAAGGAGATGATGCAACCGAGAACGAACCGATCCGGCTGAAACTTGGTGGGGTGATAGCTGACCCCGCGTATAGTACAGCGCTCATCGCTTTTTGCATGCAAATTCGTAAATCAGAAGTTATGAGCCGGCGAAGTTTGCAGAAAATCTTGCAAAGGCCCCATAAAATCAGAACAGCGCGAGTTAGAAAGATGATATGAGTGGCGATGAGCTCGAAATGTTGCGAAGAACAGATTGCCCCTAATGTTCATCTTCTAGCACTTCCGGAGGCAATGGAAGTGTATTCCAGCGACAGAAAAGTATCTGAGGAATCATCTGATTTCACCTGTTTGTATAGAAGTCATCATTTGGAGCATTTTTTCCATGGACACTCGAAGTGACAGAGATCTATTCTCTGCGTTATGGCCGGAAAATGAGCGAGCAAGCGCTGCTTTCGGCAGCAGCCAGAGAAGCTATTGGGCCTTGCAAAAAACCGCGGTTTCCTTCTTCCTCCCTGCGTTTTGCTATCAATGAATCAAATGCAACACAGGTTGAGATCCCAAGGGCCAATCGAGTTTTCCCGATGAGTTCCGCGGATGAATGAGTGTCATGAGTATCTCATGGAACAACTTATCATTTCATCACCCGAATTTAAGCGGCAGAATCGTCGATCGAGGACATGATAGAATTTATTCGTGACAGTCGATTTGAGCGCGGATAGATCTGAGCGCACGATCGATTTGAGCGCAGTTGATTTGAGCGAGGTCGATTTGAGCGTAGTTGATTTGAGCGAGGTCGATTTGAGCGCAGTTGATTTGAGCGCGCCTTTGCAAGCTCATGGCTCATGCTGGACAATGGAGTACTAACTGAACCCCAGAGAACAAATATTCGCAACCGCTTGGAGTTGGGAGCCTTCAGCTCAAACGATTCTCACCCCTCAAGCACATATTGACTGTCCCACATCCAACCTGGGGAATGAGAGGAAGCACGTATTGGTTGGCATAAGGGCCGCAGCCAGAAATACCAGAGCACACCCATTTCAACGGTCAGGGTCGGCATCCGCGTAGCAGATATCGACTGATGAGGAGGAAGGAGTTGACTTCTTTCAGAGAATCACTTCAGAATACCGAGAACAGTCATTCATTCCAAGTTCACGTTAAATTTCGGGGCGTACTCACATTTCTCGCAGGTGGTGTACCTGGCTTCAAAAACGCGCCCCAGAAGCCGCAACTCGACCTGACTTGAAGTCGACAGCCGACGCCCTCTGGTGGGCTCCGTCTGAACTCCCATGGACCAACTTCCGAATTTCTGTCTCGACTGGTGGCGACGGTACATTTGTTGACACTCCCGCCAAATCGCTGGATAGATTTGAATGCACATGTGAATGATTTCCTTATTGTTCCGGTGTACTTGACGACTCCGACGCTTCCAAGTCTGGGACGTTCTGACTTCTTCATGGTTCTCAACATTCTCGATAAGTGTCGGATTCACGTGCTGTCGGGAAGAAAAGCCGGAGTATTTCAACCGGAGGTTAGAAATCGGATCTGTTGCTTATGCAGAGTCCTTAAACTGGAGATATCATGAACTTCCCGAAATATCCTCGAATACGATTCCTCTAGCCCAAGTGTTATGTTCTATATCCGCCTCTGATCTCTGCACTCGCTCACGTTCGAGAGTATGGAGAGTCCGCCAAAGACGTCCCATTTCACCATTCGTCTTTTCGTTCGGTGTGTGTGAAGTTTCGAACTCCCGGCCCCGTTTTGTGAGCCTTTGATGCCCGGTGTGCTGTTTGCCTCGACCATGTCACTCCACCCACAAAAATGTGCCACGGCGTGACGGACTGCTCCATGGTTATGCAGTCTCGCCTCTCGGTCTCCTATCACGCTACATCGATCGTCGCGCGCGCCGAAGAGTATGCATCCTACCGGAATGTGAAGCGCCTTATGAGCGAAGATGGTAAGCTCCCTTTCTGGAGTCTCATGTGAGGGACAGACATTTTTCCGGTCCGCCTGAGCATGTAGAGCTTCTAGATCTGAGACGAGTGAACATCTCCGCGTATGTCCAAAACCACAGCGCTCCCTGTCACTCTTGAACGGGAATTTCCGTACGCGAAAGTTTCTCGGTGAAGCGTCCCAATGTGATCGCGACATCCGCCCCGAGCACGTTGCGACTCATCAAGTTGGATCGATAATCACATGCCGGCGATGCCGACATCGCGACGAGATCCCACGAAGAGAGGTCACAAGAGTCGACAGCGTGTTTGTTTCGGTTCCAACCCTTCAGTTCACGAGTTGTGCACTGAATCTTTGACACTGGTTTCGTCAAAAAAGGATCGAACGCGAGAATCATGTCTCTACAATGCGTCAAATCAAGCCGCGGGAAACTGCTGTTGTGTGTTGAGCAGTATTTGTATCGGAAGGACCGGGAGAATTCGGAAGGACGACCTTCATGGCGCTGCGTGGAGAAAGCTTGTAACGCGCGGATTTACACCATTGACGGGTGTCACGAGGTATGTTTAGAGGATTTCTCCATCGCTGCGTATGAAATGAGGTCATCCAGGGGTGCTCTGTCGGGTGAAATCGTTCTTGGCATCTGTGTTAAAGGAAGATACCTCCTAGGGCCAACCGGAGCACGAGCATGCTCCGAATCCTATCGATATCAAAGTTTGGGGTCATTTGAATCGTTTGCGCGCAACCAGTCTGAAGCAACGATCAGTGAGACCATTATCTCATCGGTCGTAGGGGGCATCGGATCTGAGTTCGCTTCAGGCCGGATGCGCCTAGTGTGAAACTTTTACGCCAGCGGGTGAACTATCAGAGGCGCGGGGCAGAACCACTGCTGCCGAGAAATCCGTCGCGCAGAGAAGACTTGAACACACCGAAATTCTTGAGGGTATGTGACACTTCCAACATTCAGTGGAACTTTCTCTGGTTGCTTTAATCCTCTCTGCGACGGAACACAATTTCTGCATCTGATGCAGGATATCTTCCGCTTCCCCTGCTCAGGAGGGAACTTCGTACCATGAGTCAAACGCTCGATCATTTGATTTTCGTCATACTGATTCCCTCAATGAGTTCCAATAACTGTTGTAGGCGACGACCAACGGCGAAAACTTCCTCTTCCACGATCCGGGTGTCGGGAACGCTGAGAGAATCATAGTTTACGCGACGCCACGTAACATAGAATTGCTCAAGGGAAATAGCGAATGGCTGATGGACGGCACCTTTAAGGTGTGCCCGTCAATCTTCTATCAAATGTATTCAATCCATGTGAAGCTCCCGTCCGGCAAAGCGGTTCCTGTCCTCTACTCATTCCTCCCGTCGAAGAACGCCACCATCTTTTCCGGGTTGTTCGAGGTCATTGGAAATGCACTCGATGGTTTCACACCTCAAGCCATACATGTCGATTTCGAGTTGCCTGTGATGAAGGAGATAGAATCTAGATTTCCTGAGACCGGAATCATCGGTTGTGAATTCCATCTCAACCAGGCCGTTTGCCGTCATATCCGGAGCGACGGCGCAGTCCGCGAGCGATATTTCAACGACGACGCCTTCAACCTTCGTATACGAATGTTTCCCGCGCTGGTATTCGTCCCACTCCAAGACGTCCGTGAGCTTCTCCAAATGCTTTTGAGCTCCGACTTTGTGAGAGACAATAGGGACATCCTCGCAACCTTCATACGCTACTTCGAGTCGACATGGATTGGCAGCGACTTCAATCCAGCCAGATATGAACTCGAATGGTGGAACGCGTATGTGGCGACCCGGCATCGTCTCGCAAGAACCAACAACGAGATGGAAGGATGGCACTCCGCGTTTGCGCGTAGAATCGCATCAAATCACCCGTGCTTCTTCAAGATGGTCGAACACCTGAGAGTCGAACAAGGCTTGACAGAGTTTCTGGTAAACAACACCGCGGCTATTGGCGAGCGTAAACCACTGAGACGAGTTCATCGCGACCGCCAACGACGCCCATGCGATATCGTTTCTACATACGAGACGCGAGCCAGCCCTGATTACCTCAAGCTGATTGCGCATAATATAAGCTTCTGAGCGCGGATTCTAAAATACCTCCCAAAGTTGACGAGGAGCAGTAGAGACAGACGAAATGACAGGAGGGCGGCTTTCGTGTGACGATTCCTGTCCGCGATTATAACCATAAAGAAAACTTGTGCGTCAAATCTCATCAAAAACATTCCTCCTTCCTGAGCTTCGCTATGTTCCTTCGTCCGTTTCATCTCGGGAATGTCGTCAACGAGGTATCTAATGCCGTCGTTCGCTTTCTCCTCTTCATATTCCCCTGAGCTACCGTAATCTCTTTTTCCGCCAAGTAGTCTGCCATCGGCGGAAAGGTTCGAGGCCTCTTTCTCTATCTCATACTCCACACTCACAGCAGCGCGAGTGAATTCGTTGCGCTCAAATCGACCTCGCTGAGATCGACCTCGCTCAAATCAGCCTCGCTAAAATCAACTGCGCTCAAATCAACCTCGCTCAAATCAACCTCGCTAAAATCAACTGCGCTCAAATCGACCTCGCTCAAATCAACTGCGCTCAAGTCGAGTAGCATCAATTTATTCAGCCTTCTTCGACGTATGCTGGAAAAACTTTCGTAGGATAAATATGTTGTCGAGTGTACTGGGCTCCATGCTTGCACGGGTTTCCCCTAACAGACCCCCTCCTTTTCCCCTAACACTGAAATCACGCTCCGGTTGCACTGATGTTGACGGTATTGACAACAAGGAGTCGCGGCAACGTTCAAGGAGAGGTCCGCGTCTTCCACCACCTTGATACGATTGTTGCTCCCTCCAAGGGTTCTCTCTCGTGCAAGCGTTCCTTAAGCCGCCTATCTCCGTCGGGACCGGTGGATCATCGAAGACCGACGCCCATGCTGCCTCGTCCTGAAAGGAGGACGAAAATCGTATAGTTTAAGATAGGTGTCATTGACGTCAAATCCGAGCTCCGAACGCTACGCGTTGCATTTCGGCTTGGGGCTTTACCGGCGACTCCGATACTTCGGGAAGGATGGATGACTTCGGACTGTTGGGCGAAGTAGATGATTCCTTGGCATCGATGACCATGGCGAGGACTTACGAGACTTCTTCTGTGGATGCCTCCGGTTGTCCGACGGTCGACTCCAGCTTGTAATCATATTTCGGATCAGTAGCGTAGCGACGCGGGGGGCTGGGGCGGACGGTCCGCCCCGGGCATCAGGTCGCTGGGGGCATCAGAATGCCTCTCCATGCCTATCACATTAGGGTTTCTAAGCTCTTCCAGGTAAATTTCTTCCCGGAATCCCCAGAGTGGGGGCGAAGTCCGATCGTTGCATCTGACTCTTCACCCTATTGACGAACCACCATATAATTTTCGTCCTCCTTCCTGATCGAGAGGCAACCTTGAGTACATTTTGTTTCTGCCTCGGACCAGAGATCGAGTCAACGAAGTTGACGAACCTCGCTGTCCTATCTATCGAGATGTCCATCACGGATGAGTTTTACTTCAATGAGGAGTCAATAGAAGATTCGCAGCTCCAGGAGCGAAGCAATTGACCCTCCAAGAATACGTAATCCAGCTCATATAATATTCTGGTTGCTCATATTCGGGTTATCTCGCGCAAGTTGTCTCCATTTCTCGGAAGATCTCCATTTCAGGTGATCATATTTACGTTTGAGGACATACAAAGATACATTCAGTGTGCATCGAACGCATTCAACTTCTCAGACCCAAAAAAAAAGAGGGGGGGGGGCATCAAATCCGCCCCGGGCATCATGGAGGCTTGCTACGCCACTGTTTCCGATTGTTGAGAATTGCCAAGGCCGTGGACAGGAGGGTTCTCCTTTTGACGATCTCTTCTTTCGGAATATATCGCAGCGTGATCGCCAGGTCGTTTCGCAAGCACTGCAGCCTACTGAGAAGTATGGACAACACCCTGTCGGAGCTCGCGAGGGTCGCCTTGCTGTTGCAAAGTAAGAGAATAGCTTGCTTGAAAGGTTGGAGCGCAGCCGCGATGTTCCTCAAAGCGAGAAAATCGGTTGAACTGATCGGTGTAGTTGAGATATTGAGAGATAGCACAAGGTTCAAGGCTGACTGGATTCTCAAGCATCTCTCGATCATGAGGTAGGTTGAGTACCACCGGGTCTTGCATTTCAGAAGAACTCTCAGGGCCCTGCTGTTGAACTCAGATTCATTGGTGGTCTCCCAGATATCATCCATGAGTATCGGGCTCTTCCAAAAGCTCCGGGCGACTTCTCGGAGTCGTAGAAGGGCTTTCCCGAGGGTCGCCAAGGGAGTGTGCGTCTCCTTTCCTCCATTCGTGCTCGAATCTCTCAGCAGTGTCTCCGTCTTGTCCGCATTATCTTCCTTCAACTCATCAAGAATAGCTATGTCGAAAAGCGCATTTTCCCTCTGAATATCACTCCCCGGACGACGCATTTTTGTTGTTTTGTGCCTATCATCCCGACCGCTTTATAACGTTGCTCGCGCCGCCTGTAGTCGCAGCGGGGAGATCTGATCTCGAAAGATCGGCCGCTTGAAGTCTTGCGCAGATGATGTCATGCAGATGTTCTCCTGTGGCTTGCTTTGTGATCCTGATCAACCCCAGAGGGGCGACTTTCGAGCTTCCCAGTATATATTCGCTTCGATGGATGTTCAGAGTGAGGTATCTATCGGGTTCGACGACGGTTGCCTCGTCGGTAGAAATTGAGAGTTTCAGGCTGAAACTATCTGCGGTTCTCAGCGATTCAAAACCGCAAAATGTTCGCGGTTTTTGCGGTTTCGAAACCGCGGCTAAAAACCGTTGCAAGGCCTAGAAGCTATCGCTCACAGAGCGCAGCTCTAACGGTTAACCCGTCGGGTGCGCTGTACCCTGTACCGGGTTCCTAGGGTGACGATCATAGTCCCGGAGCAAGGCTGATGGACGCATTCTTTTGGGAGGGAGAGAGAGCCCGCCAGCTATGAATTCCGACGGTTCTGTAGTACGGACCGGCCAGGCACCTTCGGGGCAGGCAGAGTGCTTCGGCTAAGCGCCTACGGGCCCGGCAAAGTACTTGCAAACAGACACACAAATGTCTCGTTACACCGAGCATCAGCGCAGCCTTTTTCGCAATGAGATTCGGTCGCCTTTTGCCGCGAGTAGATGGGAATTCACCGATCGAAGTGCAACGCTAACTTGAAGGGGAAGGGCAGCCACCGGGGCTAACGGTTCCTTTACGCGCGCTTTGAGACACTTTCTCTCGTGTGCGATCTCCGAGAGCAGCGTTTCTAGTGAGTCCCTTGCGACATTTCATGAGTTGAGCTTCATTGCTTATTTTCCCTACTCTTCAGTCCTATCAAGCTTCCTGGTCTTTCTGGGGATCTTCCTGGTCATTAGAGCTTCTTCGCTCTCCGGAGCTTTTCCTCTTCTCCATTCTGGATAAGCAGTTTCTGAGCGGCAAGCCAGGCGCTTCCTAGGCCCAAGTTAGCCGAAAGTTCAGACATATACCGTAATCTGGGGCGAATCCGATCACTTTCTCCAAGTTTTTCCCTGAAAACACTGTGAAGAATAATTCGGAGAACCTCGACGCTTCCTGTGTAACGACTCGGACCTTCATCCGCTTCAAAAAAGAAAAACGGAAGTCGTCAGCTGTGTCTGACATTTTCTTCCGTTGCCTTGAAAGGCGATCGGAATCGCCCCGGGTTTGGGGCGAATCCGATCGAGTGTGATTTTCGATTGATCACGACGCTGCAATGGATGTTGATTGATGGATGTTGTTCAGGTGAAGCCCCGCGAGCCCAGAAAAATAATTTTATTTGAAAAAAAAACTGAAAATTCGATTTTGCAACCGTTGATTCAAAACAGATGGAGTCTCACAGGACAAAGTTTCTCGGCCTGAAATCTTTGAAAATTATCCTTCCCCTCTTCTCAGAGAGGACCTCAAGAACCTGCACAACCTTCTCCTTCTCAACATTGACAATATCCGGAATCTGGGGATACACAAAATAATCCTGTTTGAAGCTTCGCTTAAGTCGCACAGACTTGACTTCGAGCATGCCTTCAGAGACAGTTGCGACAACTTTCCCGACGAAATTCCGTTGCTTCTTATCACTCTGGGTCTCATACCGGCATAAAATGTAACTGTTCTCTCGAATCTCAAGAGCCTCGGTCGCTCTTGCCACCTCAGAGTTCGTTGAACTTGCCCCTGCCAAGCTTGTGGAGTGTTGTAGACAGCTCGCTGTCGTAGAAACTGTTGCTCTTTCTTCGACACCTCGCCAGGAATCTTTGCTCGGACCAATTGCGTCGCCGCGCATACTCAAAGCCTTGCCTCTTGCTCGGGTAGCTGGTCTTGAATTCGCCGAGTTCCTGACTGATTTCATATGCTCAACAAGCTCATGGCACCACCGACGCCCGGCATCCTCCTCTGAGTCTCCACTTGGAAGCCTTTGAAGCACCTTAGAACTGTCCAGGGGGTGAATACCACAAGCTCTGAAGCCAGAAATGGCGTTCGACTTCATTTTTCCATCTATACTTGACATCACGGCATGAAGCATCCTCGGAAACTCTGTTTTTGGCAAAGTCCCGTTATGCCTAAGTTTCCAGTCTTCCAACGCTCTCTTCCACGCAGATTTGATCGGCTTGAACCATGTAACGTCCAAGGGCTGACACAGGTGCGTCGCATTCGGAGGCAGCAGCACAAACCTTATGTTGTGCTCCTGACACTTCCGGACCACGAACTCTGACAAATGAGAGCTTGCGTTGTCACCAATCAACGCTTTTCGGCCGTCAAGACGAGAAAAGTAGGGTAGTGCTACCCTCATGAACCAATTCTCAAAAACGCGAATATTGAACCACCCGCTCTCATCAGAGTCGAATAGAGTTCCAGGTGGACCACCTTCGGTCCACGGTGCATAGATATGCTTTGCTTTATAGACGACATATGGTGGAAGAATCTCACCAGAAGCCGATACTGCGAACATCACGCTCGTATGTACTTTACTGTGATCGATGATCCTCTCGGCACGTCGAGCTCCACGCCGAAAAATGGCTTGCTTCTTGCCCGGATCATCAACAAAGCCAGTTTCATCGTAATTGACGATGTTCCGAGGTTCGATGTCTTTCAGTGATTCTTTCAAGGTTTCGAAATACGTTATAATGCGTTCCCGACTCACGGTCGCTCGAGCTCGCCTAATGTTCTCGCCGAAACGCAGTGTCAGGCGCCTGTGCCGCTTCAGAAATTGGCGAGCCCAATCATCTCCCGGAGCATTATTCTTGAATATATTTACTCGCCTATTCTTGCTTTTTAGAAACCTATGTGCAATGAGTCTGATTTCGCTCCTACCGAGTGGGAATCCCCAGTCGCCGCACAAAGCCAAACAGTCCGCTAGCGTTTCCTCCTCTGTAGCCGTGAAAACTGTCTGCCCCCCGAGGGGCTTGCGAATAGTGGGATCTCTCTTTGAGCTTTCGTTCAAGGTGGTATATGGGACGCCATATCTCGCCGCAGCTTCCCTGATCGAAAACTTGCGCTTCAACACGTCTCTAATGGCCGCTTCCAACTGAACACTACTGTACTTTCGCCTCCGGGTCGAACCCTCCACTTTCTTGTAGGATCGCACCATGATCGGATTCGCCCCTGGAAAATCAATTTTCTCATCCATCATGGAATAAATTCCCTCGGGATGGGGGTTCGAGTTCACCGAGGCACGAGCCTATTGTTGAGGCATGAGGCTGTCATTCATCGAAGTTGCGAGATTCTGCAATCACTCAGCTCGAAATTCTGGGGCAAACTTTTCGAACTTTTCCAGAAATTCAAGAAATAGCATTTTTGGAAGAAAAATCTAGAAATCTCCCTACCGTGATGATTTCCACCAATATACTGGTGTGAACTACCCCGCAGCTAGACTCAATCGAGAGCCACACAGAATCGCCCACTTCGTTCTCGTTTCGAAATAACCGCTGCTAGGGTGTTAAAAGTCAGAAGTGATCGGAATCGCCCCTTGTGATCGGATTCGCCCCGAACTACGGTAGTTCCTAGGCGGCAGGCAAGACGCTTGCCAGGCCCTGGTGAACGGATAGCTCAGAGAGGTATTCTCTAGGCGGCAAGCAAGGAAGTTCCACTCTACAGACTCGAATCCAATGCTTTCCTCCGCGGTCCGTTTGTTCCGCCTGGGTCCACTCTTCTGCATGTCCTGATTCCATGTCTTCAACTGTCTTTATCTTTACTCTAATCTCTAATTCTCCATCAAGTCAAAATGCAACACTCAAGAGGAAAGCGCCACGAGAAACTCATTTCGAGCAATGATGAAGAAGATGTTCTTACACCTAGCTGAGCCATCTCAGCGGTAGGGTGCAGCCATCTGTCCTGAGCAGAGAAATTCGAGGCGCTCTGAAGCTGCTTCCTTTTCCGTATGATCTGAAATCCGAACTGAGCATGGAGAAAGAAAGCTTCTGCCCCTGATAGAAATGCCTTCCAGTGACCGCGATATAGATCATTTTCATCCGGCGGACTGAGTTATAATTCGAGCTGCCATGAAATAGGGAGATCACTCTCTACCTGCAGTTTCCGTCAAGCATGTCGCTCCCACAATCTCGAAGTCCGAGTACGAATGTTTCTCTTCCTATTCTATTCAGGATAGACCGGACTCGATGAAAATTGTTAGACTTCGCCAACTTTCGAAGTACAAATGCTGTTCCCAGCGTTCCGTTCACAACACGATCGACTCCGGCGTCCAACAAGTGAGGACACTCCCCAAGGAACGATCCAGGTCTTCGAGTTGTCTTGGCGCTCGCTGACGGAATGTTCACGTTCGACGGGACTCCTGTACTCTTTACTCCAGATATTCCATGAATCCCATTCGACAAAAAGTCCGCGTGGGCCAGACTCAGAGTCCAGGCTGATGGACGCTTAGCGGCGAGCGGCCGGTTCTCATTGAGGGGAGCTTGCTTGTATTCCTCGCCTACAAGGATGAGGCAGCTCTCGGCGCGCGTTTCTCCCGACGTCACGGCTTTCACACTCGAATGTTACCGAGATGCAGCAAATTCGCAGGCGGGGCGAATCGAGTGTCTAAAACGGGGCCCAAACTTCCAAGTTTCTCAGTATGTCGTCGCATTCGGGTCTCCAAGGGATTTAGCTGTGTAGAAAGTCTCCGAAACATGGGACGGATGCATCCAATGTCCATTTGTGGCCCGCGGATGAATTTCGTCCTCGTCATTTGACTCCCGGTATGAACATCATGGCGAGACTCGGCGAATGAGTGGGTGTTTCACAGAACCCTCCAAAATTCGGATTCAGCGCGCTCAGTTTCCGTCTGCAGGAATGCATTCATTAGCTGATCGCCGGGACTGTGATACGGACGGGAAACGGCAATAGGGTACGATTCAAAATGGCGGTTCATCGCCGTTCGCCGCCAGTTCAGCGGGGAATCAGAGAAGGTGAACGCGGGCGCGATCCGTAGCATCAGGGGCTCGTTAACACCGACGGTCCAGAGTTTGATCTCGTGGTGAAGAGCGGATTAGGAACTGTATCGATCAAACAGAATTGTTCGCTAGGTATTCTGAGTTCCATTCAGTCTTTCGTGGAAGGCGAGTGGACTGCGAATCCTTTTGGTCGGTTCTATTATCTCAGACACGTTTCACGTCTCGGAGTGACCCAGCTCACGAATTCTGCCGCGGTGCGAACCCGGGCGAACAGGTTTCCATCATCCCATGGATGCTAGGATGATTCTCGCCAGAACTTCCCTCTGATGCTGATCAAAAGACTAGCTATGCGTTAGGCTTTGAACCGCTGAGACTCAGCAATGGCTTTGCTTCAATGATGACTTGATTCCCACGAAATCAGAGTATGAATTCCTCATTGTTGGTCTACACGTCGATGACAAATGATTTTGACTGACTCGTGTTTCAACTACGTGTGACCTGAGTCACCAGACAACTCATGGCATGCCGGCGCCGCCTTCATTGAATCTCTCACCCGGCGACCTCGGGAACAAGCGTTCAGACGCCTGAACGCGTTCCATGTACGAGCAACCAGAGTCGTCCTGTTCTGAGCTAAGAGCTGATACATTCTTCTCCCTTGGGAATGACTCCCGGGCACGTATCAAGATCTTCGACATCTGCGATCGCGAAGAGAAAAGGGAAACAAAGAGACTAAATCGGCAGAGATCGCGCAGGAAGCCTCCAAAATATGTGAAACGCAGAGGAACACGATAAAGGAACCGCAATCGAGTTTCACACTGAAATGCCTGCGCTGAGTTGATGATAGAGGTTATTGATCTCATAAGAAATGTTGGCCCTGAGGAGGGCCGTTTTTTTTTGGCCCTGAAAAGGGCCTTTTTTAGTCGTCAGGAGGACCGTTTCTTCAGAGTTCAGTGTCCACCGTATCCGCTGGGGTATATGGCTGAGCGCAGTATCTCGAGCATTATCCGAAGTCTGAAGTAAGGCATGTCGCTTTGAGTGAAGTTTATGTCCGCATCTCGAGCTCCGTAGTCGGCGTATTTCAGCGCGAAAACTCCGCAGTCGGATCCGTTCTCTTGCAGAGGCAGCTTCTCGGCATTCGTGAGGTGCCATTCGTCATAATTGAGAGAACATCCGTTTTTTGCCTCATGTTCTTGGTCCAGGTAATCCAGTACTGCGTCTAGACACCGCGTATCCCGACGACTCATCGAATCCATGAACTTGATTTCTTTGAGTCTCAGATCCACAATCACCATCGACCAGTGGTTTGTAGAGAAAACAGGGATCAGGAGTATGTCGTTCTCGAAAACGTCTTGCCCTTTCGTCCACTTGCGCACGGCCTCATAATTCCACTGTTCGAAAGCTTGCAGAAAGAATGAGCTGAATGCGAAGACTTTCGGAGAGTCTGGAGACTCCCTGCTTCGATGGACGATAAGGTTCAGATAGACGTCCATCACAGTATCGCTGAGCCAATTCAGTCCTTCCAGAGTTTTCAAGTCTTTGCGAGTAACTTTGTGGTGGGAAATGTGCAGAAGAACTCTGTCCGATTCGTCCTTCAGAACCTCGTCGATCGTCTGACATATTTCATCGGTGATGGGTGGGATTTGAGGATTCGATGTAAGGTGGCGATCATCATTGTTTGAATCGATCTCGTCTTGGACCTCGCCCCGGTAGGCATGTCTTGACCGCTCATTTTGAGGCTCATCAAGAGGAACCGGCTCTGTGTTTGCGTCTTTCTGCCTGTCAACAGGATCGGTCACAGCAACTTCATCTTGGGTAACGGCCACAGCTCTGTGATCGCAGGCTGGGTGTTTTGCGTAGTCATGGTCTTGAGGAGACGTCGAGAAGAGTGCGTATGTATGATCGCCGAAAGGATGAATTATCGTTTGCAGCTTGTCCGACAACCCATGGCGTATGGCCGCTGGAAGACAAGTCGGGAAGTCACGAATCGATGTTAGAGTCCACCGCGCGCACATTATGAATCAGGTTGTACGAATGAGGTTTCTGTTAACAACCGCCACGATAACTCACCTCCACCCATTCGATACTTGACTTTGTTGATGAACTCGCGAGGGTTCAGTGTTCCTTCAAGGAGCCCCTGCGATGCCTCCCTTATCGTATCAAAATTTTTTTTGGTGATCCGATTCGGTTTCGAAACAACGTTGACAATCCCGTCCCCGCGGATGCGGATGTTCGTCGTAGAATCGCAACAAAAGTCGTTCAAGGCGGCTGGAAAAAGTTAGGAATTTCAAACGAATGCCACCAAATCATTATCGAGGGCAGTGAGTGATGTGGAGAACCTGTCCAATCGAAGCGTAAGGTGAACTCACCCACTAATTTCCAGGTCGATGGATGTGCCCCAACTACTTTCTTGAGTTTTGCGTGCCACGACTCCACTGCATTGTTTGTTCTACAAGCATTCGGAACGTCGAAAACAGACAAATCAGCGACACCGATGGAGCCCAGCCAGAAATTCTCGATGTAGTCAACGAGCCGACGGAACTGTGAAAAATTATATAACTTGCTACACTTAGTGACGAAGGTCCATCCCGTCCGAGGACACGCTTATGGCTCTGAAGCCACTGTCATTAACACGGAGTATCTCCGATGCGAAATCCCTCGATTACTGACCTTTGGACTAGCTCGAAGTGCTTCATTTCGCAGCTCGATGAACATTGGTTGGATGTCATGTGCTGGAAGCAGCGGCAGTGCCGTGAACCCGATGAACCTCTTGAGAATTTCTTCGGATTGGGGATCAGTAGGCGTGCGGATCTCCTTCGCGAGCCCGACGCGAGGACTGCTAGCTTTGCGAACAAGGGCCTGCGAATAATGGAAGTGGCATCCATATCTTCTCGCTCGTGGAAATTCGTCGAGGACAGCACGCCTCATGGCGGCATCAAAATCCCCCATGTACGCTGAGAGGATGTCATTGCGCGTTTCGCGCTTCAGGAATCGGAAAACCTCTCGGTATGAGTCGCAATCGCACTTCTCCATGAGTGCACAGAGGATCAGTTCAACCTGGAATCAATTACACCATTCCGGTGAGAACTCAACTCCGTGTGCCTCATATGATTGCGCAATCTCAGCAATGACTTACGACGATTTAGTGCTTACATGGCCTTCGAAATTCCCATGCACCGAGAAGATCTGCTTGCAGAGTCGACGGGGCGTCGTCTGATATGTTGCGTCGGCATGCAGCATTTGAGCGCTTTTGACGAGATCTAACTGATGCTTGGTGGTCAAGATGAGCGTCCCGGATTTCGGGAAATGAAAACTGAGGAGTCGCTCGCCGACTTGAGAAACCGTGAAGCCAGGAACAGGATCGCCATTTATTCTGACATGCAGAGCTCCGAGGTCGCGCACTTTGGTGGGTCTGACAGAAACGGCTTGCCAACGAGCCGTGCGAGCGTGTTTCTGCGGAACGATTGTGCGGGCCTCGTCTGTAGAGAGTCTGGAAAAGTTTGGACAGAGGGTGTGAAGGAGCTTCGTTTACGAGGTTGGCGAAACTTTTTCCAGGCTTCAAGAGAGAGAGCAGCAAGATGCAGCTTTGAGGTTTCATGTGGAAAGGTAGTGACTTCGTGTTCACTCACTTCCTTCGAGCCTTCAGTATCGATTTCCGGGTTGGTTCCTGTGGATGTTCCCGAATGTCCCTGATCCACTCAGCCCTGCATTCGTAGTAGGCTCGGCCGAGGCCACTGAGTTCCGCGAGGTGATTGTGACGCTCTTACAACCAGATTATCACACCATCCTTCGTGAGTTTTGCTTTCACCGGACACGTTCTGTAGGGACAATTCAGAACTCCTAAAGGACGCTTCCTGTGATTCGACAATATTCTTGCGACTTGTACTCGACACTGGAGGATATCATGCTGAATTCTCACGGGGAGCTTCCGCTAATCTTCGTGGGAACAAGGACTCACCTTCTCCAGTCCTTGCAACGAACTGTCAAGTGACCGTCGACCTTCAGTGAAACTTGATGGAAAAAATACGTTGACTCGCCGGAGTCCGCATCCACTCGATATTCACCTCGCTCGTCGCACCAAACGTATTCTCCGAATCTCGCACCAGCACATCTAACTATTTGCTCTCCCACTCGAGAACGAAACATTTTGACATCGAAAGCCTCAGAGAATCGATCAAGTTTTTCCTCGGTATGTTCAAACGTCTTCCGGACGGGTTCAAACGGGGTAGCGCGCGCAATAGGCGTAACGAATTTGGCGCACTCTCCCATTGGAGCTGCTCCCACTCGAATCGTCCGGCGAACCCCACAATCCCGATCGAGGATGCCGAGCAGCACTTTAAAAGTTCCGTCATCCTCAATCGGCGTTGACCCAATGACCAATATTCCTCTGCCCGCTCGGAAACCTTTCTGCGCAAAAGCCAGGAAGCGCTCACAGGGCTCGACCGGAGGGACGCAATGGTTTCAGACCCCGTCGCGATGAACAACTCATTCAACTGGTCGTCGAGGCGTGCTCTATCGAATGTTTGCGCAACATTCATCTTCCTGAAGATGGTTTCGAGCTCTCAAATGGTAGCAGATCGAAATCCATATCGAGCGACCGGGGCTGACCGATCTCGCTGAGCCGCTTCCAAGCTGAAGTTTCCGTTTTCGGGAACCATGTTCACGCATCATCTGTCATGTCACAGCAGGCCAAATCATTTTGTTTTGGAACCAGTCCCTGTTCATGGATGACATAAATTGACCACAATATGATGCCTGAGCAGAGGCTCCGCGAGCCTTCATCAGTGGCGCCAAGCTAAAAAGCACGCGACAGGGAAATATTCAGAAAAATAGAACTGTTTTCTCTCCTGACTCTCCCTGCCATGTTTTTGATACGAGTGAGGGACTAACAACTGATTTTGGAGGAGACACAATCGTGGTTCAGGGGCCGTGTCGTCTTCTAAGATTTCATCCGGATCTCCCGGGTCGCCGAATGTCTCAGAGGCTCGCATTCGAGAAGTCTGATAGGTTCAAAACTCGCAGGAGGAGAGAAAGTCCCCTCGATGCCAAGAAGCTGCACTTGTGATATGCTGACCTCACTCAGCTCGTCATGGACCTGTCGGGATGTTTGCGACATATTTAGGAGCGCATAATACCAAGGGTCGGACGACTCTTGACGAATCTCCAGAAGCCGAACAAATCGCTGGCTCGATTGAGTTCTTCCAGCTGGGTGGATCGTTTCGATCAGCGTCTGCAATTCATCGAAGTTATGGTCAAGTTTTCTCTGGGAACTTTCGAGTTCGAACGGTGAACGTACGGCTGTCGCCGGGATTAGCCCGCGAAAGAGCGGTTCATGAATTCGAAGCATGATGATGACTCTCGAAAAAAATTCATCACCGTTGCAGTCGTGCCGAGCTCCGTCTCCGACAATGATAAGGAAGTCCGATCATGACGGGTCATTTCGCGACGGCTTCCTAAGGATGCTGGTCACTGTCGATGTCGCAGCAAATCTCGTTTCTGGTACCGGGCAACGTTCGCGCGTTTCCGTGGTTCTCTGAGGTTCCACTCACTCACCGGTCGAGAGACTTCACTAATGCAATCGATTCCGAAGCAAAAGGCAACCATAACGACGGCCAGAACACCGAGACACTGCGACTATCCGCAATAGCCAGCACAACCAAACTGACATTCTGAGTACATTCTGCACGAGCCCCACTACGCGACAAGACACGTCGTGCACTCACATTTCACACGAGCGGCCACATCCATCAGAGCCGGCACTATCCGACAGGGTTGCAAATGGGCTGCTTCCGGAGGGGTGATCAGTTCCATTCCAGGAGTGAATTTGTCTGCATTCACAATTCACTTCGGTTGTTCCTCCATTGTCCCAGGATTCTCTACGTCCCTCACAGGTTCTTTGGTGTTCAATCGAGGGAAGTCCGACTCTCAACGTGAATTGCAGCTAGCGGTGTTCCGCTCCCTCGCATTCCAGAATGACGTGTTTGTCAGTGGCGTGTACAATGCGCGTGGGTATTTTGTCATCTTTCGATGTCCAACTCAACCTGGAGCCCCGTTCGGAGATCTTCAAACGATTTTCTATAACCTATTTCTAACACTTGTGAAACCTTAAACTCTGGAAAACTTAGGATGCGCGAAGTGTCCGCGATCTTCCGATCCGTCATTCCGGAATCGTTATGTTCATTCAGTGGCGTTCCAGCTGTCTCAGACATGCGTAACGAGGTCGGCAGCGCCTACATCATGTTTCCGAGCTCAACTCCAGGCAGAACTCTGCTCTGGGCCCCCCGCAATCTGTTCATGCATCATTTATCTCATCGACAGCGGTTCGAAGAGCTTGACGATATTCTAATCTACAGATATTTGTGAAATCGTGTTTTTCCCGTCTGCCGCCTGGAACATTAGAATCAACCTTTCTTCTCTGCTCTTAGCCTCGAGAAGATGTGTCGCACCCTCCTGTCCGATGTTCCTCGAGCCTACCACCGAGCCAGCACATGCTGAAGCCACATTTATTGGCTTTCGGGAAGGTGGAAGGCTGATGCTGAACGGCCCGAATCTATGCTATCAGCTGAAAAATTCATTGAACTCGAAGGGAGCGGAGAATGCAGAGACTCCTCCTCTGAACCCGCGCTCGTTGATCGAAAGGATAGCTCCGTGGCTGGCGAGATCTGTCCATCATTCCGCGATATTGGAATGCGAAAACTCATTTCCCAACTCCAATAAACTTTGCTCCCATCCCAAGTCCATCAAGGATACATGTCTCTAGTTGACAGAATGATGATTGAAATTAAGCGGCGTCATCAACATAGTTT
The DNA here is from genome assembly GCA_037576195.1 of Phytoseiulus persimilis. Classification (NCBI taxonomy): domain Eukaryota; kingdom Metazoa; phylum Arthropoda; class Arachnida; order Mesostigmata; family Phytoseiidae; genus Phytoseiulus; species Phytoseiulus persimilis. Next base: position 30,248,193 of record CM075103.1, read on the forward strand.
TCGTTAATTCATTATTTCCATGATCCGAAGCTACAAACCAGCAGCTTAAGAACCTTCGATACTTCAAATTTTGCGCTTCCTGGCCGTCTGCACACCCTCCGAACTGTCGGCGAACCGCCATCTTGAATCGTACCCTATTGCCTATACCCATACGGACCCGGTTCGGGTCCTATGAGTCCTATCGTTTGAACTTTGTTTATCAAATGGATGAATTTTTAAAGGAACATCCGGCCGCCAAACTGGCGGCCAAGCGGGAGGCATCGTGCTAAGGTGCTGCTTAGGTGGCCCTCAGCGGTGCTGCCGAGACCGAATCCCGTTGAAAATATGAGTTATTGATTTAAGAATGCAGGGTATCCCATCTGGAACGACGGTATTCTTCTCTCTTCTCTCGGCATGAGACGCGCATTCGGTTTGTCTTTCCAGAACTGAATTTGCGGACGTGCTAGCGTGGAAGCACGCTTGGAAGCTATAAGTATTGGAGCGGATAGCTTATGATGTTGAGATTATAATCACGAGTCCTCATAAAATCTCCCTATTCCGTGTTTGTTGCTGTATCAAGTCACGAGTTTGGCCGTGCGGCGAGCGTGTGGACGATCTGATTTCATCAGTCAGTTCATCAGTGATACTTGTCAGTTCGAGGATTCATACCGGAGAGTATAGTAGGAATCCTACCCAGGCTTGCTGTTGAGATGAGAACTTATTTGAGGAAAACCGGCTCGGGATAGAATCAGCTGGGGCATTCAATCTGGAAACACGACGATCAATCTACGGCACTAGTCTTTCTCGTATTTGCTCGTTTTCCCACAAACCGACTCTCATGTATCCGATTCCTCGTTGGGGAGCTCATTTCGTGAGCGAGCTGGGGAAACGGATGTACCGTAGAGGTGGGCACTCTCCGGAAGCCTGGAGGTGAAGATTGAAGCGAGTCAAGGTGAGGAAACGCGCTACGTCTGACATGAAAGGAGCTGGCGAAAGAAAAAAAACAGCGATGTGGAGTCTTCGGACTCTCAGAAGCGGTACAAGGAGCTCCTCGGAAGGTTAGTCCTCAAGTGGGGTCGTGGATGCGTATCGGAAAGGATGGCGAGAGAGTCAGGATCACCCAAATTGGACTCGTGGATGAAATTCACCTCGTCGAGGTGAAGCAGCGCCTTGCCGAAAGAAAATAGCATTCCTTAAACGGCGGGAGCTAAACGACGGAAGGCACCGAAACAAGAGCATAATTCCGGCACTGCCGGCCAATTCTCCGCTCCTTGAGGGTGTACGGCAATAAGACCGGATTCAGAATGGCGATCCTCCGCTAGGTTAGCTGGACACGGCATAGGGTAACTCATGCAATGCGATCCCTTCGGCTCAATGAACTCTTTGAAAGCTTCGCTGAAATCAATGCCTACAGACTATATGAACATGGTTCTGCGAGCCAAGAATATTCCGGAGGAACGAGGGTCCTCAGATCTCACGCAGTTAAGTACTCGAAGTTTCGCCCCTCTGCGCGATTCTGTCAATCTCGCTGCCTAATTTCGAGGAAGCAATGACCTATCCTGTCAATCGATCGCCGATTCGAGCATCTGCAGTCGTGCCATCGCAGTGTCTAGTATGGACAGTCGGGCTCTACTCCGAACGCGATTGCGCTGTTGTGCAATGTACCATTTATAGTCCACCATTCATTCCTTCCGCAGACAGCTTTTCCGAGCATTGTTCTCCATGGTCTCGAAAAAACATTGCCGTTCTGCCGCCAGCTTGGTAGGGGAGAGGAGGAGCGGGAAAACAGTGGAGAGCGAGCGGTTGGTATCGTTGAGGGCTCTTTAGAAAAACTTGAGAACTTTTCACCATCGCCATGTTACTCGCACAATGGTGGACGTCCACCGCAGTGACTCTGACAGCTCACAGTCAGCTCAACAAAGTCATAACCCCGCAGTTGAGTGGCCCGGGAGTTGCGTTACCTCTGGGCTCCGCCTCGAGATGAGCCTTGAGTAGATGTTTGTTACGTTGTAGTTAACCAGTTGAGGCCCACTAGCGCTCCTATCTCACCAGAAATTCTTTCAGAAAGTGCCCCCAAGGGAATGGTCGGAGGGTTCCTCACACTCCGTGATGCCAGTCAGGAGACGCATTTCTGAGGGCGATGAATTTCTATGCAATCTATTATATCTAATATTGATCTACGGAACTGTTACCCGTCACAAGGAAAGAATGAATGGGGTTTCGTCGTTTTGTACTCGGCTTCGACGGTTGCATTCGGTCGGGAATTTTCGCTGCGTGGCAGCTGCTGCGCTGCCGATCAGCGCTGAGAGCCAAAATCTTCCGGCGCTCAAAGTTGCAGTTGCATGAATCTTCCTCGATCTCCGGTCTGACTAAGTCGGTTCCCTCAGCGTACCCGATCGGGTCCCCGCTCCCGCCCTGAGCTTTCGATCAAACATTCAGTTCCCCACATACTGCAAGACTAACAGTCTTCCTGGCCATCAGTGAGCACCGGCCTGTGAAGCTGCCTCTGAATGAATGTTGCTCGTGTGCTGACTCCGCATCTGACGATAATTTCTGCCAAACATCGGAACTAATATTCTCAGAAAAATATTCAAAGAGAACTCTCCGCATTGGTCTCATATCCAGGGGCAGGGCGGAGCTCGACGACAGCATCGTGAACGATCTTCCGCAATCAGATGTCTAGGACGATGATGGAAACCCCCCAGGAACCAGAGCGAAACTAGGAATCAGATATTTGAGACCTTGTCTTGGAGTTCGAGAACCTCGTTCTCAACCATGATCTCGAAGAGCTTGATTTGGGAGGGAGGGAGAAGAACTCCTCTGGCTGAGACTCCCGTATATCCCATTTTCCGGGAACGCTTCCGTGTGGTTTCCATGGTCTACAGAAAGGATGCTCGTTCCGCTCTTGTAATCCACCCCAGTCTGAGCTCACGAGAATACATCGCTGAGCGGAGGAAGCTGGTCACTCTCAAGAGCCCTCAACATATCAAACCGCCCGCCGATCGGCTGTCAGCTTTCCCCCCTCTCCCTGGCTGATTTGACTGCTGGGCGGCCATGTTTTTTCGAGACAATGGCCTACACTCTTGTTCGGCGGTTCTCCCGAGTATTTCATTCAGAGATCTCCGCGAGATTCTCCCATTACTGAGCCTCGGGTTGAGAGCACTTGGCCGCGTTCCTGCGCGATAGGTTTCCAGAACCCTCAATATTTGAGAATTCGCGCGCATCTGCGGTCTGCTCGCCGTCCGAATCGTCAGCAAACCGCCATTTTGAATCCGGTCTTATTAGGGACACGGTCATTCTTTCGAAAAACATGGCGACGCAGGGGAGGGAGAAAGATAGGAGGGCAGCGAAGAGGTAAACAGCCGGACGGCGCGCTATTCAAAATGTTGAAGGCTCTTGAGAGCCGCTCGGGACGGAATCAGGCAATCGGTCAGAAGAGTATTTGCTGCACTGTTTAAGCCAACGAAACCAAGGCCCTGAATAATTTGGATTCACAGGTCGCTTCATTCTTCTCGAGTACTGCTCAACTGTCGACTAGTGAGAGCTCACACGAATCTTGATTCTCCACCATCACATACTACATACTGCTCGCGATCTTGTCTTCCGTGGAGTCACATCGAGGTCCAGACTCGCAATGGAACTGGAATTCGACTACCTCGCTGATAGAATACATCGTATAGGCTCGTGGCTGAAGCATTTCTTGCGATTGAGGAGGTACGCATACACGAAGCTGTGTCTTCGGTATAGCGTCCCACTCGAGTCAGGTGTTTGACTTGAACCGGAACACTGCCGTGTTCCATCGTTAGACGTTTACCGGTATCCCTCTCCAGGGATGAGTATATATAAGAATGAAGGAACATGGTACAGTGGGGAACTGTATCCATCCGTAGTACACACGTTTGTTGATTTGCCGTTATCTCCCTATCAGTTGCAGATCTGTTGTTTCAGAGTTCTACCGACTATCTAGTGAAAAACTCCATCACTCGCCCAAGGCGGTTACCAGTGAATTGAGCGGAAGCAGATTTGAGCAGTGGTCGTATTTGAGCGAGAGTCGAATTTGAGCGGGAGTTGGATTTGAGCGACAGCTTGATTTGAGCGGAGGTCCAATTCGATACGTACGCCCGAGGGCCCTCGCCTAGGTACAGATGTAAATATTGGAATCTCATATCTTGTGGGTTATAACCCTTCTCGGAATCAATGGCTTCGCAGGAGTCGAACGTCGACCGGAGCCAACTCTCCATCTCCCACTCGAACTTAGTGAGCGAGCTGTCGCTGCTTCCCTCCCTAGTCGATAACGCTGCTGAGACGATCTCTCATGTGTAGAGCCAAGGCGGGATGACAAAACATGATGGATAGCTAGTCAGTCAGTCGATAACTCAATGACACAGCCTGTCCAGACATGTGTGCCACATTAAGCTTCCAAGTACATAGGCTTTCAAGAGCTTTCAAAATTTCAAATGCAGCGCCCTCAGGCTGTGTTCCGTCTGCTGCTCCTCTCTCCCCTGAGCCTCCATGTTTTTCGAAAGAATGTCCTAGACCCGTCTTATTACCGGGACCCGATCATTTGATCCTTGTTTATCAAATGGATGCAATTTTGAAGGGACATCTGCCCGCTCAACGAGCGGAGAATCGGCCGCCACTATGCTCTTGTTTCGGTGCCTTCCGTCGTTTAGCTCCCGTTGTTTAAGGAATGCTATTCTCTTTCGGCAAGGCGCGCTGCTTCACCTCGACGAGGTGAATTTCATCCATGAATCCCACTTGGGTGATCCTGACTCTCTCGCCATCCTTTCCGATACGCATCCACGACCGCACTCGAGGACTAACCTCCCGAAGAGCTCCCTGTACCGCTCCTAAGAGTCCGAAGACTCCACATCGCTGTCTTCTATCTTTCGCCGTTTCATTTAAGACGTAGCGCGTTTCCTCACCTTGACTCGCTTCAATCTTCACCTTCAAGCTTCCGTAGAGTGCCTACCTCCACGGTACATCCATTTCCCCGGCTCGCTCACGGAATGAGCTCCCCAACGAGGAATCGAATACATGAGAGTCGGTTTGTGGGAAAACGAGCTAACACGAGAAAGACACTTGCCGAAGATTGATCGTCGTGTCTCCAGATTAGATGCCCTACCTTATTCAATTCCGAGCCGATTTTTCTCAAATAAGTGTTGAGAAATTTCGTTACACTTCAGTATCTGAAACATGTCTCAACTACTCACACCCGTAACGGGGACAAGGACAAGCCGTGTGCGTGATTACGCCACGGGATTGCAGCACCGGGCTTAGACACTTAGCTTTGGCCGCGGTCAGCTCACGCTTTCCCGCCAAGTATAAATACTGCAATAAAGAAGCTTCGCTCTTGAGGAGCTACGCATTCCCTAACCGGAACTCTGTCTGTTTATTTCGTGCCGTGATCTTCCAGCTTCCAGAGAACTTCCAGATCGGTGTCTACCGACTGACTTCAGGGAACGAATATCCAACAATAAGTTTCCATGTCAACAGCAAGCCTGCGTAGGATTCCTACTATCCTCTCCGATATGAATCCTCGAACTGACAAATACATCTCATTCCCATCAGATCGTCCACACGCTAGCCACAGGGCCAAACTCGTGACTTGATGCAGCACCAACAACGGAATAGGGGGATTATTTGAGGACTCGTGATTCCAATCTCAACTTCATAAGCTATCCGCTCCAATACTCAGTTCCAAGCGTACTTCCACGCTAGCACGTCCGCGAAATCAGTCCTGGAACGACAAGCCGAATGCGCGTCTCATAGTGAGAGAAGAATACCGTCGTTCCAGATGGAATACTCTGAATTATTCAATCAATAACTCATATCTTCAACGGGATTCTGTCTCGGCAGCACGGCTGAGGGCCACCTCAGCAGCACCTTAGCACGATGCATCCCGCTTGGCCGCCAAACCAGCGGCCGGATGTCCCTTTGAAAATTCATTCATTCGATAAACAAGGATCAAATGATAGGCACCCTTATTACCTATCCGTGAGGGGTGACGGGGTGGGGTATAGGAACTTTGCCCGCAGTGTTTACTATATGAACGCATTTTGAGAGAGAGCGGCCTCCGCCAGCTTGGCGGTCTGCTACTGGCACGGTGAGAGCTGTTTCTGGGAGACCGCGACGACAGCGGGGCGAAACACAATTAAGAATCCGTGTACTTTCACAAGGGATGAGGGTTGTAAATGAGGAGGTTCGGCTCTAGGCTTCAGAGGGAGAAGATGATTAGGGGTCGGTAGGCAGTGTATGACACGCATTTTCGAATTCCGGGAGAGTTCATCCAAGACACTTTCCGTCCAGGGAGCGAACGTGTTCGAGGGAGACGCGAAAAACCGACTGAGTCACTACTCTGCACATGGCGCATCCGCTTCAGTGGCGAGGAGGCCTCACGGCCACGGAGTTCTTCCCTCTTCAACCGCCGAAGACCAGAGGTTCCGTGGACTTTCATCCCTCCTGTGTCCTGTCCGAGATGAGAATCACTCAATGCGTCTCGCTGTGGACTTCTTCTCCTTGTATTGAGCCTGGCCCAATGTTCTGCTGTTCACCTTGCGTATCGACTCCTCGCCATCTGAACTGACATTGTTGACGAAGGATCATGTGTGAACCATGGAATCTTTGGAAATTTCATCATTCCCCGGCGAACCATCCCAGCTCTCCTCGCTGTTCCGCGCCTGGATCTTGCTTGAAATGCTCGGTGGCCCCGCTAGACTCCCCGCTGTCGTCGCGGTGTCCCAGCAACAGCTCTCGGCGTTCCCGTAGCAGACCGCCAAGCTGGCGGAGGCCGCTTTCTCTGAAAATGCGTTCATATAGTAAACACTGCGGGCAAAGTTCCTATACCCCGCAGGATGACCGTCGTTCAAGATGGCGGTAAGAGACGAATTCGAGGGAGAGGAGGAGAACGAGGCGGCGCTTGTAGCTCGCGACATCTCAGAAATTGAGAGTTCTTGAAAGAATCAGATGGAATGGAACGTACAGAACTGAGTTCACTTGACATACACTGATTCGCAATGCTCGAATGAGAGCTCCAGAAACAGCCGAACAGAGGATTGAGAGTCTGATCCCCGTAGCCCTCGATTCTTGCCTTCCAGACGCGAACCCAAGAAAAAGTCTAAGGTAAATCAACACAGTAGCCGTCTTCCCCAGAGACGGGCGACCATGTTCATTTCCCATCGACTCATTCCCAGAGATACCGCAGCGCAAACCTCACAACGAGCTTCCAGAACACACGATGGAGCGATTCAATGCCGAATTCTGTCGAAATTTCCCTCATCGAACATGAGGAAGGATTCCCTCCTGTTGGGTGCAAGTCGCTAGGAATACTGATCCCAACAGTTTACTTTCGTCAGACACCGCTGAGATTCCTTCGAGACCGACCCGGCCAGGTCAAATTGTAACTTGAAGTGAACAAAAAAGGACCACAGCTCACAGTCCATCATCAATGATGGTGCCTTTTCTTCTCGAAGAAAAACTTTGTGTCGATCGATAGAACTTCGTTCCGCATTCACTAAGAACGTAAAAATTTCAGGGTGGATCCCTGGGAGAGATAAGACCCAAAGAATAAGAAAACTCTGGGAGCGCACGGCGCCGTTCTATAATATCGCGACCGACAACGTCCGCTTTTCCCGATCCCAGGAACAGCAAAGACATTTCTCGATCTGCCACGATATTCCACCAATTCAGTGCAAAATTTTTGTCAATACCGAGCCAACTGCAATACCGAAAACTAGTTACATGGAACAGAGAGCCATTCGGCGCCTGTGACTCCATGATCAGCATCGTTGACCTCTATTAACGCTGGTCAGCGAGTGGTTGCGCGATCTTCCAAACTCGTAACTGTTAGTTCTGAAATCCGTTATCGGATAGGACCCGTTGAATCAATCACCTTCTGTGATCATCTGACGCGATTCATCTCCCTCGAGTACCCTATGGGCGGCTTTCCTATCCCAAGAACAAAGGTGCGGAGACTTTTCGAGCTCTGGTGGTCATCGATCCTCCGTAATTTGATCCTGTAATGATGTACACCCGCGCGACATGTGCTCCAAAACAATGCAATGGCAGGACCTGGCCGAATAGTCCCCTATATTCCAAGTAAGTTTCGATAGGTTTTCATTGTGCGAGCATTGGAATCGCGATACCGTCGGGGGATTCCTCCCTGATTTCGGCGAATACTTCCGCTGATCTCTCGTTCAAATCCCTCGCCACAGGTCCGAGGCGGAAAAGAGCCAGATGTCAACGAATCAGAATCGGTGTCCCTTCCCAGAACATTGAACTCATACTCACTTGAGGGAGGAGTTCCTTCCCATTGATTGCCGCTCGAAGAATGAGGCTATTGGATGAGGCCTATGTGATCGATCCCCGATGTTCGCTTCCATTGAGTTGACATAGAGCTCCTTGCCATGATGAGTCCAATTCCCAGTGAAAACCAAGCGTGACTCGAAATCAAACTCATCCTTCATGGCGTTTTCAACTGAGGTATTATATACTCTCGGAGCGCAATGCAGCTTTATTCAGTACGAAAGTGAAAGCCCTTATTCTCGTCGTCCACGAATTCGCAACACACGGATCAAAGCAATCCAGGGAAACGTAATAATATCTGATGACACTAAGCGTCGTACGACTTGTGTCCAAGCGGTAAGACTGGGTCTCGCAGTGTATTCAACTCCATCTCATCAACTCTGGGGATTCAAAAAAAATCGCATTGAACAGATTGGAACGATTCCGCTTTTCCCCGGGTGACGTCCCGTAAAAGAGCAGCGATCGAGATCCCGTTCACCGAGCGGCATTCGATGACGAGTTCGCGCTCGTTTCCGTATTCAGACTTCTCAGATTTGTGCATTAGACCTACGGGTCTCGGTGGAGGCTGACGCGATTTTTCGGCTGTGGTTGAACTTCACGACAAGAGATCGATGTGTATTTGAGCATTCAATGATCCGTAGTCAAGCTTCATAGACGTTTCTGACTGTAAACTCGAAGGCCAGAACCTATGTTACCCTGGGAGGCTAACGTTGTAATGCATCCCACCCGTGGATCGCTCCTGTTGCCTAGTCAAGTATGGATCCATGAATTGATGTCAAAAATCGTGATATATGACTGAGTTAGATCCGAGCACGATGATTCCATATGATTGCGCTACGCGCCGCGCGTCATCTTGGGGGAGCGCAGCACTGCCTAACGGTCCGCTGTCTCGTCAACGGTTATCCCCTGCATGAGCGCGCGATTACTGGTTGCGAAATGGAGCGTGAAAATCAATACTTCAACTTGTGCGATTGCCGCAAAACTGGGCACAAAGTGTGGTGTGACCCCCAGGGGCGATTCGAGGTCGATGAGGGAAGAGGAGTTTCGGAATATCTTCTCCACCAGGAGAAGAAATCCAAACGGCCTGGCGTCCAAATCCTCAGATGCAAGAAGAAACGAAGGTGGGTGGTTAATTGGTTAATCTCATGCGGGAGATGTCTGCGTATCTTCCGCTAATCGACATTGAAGGAGTTTCGGAGCGAATGTTCGACATTGGAATCCCCCAACGGTCTCTGACAACGACAGTGTTTTTCCAGTCCTGATAAATGCCCTGTCCGAGCGGAAATCGCGGAGGACGGACGCGTTCTGTCTTTGACTGGTGTTCATAACCACCTCAGCGAGTTTGGAGGACATGTTCAGAGTGTGTATAACACAAGAGGGGACTGGATCCGAGCACTGATTGCAGATCCGCGGCAATCAAGCACAGGTGCCACACTTGAAGCACGGCGGAGGTAATTCTCAAAGTCATAAGAACTTGGTCGATTTCTGTGGAATGGCCCTATAGACTGACGCTCACGGGGAAGTCTCTGCGTTTCAGGCTGCGAATGGAAGCTGCATCGCAGATAATTCCATCAAAACACATCCGTACAGCTCAGAGTCAAGCAGCATCTGTCCTCCCACCGAAAGTCAAAACTCTGAAGCAGCTCCACGAAGCGATCGAGAGTCGCGCCTTGTTGAGGTACTCAGTGACGCTTGATGGAGAGAAGATGCTTGGCTTCCTCGGTCAGAAACTCGGTAGCCTCGTGCTCACCACAAGAAGACTGCTTGCATACCTCTCCGCGGCGAAAATGTTCCACTGTGACGCTACCTACCAAGTCGTCCCCGAGAGACACCTGTTCTCTAAGCAACTCGTTACCCTCCAAGCAAACTGGGACGGATATGTGAGCTTGACCTTGAAGATGTGAGATATGATCGATGTTTAAAATCCCGAACGGAATCATCCATTCAACCCAGAAACATCGATTTATTCCAGACTGGTATGATAGCATGTGCCCTTATGACCTCGGCGAACACCCAGGCGTACCGTGAGGTTTTCCGAATTCTCAAAGATCAAAGTCCGGGAAACATCTGCACGTCCTACATGGGCGATTTTGACGCCGCCATGAGAGGAGCTGTGAGAGCCGAGTTCCCGCGAGTTCCGATCTATGGCTGTCTGTACCATTACACCCAAGCACTCGTCAGGAAAGCAAGTTCACGAGAGGTCGGGCTTGCGAACGAAATCCGCAAACCTGGGGTCATTTTGAAGAAATTCGCTGCCTTCTCTGCCTTGCCGCTTCTGCCGGCTGACGATATCTGGGATGTCTTCCGTGTGCTCGTCCAGGAAAGTCGTCAAGTCACGCATCTGGTGAGCATGCAGCCTGCGCTAGACTACTCAATATGAATGAGAAACCTTTGACCAATGAAAATCGTTGCTTAGGATGTTCATCGTCATTGAATGTATGCTTTCTTACAGTTGGATCCCGTGATCGACTATATCGAGGCCTACTGGCTCGGCGTCGTTGGTCCACAAGAACTTTCTGTTTATCGCGCAACTTGCAGAACGAATAATGCTGTAGAATCCAGCAATTCTAGACTGAAAGCTCGAGTCGGACCCAATTCATCCACTTGGAACTTGATCAGTGCGTTTTCAGCCCATTCTTCTTCGTTGCCCTCTGACAACATTATCCTTCCTTCGGTTCGTGCAGATTGGAATTTTAAAAGCTTCCATCATCTTACAGAAGACATATGCGACACTTTCCACGACGTCGCCATTGACTACAACGCGTTCAGAGATGGGGCTCGCAACATTCGTTCAAACCCAAGTAGGACAACGCGAGAGAATGATGAGCGAATATTACGCGGTTGGGCACTTTTGGAGCAGGGCGTTTTGACTCCGCGCAAATTCATTGATCACGTCAAGTACAGAACCGGCGTCGGTGAGTCACTGGAAAACTCATCAAAGAGATTATCCGCCCCTAGGCAATGATGTCCATGGAATCCTTCACAGTTGCCTCGCACAGTTTCTGATTCCACTCTCTTGATTTCGCAGTGACTCAAAATAAGGCTGGCCGTCCCGAAAATGTTCCAACTCCTACGGACCACGACTACTTAGCTTCCACGAAGGATTTCATGCCCACACCGACCGATCACAATTACATCACTCGTTTTCAAGATGATTGATTGATTGATTGGTTTATTAACCATTTCTTGCCCACATACACTTTGTTACATGTCAAGACGAGAATGCCGCGATCCGAGATGCAAGGGGTCCGGTAGCCAACGACGATTCCAAAACACAGCCTCTTGAAGCGCTCGTGAAAATATCGGGCCTATCGGTGTACCAACGGGATCTGAATACTCTCCTCGGAACAAACTGGGTTAATGATGTCATTGTTAACGCATACCTAAATCTCATCGTGGACCGAAGCAGAAGATTCCCACACTTGCCGAAAGTCTATGCGTTCAATACGTTTTTTCTTATGATCTACAACAGAGAAGGTTACGATGAAGTTCGTCGGTGGACGCGAAAAGACCATGTATTTGCGCAAGATATACTTCTCGTTCCCGTCCATCAAGACTCACACTGTAGCATGGTTATCGCCGACTTGCGGATCAAGCGCATCCTGTACCTGGACTCCCTGGGGGGACAGAATGAGGAGTTCCTAGAAAATCTACTCGAATACTTGCAGCAAGAATCGGAAGACAAAGAGCATAAGAGACTCAATCCCGTTGAGTGGCAACTAGTGACACTCGTCGACCTGCCACAGCAGAAAAACAGCTTCGATTGCGGGATATTTGCGTTGAAGTTTGCAGACTTCTTTTCTCAAGACGCTGAGCCCAATTTCAGTCAACGAGATATGCCGAATTTCCGACGGAAGATGACGTCGGAAATCTTGCAATCAGCAATAAAGCCGTCAACCGATCTCTGACGAGGAATAACACATCCCGGGACTGCTTTTCACTGGTCTCCCTCAGGCGAGGATAAGTTTTTGAAACGGTATCCACTCGAAAGGAATACAGGCAAGCTGAAGTAAAGACCAAGCTTCAAGAATGCAACGAGACGCTCTCGGAATTAGCCAAGGACGGAAATGTATACGAGATGTCTCGGAGAAGGATGTCAAGCTCCGTTCATGACGCCACCGAGAGGAATAGTTCAAGCATTTCCTTGAGAACGGGATCTCATTTTATGTCGACGCCCTCTTCTTGTGGACAAATAATCGTTCATTGAAGTCAAAGAACCCCTATCGAACAATGATTCGGATGGGACCTGGCACGCCCGCCTTGAAACTTTCAGTTGCAAATTGTCAGCCTGTTGTATTCAAGCCGCATCCCGGGGAATATTGAGCCATGGAGATTTTTCCGAAATGGGATCATTGTGATTCTAACTCGCCTCACAGTCGCTTCCTGGTTTCGGGAGTCCTGGACGTTAATAACGGCGAGGTTCATCGAGTTCCGTAAATCAGCGTTGTCACCCGAATGTTAAGCAGACCCCTAACAGCCCTTTCATCGGAGATCCGGATCGACCATCGAACTCTTCGTGGGAGTGGCCTTTCAATGCAGTCGTCTTTTAGTCCGTCAAATGCTGGTAGATGTCTGTTGGAGCTTTGCCTGTAGTAATACTGCTCTCATTGAATCTCTGTCCGCACTCTCAAATATTGTGATAACCGTTCCGGCGCTTCATAACTTCTCCGAAAACGATCGAGTACCTCCACTCATACCGAACTAATGAACCGTTTCCGGATTGTTATTGCTCATGCTCCTTCTGACTGTCTCGTTCTTTCGGCATCGGAGGAGACACCGAACAAGCCACGGGGAAGAACACGGGCCCGCTGGCTTCGCATCCATGCTCGCGACCGAATCGCATCTAGTACTCTCTGAAGGAGATGCAGAGCAGAGCCAGACTCGTCGATTTTCAAGCACGATCTTCAAAGCACCCGAGCCATTGAAAGTCGCCGCTGTCTAGCTCGGAAGCAGTTCCTCTACTTCTTCCAAGTAAGGCGGCGAGTTCGACGCAAGTGTCGCGATTCCTTTAGCTGAATTATTTGTCGCGACAGAAGGAGGGATTCAAGGCTCGAGGTTGATTCCGAGGACATTCTGAAGTGGAATTCTTCTTTGCTCGCCAGCTACCACGCAATCTGAAGCCACCTGGAAAAACCTTCCTTCTATTTTCTGCTCGACCATTCATGGGGATTTATTATGATCCACTCAAGGAGTCAGCTGGACGTCAACAGCTGGACGTTTGGGCAGCTGACGCTTATCATTGCTCTATCGAACATGACCCAAGCATGCGCGGTCCTCTCAGTTTCCTTGGATTCAGGGTCGATAGCATATCGATGGCTTCTTCCGGATCGGCGATTTCAGGATGCATGCTCATGGCGGTCAGGTCGTTCCCAGTCTTGACTGATCTCAGGCATGTCGTAAGCGGCTGCATGAGTTGTTGCCAATCAGTATGTGCAGAAACTCTAACACTTTCGAGCTACTCTCATCGGAACCTTCTTTGATTCAGTGATTTCCAGCGTGCAAGTCGGTTTCGCAGCTCGGCTTAGTCGTTCCATTCGCATTCGTCTTCATTCGCTCCGCAGAAGGACTGCGGAATGCGAATGTGGAGGGAAACGTGGCGAATATCTGCGAAAGCATCGCAATCCCCGGGAGAGTTCTCGGGCAGCACAACGACTCAGGGGATCTGTCGCGTTTGCTGGCTTTGCACCGGAAGGAAGCTCATTGAACTTTCTCGCACTCCTCCGTTCCTTCCCCTGTTCCCCCGATAAGTAGAGGCTCGAAAAAATCGGCAAGAACGAGGCTTGAGAGCCCCGTGAGCTTCCAGAGAGTACCGACTCCCAGGGCTCACTGGCTAACAGAAACTCAGTGTCACGGGCTGTGGCCGAGCCGGAGGTCTGCCCTCATAGTTGACTCAGCAAGCGCGCCACATAGCGAGGATATCCAAGAGAGTGATGTGGAACTCCCGAGATCAGGGAACGGCCAATTCAGTGCAATTGGAGCGAATCGCCCTGAGAAAGCTCCGGTACTCCGTTGGGAGTATCTTCCTTGCCCGGCCCGGATACCTATCCTTTCAAGAACCCTCGAAATCAGAAAAGCCGCGGGCTTCAAGCGTCGCCAAGTTTTCATCCTCTCCCTCGAATCCGTCTGTTACCGCCATCTTGAACGGCGGTCATTCTGCGTAGACCCCTGTCCTGCATCCGATGAGGTGAACGGCCAATGGGTCGCAAACAATGTAGCAGAACGTCTACATTTTCGAGAGAGAGGGGGAGCCGACACCCACGGCAGTCGGAGAGGGAGCGCGCCCGATTCAAATAACCGAGGGCTCGTTGAGGATATCGGCCGGTCCAAGAAGACCACCGGAGTAGTATCATCGCATATGTTATATTCTAGGTGCTGGTTTCATTTGCCCGATTTTAGCTCGAATCAGAGTCTCTTTTCTGAGACCGATCGCTGAATGCACAACCGAGAATTTGATGCTAAGTCATTCAACGGATGAACCATCTCGGTTCTGTTTCCTCGAGGTGAGAGATCTTCGATTGGAATATCAACGCGCATGCCCCATCTTCCGGCTGATTAGCGATGGCATCGACTTGGGAAATCCACGAAGATGAGAATGTGATGATTTCTGGATCATCCATGCCCATTCCTTCGGGCATTGCCTTCAGCAGCATCGTCTGAAGACCTCGCATTCCGCGATGAATCGCGGTTTCCACAACCTGTCCGAGCGCCAACGCCCTCAAAGAACCCCCCTTGATTTGAATAGTGCGCGACTCCTCCACCAGTGCATCGGATGTCGTCTTACCCTTTCCCTCGAATCCGTCTGCTTCACTAAAGATTGTTTGCTACACTCTGGCCTACAGCCTCCGATGAACGTCAGATGTTCCGAACTCTGTTTTGGATGAATGCATTCGGGCGGTCGACGGTGGGTCCAAGAGGCGCGCCAAATTCAATATCTCTAGGGTGCCGATCAGCGACCGTTTGAATGACTATTTGGGCCGTCTGCCTTTCGTACGGCGGCGGAGGGAAAAAAGTTGAGCAACGACGGCAGCAGCGGCACTGTGTTAGGAGGGACTGAGTTCGGCAAAAGTAGAATCCGCTCCCTTGAAGGCGTGAAGTTTGCCATCACGAAGGCAGCTGGTGAAGTTGTGAAGGACCGTACGACGGGTTGAAAGCACGCGTACCCATTTTTGCTGTTCATGCGGGTCACTGACAAGGAATGACTATCAGTGGATTCTCTGACGAGCAACATTCCTCCAAATGATGGGTGGTGAAAGGTTCCTTCAAAACTTCTCATTGGCATCGATTAAACCGAAGACGATTTTGAGGGACTGACAGTGTTCCGCCGCACCTTAATGCGACGCTTTTGATGCATTTCGAGGATACTTTTCAGTAATCGTCTGTGTCGCCTCAGTCCGATCAGCACTCTATCACGCGGCGCCAGGATTGCTTTTTTCTTCGCAAGAATATGTTGCGAAAGCCGCATTGGGCCTTCAGAAAGGCAATGGAAACTCTCGCTGAACCTTCGCACGGAGTCATGACGCTGTGTTAAGGTGTAGATTATTTATTAACATGATGATCGACGAACGATTTGCTACGCTATCCCATGGCTTCCCCACCTCATCCCGTCTCTAAATTTATCTGGAATTTGAGTTTCTGAATCAATCAACGTGCTCTCAGCCTTCGCCAAAGCCATTTGGTAGGATCTCTGACCGGAGGATTTCGTACATGATTCGATGCCGAAAATACGGCATGTCTTCCTGACTGAAATCGATTTTCACGTCTTGGGCCCCGTAATCAGCGTAGTTTAGAGCGAATACCCCACAGTCATTTCCGTTCCGCTGGCGTGGGAGATCTGGGGTGTTCGTCAAATTCCATGATTTGAGTTCGAGTGAAAGTTTTTTTTTGTCTTCGTGTTCGAGAGACAAGTAAGTTAACACTTTTCGCTGGCACTCCTGGCTGTGATTAGCAATCGAGTCCATGTGCCTGATTTCTCGAATCCGCAAGTCCACCATTGACATCGACCAGTGGTTATTCTGGTGTACGGGAAAAAATATAATATCGTATGAGAAAATATCTTCTCCTCGCGTCCGCCGCTTGACATCAGCATAATTGACGGGGTCAAACACCTTCAGGAGGAATGTGCTGAAGACGTAAACCTTTGGCAAGTCGAGGTGGTTCAGACTGCGCTCGGCGATCAGATTCAGATAAACATTCATGATGGTATCGTTAAGCCAATTGGCGCCGATAAGTGTTCGCAAATCAGACTGGTACACGGACAACTTTGACACCTTCACAAGAACCGCATCCTCATGCTTCCCGAACGCTCTCTCAATGGTCCTCAACATTTCCTCAGATATCGGGGGTCCCATCGTACTGGCGGTGTAGACAGCAAAGGCGTCGGAGTGAGCTTCGTTACAGTACTGTTGGTGGAAGTCGAGGAATTCTTGAATCGGGTTCGAATTAACAGGTGCTTTGAGCTGCTGTGGGTGACCTCTCTCAGGCTTCCCTTGTTGAGGATGGTCTCGTTGTAGGTACGCGTCCTGAGGAGACAGGGTGTGCGCTCTTTCACCTTGTGAGGGCTCCTCATGAGATGGGATCTGAGCATGAGAATGATCGCCTCGAGTTTGCAGGTTCCGGGCGTAATCGTGGTCCATCAAGTGAGCTGTCGCTGGTTGCACCCGTTCGAGAACGAATGGGGGACCGCCTCGTTCGTGCCGTTGTTCCACTCCAGCTGAACTCGAGCTAACTTCCGAAAGTCGCTTGCGAGCTGATGCTGTGGGAGGAACATGGTTGAGAGGGGCTCTTCGCGATCAAAACTCCGGAAAATATTACAGATAGCGTTCACGGTCAACTCTTCGTGACAGAACCTCCGGAAACTCAATTACCAGCGCCGGTGCGTCACTTTAATTCCGCTATGAGTTGGTATGAGGTTATCAGGCCATTATCCAATGAATCCCATGCTTTCTGAATCCTGCGCTCGTTCTCCCTCGTCACAGCGTTCGGTCTAGAGCGGATCGTTGTGGCGCCGTTGATATGGGGGCAGTAATCGACGTACACATGCTGGTTGATGGCCACGATTGCCGCTGAGGATGAATATGCTAGTCAGAACTTTTTTCATGCTACGCCTCGGACCATAGAGAATATCTGCATACATTTGAAACACATGCAAAGGCAAGGAACCCACCAATGAGATCCCAAAGAGGGCCGTGTTTCTTGCTGACTTCGCGGAGCAGCATTGCGTTTTTCGACTCTACGGCGTTGTTGGTCCGGCAGGGAGCTCTGAATATAGAGAATCCCAGCGGTGTAACGCTCTCGATCCACCAATCCTTGATGTACTTGACGAACCTCTGGAAGCGGTGGTCAAGGTCGATTGCCTGCTGCGCGAAGGAGTCAAATGCGGCGGGAATTTCGCTTGCCGGCAGGAGTGCGAGCGCAGTGAATGAGAGGAACATCTTGTACACATCAGTGTTCCGTGACCGTAAATCCTTGGCCAACCCCATTCTGGGCTCCCGTGCTTTCCGCAGCAGACACTGGGCGTAATGGAAGAAGCAGCCGTACAGATGGCACTCGGGAAATTCCGCTTTTACGGCTGCACGCATGACAGCGTCATAGTCCCCCATGTATAGAGGCATCTTCCAGCCCGGAATCTGGTCCTTCAAGCAGCGAAAAACCTCCCTATAGGCGTCGGCGTCAGCAACTGTCATGAGCACACAAGCAACGAGTCCGACCTGGAAAAATTTTCGATTGAGCACAAAATTTTCTGGCGATCAAAAAATTGAGGAAAAAACAATAGAGTGATGGAGGCAATTTTGCTGTTGAGGGTACAAGCACGATTGCTGTGTTGGACACTTACATGATCAGACCAGTTTGCATGAATGCAGAAAAGTTGTGAGCAGAGATAGTGCGGAACGACAGAGTAGGTGGCATCGGAGTGGACCATTGTCGCGAGTGGGAGAAGCTCCAATCGTCGTCTGGTGGTTATGATGAGACTGTCGTTCTGTGCGAAGTGGAAGCTGAGTAATCTGTGATTGTCATTGGTCACCGTGTACGTCGGGACTTCCACAGTCCTTATGACGTGATCTAGTTCCCTTAGGGTGGAAACCAGAACGGGTCTCTCTTCCGCAGCATGACGCTGCATGGTCCGAATGTGCGAGATTGGAAGGATCTGCACCGCAACCTCCAGTGGAAGATCGAGTCGGGCCTTCGAGAGCGTGGAGGATGGGTTCAATCGAGGGTCGGCCTTAATCCGATCGTTCCAGATCCTTCGTGCTTTGCGGACCTGCGCGTCATGCCCACCGTACTTTGGAGGATGATAATATTTGTGTGGCGCACGAACTATTTCTCCGGATTCTGTTCTGATCTTCGCTGTCACAGCGCACAGGATGGGACTGGGGTGGACAGAGTTGAAATTGATTAGTGAGAGAGGAAGGCTTTCAATGCACTGGAATAAAATCCCCGTCTCAGCTTCGAGCAATAACTTACGCTCTGTACGATGTACACCTGACCGTGAGGAATGATCCGCATCTACTGAGCTCCTTTCGGTGGAATGCGAATTCCGCGTATCCTTCATTGCCTTGGAAGATGTAACGGCCTCTCATGTCACTCCAGACTTCGTTGTAAACGCATGCTCCAGGAGTGCGGACGAAGATTTCCTGATACCTGACATCAGACCTCGAGCCTCTTTCCATGGGGCTGCGAACGGGCGACCGCAGTTTCCCGATAGGCGAGAATGTCCTAATATGGGATACTATTGAACCGGTACTCTTACCAAGCATCTTCGCAACTGCCGCCACGGTCTGCTCGCCCTCGTTGCCTCATTCGTTAACCGAGGTGCCCATGTCCGTGTCCGGTTCAAACAATTCTCTCAATGTCATCCCCGTGATTTCTCGATCAAGCGGATCAATCTCAACTCTGCTTGATGCAGGGAATACTTTGCTGGAACCAACTGTTGAAAATACCCAGGGACTCTAAGTGTTCACCTAGCTCTCTCCTGACGACCTTCGCGTGTGCACACGATATGCTATGTTCCCTACAGAACGCTCGTAGGATATTATCCCTGTTCCGGAAGGAACGAGTTGGCACAAGCGGCATCCCGATGCTTTTCATATTCTCCGAGGTGGCGCGCTCCATGTTCGGATTCTCAGAGGATGCCGAAAGAGGAAAAGTGTTCCTGATATGGGATACGTATGTCCCTTACGTGGGGAACCCCAGGATTTGGTATCATACGACGATGAAAATCTCGGAAACTTCCACTGAACGCAGAATCGGATATTGAATCGCTAGACGTCTTAGGTCGCTCTTCCTGACTGAACTAAAGGTGACCCTATCGACTAACGTGGAGAACCTTGTCGAGGCCTCGTGCGGGTCCGACCCTTTCACGGCCAATGCTCGGTCGCCCGGCGGCTCCGACCTGCAGAGAAGAAAATAGGGGGTTTTGAACTACCCTTCACTACAATGTTCATCTGACCCTGATGACAAAGCACGGGGAACATGAACTACTAGATCGATACTACTTGACCAGCGGCAGCCACGACGGGCTTGTTGATGATGACAAAGACGATGACCCTGGGCCTGGAAGACTCACCTCTCCAGCGGTCCTCAGCCATCGAGTCGCCGCTGAGGCCGAGGAGGCTTCCGAGTCGACTTCCTTGGGAACTCACCCATTCTTGCATCCGTGGTCCTACGGGACACTCTATCTCGCACGCCGAGGGCTGGGGTACGCCACCGGAACGTAGCAGCATCACATGATACAGGTCGTTTCTTTCTCAGACGAAGCTCGCAGCGAACTGTACTCTGCACCAATTCGGCACGCCATTCATCCTATCTCTGTAAGGCAAAATCTACCGATTTTCCCCTCATTCTCGTCACTCGGATCAACCATTTACGAGACCCTAACCACTGACTGAAGACATCGAAAACTCCTGGATTTTCATCTTAGTTGAGAGAAATCATCACTTTCTTGTGAGAGGAGGGAGTGGGGCACATTCTGGGACACATGGATCATGATCCGCAGGTCGAATTACAAAGAAAATGTCATATTTCCCATCTTCCTCAACTCTCAAATAATTACCCTCGACCTGGCTCGAGCCATGGTCGACTCTCCAGAAACGCTACATCAGACTTTCTGAATGCACATGCCGTTTCGATGGAGAATGAACGGTTGTTGAGCTAAGATTCTACCGTTCACCGAGTCCTTGGCGTCTTCAAACATTTTGCTGAGCATATCGATGGTTTCCTGAACGTTCGAGCTGATAACCTTGACAGAATCGCTCCTTGACCTCCATCTACTATCTGGTTCAAAGCAACCCTGGACGGCTCGCCGGAGTCTTTGACGCCTTCTTGCTCGGAAATCCTGTCAATGACTGAACAGTTGAGCCATGCGCCCCAGTAGCTGTGAGCACCACCGGATGAATTAAAAGGCACAGTTTGTTTCTTCCCTCTCGATCGGATCTCGTACGGGCGTATACGGAACGAAAATTTCATGACGTTGATGGGTAATTAGGAGAAGCTCTGTACCTCATTCACTATGCACAAGTATCTGAACTGGACACTGTCGGAATAAGAACGAAAGTCCACGACGAACGTGGAAGCCCTATAGTCCTATCCATGGAGTCGGAAGCGAGAGTCTTTCAGTCAGGAGTCATAGTCTAGTAGTCGCCAATGGGAACAAAACAGCAGGACGGACGCATTAAAATGGATGCTTGACTGCTAAATTCGGTTCATTCAACGTGTCGTTGTGGACCTTATGTTCCAGTCGCAACCAATCCTTCATTCGTCCTCAACGACGAAGCCGGAAGACGACACGAATCGATCGTTCCCAGGATCACCGGAGAAGCTCATATTTTGTGATGAGGCGGAGCAGCCTCCTTACGCTGGCCTGACCCACCACGTTATATCACATTCTGGAAGAAAAGATACATCTCTCAGGGTCGGCCTCAGTCGTGGTCGAGTCGTAACTCAACAGTTCCGAAGAACGAAACCGAAGCTGATCACCGGATGTCGTCATCTTCACTCGCATAAGAAGCCATTTCATACCCCATTCCCATGGCTACCAGTTTATAGCCCCCAGAAGCACGGTTTCAGTGCAGCACCCTACTCATGTTTACATCGACCCAGACCTCGTCGACCGCCCGGATGCATCCATCCGTGAGATAGTCCGGAACACTTGACGCACATCCTCCGGGTATAGGAACTTTGCCCGCAGTGTTTACTACATGGACGCATTTTCAGAGAGAGCGGTCTCCGCCAGCTTGGCGGTCTGCTACTGGCACGGTGAGAGCTGTTGCTGGGAGACCGCGACGACAGCGGGGAGCCTAGCGGAGCTACCGAGCATTTCAAGCAAGATCGAGGCGCGGAACAGCGAGGAGAGCTGGGATGGTTCGCCAGGGAATGATGGAATTTCCAAAGATTCCATGGTTTACACATGATCCATCGTCAACAATGTCAGTTCAGATGGCGAGGAGTCGATACGCAAGGTGAACGGCAGAACATTGAGCCAGGCTCAATACAAGGAGATGAAGTCCACAGCGAGAGGCATTGAGTGATTCTCATCTCGGACAGGACACAGTGGGATGAAACTCCACGGAACCTCTGGTCTTCGGCGGTTGAAGACCGAAGAACTCCGTGGCCGTGAGGCCTCCTCGGCACTGAAGCGGATGCGCCATGTGCAGAGTAGTGACTCAGTCGGTTTTTCGCGTCTCCCTCGGGAACGTTCGCTTCCTGGACGGAAAGTGTCTTGGATGAACTCTCCCGGAATTCGAAAATGCGTGTCATACACTGCCCACCGACCCCTAATCATCTTCTCCCTCTGAAATCTAGAGCCGAACCTCCTCATTACCAACCCTCATCCCTTGTGAAAGTACACGGATTCTCAATTGTGTTTCGCGCCTGGATCGTGCTTGAAATGCTCGGTAGGTCCGCTAGGCTCCCCGCTGTCGTCGCGGTCTCCCAGCAACAGCTCTCACCGTGCCAGTAGCAGACCGCCAAGCTGGCGGAGGCCGCTCTCTCTGAAAATGCGTTCATATAGTAAACACTGCGGGCAAAGTTCCTATACCCACATCCTCCTGCATCGACCCATGCCACAAACAGAAAAGAGCGTCTGCTACGGTAAACATCACACGTGGCTGAGCGTTCGGGTCGAAAAAAAACCCGGAAAAAAAGGAGAAAATAAGCCTGGGAAAGGCTATGAGAGTGTGTCAAGGTGCAGAATCGTACCAGGAACGAGGAGGTAAGAAATAAACAACAAAATGCCTCAGTTCACATGTGCCCCATGGGAAAACAGCGTGCGGGAAGCCGAGAAGGCGGCGGGCCAGAATTGTGCCTACTGCGTCTGGGAGCAGAATTTGCTTCGAGATGCAAACCTTCAGGTAGCCGCTATGGCGGAACAGATTAGGAAACTTGAGGAAGACCTGAGAAAACAGGTCAGGCTCACCGCCGAGGCAGTAGAAGCCCGCGGTCAAGCCCTCAACCAGCTAGCCGTAGAATTGACACGGCGCTCGGGCGCGGAACAGACAGCACCGAGAGACTCGCAGAATAGCGAGGGAATGGAGCAAGGCGAGATCAATACAGATCCAACCTCATGCGCCTACCTGATTGGAGAAGAATATCTCGAAGCAATCAATCAGGGGAAAATATTGACAGGCATGCTGGGGAAGGAGTGTGTCCTGAGAGCTAGGCCTAGTTTGGTCGCCGCTCACTTCGATGTAGCAGAAAAGCTACTGAACGAAGGTGACGCAGATTACTACCACATATTCCTGGAAATTGGGATGTGTAATATTAAAGATGCAGAATTTAGGCCTTGGAAAGGTAAAGACCTGGCGGAAGACATAATCAGGGGGATAGAAAACATCCTAGCTAACCCTGAAGTGATTTCCCTCACATGGATGAGTTTACCGGAAAAAGGTGAAACACGAGAACCCGCCAGAGTGGTCAATAGACTAGTGGAAGAGTGGCTGGAAAGAGAGCCAAATAAATGCAGCCTCTTCAATATGAGAGGCCTTTATTTCAATGATACTCCACTCCACAATGAATGCCTCACCAGAAACGGTGTAATCGAGACTGGAAAACGAATAGTGTCGTGGTATATGGAAGCGTTGAAGCTCGGAAAAAAAAAAGCAAGAGGAGCTCCGAGCAATTATGCGAAGAGCGAAAGCTAAGCTCCTCGAAAAAGAGGAAGAGAAAAAATGAGAAGCCCTCGGCAGAATAGCCAGGGGCACAGACCATCCCGGTAGAGGGAGAGGCTCCATCCGGGGAGATGGTCGAGGCCGCGGAATAGCGGACCTCGACAGGTATCAATTTCAGGCAATCCCCCCCCCCCCCCCCCCCCCCCACTCAGCAGAGGGAAATGCCACAATGGGCAAGGGGAACCAGAGGAAGGTCGAGAATCCAGCCCTACAACCCTGGACCATCGCGACATGAAGGAAGAAGGGGGCGGTGACAGAAGCAGTCCCCCCCTGGAACTGCGAGCCCGAAGGATAGAATAAATCCAAGGAGAAGGAGAGGGAGAAGGCACAGAATAGTGAATAAAATCCCCGAAATGGGCTCCGAGCGAAAAGCCGCATCCAAATTCGAAACAGCTGTCCTTAATCTTAGGGGGGGACGTGAAGAGAGTAAATGGAATAATCTGATTAGGGAAGTCTTCTCAGAAAATGGAAGCGAAAAAAGAAGAGTGGCTAGGGGAATCATCCTAGTGAATGAAACGTGGCTGATTAACGACGAAATGCCACCCAACATACCCAGATATGACTGGGTCGGGAGTAATAGGACAGGCCTGACCGAGAGAAATGCGAAGGCAGGAGTGGGCATTCTCATACCGAACGAAATCGGCAAACAACTGGGTTCCAGAACAGGGAGAGATTTCGCAGCTACCAGAATCGAGATAGGATCGACAGAATGGCTGTTCATATCAGTATACGTAGCTCACGAAAAAGGGGGGCAAAACGCGAGACTGTTCGAAGAATCAACAGAGACGCTCAACCAAGACGGAACAGGGAAAACTCATGTCATCGTGGCCGGAAAAAGAGCGGGAAGGTAGTGCAAAACGTGGGAAGAAAACGAAAATCGTCACAATGGTTGACAAGAATAGAGTTACCATGGCGACAATAGAATCGATCACGGCACAGATGGTAAGAAATCTACCAGAATCATATGAATTTTTTAGTAAGACCATTCGAGAAAACATTCTGAAAAGTACGAAAAAACTCAAACTCGACGATACATGGCCTGTCCAAACGAGAGAAATCTCCAGGATGACCAAAGAGAAGAAGCGACTGAACAAAGAGCGGAAGAGAGCGAAAAAGAGGGGAGATGAAGACGAACTGCAGAAGATAGCGGTGGAAGTTGACAAAATTCAAAATCGAATATACGAACAGGTCGCGATAGAAATATCTAGACGGGATGGGGAAATATACGACCACATAATCAGGGCACCTAGAGAGCAAAGAGCGAAACGTTTCTGGAAATACACGCGGAAGGAAGAGGGAAAAACCCAAAAATTGGTATGCCCGACTAACGAACTCGGCCAAGACATCGCGGATGATCAAATGGAATCATATCTAACGGATGTCCTCAAAACGGTTCTTGAATGCGAAAAATCGGCAACAAGGGACGGACTGGAACCACGCGGCACCACGATGCGTCAGGGGTCAAAGCTACCCATCGATGCACAGATGGTCGAAGATGCTGTAGGGAAAGTATCCGCAGAGTCTGCGAAAGGACTGGATGACATACCCGCATATGTGATAAAATCCATCCGGCAGGACACGAATGCATAGCTCGAATGTTTACGGGCATAACGGAAGGATCACAACCAATCCCGGCAGAATGGCGCCAAGGGAAAGTCACACTACTACCAAAAGCTAACTCAAAGAAGAAGGACTTTAAAACCTATCGCCCGCTTACGATATCCAGTATTATGTCTAGACTATTCGCAAGGATCCTATGTAAAGAAATCCAGAATTGGATGGAAGAGGATGGGATCCTCGGAGAAATGCAGCACGGCTTCCGAAAAGGAAGGAGAGGAGACGACTGCATATACATTCTCACATCGTTGATAGAGGCGGCCAGGCGGGAAAAAGCCGGACTAGTCACCTGCTTCTTGGACTGCACGCGGGCCTATGACAGAATAGACAGAACTCGCCTGTGGAAGGTGCTGAAGAGTGAAGGTATGCCCAAAACCATACTAGAAATTATTTAGGGTCTGTATAGAGACAATGAGGTGACCCTACAATATTGCACACACATGTCCGAAACGATCCCAAGTGATAAAGGACTCCGACAAAGATGTCCAATGAGTCCAGTCCCATTTATCCTATACATTTCCGACCTAGAAAAAAGTATTGGAGATTTCCACTATCACTTTGAATAAAGACTCTCGGGATCTATGAAGAACCTTGCACCAGTAGTTTTATTCTGTGAAGACTTTGCTTTTATATGCTTTCAGTGGAGAGGGTTCAGGGAGCTCTACACTGACGCTCACAGTGTAGGCTTGCCACTATGACAGGGCTACGGGAAATATATTCAACAAAAAGGTTGGAGCAAACCAAAGCGGGATTCAAGGTCAGGACGAAGGGAAATATCTTCGACCTACAACAACCGAAACACCTCAACATGTGTGGCCTGTTATTTGCCGATGACCTGGTGCTGATGGCACAATCCATGAGAAACATGGAGCGGTTATTGGAAGTTGTATCGGAATTCGGAGAAGAAATGGGACTCCGATTCAACCCCGATGAAAGCGCGATTGTAGAATTTGCAAAAGTAAAAGACTCAGAATCGGAGGAAACACTCCGAATACAGAACCAACTGATACCGGTTCTCGACCGGTACAAATACCTAGGAATCACGCTCTGCAATGAGAAAAATTACCTCCAGGAACAGGAAAATATCTGGGAGGAATAAGCAGAGAAAGTGATCCGACAAACGCACGCCAAGTCGCTGTGGAGATTTAACAGATTCGAAGTCACAAAGATACAATGGAAAAGCACAGCAGTCCCAACACTGACGTATGGAAACTCGGTTACAACCATGCCCGCCAAATTGCGGAAACGGCTCGAAAACCTGCAACGCGAAGCAGGACGGTGGGCCTTGGGACAACCGAACGCGAACACCGCCGTCGAATTCATAGACGGAGAACTAGGAGGGTCACCCTTCGAGTCACGCGAAACGAAAGCGAAACTCATGTACTCTGCCAGAATAAGCGAAATGAATGAAGCCAGGTGGCCAAAAGCGATCCATACCATGCTGGAGATCACAAATACGGAAACCTCATTGAAGAAAAGAATCAACCAAGTTAAGAAACGATTCGAATGCCAGGAATTGGAAGAACTATCAACCAGCCAGGAAAGGATGGGTCTCAAAAGCTACAAGAAATATGTGGAAGAGACGCTGAACAACAAGCTGGATAAGGAATGGCGAAAGTTTACGACGAAGGAGTCGCCCATGGTATGTCGGAAAAGAGAACGCTTGACCGATATCGCAATTTCAAAGAAGCTCGAGGGAATATCGAACACATATATGATAACAGTAGAGGCAGTCGACTGCTCGCGAACGCCAGAGCGGGATGTCTACAGAACAGGGAATACAGGTCAAGATACATAGACATCGAAGCGATCTGCCAACGGTGCGGAAGGGAGGACGAAACTATGGAGCATGTGCTTCCTGAATGCGAAGAAATCCCAGATGCTGAGTGTATAATACAGAAAAGGACTACACGAAGAGAGCACACCAAGAATGATATTCGACACCAAGAGAATACTTGAGAAGTGGGAACGGAAAAACGACCCAGACCGTATGCCCGAGAAATAATAACAACCGCACCGTCGACCAGCTGAGTCATCGCCCCGTATTAAGGGTCTTGATGAGCCTTTTGGGCCTGGCTCTAGTTTCTTTGCGGCTGGATGAGAAGATCGGTGGCGAGTACAAGACTTGCCTAGAGACGACGGCTACTGAATGAAAACGACAATTCTGGTGGACAGAATGTTTGGCTCCCCCAACACACTGAAGTTTTATTCCGGCTTTTATAGTCACTGACAGGGGAGAGTTACACGGCGAACACTGACGTTTGACGTCAGTCTACAGGCGTCCGATTTCTATCTCAGTGATCTACAGTATCGCCCGTGCGCGGTTGATCATGCTCAAAGTTCACTGACGCTTCGCTTACTCGAATGGCGTCTTCCCTGATTACCAAATCTGTGCCGACGACTGCTCTGGGTAAAACATCAAATACTCAACAGCTCCCTCCTACACAGAACAGTCGCTCGCTGAACATGGCCGGAACCTTCCGATGCGGGGAACATTGCATGTGACATTACTCGGATGCGCGATTCCGCGATTACAGATCTCGAACATGCAATGTGTAGAGACTTCACTAGACACTTTATCAGTTCAATGGTTCGAATTCTATAGAGAAACTCCAAGCTGATGTTTGTCTAGACATCTTTTTCGCGAAATTTGCTTTCGATTGAACTGACATACGACCGTATCTCGAGACAAACTCTCGCCAAAATCGTATAAAAGGGGTTGCCTCCGAGCACTCGATCGTCACAGTTTGTGCCCTCGAAATCTTCTGTCGAGCATGCCCGAGAAATCCGGTGAAGACCAGGTCTCGTTGATGATGGACACGCCAGTCGCCGCGATTCGTTTTCGGTTGATGCGACTGATTCCGGCGTTGGCTCGACCATTGTGGGCTCAGCCCCACGGGCGAAACTGTCTAGTTGTGATGGTGGTAGGCATTGGCCTAGTCGTGTGGATCTTTTGCGGTGAGTTTTCCTCCTCCCCCTTTTTTTTTCTTTTCTTTTTTAAATTTGTAAATAGTGAGACGTGCGTTTCATTATTTGGGAAAAGCGAGATTCACAAGAAAGAGTTATATCTCAAATCTCTTCGGTTGTCGGTCGGTATGGTCCATCCTCCTGTTCAAGAGGCGGATCAGGCAAGTGAGCGTATGAACGCACTCGAATTCGTCCGATCCATCTCGTGAGGATGACCAACCCGGCGAGCACCGAGACCACGCTTGTAACTACAAAGTATATCGACAGGAATTTGAACCAATATCCAATCGTCCGATCAGGATCGGGAACCGGGGGCGATGACGTCTACGGGTGCGTATGGTTGAAGTATGGAATCCAGACGTCTTCTCCTCCTACGGCAGTCCTATTCTTGATCAGGCATACAACTTCTCTTGACGCCAATCTGAGGAAGCTCGCTTCGAGCTCCACGCAGTCGCATGGAAAGTTGTTCTCGTTTGTTTGGGAAATCGTGCATGGCCAGTTCATCTTCTGGCAATCAGTGTCGCAGTCGGAGTATGTGAAGTACCCCAACGCGCTACTGGCCATCACGCAGACTATGATGAACGTGATCATCATCTTGACGGTTTCCATCTGCAAGTGATCTAAGTCTTTGGAACGTTTCTCTAGGCAGGCACTTCGTCAGAATATCAGCAACGTTCTGTGCTGTCGAGCAATAGTGGATTGTGACTTCTCCGCGCTGTAGTTTCTCTCGACAGTAGAAATGTCTCACCTCGATGTGCTTTGAGCGCTTGTGAAAGGATGGATTCTCAGCAAGAGCGATCGTCGACTGGTTGTCAACGAGCAACTTTGGTACGACTGGATGTCCAAGCTCTGCGAGTAAGCGCGCTGTCCAAATCGCGTGAGTTTGAATTTTGAGTGTCTCAAATGTGTCAAATTGAGTGTCTCAGAGAGGGCCACAAGCTCCGCCTCCATTGAAGGGAGCGTCACGGACGCTTGGCGGTTGCTTGCCCAAGGAATGACTCCACCTCAGAACCGAATCGATGATCCGGTGGTGCTCCGTCTCGTTTGCTCGTCGCCAGCGAAATCTGCATCGCTGAAACACTCGAGCAGCTCTGGACCGCACCCCGTGTACCGGAGACCGAAAGTCTTGGTACCTTGGAGGTAGCGCAGCACTTTCAATGCGAGATCCCAAAGACGTCTGGTGGGACGATCCAGGAACCTTGACAGGTATCCTACCACGTAACCGACGTCAAAACGCGTCGCAATCGTGAGGTACATCAAACCGCCAACAATTGAACGATACGGCAGTTCTGGCTCGACTTCGTCACTGGGATTCGACTTGTAGCTGTTGTCTATTGAGACTGCTGTTTCCTTGCATTTTGACATCTGGAATCTGTCTAGCAGTTCTTGGATATACTTTGATTGGTGGACACGAATGACGGAGTCGTCATCTGATGATTCGACATGTAGACCGAGGAAGAACTCTAACTTCCTGGAAGTGATTTCGAACTCCTTACCGAGGTTCTCGAGAAACTCCTGTACGACCTTTTGGTCTGATCCCGCTGTCAATCCATCGTCAACGTACAGGGCAACCAAAATTCGTTTTGGGCCAATTGTGAAGTACACGCAAGGATCAGCTTGGCTCTGTGTGAGTCCAAGTCCTGTCAGAACCTGGTCGATCTTGGGTTCCAAGCCCTTGATGCCTGACGAAGCCCGTAGACCGCCTTCAAGAGTTTGCAGACTCGATTCGTTCCATCTTCGAACCCTTTAGGTTGGTTCGTGTAGATTTCTTCCGATGGTTCCGAGTGCAGAAATGCTGTCTTAACGTCGAACTAGTATAGCTTCAGTTTCTCCCTGGCAGCTATTGATATAATTGCTTTGATGGTATCGAACCTAGCTACAGGCGAGTAGAGCTCTGTGAAATCTATACCTGGACGTTGGCTGAATCCTTGAATGACCCATCTTGCACGGAACCTCTCGATGTTACCTAGGGCGTCTTTCTTTGCTTTGAAGATCCATCGATTCCCGAACGTGCGTTTGCCTTTTGGAAGTTCGGTGAGCTCCCAAACCTTGTGGAAATCGAGCGACGCCATCTCCTCTGCCATTGCACTAAGCCACTGTTGGCTGTAATAGGACTTGTGAACATCTTCTATACATGTTGGTTCGTCAACCAAATTATTTACACCGGTGCTTACTGTTTCGCTGACACACATCGCAAGGTGTGCGCTGCCGGCCTGGTACCTCTCCGGAGGACGCAACTTGGATCGATCTCGTAGCTCGTATCTCCCGCGCCGTTCGTTTCGTTTTTCACTTGGGGCAGCCGCTCCTGCGGCGCCATGTCCTTCATTCGAGGATTCTCTTTCTGGCACGGGGCCCGCGGATGCTGCTTCTTTACTTGCTGATGCGTTCTCTCTGGTATCCGTTGACGGATTGGCTCCTTCGATCTGTTCTTCGCCGTTGCCTTCAGGCGCTTCTGCTTCGGCGGCATTCTCTGAGGTGACTCCTCCATCCAGTAGACTGGGAGTGCTCACTTTCACGTCCTTTGTCCTGACGATCTGTCTGGTCTCGGGATACCACACACGATAGCTGAGACCATATTCGTCGATCCCGACAATGTAACCTGGGAATCCTCTGGTGTCCAACTTGTCCTTCTGCGGGGTGCCGTTGTGAAACTTGCACTCGGTGCCAAATGCTCTGATGAGACTGATGTATGGTTTTCTCCTCATGATCATCTCGTACGGTGTCTTCCCGGTTGATTCGACAAACTTTACGCAATTCGTCGTGTGAGCGGAAAAGCTCACGGCTTCCGCCCAAAGGTACTTGGGAAGGCCACTGTCGATGAGCATGGTCCTTGCCAGGTCAAGCAACGATCGATTTAAACGCTCATTTATACCATTAAGTTGGGGGGTAAAAGGAGGGGAGTAACTTACATCAGCTCCGATGGCACTCATGATCTCCTTCACTCTCTGATTCTTGAACTCAGTTCCTTCATCAGAGTGGAGATGATACACAGTGAAACCGCTTTGATTCTGGAACCATTTGACAAACTCCGCGATGTGGTTAGGCACTTGATCCTTTGATTTCAAGTGGTACACTTTTCGAAACCGAGTCATGTCGTCAGTCAGCGTGAGAAACAGATTCGCTCCTCCAAGAGATCTCTTACGCATAGCGCAGGTGTCCGCGTGTATGTACCCTGGTCTTGGAGCTACCACTTTCCCGGGTTTCGGCCTGTTGCTCGAACGATGCATCTTGCCTTGGGTACATACGTCACATTTCACGAAGTCATTGATTGTCTCGTATCCTTCGCGGTTCAGCATTTTCCTGAGGGTCTTAACGTTGATGTGAGCGAACATTTCATGTACCGCTTTCAGACTTACTTTCTTCTTTAGTCCCGCAACGTTTCCCTCCACTGGTTCACTTGCCTGGAACACGAACCGTCCATTTTGTTGCTCAGCTCGAACTTCTACGTTGTCTCGGAGTATGGTGATGGCTTCCTCAGTTACCAAAATGCGAAACTTCTCGTTTAGTAGCTTCGAAACTGAGATTAGATTTCTACGAAGCCTGGGTACGTACAGAGCGTCCTCCAGACATAGCGTTGCGGTCTTGTTGTCGTTGTTCACTGGCACAATTGCGGTTCCTGACCCCTGTGCACTTAGGGTGTTGGATCCGCCGAGTGCGACCACTTGGTTGTCTTCGAACGGTTTGTAGTCCGTCATCCATTTGAGGCTGGTTAGCATGTGGTCGGTCGAGCCGCTATCAACAGCAAATATTTCTTCAGCACTTGCCTGATTGACTTCGGCTTGCTGGCACTCCACGATCAAGGCTTCGGCAATGTTGGCTTGCGGTGGTAGTGTTCTCGATTGTCCTCTGCCTCTTCCTCTGCCTCGAAATCCGCCTCTGCGTTGATTCCCGCCTTGTCGGGGAAGTCTGCAGGCTGATTGCATGTGTCCTCGTTGATTGCAGTTGTAGCTTATCACTTCGGATGACTGCACAGATGTTCTTCGGTAGTTGGATCTTCTGGCGAAGTTTCTTCTCCTGAAGTGTTGATTCCTTGAGGGGTTGAATCGCGAGAACATCGCTGTGATCTCGTTGACGTCACTTTGGTTCCTTCGAATGGCTTCTCCTTCGATTAGATCCGTCAGTGTGTCCAGATGTTTGTCAGAGTCCAGTCGGGTGCTCCATCCCTGTCGGAACGGTTCTCATGAACTTGGCAGCGCCTCTAGAAGTTTGGAGCACTGGACATCGTCTGGCATGTTGATTCCAGCTGTGTTGAGCTCGAAGATGACTTTCTTGTAAGCGAGGAGGTTATCGCCAACGGATAGTCCTGGCTGGTATTCGAACGTCATGAACTTCGACAATGCCAGGCCCTTCCTTGTGCCTGTTGCGCGCGTGAACTTGTTCTTGATTCGGCGCCATATCTCCTGTGATGCTATGTTATCTGCGCTGTCGAGAAACAATGATGTGGCGAGATTCGGGTGTATCGAGTTGATTAGCACGTACCTCGCAGCTCTGTTTCCGATGGTGTAGTTCTTCATTTGCGTTTTGCCCTCTGGTGTGTTCGCTTGATCTGGAGCTGGTGGGTTGAGTTTCCCGATGGTTACAGGCCAGGCATACGGTTCTCCATCTAGTACGGATGGCATGACTGTGCGCCATGGTATGTAGTTCTTGCCGTCGAGTGCTAGGATGATGTTGGTTGCGACTCGTGGTCTTGGTCCACACACGATGGGATCTCCGGATGTGCTGGATCAGCGAGCTTCCTCTGATCCGCCCGCCAGCCCGTTTCTAAGGCCACTAATTGGTTTCCGTGACCCAACGCGACGATTTGGAACGTCCCTTTACGGGTTTCTGCTGGCGCTTCTGTCGATCGTTTTGTGGGCGACCTTCCCACAGGAAGCTTTCCTGAATCGTCACCAGTGGGTTGGACGAACTGCGCTCTGATTGTTATAGCTTCTGGATCAACTTCGAGACCGTCCAGTCCGTAGTGAACGAAGCCGTGGGGGCCTTGGGCGTCTCTGGCGGATTGCTATCTTGACATCGCGATGCTGAATCTGATCGATTCACCGATGTATACTTCCGCCACCGACCCGCTCAACCTGAGTGTGTCGTGCTGATAACGCTGATAAGCCTTCTGGGCCTGGCTCTAGCTTCTATGCGGCTGGATGAGAAGATCGGTGGCGAGTACAAGACTTTCCTAGAGACGACGGCTACT
Organism: Phytoseiulus persimilis; assembly: GCA_037576195.1. Classification (NCBI taxonomy): domain Eukaryota; kingdom Metazoa; phylum Arthropoda; class Arachnida; order Mesostigmata; family Phytoseiidae; genus Phytoseiulus; species Phytoseiulus persimilis. Next base: position 30,281,409 of record CM075103.1, read on the forward strand.
GAATGAAAACGACAATTCTGGTAGACAGAATGTTTGGCTCCCCCAACACACTGAAGTTTTATTCCGGCTTTTATAGTCACTGACAGGGGAGAGTTACACGGCGAACACTGACGCTTGACGTCAGTCTACAGGCGTCCGATTTCTATCTCAGTGATCTACAGTATCGCCCGTGCGCGGTTGATCATGCTCAAAGTTCACTGACGCTTCGCTTACTCGACTGGCGTCTTCCCTGATTACCAAATCTGTGCCGACGACTGCTCTGGGTAAAACATCAAATACTCAACAGGTCTTCAGCTATATTTGGAATGAAAATACAGCATGGAGATGGTCAATAAACAATCAATCAATCAATCAACGCGATTTTTTCCCGATTTTGAGTGAACATCCTCCCTCAATTACGTTTCGAAATTCATCCCCAATCTCGCCCAGAAGTACAACCCGCTGAAAGCACTCCTCAGGTCGAATGGGCATTTCGCGTGGGCCGACGATGCCCAAAGAGCCTTCCAGAGTTTGAGAGACGAACTCACGAATTCCCCAGTACTGGCCCACTTTGACTCAAGCAAAATCACAACCTTGAGCGTCGATGCTTCTTCATACGGACTCGCTGCTGTCATGCTCCAAGAGGGACGTCCGGTCTCTTACGCGCTCTTAACAGAAAGCAATCCGAAAGTAACTCCAAAGATCGACAACGATTACTCGATCTCCTCAACGAGAATCACGAGCTGAAAACACAGCTCCTCAAAACAAGAATTGAGCTGAAACGCGCTCAACCACTCGACTGGCCGGAGTCCGGTTCTAACAGTCACAGTGGTTCTGTCTGAACCCCTTCGGCAATGTTGGCTTGCGGTGGTAGTGTTCTCGATTGTCCTCTGCCTCTTCCTCTGCCTCGAAATCCGCCTCTGCGTTGATTCCCGCCTTGTCGGGGAAGTCTGCAGGCTGATTGCATGTGTCCTCGTTGATTGCAGTTGTAGCTTATCACTTCGGATGACTGCACAGATGTTCTTCGGTAGTTGGATCTTCTGGCGAAGTTCCTTCTCCTGAAGTGTTGATTCCTTGAGGGGTTGAATCGCGAGAACATCGCTGTGATCTCGTTGACGTCACTTTGGTTCCTTCGAATGGCTTCTCCTTCGATTAGATCCGTCAGTGTGTCCAGATGTTTGTCAGAGTCCAGTCGGGTGCTCCATCCCTGTCGGAACGGTTCTCATGAACTTGGCAGCGCCTCTAGAAGTTTGGAGCACTGGACATCGTCTGGCATGTTGATTCCAGCTGTGTTGAGCTCGAAAATGACTTTCTTGTAAGCGAGGAGGTTATCGCCAACGGATAGTCCTGGCTGGTATTCGAACGTCATGAACTTCGACAATGCCAGGCCCTTCCTTGTGCCTGTTGCGCGCGTGAACTTGTTCTTGATTCGGCGCCATATCTCCTGTGCTGCTATGTTATCTGCGCTGTCGAGAAACAATGATGTGGCGAGATTCGGGTGTATCGAGTTGATTAGCACGTACCTCGCAGCTCTGTTTCCGATGGTGTAGTTCTTCATTTGCGTTTTGCCCTCTGGTGTGTTCGCTTGATCTGGAGCTGGTGGGTTGAGTTTCCCGATGGTTACAGGCCAGGCATACGGTTCTCCATCTAGTACGGATGGCATGACTGTGCGCCATGGTATGTAGTTCTTGCCGTCGAGTGCTAGGATGATGTTGGTTGCGACTCGTGGTCTTGGTCCACACACGATGGGATCTCCGGATGTGCTGGATCAGCGAGCTTCCTCTGATCCGCCCGCCAGCCCGTTTCTAAGGCCACTAATTGGTTTCCGTGACCCAACGCGACGATTTGGAACGTCCCTTTACGGGTTTCTGCTGGCGCTTCTGTCGATCGTTTTGTGGGCGACCTTCCCACAGGAAGCTTTCCTGAATCGTCACCAGTGGGTTGGACGAACTGCGCTCTGATTGTTATAGCTTCTGGATCAACTTCGAGACCGTCCAGTCCGTAGTGAACGAAGCCGTGGGGGCCTTGGGCGTCTCTGGCGGATTGCTATCTTGACATCGCGATGCTGAATCTGATCGATTCACCGATGTATACTTCCGCCACCGACCCGCTCAACCTGAGTGTGTCGTGCTGATAACGCTGATAAGCCTTCTGGGCCTGGCTCCAGCTTCTATGCGGCTGGATGAGAAGATCGGTGGCGAGTACAAGACTTTCCTAGAGACGACGGCTACTGAATGAAAACGACAATTCTGGTAGACAGAATGTTTGGCTCCCCCAACACACTGAAGTTTTATTCCGGCTTTTATAGTCACTGACAGGGGAGAGTTACACGGCGAACACTGATGCTTGACGTCAGTCTACAGGCGTCCGATTTCTATCTCAGTGATCTACAGTATCGCCCGTGCGCGGTTGATCATGCTCAAAGTTCACTGACGCTTCGCTTACTCGACTGGCGTCTTCCCTGATTACCAAATCTGTGCCGACGACTGCTCTGGGTAAAACATCAAATACTCAACAGGTCTTCAGCTATATTTGGAATGAAAATACAGCATGGAGATGGTCAATAAACAATCAATCAATCAATCAACGCGATTTTTCCCGATTTTGAGTGAACATCCTCCCTCAATTACGTTTCGAAATTCATCCCCAATCTCGCCCAGAAGTACAACCCGCTGAAAGCACTCCTCAGGTCGAATGGGCATTTCGCGTGGGCCGACGATGCCCAAAGAGCCTTCCAGAGTTTGAGAGACGAACTCACGAATTCCCCAGTACTGGCCCACTTTGACTCAAGCAAAATCACAACCTTGAGCGTCGATGCTTCTTCATACGGACTCGCTGCTGTCATGCTCCAAGAGGGACGTCCGGTCTCTTACGCGCTCTTAACAGAAAGCAATCCGAAAGTAACTCCAAAGATCGACAACGATTACTCGATCTCCTCAACGAGAATCACGAGCTGAAAACACAGCTCCTCAAAACAAGAATTGAGCTGAAACGCGCTCAACCACTCGACTGGCCGGAGTCCGGTTCTAACAGTCACAGTGGTTCTGTCTGAACCCCTTCGGCGATGTGAAGCATGCTAGGTGCCCTCAATATTGAACAATAGATAAATCTAAATCCCAAGTTACTCAGACATATGCATGGACTTCATATCTTCAATTAATAAACACAACACGAAATCAGGCTTGGAAAACATATTTTTTCTTCATTTGACATGAGTTAAAACTCAACAAAATGTCGTAGCCCCGACATATCGGAAGCTCCACTTGACCTCCCCGCTTCGCAAAACGGTGTCCGGCTTCTTATTCCGCCCCTTCGCCAACACGATACACCTTCGTTGTATTGGACTGTAACATGTCAGCGACGGTCCGCTCAATCGACAAGCGAAACCGTCCAAGCTCGCCCTCTCAATCCTTCCTGGGGAGTCGAGCATGTTGTGAACGGAACGATGAGAACAGCGATGGGAACAGGATTTGAACTTCGAAAGTCGGCTAAGTCTAACAGCTTCCAACGATTTCGATCTATCCCGAGAAGAGTGGGAAGAGAGACATTTGTGCTCGGACTCCAAGATTGTGGTAGCGACATGCTTGTCGGAAACTGCAGGTATTCCGCGTTAATGCTGAGCCAGCCATCGTCCATCGAGTTCAATGGCGTGAGAGCCAAGCTCTTCACGGATCTGAGAACGCGTTTCACGTCATCGTCGTCAGCGAAAGCTCTCTGACTGAGACCCACTTGCTGCCATTCCCGCTAACGCCATTAGCTGAAATGGGAGAAGCATCCCTTAGTTTCAGCGGTGGGGAGGATGGTTCGTATCGCGCTCAAAGCTGCTACCTCGAAACCAGTCTGAAATCCTCGGGGATTGAAGACCTGGCCAATCGACATCGCGTGACCTTTTAGAAGAGACAGCATACGCCCATGGATCGCTTGCTCTTCATCGGGAAGGAGGAAGAACGCTGATTGAATCATTTGGCCTCGGTAGAAAGCATGCAGCGAATAGGAATTGGACGAACTGTTGAGGAATGACTCCGATTGTGCTATCCATGAAGACCATAGGAGCTTCACAGAGAGCGACCGTCATCTCTTTCGTCGTGAATCCTACTATTTGGTTCTCAGCGCCGTCATTTATGACTGGGAACTCCCGACCGTCCGATGTTTCGGTCCATGGACCTTCCAGGAATATTTCAGCCCGCAAATCGGGTAAGATGGGTCTCAGTTAAGCGCGATGACGATGTAAACTTGGGCGGATGCTGTCGAACGTTGGGACGGCAACCCCTATTGCTCCTCTGCTGAAGGTGTTTTGTAGGTGTTTGTATGCTCCGTCAATCGTAAGGCGCCAGGGAATGCTGCTTGACTCCGACTTCAAGTCTCAGCCACTGTACATCGTTGAATCATTCAACCGGGTTCCCAGATACATCTCGAAACTCGGGTTAACGACGTTAATCTCCTTAGACCACAGTAGACACCGCGAACAGAGTCGAGGTCTCGCGTTCAGGCCGCGCTTGGAACAGGAGGTGTTGTCCTCAAATATAAGGAAGACCATGTTTTGAGTCTCAATCAGGAATACCGCAGTCTCAGAAAATCTCCTCAGCTTTCCGAGCTGGAAGATGTTTCGCGGAGCTTGGAGAACTCACTCTGGACGACATGTCTTCACTTGGTTGGGCTGCAATCATAGGCGCTGACGTCGAAAAGTTGTTCTGGCGATGCAAATTATGCTTCCGGATCGGAAATGTGCTCCATTGAACGGAAACGGTGAAAATCTAACGTGATTGTATGGTTCATTGAACCAAACGTAGCGTTAAATGTATATCACATGTCAATCGTATCAACCTCCTGTGCCGGGTGCTACTGAGCAGGTCGTGAGCTCCTTCGTCCACTGTTCTAGGATTCGCCTTGTTCCTCGTTGGAATGAGGGATCGTTCATCCTCACTCCCGACGGCCTCGAGGGAGATTCACATCTGCTCATCAATTCAATGAGCTTTCAGTTCAGTGAGGTTGACGAATGAATCTCATAAGGTTTTTCGGAAGTTTTCGCTCTCGACGCGTTGATGATGACGGAATCTAGATTCTAGCTGCTCTTTCGGGTTTCATTGGGAGGGCCGGCCGCTCAGCTTAGTGCACTCTCCTTCTCCACAGATATTTTTGTAAATTATATCAATTTTCGAATGTTATGTATCATATTCCCAGGGCCACTGGAGGGGGCACAGTGCGGGGGGCTTCGGAGAGTCCGGAGAACCGAACATCAACATAGACTGCCATCATTAGTTCCCACACTTCGAGGTAACCGGACTCCAATCAGGAATGTTGACACCGCAGCGTTCGCTGGAGCTTCATGAGTTCCTCATGATACCGACTCTCAGGCCAAATGAAGCTGGAGTCCACCTCCGAACGCATGCAAGAATGACGTCGACCAAGTTTGACCTGTACCGAATGTGAGAGGTCCGATTCATAGAAGGCTCGTTCTCCGACGCGATCGGAGGGGTCCATGTCACCGTCCCGGCGATCAGCTAATGAATGCATTCCTGCCGGAGAGTGACCACGCTGAATCCGAATTTCGGAGGGTTCTGTGAGACACCCATTCATCCGCCGAGTGTCGCCATGATTCCCTACAGGGGGTCCAATGACGAGGACGGTGTTCATCCGCGGGCCACGTATGGACATTGGGTGCCTCCGTCCTATGTTTCGGAGACTTTCTACGCCGCGAAATCCCTTTGAGACCCGAATCTGACGAAATAGTGAGGATTTCAGCAGTTTATGCCCCGTTTCGGACGCTCGATTCGCCCCGTCTGCGCATTTGCTGCATCTCGGTGGCATTCGAGTGCGGAAGCCGTGACGTCGGGAGAAACGCGCGCCGTAAGCTGTCTCATCCTTGTAGGCGAGTAATACAAGCAAGCGCTCTTTCCCCTCTCAAAAGAATGCGTCCATCAGCCTTGTTCCGGGACTCTGATCGTCACCCCGTCGGGTATAGGAACTTTGCCCGCAGTGTTTACTATATGAACGCATTTTCAGAGAGAGCGGCCTCCGCCAGCTTGGCGGTCTGCTACGGGAACGCCGAGAGCTGTTGCTGGGAGACCGCGACGACAGCGGGGAGTCTAGCGGGGCTACCGAGCATTTCAAGCAAGATCCAGGCGCGGAACAGCGAGGAGAGCTGGGATGGTTCGCCGGGGAATGAAGAAATTTCCAAAGATTCCATGGTTCACACATGATCCATCGTCAACAATGTCAGTTCGGATGGCGAGGAGTCGATACGCAAGGTGAACGGCAGAACATTGAGCCAGGCTCAATACAAGGGGAAGAAGTCCACAGCGAGACGCATTGAGTGATTCTCATCTCGGACAGGACACAGTGGGATGAAACTCCCCGGAACCTCTGGTCTTCGGCGGTTGAAGACCGAAGAACTCCGTGGCCGTGAGGCCTCCTCGGCACTGAAGCGGATGCGCCATGTGCAGAGTAGTGACTCAGTCGGTTTTTCGCGTCTCCCTCGGAAACGTTCGCTTCCTGGACGGAAAGTGTCCTGGATGAACTCTCCCGGAATTCGAAAATGCGTGTCATACACTGCCTACCGACCCCTAATCAACTTCTCCCTCTGAGACCTAGAGCCGAACCTCCTCATTATCAACCCTCATCCCTTGTGAAAGTACACGGATTCTCAATTGTGATTCGCCCCGCTGTCGTCGCGGTCTCCCAGCAACAGCTCTCACCGTGCCAGTAGCAGACCGCCAAGCTGGCGGAGGCCGCTCTCTCTCAAAATGCGTTCATATAGTAAACACTGCGGGCAAAGTTCCTATACCCCACCCCGTCACCCCTCACGGATAGGTAATAAGGGTGCCTATCATTTGATCCTTGTTTATCGAATGAATGAATTTTCAAAGGGACATCCGGCCGCTGGTTTGGCGGCCAAGCGGGATGCATCGTGCTAAGGTGCTGCTGAGGTGGCCCTCAGCCGTGCTGCCGAGACAGAATCCCGTTGAAGATATGAGTTATTGATTGAATAATTCAGAGTATTCCATCTGGAACGACGGTATTCTTCTCTCACTATGAGACGCGCATTCGGCTTGTCGTTCCAGGACTGATTTCGCGGACGTGCTAGCGTGGAAGTACGCTTGGAACTGAGTATTGGAGCGGATAGCTTATGAAGTTGAGATTGGAATCACGAGTCCTCAAATAATCCCCCTATTCCGTTGTTGGTGCTGCATCAAGTCACGAGTTTGGCCCTGTGGCTAGCGTGTGGACGATCTGATGGGAATGAGATGTATTTGTCAGTTCGAGGATTCATATCGGAGAGGATAGTAGGAATCCTACGCAGGCTTGCTGTTGACATGGAAACTTATTGTTGGATATTCGTTCCCTGAAGTCAGTCGGTAGACACCGATCTGGAAGTTCTCTGGAAGCTGGAAGATCACGGCACGAAATAAACAGACAGAGTTCCGGTTAGGGAATGCGTAGCTCCTCAAGAGCGAAGCTTCTTTATTGCAGTATTTATACTTGGCGGGAAAGCGTGAGCTGACCGCGGCCAAAGCTAAGTGTCTAAGCCCGGTGCTGCAATCCCGTGGCGTAATCACGCACACGGCTTGTCCTTGTCCCCGTTACGGGTGTGAGTAGTTGAGACATGTTTCAGATACTGAAGTGTAACGAAATTTCTCAACACTTATTTGAGAAAAATCGGCTCGGAATTGAATAAGGTAGGGCATCTAATCTGGAGACACGACGATCAATCTTCGGCAAGTGTCTTTCTCGTGTTAGCTCGTTTTCCCACAAACCGACTCTCATGTATTCGATTCCTCGTTGGGGAGCTCATTCCGTGAGCGAGCCGGGGAAATGGATGTACCGTGGAGGTAGGCACTCTACGGAAGCTTGAAGGTGAAGATTGAAGCGAGTCAAGGTGAGGAAACGCGCTACGTCTTAAATGAAACGGCGAAAGATAGAAGACAGCGATGTGGAGTCTTCGGACTCTTAGGAGCGGTACAGGGAGCTCTTCGGGAGGTTAGTCCTCGAGTGCGGTCGTGGATGCGTATCGGAAAGGATGGCGAGAGAGTCAGGATCACCCAAGTGGGATTCATGGATGAAATTCACCTCGTCGAGGTGAAGCAGCGCGCCTTGCCGAAAGAGAATAGCATTCCTTAAACAACGGGAGCTAAACGACGGAAGGCACCGAAACAAGAGCATAGTGGCGGCCGATTCTCCGCTCGTTGAGCGGGCAGATGTCCCTTCAAAATTGCATCCATTTGATAAACAAGGATCAAATGATCGGGTCCCGGTAATAAGACGGGTCTAGGACATTCTTTCGAAAAACATGGAGGCTCAGGGGAGAGAGGAGCAGCAGACGGAACACAGCCTGAGGGCGCTGCATTTGAAATTTTGAAAGCTCTTGAAAGCCTATGTACTTGGAAGCTTAATGTGGCACACATGTCTGGACAGGCTGTGTCATTGAGTTATCGACTGACTGACTAGCTATCCATCATGTTTTGTCATCCCGCCTTGGCTCTACACATGAGAGATCGTCTCAGCAGCGTTATCGACTAGGGAGGGAAGCAGCGACAGCTCGCTCACTAAGTTCGAGTGGGAGATGGAGAGTTGGCTCCGGTCGACGTTCGACTCCTGCGAAGCCATTGATTCCGAGAAGGGTTATAACCCACAAGATATGAGATTCCAATATTTACATCTGTACCTAGGCGAGGGCCCTCGGGCGTACGTATCGAATTGGACCTCCGCTCAAATCAAGCTGTCGCTCAAATCCAACTCCCGCTCAAATTCGACTCTCGCTCAAATACGACCACTGCTCAAATCTGCTTCCGCTCAATTCACTGGTAACCGCCTTGGGCGAGTGATGGAGTTTTTCACTAGATAGTCGGTAGAACTCTGAAACAACAGATCTGCAACTGATAGGGAGATAACGGCAAATCAACAAACGTGTGTACTACGGATGGATACAGTTCCCCACTGTACCATGTTCCTTCATTCTTATATATACTCATCCCTGGAGAGGGATACCGGTAAACGTCTAACGATGGAACACGGCAGTGTTCCGGTTCAAGTCAAACACCTGACTCGAGTGGGACGCTATACCGAAGACACAGCTTCGTGTATGCGTACCTCCTCAATCGCAAGAAATGCTTCAGCCACGAGCCTATACGATGTATTCTATCAGCGAGGTAGTCGAATTCCAGTTCCATTGCGAGTCTGGACCTCGATGTGACTCCACGGAAGACAAGATCGCGAGCAGTATGTAGTATGTGATGGTGGAGAATCAAGATTCGTGTGAGCTCTCACTAGTCGACAGTTGAGCAGTACTCGAGAAGAATGAAGCGACCTGTGAATCCAAATTATTCAGGGCCTTGGTTTCGTTGGCTTAAACAGTGCAGCAAATACTCTTCTGACCGATTGCCTGATTCCGTCCCGAGCGGCTCTCAAGAGCCTTCAACATTTTGAATAGCGCGCCGTCCGGCTGTTTACCTCTTCGCTGCCCTCCTATCTTTCTCCCTCCCCTGCGTCGCCATGTTTTTCGAAAGAATGACCGTGTCCCTCCTGCGCACTGCCCAGGACAGGCCCCTCTAGTATCCAAAACAAAGCGGACCTCGATAGCTGTCTTAGTTTCCTAGATATCAACCGTTTTGTTCAAATCATCTGGATATGTCATGTTAGGTCGTGGAGAACTATCAAGTTAAGCTCTGATGTTCACTTGTTCAGGCGGGGAAACCGTTTTCGAACTGCGGAAACAAATATCATCCGTGGGGAGCATCCGAGTTCTCGAAGTCACCCGCTTCAACAAACTGCTGCCGTTAGTGAAATGCGTCCATTCTTTAAGCAGACAGTCTGCTCCCCGCGCGCAGTGAGACGGGCCGAAGTCGAGCTAGCCGTGGAGACGGCACACGTCGATCTATGTGATTCTCTATCGTGAAAAATGGGACACGGTGAACCTTCCAGCGACTCAAATTTCGAGATAGGATCAGAGCATAGAAGAGAAACGCGGCCGACGAAACGGTACAAACGTCATAAGTGTAGATTTCACGGCAATCGGTATGTTAGCGCTGCTGAACAACCTTGCGGGGAAACGTCCACTTCGTACGGCCTCTCAGCCCGAGCTACAGACCAGCCGCCACTTACCTCCGCAGCCAGACGAAGAGCAGTCCTCATCAAGCTAATCTCGGTATTTACTTTTCGATCGTGATTTGTTGTTTGAGGCGATCTCAAGTTCCTGTCGCTGTATATGCGGTGGGCCTGTGGAAATGACGGAAGACGTCGTCTATGCGTTGTGTTCGGGGTACAGCTTGACTCGCAAAATTTGTGGCAAGACCGAACAGATGGAGAGTTCCGCCAGACTCGAGGGCACGAAGCGAATCTATGATGTAAGCAGACGATCAACCGTTGCCATCCGATCTCGATAGCAGCTCTCAGCGAGCGGGGACGAGTTCTATTGTTCAGGAGCTTCTTAAGGATTAGGTTATAGCCTTGTCGTTATATCATCGTTGTGAAATATCAAAGAATTGTCGTTGTTCAGACGTAACTCTGACTCTTCAATTTCCGGCCCAATCCCGTACACCTTTTCCCTGATTTCTACTCGTGGGAGTCATCGATTTTGAAGCGGTTGGTTCTGATTTGTTGCTGATGATTGAGGCTCTTCTGTGAATTAGTACTATAGGATTCGGAGTCGTTCTTTCGGAGAACATCGCTGGCGAACGAGAAGAATATGATTTTCCTCATCTTCCTCATCAATCCCGGAAATTTTCCTCGGCTCGGATATGGATAGCTTCAGTTCATCTTCGGGAGAAATTCATATGCCCTACTTGAAAAGAGATTGGAGCCTCTAGCTGGTTCTGGTGCCGAGAAATGATGCTAAAACCGGTAAGCGTCGTAACAGGCCGAATGGGCAGAAAACTTCAGTCAAATCAGGTCCGCTATCTCCCTGATTTCTCCTCTCGGCAGTCATCTATTTTGATGCGGCTTGTTTCTATTTGTTGCTGATGCATGTGACTCTTGAATTAACTAGAGCTGAATAAATCGCAATTGTTCTCTAGGAGAACAGCGCTGGCGAAGGAGGGAAAAATGTTTTTTCTCATCGTCCCCACCAATTTCAAAAATTTCTCCCCGCTCAGACCCCTATAGTTCCAGTTCATCGTGGAGAAAAAATCGTTACCTACATTTCAAACTGAGATTCAGGTCTCTAGCTGGTTCTGGTGCCGAGAAATCAGGTGAACACCACACGGAATGGCGCGCCCTCACTGCGATACTGACAAACTTCGAGGCTCGATTTCTCGGGATCGTATTCCGGCCCGGTACCGACCACCATTTCCCTGATATCTCCACGCCAGGTGCACCGATTTCGATAGTTTGTTTTTCAAACGTAGCTCATGCACGCGGGAGTTCAGTGAACCAGAATGATGGCGAACGCAAGCGGGGCCTCCGAAAAATTCATCATCAGCCAAACGTCGATTTACCCAGAATTTTGATCTCGAATTTTTCTCATATTCTCAGGGCAGGATTGCCACCGTTCTAGTTCAGTACGAGGAGCACAAAATCATCTACCATTCAAAAAAAAGAACAGCCCTCTACCTCATCCTGACGAAGAAAAATCAGGGCAAAACCGCGAAATCCAGACTATTTCCCCGCTAGAGAAGAAAACGGAGTTGAGTCTTAATTCTTTTTCCGTGAATAGTTTGGAGCTTCCTACATCCGGGGGTCACTCCAGATAGTTCCTAGTTGCCACAGAAGATACAGGCCGCGGGAGCAGATATAGTGTTTCAGTGAACATCCCCTCTCAACGACTCCCAGGAAACGACGTACCTCCTGCGCGTCGAGTGGTGGACTCATCGCCTGGAGTGCCGCGGTACGGCTCTTCGGTACAGCGATTCCATCCTGGCCGACTGTGTGACCGATGAAGCGAACGGATGAGCGACCGTACTGGCGTTTGCTTTTCTCAAGCTCGAGGCCCACGGTTCTACACCTGTCGAAGAACCTTAGGAGATTTTTGTCGTGTTCCTCTCTTGTTCGTCCGTGGATGAGAAAATCGTCAACGCAGTTCAGCATGCCGGGGAGGTCGGAGAAAGGGCCTGCCGCGATAACATAGAGGGAATCGGCCCCACCAAAAAATCGATTTTTGGTAACCTTAAATCCTCATATCTCGAGAACCAGTGGAACTACAGCGCCGATAAAAATAACGTTGTGAAGCATTAAACAAGGGCTATCGAACATCGCAGGCATGGGGTCCCAGAAACCACTTTTCTAGTCGAGGGAAATGAAAAAGTTGGTTGGTTCACCCGGAAGGAGAAGGCTGACCACTTTCTCAGAGATCGCTGAAAGTACTTCTGTACGTCGTCTACTCGCAGGGCAAGTTACATCTCGATGCGAGTTTGCGGGGCCGAGATATCAACAGTTGAACATGAAGCGGTGATGCGGATTTCCCCCAGATCAATCCCGGAAACATCCCTCCCAGACTTGGAAAAGTATGCTCAGATTGGTCCCTAACCATACTGACTCACTGACCATGCTTCTGAGGGTCGATCGGGGTGATTTCGGGACGATTTCTGAGCACACTTTTCCAAGTCAGGGAGGGTGATTCTGGGGACAATCTGAGCACACTTTCCCATGTCTGGAAGGGTGATCCTGGGACCAATCTGAGCATACTCTGACGAGTCTGGGAGGGTGATTCCGATCGATCCGACCATGATTCCCAGGAAACTGACTTGATTCGATGACTTCTATCTATTTTTATGCTGGGTTTCAAGCGAGTTCTGGGGGAAAATCGCTTCATCACCGATGGTAAACTGTTGATATCTCGGCCCCGTAAGCTCGTATCGGGATGAAACTTGCCCTGCGAGTAGACGATGGATGGGAGTACTTTAAGCGATATCTGAGAAAGTGGTCAGCCTTCTCCTTCCGGATGAACCGTTCATTTTCCTCGACCAGAAAAGTGGTTTCCGGGACCCGCTGCGTACGGCGTCCGATAGCCCTTGGAAATAGCTTCACAACGTTTTTTCTTGTCGGCGCTGTAGCTCCACTGGTTCCCGAGATATGAGCATTTTGAGTTTTCAAAAATCGAGGGCCGGGGGGCGGTCCGCCCCGGGCATCAGGTCGCTGGGCCTCCTCGCTCCAACCTCCGTGTTCTTCGCACGCGTTTACGTGAGCTCCGCCTCTGTGCAACATACGTGACTCCGACTTGGCTTTCTTGGTAGGCCGTCGTGAGACAACCCCCCCCCCCCCCCCCGAGCTGCTGACGGGCGGGATCGAGCCCTCCAGCGCAAAGCTACAGACTTTTGAGCGTCATCATCAACTTTTTCTCCACCTGTGCCGGATCTCCGTTGGTGAATTTTCCTGCGGATCGGGGTTCGAAAATCTTTCAATCCACTGCAATCCGCACGAAACTCCACCGGACCTCTCCAAACAACATCGAACCGTGAGATTTTTCCGACCCATCGAACAGTTAACGCCATCCATAGTTCCTCCGGAACGCTGTCCGTCTACGACAGGTTTCGTTCGGCTTGGACGGGTTTCCAGGGTTGGGCGGGTCCTAGCACTTCGCCGAAGGTACCACCGCGCTCCTCTTGGAGAGATCTCCCCACTCATCCCCCCTCCCCATTCCCATCCCCCTCCCCCACCACATCCGTCAGGAATTCAGTCGCCAGACAACTCCCCCTGCACGTCTCGCCAGAAGAGAATGGCGGATCATCAGGAGAACCTCCCGGGCTTAGCCAGGAGCCGAACGTCCGAACGCCCACTATATCCTGAGCGATCTGGCCGCGCCTCCTCCGCTTACGCTAATCTTGAGCGAGTCGACTTTGAAGTCACGCAGAACGCCCCTGAGTCCATGCACATCACCGAGGGAAGTGATTCGATGGAAGACTCCTCCGCTGTATCCCAGCCTCCCAGCCAGCCTGCTCTCACCGGCAAACGGAAAGCCGGCTCTCCGCCAATCCTGCATAATCCGGCCTGTCGCCCGAGGAGCTCCGGAACTCCGGCGAAGAAATCCGACGTCGACGCCTTCCTTGGCACCGCTCTCGAGCTAGAGAAACTGATCTCAGCGCATGCAAACACGCGAAAAGACATAAGACAACTCTCCGCCAATCTTTCCAGCCAGCTCCGAGGCTTCGACCGCGCACTCAGAGAACACGGTTTTGAACACCCCCCATTCCCTCCAGCAGCCTGCCATTGCGGCTCAGTCCCCTCCCCGAAAGCGGAGGACATACGGGGCTACCTCGAGTCCGACTGGTCGGAGCGGGAACTTCTTGCGCTCTGCGGGGCCGAGTGGCCCGCTGCTGTCTTCTCCTCCACCGCTTTCTCCCGCACCAGTATCCTCAGCGACAAAGAGCAAACTCGTGCTCTTCTGATCTCTCCTAACGATCCGAAGGACAAACGTCTCCTCGCACTTCTGGGCAATCAGTTCCCTAACCTCTCCTCTGCTGAAAATGCTCTCTCTGAGGGCGCCATCGTCACCGTTCGCAATGGGTCCTGCCTCGAAATCGACGGCCATATCTCCCCGGAGACCTCGCGGGCCTTGGTTGTCATGTCCCTCCCAGCCGCTTCTGGAATTCCTTCAGACACCGCCTCTGTCCTCCTCAGGTCTCTCCTCAATCTGTGCGACCACTTGGCGAAGGGCAACGGCTTCTCCAAAACGATCGCCCTCATGATTTCCCCCACACAGGACATCCAACTAGCCCGCAAAATCCTCGAAGCGGCCCTCACACGCTACCCGCTGCTCAAGATGGAGCTGAGCGTCAAAGCTCACAAAGCCAGTGATGGAAACTCTGACAAAGCCAGCAAAAAACGTCCTGGTAAAACCAGGAGCGAAGACGTCACTTCGATCACTATTGACCCTGGAGCCCTAAGTTATGCGGACACGGTTACCCAACTTAAATCCGCGGTTAACCCCTCCGAGCAGTCCGTCCGAGTCTCTAACCTTTCAGAAACCCCCTCCGGACAGATCCGCATCTGGGTTCGTGGTAACGCTCCACGCGCGGCTGAAACATTCGCCGAGACCATCAAACAAAAAACTAACTTCGACACCTCCACCAAAGCCCTTCGCAGGGAAACGGCTCTGATCATCCGAGACCTTTCCGAGGATATCACCCCGGCTGCCCTCAGACAGGCTCTCGCTCCAGGGGCCGACGCGCAAGACGTCTCGCTGCAGAACTTTAAGAAGACTCGTGCTGGAGACTTCAGCTGCATTGTGCGCCTCCCTTCGGAAAAGGCCCGCACCCACATCTCCAGAGGTAGAGTCCAGGTTGGCTGGACGAGCTGCCGACTCGACGAGCTGGTCAAGGTGGACCAGTGCCTCCGCTGTCTCAGCTTCGAACATCAGTCTAAAAACTGCACCTCCCCGCCCAGCACTTCCCCGGTCTGCCTGAAATGCGGGCAAGCAGGACATCTCTCTGGTTCTTGCTCCTCACCACCCCGCTGCTACACATGTAAAATAGACGGGCATTTCGCTACCTCTACCGACTGCCCCGTTTACCGTAGCAAGGTTAACTCCCTCCGTCTCCAGAAAAACCGCAATGCCTGCATTCCTCCAGATAAACCTCAGACGCTCCCCGGGAGCCTACGATTTGGTATGCCAGGACGCCACCAGCCACACGGGACTGACCTCAGATGTTCTACTTATTTCGGAAGCCCCGAGAAGTGCTCTCAACTCTACCAACACAAAATCTACAGATGGCCTTTCAACTATACAGATCCTTAACAGCTCCATTCCTTTCTCATTACCTTCACCATTGACCACGGCGTGTGCGGTCGAACCCTCCGACTACATCGTCATTTCGCTATACGTCTCTCCGAATATTTCTCTCTCGGAATATGAAGACTTTCTTTCCGAACTTGACGCATTCGTGACCACCTCCCGAAGTACCCGTTTCCTTATTGCCGGCGACTTTAACGCAGCACACGTCTCCTGGAATCAACGCAGCTCCTGCCCGAAAGGCTCCCTACTTGCTGACTGGGCCGCCCAGCATAATCTCCTGCTGCTCAATTCCCCCGGACCCACCTTTGTGGGCCATTCCGGAGTATCAACTATCGACTTAACTTTTGCCAGCTTTGACCTTCTCGAACGGGTTTCCGGTTGGAAGACCTGGCCTCACCACGAGAACCTTTCCGACCACCTGTACATCACCTTCACCGTCTCAGACAGCGCACCCAGCCAGCCCCCAAGACCAGTTGGTGCCCTCAGACTGAACTACAAAAAGCTGCTCAATCTCTTCCAGGAGAAAGTCCCTTGCCTCTCGAATCCGTCTCCAGAGTCGGTCGCGGATCTCATCGAGGACTGCTGCGAGAGGGCTGGCCGTCGTTCCGCCAGAACCCCGCTCAAAACTCCAAAATACTGGTGGAACAGCACGATTGCTGAAGCCAGGCGAACCTGCATCAAACTACGCCGATCCTACACCCGAGCTAGACCTCAATCAGATCCTCTCACGTCGGAGAGACTTCGCCGCGAATATCATCGCTCGAAGGCTGCCCTCCGCAAAGAGATCGCTAGCAGCAAACGCCAGCAATGGTTTTCCCTCCTTGACCAGATAAATGAAGGCACCCACCCTTTTGGCAAGGCCTATAAAATCATCCGGAATAAGCTCCGGCACTCTCAACCCCCTCTCCTTCCCGAAGAGGCGGGGGAAGTCATTCAGTCTCTCTTCCCGATCCGCCCTCCGCCCCTACCTTTCTCCTTCGAATCACAGGAATCACTCTCCTTCAGCCCAGTCTCACGCACCGAGGTCGACTACGTTCTTGGTCGACTCCGGACGAAAAAGGCTCCAGGCCGCGACCGAATACCCACAGAGGTCGTTAAACTCTTCATCCGCGAATTTCCCCAGGTCTTCATGGATATGGTGGACCACATCTTCTGTACGGGGATCTGGCCTCACAGGTGGAAGGTAGCCCGTCTGGTTCTGATTCCGAAGCCCAACTCCTCTGGCTCTTCTGCCTACAGACCCATCAGCTGCTTATCCTCCCTCTCCAAGGCAGTGGAGCATATCGTCCACTCACGGCTCTGTAGTGAGCTCGAGGACAGAGGGATGCTTTCCAGAGACCAGTACGGTTTTCGACCCTTCCGCTCCACAGGTCAGGCTGTACGCAGAGTCCTTCAGATCGCGAAATTCCACCGCAGCACGCCCCTACGCTCTCGCTCACATTGCATCGCCGTCCTACTGGATGTTAAAAACGCCTTTAACTCAATCTCATGGGACTCCATAAACGAAACCCTCGCCCTGGGTGGAATCTCCCCATACCTTAGACGCGCCCTCGCCGACTACCTCTCTAACCGTTCCAACGACTACAACGGAGCCATCAGCACGGTCCACGCAGGGGTCCCCCAGGGCTCGATCCTCGGCCCCACCCTCTGGAATCTCGCCTACGATGGCGTTCTCCGACTCCCCCTTCCCCCAGGCATAACCACTGTCGCCTATGCGGATGACTTGGCCGTGATTGCGGCCGACCCACACCCCGGCACCCTGCAGCTCATACTCAACGACTCATTGGCAGAAATCAGCGCCTGGATGAGACCGAGAGGCCTCTCCATGTCGCCCTCCGAATCAGTTGCTCTTCTTCTAAATGGCCGCAAGCGTCCACCGTCGGTGAGCATCACCCTCGACGGGCACGAGATTCGCTTCCAGCCTGTGGCCCGATACCTTGGCGTGTGCTGGATGGAGGGCTCACGGGTACTCCACACATCCGCTATGCCTCCGGCAAGGCAATCAAGGCCGCCCAAGCCGTCGCACGCCTAATGCCCAAAACCCGTGGGGCCCACGACCCCCGCCGAAGAATTCTCGCCTCCGTTGTTGACAGCATCTTCCTATATGCGGCTCCCATCTGGGGCTCCTGTGCAGCCAAGAAGACCATCCGGCGACTCTTGGACAGCACCCAGCGCCCGCTCTCCCTCCGCCTCTCTCGGGCGAACCGCACCGTCTCGACGGTCGCTGCACAGGTTATCTCACGTCAAGTTCCTTACGATCTCCGTTGTAGGGAGCTCGAAGCCCGCGAGTTCCGAGGCGACCCTGATGACCTCTCTTACGGAGATGAGGAAGCACCCTCTTTCTCCAGAGCCGACTCTGTCAGGGAATGGCAGCGCAGATGGTCTGCGATCCCTCCGGGGGCCCCCGGCCATTGGACGGCTACCCTTATAACCGACATCTCGACCTGGTTCGCAGCCAACTGCGGCAGCCTGACTCACCCACTGGCACAGCTCCTCACCAACCACGGATCTTTTGCTAAATACCTCTACCGTATCCGCAGACTGAACTCTCCGACGTGCGTACTCTGTTCAACCGGAGACGAAGACGACGCCAAACATACCTTCGAGTCCTGTCCAGCAACTCTCCAATGTCGTCAATCCTTCCTCAACACCTCCTCTCTTCGTCCACCACTCACCTGTTCGGCGATCGTCGCATACATGATCGGAGACAGAGGGAGTTGGTCGGCGACGGCCCGGTTCGCCGCGGAGATCATCAAAATAAAAGACGCCGCTCTCTCTCCTCACATCACTGCCGCGGCCCTCGCCCGGCCGGCCTCTCTAGCCACGCTCCCTCCTCACCACACCGATGGCCCTGGCTTGGCGCAATCAGCGCTGGCCACAGACTCTTAACTCCGCGTCGAAAGCGAGGTGCCGAAGTATTGTGTACAAATCACCAGTTCCGGCGTCTCCCCCGGCTTCTGCAGGGCGACCGAGGACTACTGAGCTGAGAATCGTCTCGGCGGGTTAGTGAGTATTCCCTACCCTTTTGGCGGGGTGAGTCTCACACTACCTGGGCCTCCTTCCCAGGTGTCCGTAAATGGATTCCCCGGCCTCCAGGCCTCGAAAACCTCGGGAAAAAAGGAAAAAAAAAATCAGGTCGCTGGGGGCATCAGAATGCCTCTCCATGCCTATCACATTAGGGTTTCTAAGCTCTTCCGGGTAATTTTTTTCCCGGGATCCTCGGAGTGGGGGCGAAGTCCGATCGTTGCATCTGATTCTTCACCCTATTAACGAACCACCATATAATTTTCGTCCTCCTTCCTGATCGAGAGGCAACGTTGAGCTCATTTTGTTTCTGCCTCGGACCAGAGATCGAGCCAACGAAGTTGACAAACCTCGTTGTCCTATCTATCGAGATGTCCATCACGGATGAGGTTAACTTCAATGAGGAGTCAATAGAATATTCGCAGCTCCAGGAGCGAAGCAATTGACCCTCCAAGAATACGTGATCCAGCCCATATATAATAATATTCCGGTTGCTCATATTCGGGTTAGCTCGCGCAAGTTGTCTCCATTTCTCGGAAGATCTCCATTTCAGATGATCATATTTTATGTTTAAGGACATACAAAGATACATTCAGTGTACATCAAACGCTATCAACTTCTCAGACCCCAAAGGAAGAGCATCAAATCCGCCCCGGGCATCATGAAGGCTCGCTACGCCACTGGCGGCGTCGCCATCGACGACAGTGTAAAACCTAGCGCCGTTGAGGGCTGCGACGAGTTCCTCTGCCTTAGGCATCGGAAAACTTTTCCGTTGCAAGTGGTTGATGTATTGCGGATCCAGAGATATTCTGATGCCTCCGTCCTGCTTTGAGACAATGACTATCGGCAGTAGGTACTCGGTTGGATGTGTTACTCGTCGTATTACGCCGCGCGCGCCCATGTTGCTAAGATGATTTCTGATTTTGTCGTTCATGCGTACGGGGGCTCTTTGTGGAGGAAATATTTTAGGTTGTGGTTTTTCATTCTTCTTGAACCTGAGGGATTTGGTTTATTGGATGGTCCCCAAGCTCCCATCGAACAGATACTCGTTTCCTTTGACTATTGATGGTGTCTCCTCCAGGCAGGTGTCTACAAGAGAGTGCTTCTCATTGGGTCTCTCGACCAGATCCAAGTGCGTACATTCCGAGAATCCCGGAGCCGGTGGTCCTGAGGTGTTAACACGTAGAAAGTGATGTGGTACCTCCGAGGGTTGTCAGGAGTCCTGCAAGGTAGCTCGCACTTGCCGGCGATTGGCAGACGATGACTCGAGTACGATACGAGAGCTTTCTGCGTGGCATTCAGCTCCGGTTTGTGAGGGAGAGCGTTGAATTTGTGCCACGGGATGACCGAGACTTGTGCACCTACGTCCAACTTGAAATCTATGCGGGTTTCCCATTGGTCAACAAGGAGCTCCTGCCACCAGGCGCTGCCAGAGCTCGATCTCCCGTTGACGCTTCCCAACTCATGGACATTTAGGGCGAATATCCGTATTTCGTCGCAGTCGAACTCCTCGGGCGTCGTAGGTTCTTCGGGCTCTTCGACAATTTCGTGAACCTTGATTGAGCATGCGTTTGAGTGGTGTATACCCTGGATGCCGAAAAATCGAGCCAGAAATGCATGAAGCCGAAAAATCGAGCCCGAAAAGCATGAAGCCGAAAGGCATGAAGTTGAAGAGCGTGAAGCCGAAAAACCTCCTCTCCCAACAGCAGAGCGGTCGATAGTGGTTTAGCGGGGAGGAATTGCACCTTCGTTATGCTCAGCCTACCTACTTCTTCTGCCTCGCTTACGTCCTCGCTGTTCCGCATCTTCGGTCCCTAGTTCGAACTGACCAAAGGTGTAGCTGCTACGGGAAGCAATCTGCTGAACGCGAATCTTGAAGTTTCCGAGGTCAACTCGCTAGAGCTGAAGAGGAATCTACACCTCCAGCTCGAGTACTATTCGCAGAATACGCTGTTACAACACCTTGTTCTTTCCCACCGAAAAGGGAAAATCGGCATGGAAACCCTCTTCCGCAGTCACAGTACATCCGCTGCCTGTTGAAGGCTCAGATGAACTCGACTGAACCGGAATCCGCGTTTGTCAGCTCCACTCGCAGTAGTACGATCAGTCCCTAGAGCATCTACAAAGATCGCCCGCACTCCGGCAGACGAGTCATACGTTCCTATTAAACGGACGATCAGTTCCTATGGCGTCAATGATTTGACGATGATGAGATGGAGGCGCCCCTGACCAAGGACAACACTCAAACCCAGGATGAGCGCGCAGGGGCGCTTTGCGTGCCTAGAAGAATGACCCATTCCCGTAAATGGACACGCTGATGGAAAGCGCTAGTGCGAAATGTTCTATATCAGAGAGCGAATCGGGAAAAAGGTTCATTCATCGTTTCGCCGTGCTCTGGCGTAATACTCAGCCGTTGTCATCATTTCATCCGAGAACGTCTCCCAGTCGTTCCGAATGAGTCTCACAGAGGTACAGATCGACGAGACGATACAGAAATCCCATCCCGCCAAACCAGTCCCGAACACTCCGCTGTTGGGAGAGGAGGTTTCCGGCTTCATGCTTTTCGGCTTCATGCTTTTCGGGCTCGATTTTTCGGCTTCATGCCTTTCGGGTTCGAATTTTCGGCTTGTCGGACCCTAACCGTTTGAGTAGTGGCCGAGCCTCTTGCACTTAAGGCGTCGAATCGACGCGGCGCGGCATTTCCGCGAAGGGTGGAAACGGCATCCCGTTTTGCATATGACCTCCAGAGGCTGACCTGTTGTGGCATCACGTTGTGTCCTGAGATGGTCGATCCTCTGCGAGTCGGCGCCTCGTAGGCCACTGGCTCCGCTGATCTGGGACTCGATCTGTTGCGAATTCTGGAAATCGCGGCAGATCACTAGCGCCTTCTGGGACGTCGTGGCCCCCTTCCCATGGTGCACAACGTGCTGTTTGGCTTGTGGACTATCGAGGCCGAATATGAAGAGAGAAGTGAGCAGCGATGGAAGACACGACTTGCAGAAATTGGCTTCATCGGCCTTGCGCTGCATGTCTTCAAGGAATATCTCGAGGGTTCGCCCCTTTTGGCGGATATTGAACAGTTCGTAACGGCTTTGCGTGAGGTGGATTTCCTCCCGGAAAGTTTCGGACATCTTTCCAACACATCTTTAATTGTCGACGTTTCCGTTGTTCTGTTCTTCACGTTCCGTTCGTATTCTCGCACCCCTATATTGTTGAGAATGGATTTGCTGAGCGTAGTTTTGAGTCGTTTCAAGTTATTTGATGGTTGAGATTGAACATGCGGTGTCGTCGGGGAAGGACTTTGGCTCACAAGTATTATTGTTTTTTCTTATATACGCCTTCATCTGAGATCTTCACAAGGGTGCTCTCAGAATTAGCAGTATCACAGTCTGCTTGTGTCGTCTGAAGTATTGTATTTGATCTCTCTCCAACATTTCCCCCAGATCAATTATATTACTGCATTCCGATGTTTGACCGTAACATTTCAAAATGACTCTTGTCAAGAGCTTTGGTACATATATCAGCCGGATGGTTCCTCTCTTCGATGTGTTCGACAGCCAGAAGGTTTTCTAAGAATCTTTCACGACCGAAATGATGCCTAATTTGTATGTGCTTTGAACGTGAGTGAAACTCTGGATTCTTGGCCAGTTTTACAGCACTCGCGTTGTCGATAAACAGAGTTGGTTTCGTATCTTCCTTCAACAATTCTTTTATAATTCGGTTCAACCAAATGAGCTCCTTTGTCGCCTCACTTGCGGCCATGATCTCGGCTTCTGTAGTAGACAAAGCTATTGTCCGCTGTAGTTGACTCTTCCACGAGATCGCTCCATCGCCGTACTTTGCGACGATCCCAGTGGTGGATCTGCGACTTGACTTACACCCAGCGAAGTCTGCGTCGCTATACACCTCCAGCTTCGAATCCGAACCGTAGTGGATACCCAAGTCCGCGGTTCCACGTAAGTACTTGAAGATTCGAACCACATTGTTCCAACCCGCCCTCGTTGGTTTGTCCATGGCTCGAGATACTTTTCCCACGGCGTAAGCGATGTCGGGACTACTCGCCGTTGACAAATACAGGACCGAGCCAACTGCTGCTCTATACTTCATCCTGTCCAGCATCTCTTCCGCGCAGTCGCTCTTTTCCTTCCCAGCTGGCGTGGAAACTGGATTGCATTCTTCCATTTGAAACTTTTCCAATATTCTTCGGATATAGTTCTCCTGACTGAGGCTCACCGAACCCTGAGAATTTCGGTTGATCTGGATTCCAAGGTAGTTGCTGACGTCTCCGATTAGGATTTTGAATTCTTTCTTCATGACTTCCAGAAATTCTTCGGATTTCGTCTTCTTGCTGCTTATCACCAACCCATCATCTACGTATACGGTGACGAAGATGAGGCCATCCTCGTCGTGTCGAAAGAATAGGCAGGGATCGGCGTTACTTTTGTGGAAACCCAACTGCGTCATGAATTGAACGAACCTATTGTTCCAACACATTGACGATTGTTTCAGTCCATACAATCCTCGTTTCAACAGACAGACTCTGTCTGATCCGTCTCGGAAAACCTTCGGGTTGCTGCATCAGAATCCGATCCGTTGGAGTCCCGTATAGATAAGCTGTTCGAACGTCGAACTGTGTTATGAACATCTGTCTGGCTGCGGAAATGGACAGCAACAATCGCACCGTGTCATAACGTGCCACAGGTGAGAATGTCTCATCGAAGTCAATCCCAGGACGCTGACCACATCCGCGGGCAACGATGCGGGCCTTGTACCTCGGTCCGCTCGGCGTGTCCTTGATCCGCAACAGCCAGCGACTCTTGAGTATCTTCGCGTCAGGAGGCTTATTCACGAGCTCCAAAGGCCCATTCTCGTAGTTGACGACATCTCGTCTTTCATCGCAGCCAGCCAGTCGTCTTTGTCGTCACCCTCCATTGCCTCATCGAAGGTCTCGGGACAGGATGACATGAGGGCATACCATTTCAACCATGTCGGTGGCCTGTGTTCTCGCTCACTTCTTCGATGCTCAACTCTCTCAGTCTCGATTTCCTCTGGAGCCAAAGACTCATCTGTTCGCTTGATTTCCTTCTCTAGGTCAGAGGCGTGTCGGTCGTAAGATTCTCGGCTTTCTTCCATTCTTTCGGCAGATTCGCCATTCGCGGCTTTCTCCGTTTGCGCCGATTTCCCAGGTCGCTCATTCACGGGAGGGCTATTCGGTCTGATTGGGGCGTCCGTCTGGCTTCCAAAGTTACACGTCCTAATCTTCAGTGTAGGTGATATCTCCTGGTCAAAAACGGCCTCGGGCTTGAATCTGACATGATGCGAGCCCACAACCGTCCTGCGTGAGGGGATCCATACTCGGTATCCATCCACACCATTCACGTAACCAATCACGAAACCCCTCTCACTCTTCGCGTCGAATTTCGCTCTGACTCCGTCCCGGACGTATGCGTAGCATTCCGTTCCAAAAATCCTAAGATGACTCGCAGACAGAACCTGTCGACCATGCCACAGTTCCGCCGGCGATTTCCCTTCAACCGAAGACCTTCCAGCCAGATTCAGGAGATATGTCGCTGTGTTGCACGCTTCCGCCCAGAGACTTTTGGGGAGCGTTGTTGAGCACAACATAGATCGAGCGGACTCAACTATCGTTCGATTTTCTCTCTCGATCGACCCGTTCGACTCAGCAGTATACGCTGGACAGATGATCCTTTCAATAAAGCCTGCCCAGCAACCTCGCGACCTCGGCTTTGACAAATTCGCCACCTCCATCTGATCGAAATCCTTTGATCACATGACCGTTCGTCTTCGCCTCGTCCAGGAATGTTTCCAGACAATCTCGAACCTCCGACTTCTGTGCAATGAAGAAGATTCTGCGATATTTACTGAAGTCGTCCTTAAAACAGACGAAATATTGAGCCTTCCCCAGTGATGAGATTGACATTGGCCCGTTCACATCAGCGTGGATCAGCTCACCGACCGCTTCCGATTGGGGAGGCTTATCATGGAATGGCAATCGGTGCATCTTCCCCACCGCGCATCCACCGTCACCTGCCGGCACTTGCAGTCCGTGCTGCATCAAGAAGCTCTTTACGTATCGGAAGTTTTGATGTCCGAAGCGCTCATGGTATAATTGCAAAGGGTCCACATGATGTGCCAGGCTCATATGCTCACCCGATCGCTGCGAAGTTGCCTTCAGGGTCATGAGGTAGAGTCCTTTGGATTCTTGGCCCTCTGCCATCAGACTGTCGTCCTTCTCTGATCTGACGCTGACTTTTCCTTTCCTTATGATGACGTACATAGCCCTTCTGTTGACAGCTTTCACCGAGAATAGACTGACTCCAGCGTCTGGCACATAGAGAACCTCAAGAAGTTCGCCGTTTTTCTTTCCTTGGCCCAGTTGAATCTCGATCTCCACATCTCCAACACCCAAGGCATCCACGAATTGACCCTTCTTCCCAATCTGAACCCTCTGGGGGCTCCCGAATAGCCTCAAATTTCGAGAGAACTCTCTCCTCGGCGTCTTGTGAGATGTTGCTCCGCTATCGCAAATCCAATTTTCTGGGTCTGCGATGTTTTCCGATGCGCTCAAAGCCAGTGCTAGGAAACTAGTCTTTCGTCGATCATAGTTTCCGGACGTACACTCGGCCGCCCAGTGACCCAATTCGTGACACTTGCGACACGGAAATCTTTTCCTTCTATCTCGAGACTTGACCTCCCTCTTGGCTTCTGCCGACGAATTTTCACCTGCGGGTTTCTTCTTGCTCACGATGAAGGCTTGCTGATTCGTGGCTGAATCCCTCTTTTCTATGTTGCAGAGTGTTTCAATGAGTAGCGTCAGAGTTTGCTGGTCCGCTGGGATCGTCTCTCCCACATCACGGAAACCATTTTACTCCTTTCCTAGAGTCGACATGATTCGGAGCAATAGCATTATTTCCAAGAGCACGTTCTGCTTGTGGTTCTTTAGCTCTATGTTCATATCCATGAACAATTTTCGAAGCTTTGCGATATGCGTACCATGTCCTCAGATTCATCCTTCTGAACCCTGTAAAACTCCTCAACGATCGAGTCGAGTCTTTGTTTTGAACTTCGTTCGAATCGCGCACCAAGAACTCTCCATATCTCGTTCGATGTCTCGCACGTGAGAACCAGCTTTGCGACTTGGTCACTCAAGGCAGTTGCAATTAGACTCACAGCCTTGGCGTCTCTCGTTACTCATTTTTCGGCAGCGTTCCCATCGTTGATCTCGGGCCTCTTCTCTGCACCTTCCACAATTGCCTCTAACTGATGAGCTTTGAATATGTCTACCATGGTCCATTTCCATTTCGCCCAGTCATCTTGGCCATTGAGTTTCGACACCTTGACTTTGAAGCCTGTTTCCTCCATGGAACTTTCTGTTTTCGAGTTCTTTCTTGAGGTTCAACGATTATTGATGGTATATATCGTT
Organism: Phytoseiulus persimilis; assembly: GCA_037576195.1. Taxonomy (NCBI): domain Eukaryota; kingdom Metazoa; phylum Arthropoda; class Arachnida; order Mesostigmata; family Phytoseiidae; genus Phytoseiulus; species Phytoseiulus persimilis. The sequence continues at coordinate 30,307,517 of CM075103.1, forward strand.
CTATGCCTTGTTTTGTCTTCCTCCCTCAAAAGCACAGGGAACGTACTAGGCCCATGACCTTTTGAGATTGGATTTGCTGAGCGTAGTTTTGAGTGGTTTCACGTTATTTGATGGTTGAGATTGAACATGCGGTGTCGTCGGGGAAGGACTTTGGTTCACAAGTATTATTGTTTTTTTTTTATTTTTAGCAGACGTCAAACATACGCCTTTGAAGTGGCTCGACTACAATGAGAACACGTCGTTATCTCTAGTCGTGACACTCTTATTATAGTTCCGATCGTCTTTATTTATATAGTATCCGGCCCCGACAGCCTTCAGTTGGGATCTTCACAAGGGTGGTCTCAGAATTAGCAGTATCACAGTCTGTTTGTGTCGTCTGAAGTATTGTATTTGATCTCTCTCCAACATATATCACCAACCGTGGCTAAGAACGTCGCAATCTGGGCCTGGGGCGCTGTCTTGTCGAGCTCCACTGCTTCAGCAAACCACTCGAATCTTCTCCTCCACAGCTTCCACGGAATGTAGCGCTCCTGGTCGGCGATGACTGCGAACTCTACCGGGGGTCTGATTAACGGCGATGGCATCTTCGCACTCCAAATACGGCGATTTGAGGCGAATCTTCTGGGCGGGGAAACTTGGCACTTCTGACACCATGTAATGATCCCTAACTTGGCGTAGCGGCTGTTGATTAGCTTGAGATTTGGACTGGCCTGCACGTGTGGTTATGAGGAGGGCTGAAAGAAAACCGCGGAAACCGCGATTTTCGACCTCCTTCGCGATTTCTATCGTTTTCGGCATTGACCGCGATTTCTATCGTTTTCGGCATTGACCGCGATTTCTATCGTTTTCGGCATTGACCGCGATTTCTATCGTTTTCGGCATTGACCGCGATTTCTATCGTTTTCGGCATTGACCGCGATTTATATCGTTTCCGGCATTGACCGCGATAACCGAGTATTCAGCCATGCAAGCGGTACGATGCGCGATCGAGATACTCATTGGTATACACACGCGAAGGAAATTGAGTTTCGCTCCAATTTTCTGCATATTATTATCACACTCGATCACAGTTCATTCCATTGCGCGGATAGCATCAGCTGGAGCGAAGTTGAGGAGAAGCGACAACCGCGCTTAAGCCATCTTGGAATCCCCTTTCTCTAAATGCGCGGCAGAGTCCGCTTGGTTCGAAAAGTTAAGGGCCCGCTCGGGGGTCTACGTCGGATGACCGTAGGACAAGATGGCGGCTCTAGAAGAATCGAGGGAGAGGAGGGAAAGCAATGAGAGCTTCCTCGGGTGTGTGTACAACCTAACCTAACCTGACCCAATGCCATGCGCTTGGGTCATGCAATCTGCTGAGAAACGGTCTTTTGGCCCCCATACACTGAAGGAATGACCGTGCGCGGGTTGCGTTTTCCCCCGCTCCCTCGAATTCGTCTGTAGCCGCCATGTTGTCCTACGGTCATGCGGCGCATTCCCCCCGCTCGGGACTGCGCCGAACCGTTGGACGAGACAGCGAACGAGAACGGGACGCACAAACGGAAACGGTAATTTCAATGTGAAGGGGGCCAACAGACCGTTTTTGAGCAGGTTGCTTGAAGCTAGCGCATGGCAATGGATCACGTCAATCAGGTTCTACACTTGGTCGAGGAAACTCTCAGCGCTTTTTCTCCTCTCCCTTGAACTCGTCGTCAGCCGCCATCTCGTACTTGTCTCGACGTAAACCCCGCGCGGTCTGCGACACGCTGTGGATGAGAGCCATTCCACGGCCCGTCATGCACGATGCGCCGATCTATGGATGAAAAACTCGCCAACGAAATAACCCCTGCCCTTCGAGCCAAGCAGTTCAACAAGGGAACGTTCCATTTAAGCGGCACTCCACTGTTCTGCTGCACGTTCAATGTACCCGTGGATCACCTCCGAAAGTATTCCTGCGAGAAACATCTTGCTACATCTGCTCATCTGAAAAGGACGGGAGCGAACGAGGCTTCGGAGAAAAAAAAAACGTAAACTACAAACCGTAGTCACAGAACTATTCGCGCAACAAACACAGCAGCAACTATAACGGAAGGTTGAGCTTCTAGGCCTTGTCGAGGAACTCTGTGACGCGAACATTCCCCTCTATGTATTCGATCGTCCCCCCTCAAAGCTCATCTGGAAGCGAATTTGAAGAACATCGGCGTACTCCCATCCTCAGCCCAGTTGCGACAAACCCGTAGTTCTCGAGTCGACGAATTTCAAGACCGTGAGTGAGACTGTGCTCACAGAACTCTGTAAATACGCCATCCCTTTTTTCGAAGGTGAGCGCTTCCGTAACGGACAATGCTGCCTACATGCACACAGCATGGAGGGCGAGCTTAGAGCCCGTTCTCCTGGATGCAGTACACGTCACATGCTCAGCGCATTTGTTGAATTCGATCTGTGAGATTGGGCAAAACGAGTTCACGTCCATCAACCAGCTTGTTCCCTCGGTTAAGAAGGCTTTCACTGCGTGCCCTTCGCGCAAAGCTCGTCTCAGAGCACATCTAGCGGCAAAAGGTGAACCGGTCGCTCTTCCGCCAACTCCAGTGGTGACACGTTGGAATACATGGTTCCATGCGGCTCTTTACCACAAGTCCCATCTCCAACACTACGTAGATTTCTTCGCCGACGAAGCTGAGCTGAGCGGCAGTACGAATCTCTCAAAGATCATCGATTCCGGCAAATCCACCAGAATCGCCAGCGACCTCGAATGCCTGATGAAGTACGCTCCGCGCTTGATGGCAATGCTCGAGGGATACGAAAGCGATAACGTGAAATCGCATCTTGCTGTGAAGGATCTCAACATGCTCGCCGAATGGGGAGCAACGGTACCTCTCCACGTCCGAAGCCGCTCGATTCGCATCTCCACGCCTCAAGTTTGGTTCGAGCAGTCTCCAAATGGAAGAGGAAATGACGAATATCGAACGGGAGGCAACTTCCCTCCGCCCGTTGCTCGAAGTTTCCGAGATTTCTGAAAGTAACCCAACTGGCATACGAGCCCTACAGCTGTCCTGCGAGAAACTGCGAGCATATATGTCGGATAACTCAAGCGCACGTTTCCGGCAGCCAGCATCCATGTCCTTTTCTCCGCCTGCCAGCCTTTCGATCCCGAGTACGTTCGAGTCACCGCAGCGGCTCCTGAGTTTTCGAGAATATTCCCTGTTTCGACGAAGACGACTTGGCAGAGGCGGAGCTCAGAATGTTTTTGAACTCGATCAAGGACTTCATTAGCTTCAGTCACCCCGTGGACTTCTGGCTTGCCTCAGCCCAACGCTCCCCGAAACTTTCTCGAATAGCGCTGATTTGCCTCAGCTTCGCAGTCGGCAGTGTTGCCGCGGAGCGATCTTTTAGCATGTACTCGAAAGTATTGAGAGATGACCGCCGTAGCATCGCTGAGCCAAATTCAGTCGTCTACAACATGCTTTATCAGAACGCCGGTACGTACTAGAGCTTGGATTCGAATCAAGTTCAGCGCAAATCTACAGTATCATATCCTGAGTCGAACCGTAAACTAAGTCGAATCCGTTCTCGCGGTCTGAGGCGGACAAATTTCCAGGCTGTGAAAGTACCTCTTCAGTATTGCAAGGTGCTCATGTTGTGTTCAAATGAGAAATGTTGTAATTCTACATCGTTTCATCATGTACTCAGTTTTGATCAAGTTAGCTGCGGAATTCGCACAATCTCATTCACTCTCCAGGATTCGCGCGCGGTTTACTCAGTTTTCGCGACTATCAATCAATCGAGTTTCCGACTCGTCACCGCGACTCGCCCGCGATATTCGCATTTTTTGACCGCGACAAATTCGCAGCCCTTGTCATGAGCCACCGCGGGTGAGCAGACTGCTGCGTCCCTCTGTTTCGGTCTCGAGCCTTCCGTTTCCGGCGCGAGATCCAAGCGGTGGATATTTTATTGATTCGCTTTGAAACTCGATTATTGCTGAGGTATACACAATGATAACCGCGTCGCCTACAGGAGTCAATCCTCGAATAGAGGCTATGAATCATCTCGGATAGATAACGACGATATTGAGTTGTTATTGGCTCGTCTTCAATATAGCAGCTTTTCATTGCACAAATCTGATACTCCCCACGGAGCACCGCCATTTGATCAAATGTAAACGACGAGGGAGCAGCCGAATCCGTAGGAAAGGGAGAGCGGTCGGCAGCCAACAGAGACTAAGAAAGCCCGCTACAGTCGAAATCGTTAGGGTGATGCGCAGCTCAGAGAGCGGAGCTCAAGGAGATTTCGAAGGTGCATAACCTTACGGGAAGACTTCTTGGGGTAAATCTGTTCGATTACGTCTCATGCCGAGCGGACCGAATAAAGTTGTCCTCGAACCGAACTCTTGTAGAGACAAGGATGACACCTTCACTTGGTCTCTTGTTCACTTGTCAGTTGAAGGTACACAATATAATTTCATGTTTTTGTTCACCTCGTTTTCGGAACGTCCTGAGTTTCAATTCTCGAAGATCCAGTCAGTCCGGGAACACGGTCTTAGTGTCGCGGGCCACTCAAGAAGGCTGGTGGGCCAAATCTCTCCCGCGGGCCACGGTTCGCCCACCACTGCTCCAGGCACCACTTCATGCAACATGAGGAGCCGTCGAAGCACCGTCAAGCTTTTCAATTTGGCGGCCCTCTCAGCCTCCCACTCAGCGGCCAACCAACCTCCATTTATCTATTCTATATCTCCCTCTAATCCGTCGTCTGCGTTGTTGTTTACTTCAGATCAAATGGCATAGACCCTTGGGAGGGGTATAGGAACTTTGCCCGCAGTGTTTACTATATGAACGCATTTTCAGAGAGAGCGGCCTCCGCCAGCTTGGCGGTCTGCTACTGGCACGGTGAGAGCTGTTGCTGGGAGACCGCGACGACAGCGGGGAGCCTAGCGGAGCTACCGAGCATTTCAAGCAAGATCCAGGCGCGGAACAGCGAGGAGAGCTGGGATGGTTCGCCGGGGAATGATGAAATTTCCAAAGATTCCATGGTTCACACATGATCCTTCGTCAACAATGTCAGTTCAGATGGCGAGGAGTCGATACGCAAGGTGAACAGCAGAACATTGGGTCAGGCTCAATACAAGGAGAAGAAGTCCACAGCGAGACGCATTGAGTGATTCTCATCTCGGACAGGACACAGTGGGATGAAACTCCACGGAACCTCTGGTCTTCGGCGGTTGAAGACCGAAGAACTCCGTGGCCGTGAGGCCTCCTCGGCACTGAAGCGGATCCGCCATGTGCAGAGTAGTGACTCAGTCGGTTTTTCGCGTCTCCCTCGGAAACGTTCGCTTCCTGGACGGAAAGTGTCTTGGATGAACTCTCCCGGATTTCGAAAATGCGTGTCATACACTGCCTACCGACCCCTAATCATCTTCTCCCTCTGAAACCCAGAGCCGAACCTCCTCATTACCAACCCTCATCCCTTGTGAAAGTACACGGATTCTCAATTGTGTTTCGCCCCGCTGTCGTCGCGGTCTCCCAGCAACAGCTCTCACCGTGCCAGTAGCAGACCGCCAAGCTGGCGGAGGCCGCTCTCTCTGAAAATGCGTTCATATAGTAAACACTGCGGGCAAAGTTCCTATACCCCCTTGGGAGGGCCTCCCGCTTGGCCGCCAGTTTGGCGGCCGGATGTCCCTTTAAAAATTCATCCATTTGGTAAACAAAGTTCAAATGATAGGACCCGAACCGGGTCCGCATCACAGTCCCGGCGATCAGCTAATGAATGCATTCCTGCAGACGGAAACTGAGCGCGCTGAATCCGAATTTCGGAGGGTTCTGTGAAACACCCACTCATTCGCCGAGTGTCGCCATGACGTTCATACCGGGAGTCAAATGACGAGGACGAAATTCATCCGCGGGCCACAAATGGAAATTGGATGCATCCGTCCCATGTTTCGGAGACTTTCTACACCGCTAAATCCCTTGGAGACCCGAATCCGACGAAATACTGAGAAACTTGGAAGTTTGGGCCCCGTTTTAGACACTCGATTCGCCCCGCCTGCGAATTTGCTGCATCTCGGTTACATTCGAGTGTGAAAGCCGTGACGTCGGGAGAAACGCGCGCCGAGAGCTGCCTCATCCTTGTAGGCGAGGAATACAAACAAGCTCCCCTCAATGAGAACCGGCCGCTCGCCGCTAAGCGTCCATCAGCCTGGACTCTGAGTCTGGCCCACGCGGACTTTTTGTCGAATGGGATTCATGGAATATCTGGAGTAAAGAGTACAGGAGTCCTTTCGAACGTGAACATTCCGTCAGCGAGCGCCAAGACAACTCGAAGACCTGGATCGTTCCTTGGAGAGTGTCCTCACTTGTTGGACGCCGGAGTCGACCGTGTTGTGAACGGAACGCTAGGAACAGCATTTGTACTTCGAAAGTTGGCGAAGTCTAACGATTTCCATCGGGTTCGGTCTATCCTGAATAGAATAGGAAGAGAAATATTCGTACTCGGACTTCGAGATTGTGGGAGCGACATGCTTGACGGAAACTGCAGGTAGGGAGTGATCTCCCTACTTCATGGCAGCTCGAATTATAACTCAGTCCGCCGGATGGAAATGATCTATATCGCGGTCAGGGAAAGGCATTCCTATCAGGGGCAGAAGCTTTCTTTCTCCATGCTCAGTTCGGATTTCAGATCATACGGAAGAGGAAGCAGCTTCAGAGCGCCTCGAATTTCTCTGCTCAGGACAGATGGCTGCACCCTACCGCTGAGATGGCTCAGCTAGGTGTAAGAACATCTTCTTCATCATTGCTCGAAATGAGTTTCTCGTGGCGCTTTCCTCTTGAGTGTTGCATTTTGACTTGATAGAGAATTAGAGATTAGAGTAAAGATAAAGACAGTTGAGGACATAGAATCAGGACATGCAGAAGAGTGGACCCCGGCGGAGCAAACGGACCGTGGAGGAAAACATTGGATTCGAGTCTGTAGAGTGGACCTTCCATGGTTTGATGATTTCATTTCTGGATGATGTATAGATTTCCCGCAGCAAACATTCCCCGCTGGTCTTTAAGGGGAACCCGCGAGCGATGAAGCATGCTCCCAACCCGTGAACTCTGAAATTCAAAAATTGGCCGCCTGTCTGTAAGAGGGACCCGCGAATGGTAAATGATTCTACACAACCTATGAACCCTGCTGAACGAAAAAATTGGCTGCGAGTCTGTAAAAGGGACCCACAATTGATAAAATATGCTACCCAGCCCATGAACTCTGAAAAACAAGAACATTGAACGCTAATCTGGATATGAGACCTGCGAGACCTAGAAATTCATGGAAAACTGCAGATTCAAAGAGGTCGAGCTGCGTAGGAATGGTCGCCAGGGAATCCTTCGTACACGTGGTCGTTTTCCACGAGCCAGTGCTCCAAATCCGGGAATGCGTGTTCCTCTTCGCTGTCTGCTAATACTGCGGGAGGCTCGGGCTCCTCCTCCGGTATGTCCAAATCATCAGGTGCTTGACTCACGGGATCTTCGGGGTTCCCAATACCGGCGTCGTCACCCGTGATTTGGAAGAGTCCGTGACGCGCGAAGGAGGCTCCAACTCTGAACTTGACCCGAATCATAAATTGTAGTGGAGAGATTTCCTCGGCATCCAATAAATTTCAAGGCTGCGAAATGTTGAGTTCGTTGAGTCTTGTTGCCCGACTCGGCCTCGATCTGATGTGCATGGTCCCGCCGCGATGGATCTTCTGGTCGATGATTATGTCTGCCGCCATCTCCAGGATCACTGAAATCAAATTCCAAACTGTCGCGAGTGTACCCAGACGGCGTCGCAGTGCTATCCTCTTCTGTGTGAGTTTAGCTTCAGGCTGAAGCCGCATGCCCTTCCCCGAGTTCTGCACTCAGGCTATTTTACGCTATCCCGGTTTCTGAGCTCGCTATCCTCTTCCGCATCGAATCGCACCCAGACATGCTTATTCGGTTCCGGACACGGGTAGTATATTCTTGTACAATGCTCCGTCGATATTCATCCCTGTCCCCGTCCGTACGAGATCACTTTTGGAACTGATAGCGTACGCGCTTCGAAGACCATCGGAGATAGCCATTTTCCAAGAGAAACGAATCTCTCCTAGCTGAGCCCTCGAGAAGACAGCTTTCTTGCATCCATGCCCACTGGACGGTCATGTGAGCTTTCACCTCGTTGAGACCCTTCCCAAGCTGATTGGGGAAAAAATGTTCGCAATCAGTAGGTCCTCCGTTCTGTGGAGTTCTCAAAGAGACAAAACTGCTTTTCGCTGAGCGTTGTTTGATTCCACGGCGTTGTTTGTGCGTGCGATTATTCTGTAAACTGAGAGATCGTCGGGCCCGACCGCCCGACCCGAGTTCACCAAAAGGTACGCACGTAGTTCGCGAGTCTCTCGAGTTGCGGATGAGCAAGTTCCGCCGCCGCAGCTTGACAGTCTTCGAAGGCAGGCCTGATTTGGGCGGAAGGCGGGAGGGGCAGAGCACAGAAGCCCAGAACGTGCTTCAGTACTTCCCCTGGACCATGAGGCTCCGCAGCCAAACCGATGATAGGAGACCTGGCCATTCGAATTACGCTCTGCGCGTAATGGAACAGACAGCCTCGTTTTAGAGCATGAGGGAATTCCGATTGGGCTGCGGCCCTGATCGAACTATCCCAATCACTCATGAACTGCTGGACAGCCAAACCTGGACTGGCTGCTTTCAAACACCCGAACACCCACCTGTAGGCAGGGGCCGACGCGGAATTCATGAGAGCACAAGCCACCATCCCGACGTGACTCTGCCAGTTCCCATGGATGGTGAATAACTGCGAACACAAATTCCTGGGAACAACTTTGTAGGCGGCGTCCGCGTGCATCATCACAGCTTCGTTGAACAGCTGGAGCAAGCTAACGGTCGTTAGAACGAGCGCATTATGCTCAGCACTATAGAAGCTCAGGAGGCGCTCACCGTGGACAGTGCGTGTTGCAAGTACTTCGCCGGGCCCGTAGGCGCTTAGCCGAAGTACTCGGCCTGCCCCGAAGGTGCCTGGCTGGTCCGTACTACAGAACCGTCGGAATTTATAGCTGGCGCGCTCTCTCTCCCTCCCAAAAGAATGCGTCCATCAGCCTTGCTCCGGGACTGTGATCGTCACCCTGGGAGTAGGGTTCGGAACCTAAGTACGGAATAAGGTACCCTATTCCGTCATACTTTAGTACGGAGCTAGGGTTATCCAGTTCTGCTATGAGAAACCTTAGTACCTTACTAAGGTGATACGGAATGATACCTTGGTGAGGAACTGAGGTTATCCTGTGATGCCATGTAGAATCCTCGTACCTTACTAAGGTAATACGGACTACGGAACTAAGGTTATTCTCTGATAACTCGATAACTGAAAAGATCGGACCTTTGTATCATCGTATGCAGTGGGCTCAAATTCTACTTGGGAGTAGCTGGCACGGAGCACTCCCACCTGAGGAATGGAATTCAATGGAAAAATTGCCATCTCACTCGCCCTAGACGACCCATGTTGTCTCTGTCTCCGAAGCTGTGACAAAAGCGGGTTTCGAAGTTCTGTTCCCTCCGAGATTCAAGCATATCAGAGAGATCATTCGCTCGGAGTTTCGACTCAATACTTCCCATGCTTACCGCAGTGGATTGAACAGGCGATTCCGACTATGAGTGGTTTCGCTGGTGTCCGAAACCTCGAGTCAAAATTTCCACGAGGACTTCCTTGAGATGTTCTGCGCTGGCTCGGTCTGTGAATCGCGATAGGAGCTCGATCGACTTCAATTGAATGCACGGAATGGATTCGCGGCTATGTAGGGTGACTCCTAAAAATGAACAGCGATGGGATGCGATCACGCGCTAGCCTAATGCAGGAAGCCAGAAAGCTTTTTTGCCGTTGCTCTCGCCGTAGAGGTTAATGCTCACTAAGGAATCGTTTCCTCCAACAGGTCCACTCATCGGCTGTTAGCGAGAATAAAGCCCCATTCCTCCGTAGCATTCTCAGATGCGGGGGCTGTTGCGCACCGTTTGAAATCATATGAAGCTCTGGTAACGTTCAACTGTTGTCTGTGATGACCAACCTCATCAATCGCCGAGCCGGTGATCGGCCGTTCGGAAGGAAACGCGAAATGTCCTGAAATTGGTTATAATCGATAACGAATGTACCTTACCAGCGCTTCTCGCCCTTGCACCTATTTCGGTTCCACGTCCGCGATTTTTCGGGCTAGATTAGCTAGCCATATTTGATGTCGGGGTAGACGTAGTTAAACCAATTGCAAGGCGTGTTTCGTTCAACGATCAGCCCCGCAATACGCCAAAGTTTCATCTCCTTGCGCTGCACGGGCTTCTCTTGTTTTGCGCTCATTTACATCTGCGCCGTGAGTCCGTCATGGCAAGGGTACGGGAAAAATCGTCCCACACACGATCCGTGAAGTACAACTGAAGTTACAGGATTCCCTTCTCAGCTCATGCGGAGCGCCAGGAGGAATGATTGAAGACTGAGTGCCACGCACTCCGATCTTTGCGTCTCTTACAAACGGTAATGCGTCTCGCTGGAGGAACTTCCTAACTGACGTTGCCTTCGATGTCGCACCCACTGCTCGACGTCTCAGCACTGTGGCTTCGCGCACAGCTTGTACGACTGCTCTCTAGAGACGGGGCTTTTTCTGTCTCTGAAGTCTCCCGACCACTGCTGGACGTGCAGCTCGAACGACGGCGTTTCTGGGGAATAGCTCCGTCTGCGTCCGTTGCGGTTCGAGTCACGCGTCCCGCGGTGTGTTCGCGGGGAAACGTTTTCTCGGACGGCAGTGTCGGCGGTCGCGTGGCCTTCGCAAGCGCGATTCGCATCAGACTTCTTACGTCTGCGAGGACCAGTCTCTTCCTCGGAGTTATCTGAATCCGGAGACGCATATCAGGTTTGTTATACGATTCTGGTTGAACAACCGAGGAGCGCGCGGAATATTATCCTAATGTACGGCTCGGATGGTGGTCGCGCTTCAGACTTCATGGGAGGAGGATCATCTTCGTCGTGTTGACTGTGAAGATGAGTTCAATTCTCCAGTTCTGAATACTTACGGATTTCTCTAGCGTATGTATGCTGGAATCTACTTGACATCAGAGGTTTGGAAGTTAAGAGCAAATACAGCGCTGCGGAGAGGGAATGGAACAAGGCGCACGGTGAGAGAATTTTCTCGGATGAATCAAAACGTATTCGATTCGTAACGAAATTCGTTCCGCAAATTCACCTTCTGTTTCATGTTCTGACCGATCCATCAAGACTCTCAAGACCCACGAGGCCTCACCCGATCAGAGACCCGACACAAGTACTGTAAGTCCGCGATGCACAACGCGCGACGATCGCTGGTTCCCAAAAGTAACACATCGTTGCTGTTGCGCGATAGAAAGACGAACATTGCGCACATCCAATAGCGAGGGAGACAGCGAGGAGCCGATACCACACACAAGTTGATCAAAATGGTGAAAGAAATCTCCATACGTTTTCTTTTACCCACGACCGCCCGTCGGTTCTGATCTGATGTATTCGGTTGGAATAACTGTGATGTGTCCGCTGTTCTTGCGGATTTCCTATTAATGCTGCAGCAAAAACAGTCACTCTCCTTCCGGCTCCCGAATCCCAAGAAACTGCCCGTATCGCCTCAATAACAGCTTTCTCCAGGTGAAACTACCTCGCGGCTAGCTGAATTTCGACCTGGAATGGCCAGCTGCTGCGATTTCGCCCGGAAAATGAAACCTCGCTACAAAAAGAGCAGCGGACACATCGCAATTACTCCGACGAAATATAATGGATGAGAACCGACAAGCACCCGTGGAGGAAAAAAAACGGGAATTCTGTAGGGAACTCTTTCACTATTGTAATGAGTCTGTGTGCGGCATCGCGTCCTCGCCATCTCACTCGGTATCGGATGTTCGCAATGTTCGTTCCCTCTATCACGAAACAGCAACGATGTGCTTCTGTTTTGAATCGGCGAACATCGTGCGGGGTGCATCGCGGGTTCAGTCTACTTGTGCCGCGTCTTTGATCAGGTTGTCACGAAAGGTGGTCGGACCCCAGAGTCTCGACACTTTCGTGGAAGCGATTCCGGTAGTTCGGCCGTAGGCCACCGCGGGGCGCCACAAGCAGACCGGTTGGAAACACAGGATCGCTCCATTTCACCTAGAATTCTGAAAGTGTAGCGCCAGGGCGCTACCTGCATCTCTGTATCTAGGTAAAGGGCCCGTCAGCAGTACGGCTATTCGATATGTAAATGCTAATAAAAATGGTCAAGTCGCTCCCAGGGTGCACGGCGGTTAGCTGCGTTGCAGCGCCGCAGGTTTGAACGTTGCACGTTCAGTATGAAACTCTCCGTTCAAGTGAACGGGTCTCGAGAGCCAGCGCTCTCAACGAAGTGCAAATTCCACGGTCACCTGGGACGGCTGCGGCCGGTACGGAGCAACCTTCAGTCTCGTCATTTCCAGGTTGGAGCCGGTAGGGTTTAGCATCACAGGTGACGCCTCGTGGGTATTGACGGCTCGGTCAAAATATGGAACAGAAGGTGAGTCTGCGATCCGAGTTCCGTTACGAATCGAATACGTTGTGATTCATACGGGAAACTTCTCGTTCTGTGCCCGGTGTGTCATTCCCTCTCCGCATCCCTCTATTCGCTCTTTACTTCCAACTCTTAGATGTCAAGTAGATTCGAGCATACATACGCTAGAATAATTTGTAAGTATTCAAACCGCGAGAACTGCACTCATCTTCGCAGTCAACACTACGAATATGATCGTACTGTCATGGAGTAAGACACTAAGATAATATTCGTCGCGCTCCTCGGTTGTTCAATCAGAATCGATCAACGAATCTGATATGTGTCTCCAGATTTAGATACCTCCGAAGAAGAGACTGCTCCTCGCAGAGGTAGGGAGTGTTCTTCAAGACGTGCTTGCGAAAACCACGCGAGCGCCGACGCTGCTGTCGGAGAGAACGTTTCTCCGCGAAAACACGGCTGGACGCGTGACTCGAATCTCAATGGACAAGAGACTCCGGACGCAGACGAAGCTACTTCCCAGAAACGCCGTCGTTCAAGCTGCACGTCCAGCAGTGGTCGAGAGACTTCAGAGGCGGAAAAAGCCCCGTCTTCAGAGAGCAGTCGTACAAGCCGTGCGCGAAGCCACAATGCTAAGACGTCGAGCGGTGGGAGCGAAATCGAAGGCAACGTCAGCAAGAAAGTTTCGCGAACAATAGCGAGAAACATTACTGTCCGTCGGACACGCAAAGATCGGAGTACGTAGAAGACAGTCTTCAATCATTCCATCTGGCGTTCTACATGTGCTGAGTAGGGAATCCTGTAGCATTAGTTGTTTTTTACAGATCCTGTGTGGGACGATTTCGTCCGGACCCTTGACCCGGAGGCGTGGGAGTGCAAGCGATGCGGGAAGGTGATACGAGCGTCCCGTGGCGGCCATAACGGACTCACGGCGCACATGAAGATGCACGCAAAACGAGGGAAGCTCGTGCAACGCGAGGAGATCAAGATTTGGCTAGTTGCGGGGTTGGTCGTTGTACAAAATACGCCTTGCAATTGGTTCAATTACATCTACCCGAAAATCATATTCTGGCTAGCTGATCTGGGAACCTGCAACGACAAAGTTGCCCGAAAGATTGCGGACGAGGAAGCTAAGTGAGTGCAAGCGCGAGAAGCGCTGGGAAGGTACATTCGTTATAGATTATAACCGATTCCGAAACATTTCGCGTTCCTCACGAACGGTGGGCCGTTCACAGGCTCGGTTTGAGGAAAACGGTCATCACAGATAACACTGAAACGTTACAAGAGCTTCATTTGATTTCAGACGCTGCGCAACAGTCCTCGCGGAAGATCTGAAGATGCTGCGGAGGAAAGGGGCTGTATTCTCGTTAACAGCCGATGAGTGGACCTGGGGAAGGAAACGATTCCTCGGTGAGTATTCACCCCTCCGGGGAAGCAACGGCATATGAGCTTTCTGACTACCTGCATTATGCGAACTCGTGATCGGATCTCATTCCTGCTCATTTCTAGGAGTCACCCCACATTGCTGCGAATCCATTCCGTGCATCCAATCGAAGTCGATCGAGCTCCTCTCGCGATTCACGGACCGAGCCAGCGCAGAACATCTCAAGGAAGTCCTCCTGGAAACTTTGACTCGTTACGGGCTCAAGATTTCGGACATCAGCGGTATAACCATTGATGCAGCGTCAGTCATGGAAATGATGGGAAAACTGCTACGAGATGCCGCGTCACCGAGAGTCTTTTACCATCACCAATGCTATGCTCACGGCATTCATCTAGCCGTCGTTGATGTCCTAGAAAATGATGAGCTCGACGTGAGGAGACTGACCGCGAGAGCCCAAGAGGAGGAAACTAGTTAGCGGTTCGTCGCAAGGAAACCTGACACCACAGACGAGTCTATGATCGAGGGTATGCTTTTATCAGATTATTGATGAGTGCAGTTGCTTTCTATTCTTCTCAACATTCCGTCATCCGATCAATGATCTCCTGCAAATTCCAGACCTCTCCATGAAGCGACAGATGAAGAAGAGTACCCCGAGAACGTTGAGCACAACAGCACGGTGGGGCAAATCATGAAAAATATAAGGGAAGAGTGCAGGAAGTTCCAGAAGAGTCCTATGCTCAACGACGAGCTCTTCAAGTGTGCGGAGAGCACATCAACGGTTGTTCAGCTCGCCATCGACGTCAGGACGCGTTGGAATAGTACGCTGGATATGGTGAGAACTTTCCTCGCCAACGAAGAAGCCCTTCGTCTGTTCTACGGCAGTGCCAACAGAAAAAAAAAGCGAGAAGTTCCCGCTCACCGATGATGAGCTGGACACTATGAGGGTGGTCAAGAAGAGCCTTGCGCACGCTGAGGAAGCAACTTTACGACTCTCAAGAGATGACATCACCTCAAGCCTCGGCGACATCGCTGTTGAGGTGAGATTTTGTCAAATATATTGACAATGAATTAAGGAGTTGGTTCCAGCCATCGCGTGGGAAGTCTAACAGAATAAGTATTCACTTTCCAGGAATTGCTCCTTAGCATCGATGAGGATTAGACAACATTCTCAGCAACACTCCGGAAACACCTTTGTGTCAGGATGTTGCAGCGAAGGGGAGTATTGGCGCGCCTGGTCCGTTTCGTTGAAGATAGGGAGTCGAGTACTGACCTGGACACGTTGCTGGACTCAGTGAAAAGAGAGGTGATCTCCACCGGGAACGAGACTCTGCACCGCACCTTTCTCGACACTGGCGATATTCGAGAAGAAGGGGATCGGTTCTACTCGATTTGCGCTGAAACCGGTGCCGGAGCCCCGCTTGAAGGTGCCTCGGGGTCGAGCGACCTGAGCAAGTTCCAGCTAGCGGTCGAAGACGACGCAACGTTACCGACACAAAAGACTTCAACGGAATATCGACCCGAAAGATGATGAAACTGCACATGAAAGGCTCATCGGCACTTCCGGGGGCACTACTGAAAGCTATGGTGACGGTACAACCCACGACCGTACCAGCAGAGCGGGCCTTCAGTAAGGCCCGTAATGTGCGGAGGCCGAACCAAGTGCGGCAAGTCGATGAGACTTTCGCTAATTATATGTTTCTGAAAGATTCCTACGCGAAGAGTAAGCCGTAGGAGGCTTTTCTTGAAGAGCATTCCCTATCAACCGCGTGCAACTTGAAGCTAGTTTAATTCTCACGAAAATATTTTTTGTGAGACCCGACTAATTGTTCCCATATTCTAATCGATGTGAACAGTTCCTTCGCTTCCTGAATTTTCATTTCTCAGGCGAAGATTCAGATTTCAGAAACTGCGGGGCGTTTGAGCGCGGGGAGAGAGAGATGCATTTTCTGATCCTTGCATCACAATCGACTCGATATTGAGAGAGTTATGTCGAGTTGAATTTCGAGTTTCGAGTCGACGCTTCCAGTACTAACCATCGGTCCCATACTGACCGCAGAAGACTGAACTGTCGATTCCAACGGAGCCTGATCGATAACTCGATACCGGAAGCAGAGTTCGGCAACGAACGTTATTCAGTGATTCACGGTCTCCGGAAGAAAGCCGACAAGGGCGTTGAGGTTTGCTCTCGGTGTCAAAATATTTATCCCACTCCGTCGGAATCACCTGATCAATCCTCTGCGGTAAGAACGGGACGATGACCTATTCTCGGATATCGAAGAAGTTACTCATCAAAGGCCTCATCATCGAAGTTGGCCTGTGTCATCCATGGAGCGCGGACAACTGAGCGAGCAATTGAACTCCGACATCTCGGTACTAGACTACGAGTACGCTTGGTACGGTCGGGACGGGGATCATCGATTCGGAACTCCGAGAGAGCTATCTCTCTGGTATGGTTGTGATTTTGCGGGAACAGAACCTTGCAATCCGCTTTTGTCACGGCTGGAAGTCTCTCAAAGCTCGAAGACGGAGGAAACATGGAGCGTGCAATTCAACTCGACACAACTCTTTCAAAATTGAGTCCATTGGGAAGCTAGGCTGAGGAAATGCAGCTCTTCCTCCCCGCGCTCGAACGCCTCTCAGTTCCTGAAATCTGAATCTTTTTGGCCGAGTTATGGCCCCTAGCAGCAGGGGAAAAAAGAATGAAGTTGGTGGCACCCCCCTGTATAGAGGCGAGGCCAGTCAGCGAAACTGGTGCTGCATTCCTCTGGTCCGCGACCGCAACGCCTCGGGTCATTCCTCGATCCGCCCCTGAACCGAGTACCTTCCGAAGCTGCCGCAATCTTGATGAGACACGATCGACGCCGATCATGTTATATTATGACCAGTATCAACTTCAGAAACTTCATGTCCAAAATGAACAATTCGCGCTCTTCACATTCATGTTCTGCACGATGATATTCGGCGAGTCTACGTTACCGTCAGTTCCCCCAATGCTAGTAACTTGAAGACCGCAACGAGCTGAAAGGCGGCGTAGGAGCGACTGCCAAAGAGCCGAACTCGCAGGATATCCTGGGTGGGTGACATGAGAATTTTCCCATTGAATTCCATTCTCATGGTGGGGCAGCTCGTGGGCAGCTATTCTCGTCCCAGATTCCAGATGGTCGATGGGTAGAGACGCCATGTGACCGGACATTGTTTTCAAGAAAACCGGACATGTTTCGAACAGGACATCAGTTCCGAAACCGGACACTTCCAGATCCACCGATTCATATGACTGGGAAAGGCTCAAGCCTCGATACGTTTTCCTGATTCCATGCAGCAGTGATGAGTCTCAAGTACTAGGATGAGGAGTCAGAGCAAACTCCACTCTCACTTCAATCATATCCAACATCTGTTCATTTGAGCACCAGGTTCTTTAGTCGAGATCTTCTCCAAGTTCGAGTATCCATGGGACCTTCGCTCGGAGTGTTTCCCGACCCTAGAGTCCCTCAGATAACGAACCTGTTTTTCAGATTTTTCTCTCGAATAACCGCATCAGATGAGATCGCTAACTGCCGAGTTCGATTCCTGATGAGCTCGTTATCGGACAAGTTAGTCATCTGTGAAGTTCATCATCTGATAAGTTCATTTTTCGGTTCGTCGTGCGGTTTTTCGAGGGAAAATCGGAGAAGGGTCCGTTATCTGCGGGATTTCAGGGTAATGTCATCCGAAAATAGAGGAGCGTATTATCCAGTTTCTTTTCGCTGGAAACACGTCTTTGCTTGGGGAAATTGCGCTATGAGTCCACCACGGAAGGATGCTCGCGCGGTGGTTGGCGCGGGCAACTTTCTCATCAGTGCAAGTCCGCTAGCCGACAGAACTGCGGTCTGCGAAGACGGCGTTCAACCTTACGAGGGCCTGATGCGCCCTCATACGGTCAATGCTCTCTAGAGCCGGACATTGGCTCCCGGAACGGCTTGGAATCGAACTGGGTTTCCTCCGATTTCCCAACAATAGAAAACTACCTTTTTGAATCTCCAACTCCGGACATTTTGTCCTGAATTCCCAGGAACCGAACATTTTCCCCTAAAATCCCGGAAACTGGACAAACCGGACGGACAAGGACATGTTTGGTCATATGGCGTCTCTATCGATGAGTCAGGCTCATTGCCAGCTAACCGGGAGCAGAATTCGAGCTCACTGCCACACATGATACAGAAGTCCAAATTCTCGCAACTTTTCAGTTATCAGAGAATAACCTTAGTCCCGTAGTCCGTATTACCTCAGTGAGGTATGAGGCTTCAGCATGGCATTACAGGATAACCTCAGCTCCTTACTAAGGTATCATTCCGTATCACCATAGTAAGGTACTAAGGTTTCTCATAGCAGAACTGGATAACCTTAGTTCCGTACTAAGGTACCGCCCCAATGTTTACAGTCTGTTAAGGCGGATGGATGCATTCGCTCACGCTCTCCGTGAGCGGGCGGTGCTAGATGCCTGCGAAATCAGTGGGAGGAGCCCGCCATCTCAGCGGAGCGTTCGATCGGCTGCCAGCTGACGTGCGGCAGCTCCTCAAGCGCGATCATGGAATTGAATCAAGCATTGAATTGAGTCATCCGAAGAACACATTCTCCTGCGGCATTCGAAACGGCTGAACTAATACTTGGAGACATAATAAACCCGGGAATATATGATTCCCCTCAGGTCAGGAGAGGGAAGATCAGGTTTCACGGATTGCTCGAGTCTCAATAATTGGGGCTGTATGCATCCAGCAGTGACAATGAGCCATCTAGAGATAGGGTGTTCCATGGCACTCTACCGAACGGGAATCGCAGGTCAACCAAGAAAAGCAGAGGAGCGGTCGCAGCCAGACACCGATCGTTGGACTTCGGTCTGACCTGGCTGTGCAGATTCGCCATGAAGTTCTCTGAAGATGGTGTTTGGTAACTTTTAAGGCGGATTCGGGGATGTCAGCTGGTTTGGGGGAACTCTTCAATCAACGATTGACCCAAATTTTGTCGTTTCGCACTTTTTCCTTGTCCGCTGACGATCCCTCATGCACTGAGGGCAAAGTTTGATCGGAAGCCGATCCACACCTATAGGGGAAACCGCCTGCGACGCGGATCGAGCTTCGATTGATGAGAAGAACAGTCTGAAGGGGACTCTGGAGAATGGAACGGCGTGTAAACACGCATTTGAACGTTCCACGACGTCGGTGTCTCTGAAGTGTGTGAATAAACGTCAGTTCGAAACCTCTGAGGGAACTTATATCGCACATTTCACAAGGGAGGGTCGACCGGGAAAAACCATGTCATAGCGAATCAGCGTTGTGCAAGGTCTCACTGTAGTTTATCGCGAAGATCGCCGAATTCCAAATCAGGGGTTTAGTTTCCCGTTTGCGCTCACGCTTGTTTCCATCCATCGAAGATCTTTACTCGACATGGCCAACGCAAACAGCTTCAAAAAAGTCCCGAGTCTCCGTTTCGGACTCGGCGACTCCTGGTGCCACGAAGCAGGTCTCCATAACTTCGATGGCCAGGATGGTACGTCCGCTTCTTTCTTCCACCTGAAGCGACGGGACGCTGATGGACGGTTCAATGATCTGAGGTGTAAATCTTACAAAGACTCAACAGTCAAATGTCGAGTGATAGCGAGGATCACACCGACTGGCGAGATCCTCAAGGTTTCGGGCATTCACAATCATTTGCCGGACGCCGAAGGCTATGGAGTAGGGTTCCGGGAGGCGAGGAGAGACATAATCACGGGTATCAGAGAAAATTCCCGTAAACGTCCCGGGGAAGGTCATACTCGAACACCGCCGAGAACTCCCAATCGATCCTGCTTCACAAATTGTACCCGTGAAGCAGGCTCGAACCCTCCGTCTTCATGCGAGCAAGATGCGACCAAGCATGGTGGAGTCTCTGCGCGAGTTGCACGTCAAAATTTCCTCAGATGTCATCCCCGGTTTCACTTCGAATAGTGACCACCAGCGTATCCTGAGCTTCTATAGCCCCGAGTTCGAAACTGTTGTTCCGACAACAGCGACCCTACTCAGGCTCTCCAACGAAGCAGCTGTGATTCACGCAGATGCCACCAATAAAACCGTACCCCGGAAGATCTGTAAGCAACTGTTCACCATTCATGGGAACTGGAACCAGTATGAGGGCATGGTCGCCTGCGCTTTCATGAATAAGGCGAACTTCGAAGCTTATCAGTGGGTCTTCCACTGCTTGAAGCAGAACTCGCCAGGGCCATTCAACATTCCAGCCTACATGGGAGACTGGGATGACGCAATGCGCAAGGCTGTCCGCCGCGAATTCCGCGAAGCGAGACTCTATGGATCCATTTTTTTAAATTTTTCTATTTTTTTTTCTCTCATGCTCTCGACATTCTATTCGGGAGCTCGACTGAGATAGGATGAACTCGAAAATTCTGGGGGGGGGGGGGGGGCGAGAGCCTCCTCAGCCCGTGAACTCCGGAAAACGAAGACATCGGACGCTAATCTGGATATGAGACCTGCGAGACCTTCGCTGACCGATGATGGTCAGCTAGCAGGAACAAAGCCCCAGTGTGTACAAATCAAACCAAGTTAAATGCCATAGTCCCTGATAATAAATAATTGTTGTTATCAAAAAAATATATATATGTATATCTTGCCGAATCTCACTGGCCCTGATCCGATAGATCCAGGCTTGCTGGCGTGGCTAAGTGATACGGCGTCCCAGAACGCGCACCCCTCGGACTCGACAGAGTCGGAATCAGTCAGGAGCCCAGTTTTCCTTAGGAGACTTCTGGACGACGACTCCGGCTCGGAAACCTGACTCTCACTTCCCGAAGAAAGCCCGGACTCGTAGGAGCTGATTTGTGCTAGACTGACCGATTGGTTCGATTGGTCTTGAAATCTGACAGAGCTTCATTGTGCCATGGTTCATATCATAGTTCATACCATATATTCTCGTAGACTGCTATCACATAATATAAACGCGTAAACTCTGATGACATCATAAACACTCGTAAACGGAATGAGACCGGCCCGACCGAATGTCGAGCATGATTCCGATCCGATTTCCATTCCGATTCAAGAGGTTTTCTTTCCTGGCTGTTTTCTCGTGGGACTCGTTGTTCTCGCACGCAGGAACATTGCTATCCTCTTACTGCATGTTCCTTTCCAGGATATGCAAAAAGCATTGCCTTCGACGGGTTCACGTCCAGGTTGAAAACACTGACCAGTCGACATCACTTGAGCGCCAAGATTCGCAATACCTAGGCTCGGTAACTTTCCTTGTGGCTGCCGTCCGTCTAGCTCTCTCGAATCCTGTAGAAAAAGCGCTTCCCTCGGATGATTTCATTCTACGCGTGATTCAATCCCAACATCGCGCAGCACCGGCTGTTAGCTCATCGAAAGCTCCGCTAAGGCGACGGGCTCCTCCCCCATATCTCGCCGGCACCTAGCACCGCCCGCTCACGGAGAGCATGAACGAATGCATCCATCCGCCTGAACGGACTGTAAACATTGGGGCCCTATTACCGGGACCCGATCATTTGATCCTTGTTTATCAAATGGATGCATTTTCAAAGGGACATCTGGCCGCTCAAGGAGCGGCGAATTGGCCGGCACTACGAAGGGTGCTGTACCGAAAGCCGACTGCGCCGAGCTGTCGAGATCACAGCTTGTTGACGACAGAATATGTAATTGAATTGGGCGGATAATCGAGTCTGAAATGACGACGAACAATGAGCTGCAGGTATCCTTCTCGTGCTCCTCTTTTTCCCTGAGGACTGACGCAAATGTATTCGATTCGTTGTCGGAAAATCGCCTTCTCGAAATGGGAGTGCGCTTGTTAATTGAGTATTTGGGTGGGCAGGGTATGAATTCCAGACTGGGATGATGAGTCCTCATACCCTATCTGATGTTTGTTGCTGTATCTAGTCACAGGTTCGGCCGTGCGCCGAGCATTCGGACCCTCTGAAGGGGAAGAGATATTTCTATCAGTTCGAGGTTCATTCAGGAGAGGATAGCAGGAATCACACAGAGGCTTGCTGTTGAGATGGGGACTTGTTTGAGAAAAACAGCTTCGATATTGAATGAGGCAGAGCATCCAATCCGGAGTGACGACGATCAATCTACGGAGGTATATTTTTGTATTTGCTCAAGATCCGAAGAACTGACATGTATTCGTACTCGTATGTATTCGATTCCTCGTTCGGGAGCTTGTTTTGCGGGCGGGTTGGCGCAATGGAAGTACTGAGGGAGTATGCGCCCTCCGGAAGCCCCGAAATGAAAATCGAAGCTCATCAGGGTGAGGAAACGCGCGGCGTCTAATGTGAAAAAAAAGTTGGCGGAAGGTAAGCGACATCTCTGTGGATTCTGTGAAGTCCCAGCTCCCAGTTTGCGGATTAATCATGCAGAGGATAAAAAGCATTCTCCCGAAGTTTGCCGTCGAGATGGAAACTTGCTGAAGAAAACAAGTTTGAAATTGAATAGGGAAGATTGAAGGAATATGGCCTCCCTATTCCGGTTTTTTTTTCTGTCATAAGCTCAGACGAGCGCTTAGCACTTGGACGATCTGATGGGCGTGAGATCTGTTCCTCAGTTCGCGGATCCATGCTCGAGAGGATGGTGAGAATCCTCACGAAGCTTTCACGGGTGATATTGAAGCTGATCGAGAATAGGAAACGCGTTGCGTCAAACACGAACGAAGCAAACAGTGCGAGGCAGACGGGAGCCGTACTCCGACGCGATGAGGAACGGTCGCGCACGCGTCGTTCCCCCTCTCCAACTTTGAAATGCGAAGGTGGCGCCAACGGTCTCGGATTTGCGCGCTTCTCTTGGACTGCTGGAATCATTTCTGGCTGTCGCGTTACGTTGGGTGCATCATGGAAAGGTAAATCTGACTTTCCCTTCGTGCAAGTGCGTTCTGCGCCAGTTTCTCGTTGGAGGAAGTTGTAAGAGAGCCAGTTCCCAAGTAGAGGACATTTTGAGCGGACACTGTCCCCTACCTCGGAGGTTCGAAAAAAGGCCCAAGGTCCTCACTGGAGGAATTTTCGAGAAGGCTCTTTTCCTCGGTCTCTGAATTTCTGAGCGGTCTCGTTCTTCTATCCCTCAATCTTTTCCTCGCCTCTGTTCCTTCGACTTCTCTTCTTGTACGCGTTATTGAATGCTTCTCTTATCGTGAAAAATTGGCATAAGTTTTTTTGTTGGCATCAACAAAGTAAGTTCTTCTCTAAACCTTCACTGAGTTCTTGGGGGTTCCAGCTGATTTTATCACCTCGCTGAAGATGGATCGCACAGGAGAATTTTTTATCGAGTGTCCTGGCAGCCACTTTAAATCGCGGGTGTGGTGTGATCAGAGGGGGCGCTACAACAGCAACGGGGAGGAGGGTATTTCAACTTTTTCTATATACATAAAAATCCAGGGTCTGTTTGTTTGTTTGTTTGTCCTCAATAGGCTCCTCTGGTATTGATCGGATCGACTTGGAACAAACTGCATAATGTAGGGCGGCTCTCCGGGAAGGACATAGGCCACCCACCCCTCCCCCCTCCTCCTCCCCTCCTCCCCCCCTCGCGATTTACCCCAACTTTGACCCCCTCCATACTGTCATCCGCATCCAAAATCTGACGATGAGGTGCACCGCCCCGTTATGACGCCAGCCAGACTCATCCCGTCGTCATCGGATATCCTTCCCCACCTCCTCTCCTATACATCTATCATAAAAATCCATCATAAAAATTCCTGGAGGGGTGATTTCGAGACCAATNATCGTAGCACTGCCTGGGCCTTATCTGAGGAAAAGTGAAACCGCTCTCTCTAATATTTTTTCCCTCGTTTTCTCATTGAATTTCTGGCCCTCCTTATATCTGAGTTTCCTTACTGCCACGCGGGGCAACGGCGTCCCTCAGTCCGATTACTATGGGTGGCACTGGGCGGCCGATTTTTCTCAAGCATGGGTGGCAGTGAAGTTGTTAAGACCTTTCGAGGGAAGTTTTTTGAGAAAAGTTCGAAGGAAAAAAGCGATTTCCGAGACTCTCTGGACCAACGCTTGACCGATTCACGCGAATAAAACGAGGAAGGGTGCGTCATCCTCTCAGCTATCGATCACAAAAACGATTTCCGGAATCGGACCGACAGTTCTCACCGGGTTAAGAGCAAACGAACGAAGGGAAAGAAAATTCTCTACTTTCGTTGATCACTCTGTACTTTCAGTCTCGATTCAGAGACATACGCAAGACTCACCTGACGCCCCCGTCCGGTGTGGAGCTGGGGACTGCCGCCAGCCCAATAAAAAATAAGACACGGATAATTCGTGTCACGTCCATTCTCTCAAAGGCACGAGCGCGAAGAAGGAGGGTGGACTCTACATATAAGCTAACAGCGCTGCTTGTTTATCGCACGTCTCCGAAGCGGCCATCTCGCCGTCGCGAACAGAACTGAAAGAATTCTCGGGTTCCTTATTCCGATGATCTTCGGGGTCGAGTCCTGTGGCAGCGCAGTGGTATCGTCGGCGATCATGACTCGGGACCCAATTCTTCCATGGGAAATAGACACAGAAGAGATGAGAGATATACATACGGGCCAAATCTATGATCGGAAGACGATACTAATCAAGAAGCCTGATTTTTCAGGCTCATCCGCATCAAATCACGCGGTTATTTTCCAGAGATTTTGTGTGGGAGGGTCTCTGAGTCCGAGTATTGCATGTACAGGGGTTTCTTACCCATCCTTATTCTGCCCATAACTCGGTGAAAAATCCGATTCTGGAAATCATTCTTGTGATAGGGTTCTCTTCTATCATTCTCGTGGATGAAGGACATCTTTTACCGTCTTTAAGAAAATCATGACGAACTGGATCGGTTCACTTAGCAGTATAACTACCATGAGGTACGCCGGCGTCCCTCATGTGTTTCTGAATTTGGGGGACGCCGGCGTCCCTCGGATGACCTCCCGTATGTTTAGCCCTGAGCGGCTTCTTTGTCATCGCGGCTTCGAATAGAATAGTTCCTCGACTTCACTAGAGCTTGCTTCACTGTGGATGGCCCACGGGTGGGACCTTCAGAAGCGAGTAGAATTGCGTGATTCCGCGGTGCTAGTTAATTTCGGGGGGTCAAGCTATCTATGCGTGGTCTTGCGTCACGGATGGGGCTCATAATATTTGTGGCGCTAACAACGCCGTTCCACAACGATAGAAACGGAGTTTAAGTAGAAGAATACTCTAGCGTCAGCACCTGGAAGCTCTGAGAATATCCGAAGTCTCTCCTACCATGCATAACTCAACTTCGAGCAAGCCTCCGAGTCGTTTGCGTCGCTCCTCAAGACAATGGAGGGCGAAGGCGCGCCGAGACCAAGATAATTACGAGTATTTAGGCTCCTCAAGTGAGAGTGAAGGCGGTATGTACAGCTATTCAGATTTTCAGAGTTCCCCCAAACTGGAGCAGACCGTGATGACAGTGAGTCCTGTCAATCTATCGAAATCTATCGGCTTCGAAAGGACAATCTTTCGCCAGCAATGGAAGCAGTATTCGTATGGCACGATGTCCGGGGACATTTCCTGACTCAAATCTGGTTTTCTGGCCGAGAGATGGTCCGACCAAACGAGTCGTTTCCTTCGAACTTCGATGACCTCTAGCCTGCTCAAAAATTTGATCTATTCTTCGACCGAGAAGTGGCTGAGCTCATTGTTTGTGAGACCAATCGAGGAGCGAGCCGGTACGACAGCTCAGGGAGCATCGGTCCGAGAAGTAGAGCAAGAAGTTGGAAAGACACTGATCAGGATGAGATCAGAAGATTTTTCGGACTCGTTATGTACATGGGCCTCGTAGTCTACCCAGATATCACTGACTACTGGCGCTCGACTGGTCTGTACAACAACTCCAAAGAAGGGGTCGATATGTCGGGCCAGATCGTTAGACAGCACTCTCCCTTGAAGAAGACCATAAGAAGGTATCACAAGGTTGTTCTCGGACTTGTGCTCAATACAGCCGTCGTGAATGCAAGAATCATGCTCAACAAGCTGACGGGAAAGACACTCTCAATCAAGCATTTCCGGGAAGCTCTTGTCGAGTACCTTGCCGGACTTGCCGGCCCCTCGCGCAGGAATCCCCAGCATGGTCCAACTCATGAATTTGATCGGAGTGAACACACGGTCACCAGGGATAGGCCATCTGGCCATTACTTCCCAACTCTGGAGGGGTGATTCCGAGACCAATCTGGCCATTACTTCCCAACTCTGGAGGGGTGATTCCGAGACCAATCTGGCAATTACTTTCCAATTCTGGAAGGGTGTTTCTGGGACCAATCTGGCCATTACTTCCCAACTCTGGAGGGGTGATTCTGGGACCGATCTTGCCATTACTCTCCTACTCTGGAGGGGTGATTCCGAGACCAATCTGACCATTACTTTTCGAGTCTGGAGGAGTGATCTCGGGACCAATCTGACCACACTTTCCCAAGTCTGGAGGGGTGATTCCGAGACCAATCTGAGCATTACTTTCCAAGTTTGGAGGAGTGATATCGGGACCAATCTGACCATACTTTTCCAAGTCTGGAGGGGTGATTCCGAAACCAATCTGGCCATTAGTTTCCAACTCTGAAGGGGTGAATACGAGACCATTCTGGCCATTAGTTTCCAACTCTGGAGGGGTTATTCCGAGACCAATCTGGCCATTACTCTCCAACTCTGGATGGGTGATTTTGGGAACAATCTACCCATTCCTTCCCAACTCTGGAGGAGTGATTCTGGGACCGATTTGGCCATTACTCTCCTACTCTGGAGGGGTGATTCCGAGACCAATCTGACCATTACTTTCCAAGTTTAGAGAAGTGATCTCGGGACCAATCTGACCATACTTTTCCAAGTCTGGAGAGGTGATCCCGAGAGCAATCTGACTATCACTTCCAAGTCTGGAGGGGTGATCTCGAGACATCTCTAAACACACTTTTCAAAACCTGGAGGGGTGATTCCGGGAACAATCTGACCATACTTCTCGAAACCATGATGCTGACTAAGTGAAGAAAGAGGAAAGTGCCTCGATTCACGGTCAGAATCCTGTCGAGAATCGGTGGCCACTACCGAAGGTCTCATGACACTACATGAAAGGCAATGTGTGTCTGACAGCAGTAGACTCCCGAAGCAAGTGACGGGTCGGCCAGCGTAGTCGGCCGAAGGCCGGCTAGTCTATCATAAAAATCAATCATGAAAATATCTGGAGGGGTGATTCCGAGACCAATCTGGCCATTCCTTCCCAACTCTGGAGGGGTGATTCCGAGACCAATCTGGCCATTCCTTCCCAACTCTGGAGGGGTGATTCCAAGACCAATCTAGCCATACTTTCCAACTCTGGAGGGGTGATTCCGAGACCAATCTAGCCATTCCTTCCCAACTCTGGAGAGGTGATTCTGAGACCAATCTAGCCATCACTTTCCAACTCTGGAGGGGTGATTCCGAGACCAATCTAGCCATTCCTTCCCAACTCTGGAGAGGTGATTCTGAGACCAATCTAGCCATCACTTTCCAACTCTGGAGGGGTGATTCCGAGACCAATCTAGCCATTACTTTCCAACTCTGGAGGGGTGATTCCGAGACCAATCTAGCCATTACTTTCCAACTCTGGAGGGGTGATTCCGAGACCAATCTAGCCATTCCTTCCCAACTCTGGAGGGGTGATTCCGAGACCAATCTAGCCATTACTTTCCAACTCTGGAGGGGTGATTCCGAGACCAATCTAGCCATTACTTGCCAACTCTGGAGGGGTGATTCCGAGACCAATCTAGCCATTACTTTCCAACTCTTGAGGGGTGATTCCGAGACCAATCTAGCCATTCCTTCCCAACTCTGGAGAGGTGATTACGAGACCAATCTGGCCATTCCTTCCCAACTCTGGAGAGGTGATTCTGAGACCAATCTAGCCATTACTTTCCAACTCTGGAGGGGTGATTCCGAGACCAATCTAGCCATTACTTTCCAACTCTGGAGAGGTGATTACGAGACGAATCTGGCCATTAGTTTCCAACTCTGGAGGGGTGATTCTGAGACCGATCTAGCCATTACTTTCCAACTCTGGAGGGGTGATTCCGAGACCAATCTGGCCATTACTTTCCAACTCTGGAGAGGTGATTACGAGACGAATCTGGCCGTTAGTTTCCAACTCTGGAGGGGTGATTCCGAGACGAATCTGGCCATTACTTTCCAACTCTGGAGGGGTGATTCCGAGACCAATCTGACCATTACTTTCCAACTCTGGAGAGGTGATTACGAGACGAATCTGGCCATTAGTTTCCAACTCTGGAGGGGTGATTCCGAGACGAATCTGGCCATCACTTTCCAACTCTGGATTGGTGATTCCGAGACCAATCTGGCCATTACTTTCCAACTCTGGAGGGGTGATTCCGAGACCAATCTGGCCATTACTTTCCAACCCTGGAGGGGTGATTCCGAGACCAATCTGGCCATTACTTTCCAACTCTAGAGAGGTGATTCCGAGACGAATCTGGCCATTGCTTTCCAACTCTGGAGGGGTGATTCCGAGACCAATCTAGCCATTACTTTCCAACTCTGGAGGGGTGATCCCGAGACCAATCTAGCCATTACTTTCCAACTCTGGAGGGGTGATTCCGAGACCAATCTGGCCATTACTTTCCAACTCTGGAGGGGTGATTCCGAGACCAATCTAGCCATTACTTCCAACTCTGGAGGGGTGATTCCGAGACCAATCTAGCCATTACTTTCCAACTCTGAGAGGGTGATTCCGAGACCAATCTGAGCCATTACTTTCCAACTCTGGAGGGATGATTCCGGTACCAATCTAGCCATTACTTTCCAGCTCTGGAGGGGTGATTCCGAGACCAATCTAGCCATTACTTTCCAACTCTGTAGGGGTGATTCCGAGACCAATCTAGCCATTACTTCCTACTCTGGGGGGGGTGATTCCGAGACCAATCTAGCCATTCCTTCCCAACTCTGGAGAGGTGATTACGAGACCAATCTGGCCATTCCTTTCCAACTCTGGAGGGGTGATTCCGAGACCAATCCAGCCATTACTTTCCAACTCTGGAGGGGTGATTCCGAGACCAATCTGGCCATTACTCTCCTACTCTGGAGGGGTGATTCCGAGACCAATCTGACCATTACTTTCCAAGTTTGGAGAAGTGATCTCGGGACCAATCTGACCATACTTTTCCAAGTCTGGAGAGGTGATCCCGAGAGCAATCTGACTATCACTTTCCAAGTCTGGAGGGGTGATCTCGAGACATCTCTAAACACACTTTTCAAAACCTGGAGGGGTGATTCCGGGACCAATCTGACCATACTTCTCGAAACCATGATGCTGACTAAGTGAAGAAAGAGGAAAGTGCCTCGATTCCAGGTCAGAATCCTGTCGAGAATCGGTGGCCACTCCCGAAGGTCTCATGACACTACATGAAAGGCAATGTGTGTCTGACAGCAGTAGACTCCCGAAGCAAGGGACGGGTCGGCCAGCGTAGTCGGCCGAAGGCCGGCTAGTCTATCATAAAAATCAATCATGAAAATATCTGGAGGGGTGATTCCGAGACCAATCTGGCCATTCCTTCCCAACTCTGGAGGGGTGATTCCGAGACCAATCTAGCCATTACTTTCCAACTCTGGAGGGGTGATTCCGAGACCAATCTAGCCATTCCTTCCCAACTCTGGAGAGGTGACTCTGAGACCAATCTAGCCATTACTTTCCAACTCTGGAGGGGTGATTCCGAGACCAATCTAGCCATTACTTTCCAACTCTGGAGGAATGATTCCGAGACCAATCTAGCCATTACTTTCCAACTCTGGAGGGTGATTCCGAGACCAATCTAGCCATTACTTCCAACTCTGGAGGGGTGATTCCGAGACCAATCTAGCCATTACTTTCCAACTCTGGAGGGGTGATTCCGAGACCAATCTAGCCATTACTTTCCAACTCTGGAGGGGTGATTCCGAGACCAATCTAGCCATTACTTTCCAACTCTGGAGGGGTGATTCCGAGACCAATCTAGCCATTACTTTCCAACTCTGGAGGGGTGATTCCGAGACCAATCTGGCCATTACTTTCCAACTCTGGAGGGGTGATTACGAGACCAATCTGGCCATTACTTTCCAACTCTGGAGGGGTGATTCCGAGACCAATCTAGCCATTACTTTCCAACTCTGTGTTGAGAAATATCGTTACACTTCAGTATCTGAAACATGTCTCAACTACTCACACCCGTAACGGGGACAAGGACAAGCCCTGTGCGTGATTACGCCACCGGGCTTAGACACTTAGATTTGGCCGCGGTCAGCTCACGCTTTCCCGCCAAGTATAAATACTGCAATAAAGAAGTTTCGCTCTTGAGGAGCTACGCATTCCCTAACCGGAACTCTGTCTGTTTATTTCGTGCCGTGATCTTCCAGCTTCCAGAGAACTTCCAGATCGGTGTCTACCGACTGACTTCAGGGAACGAATATCCAACATTCGTTATTGCGCACGATACGACTCTGTGGACACTGTCGTTTGGAAGTGAACACTGTGAAGTGTGTGTGTGACTCTCGCGTGTAGTAACCTGCCGGTGAAGGTACATCAAGGTGCGACAAGAAAATGGATCCAACGGAGAGTCAACGAACACAGGAAGATTCCAGTAGCTCCCACGGCTTTAGTGAGGTTGGAGATGAAATGCCAGGACATTCGGCAAAGACAGGCGACGGAGCATTGGACTTCAGCAGGAAGAGTGTCGGAGCAACGGACGACACCGACGAGGACTTAAACGAGTTCAACATGGGTTCAAGACACCGAGCAGAAGACCTTTTGAAGCTCAGACTCGACGGAACGAACTACACAGAGTGGCGAGTAATGATATCGGCAGCTCTGGATGCCGATCCGTTTGCTTTAGATGTGACGATGGGAAACCTGATACCACCGCCATCCACTGCAAATAGTCAGGCCGCGAAAATCCAGAAGAGAAAATTTGATGCAGGAAATCGAGCTGCACGCTGCACTCTGTTCGCATCGCTTCAGTCCGATCTTGCGGTCTCGCTCTTCCACGCCAATTCGGAAACAGTGGATGCTCCAGAAATGTGGAGAGAAATCACTGGACGTTTCAACAATGCCAACGGAGGGCTGAAGAGAGTGGCACTGTCGAAGTTCACTACCTACGTGTATCTGTCCAACAAAAGCGCTGGTGAGAATCTTCTCAGGTTCAATAAGATCTTAAGCCGCTGCGAGGCCCTAGGGGTCTCCTTGCCTTCTGATCTGAAAATCACGATTCTGCTGGCAAGTTTGCCCCCAAATTGGGAATCTTTCAAGCAAAGTTTCACTGCAAGAGATGAGTCAGCTCAGTCTCTTGTCCATCTAACATCTGCTATCGAGATGGAGGCAATACGGCGCGGTAGATTCGATACCAGTGAAGTGACAGCCCTGTTCTCGCGTCTTCGGCCTCCATCAGGGAGACAACACAACCGAAGGACATTCAGCGAGAGGTCAAGCGTAAACGGGACAATGACCAGCACATCAGAAAATGACTACTACGGTTGCGGTCATTCTGGACACATGATTACGCGATGCAACGCTCCAAGTGGAAGTGGAACTCGAGTGGAAAATCGATATCAACGCCCGCAGCAACCTCGGCGCAACCAGCAGGCACGGCGCGGCGGAATGAGATCCTTCAACCGCCATCGACAACAACATAGTGCACATCATACAGAAGCTGATGTGGTTGAGATCCTGAACTGTGAGATGGAGATTGTAGAGTCCCATATTACGACACCTGACAACGAATATGTGGTGGACTCCGGTACCAATTTTCACATGTGTAATTCTCTAGAGCACATGACGCACTACGCAGCATTCCACCAGTCACGCAAAGTGAGATTGGGAGGTTCCCGGACCCTGAGAGCTCCTGGGTCCGGAACCGTTTGCGTGACACTCATTCAAGAAGGAAAGCCAGTGACAATCCAGCTGAATGAGGTGCTGTACGTTCCGAAACTCCGCCGAAATCTCATATCGGTCTCAAAGCTCACAGATGACGAGTTTGAGATCAGGATCTCCCGGAATTCTATCATCATGACTCGAGGGAAGACGTCCATTCAAGCATCAAGGAGGGATGGCCTTTACCCCCTGTATGCCGTGGACTCCGCCGAAGAATACAACGCCGAAGACATCAAACCGAAGAAAAAGGTCAGCCTCACTAAAATGCACCGGAATTTCGCTCATTTCAACGCCGGACGGCTCAAGTCAATGCTACAACGTCAAGGATATGACGTAATCAAAGATTTCCTCAGCTTTGATAGCTGCGTCAAAGGAAAAATGCCCAGAGCTAGCTATCGGCCGGAACTCAGCAGCTCACTTGCCCCTCGTAACGGATGGATCAAGAGCGATGTCTGTTTCGTCAGTACGCCTTCCTGCGGCAGACATAACGCTTTCAAGACATTGACCGATAATCATAGCCGATTCCGAGAAACCTACTTCCTCCAGAATAAGCTAGAAGTCTTCGATCGGGTACGGGAATTCCCCAAGAGGTTCAAGCGAATATCAACGGGCCTCCTATGGATGAAGAAAAAGAACAGGAAGCGGATCCCTCACCCAACGACACCAGTGAGCCAGACAGCACCGGTGATGACGACAACTTGGAAGAAGAAAGGAACGTAGACGACGAGCGAGCCATCGCATCGGGTTCGGTACCCGGCGATGAAGCCTCTCCTGCCAGAGAACCGCGCGGACGCACCAGAAACCAGAGCTCGGCAAGGATGGAGGGACAAATCGAGGGAAGCAAGTACAATTTAAGAGACAAAGGTACCTTGAAGAAGCCGAACCATTTTGAGGCAGGGATAGCCTACAATGTAATAAGTAGTACTACAACCAAATGAAACTAGCGACCCCCTAGGCAGGTTCAACTCACAGGCAGACGTGCCTCTTAACCTAGCGGACGTGTATCGCTCAAAGTATAAAAATGAATGGTTTGCGGCAAGGGCATTGGAACTATAGTCCTTCAGAACTAATCAGGTTTTCAAACTCGTGGACCCGAACGCGGACAAAATGTCCTGACGAATTGATGGGTATTCTCGTTGATAACTGATAAGGACAATAGCATAATCAAGAGGAAGGCCAGGCCCGTGGTAAGAGGATATAAACAAAGAGCTGGAATTGACTATGATAGTCTGTTTAGCCCTGTGGCGAAGTTTGACACGATTATGGCAGTACTGTCAATCGCTGCACAGGAGCGTCTCCGTTTGAACCACACGGATATGTGCACGTCCTTCTCGTCTGCGCCATCAGACGAAAGACTCTTTATGAAACAGCTAGCTGGTTTGGACAACGGTACCAACAGAGTCTATGAACTATTGAAGGCGTGGTATTGGATACTCCAGGCTCCTAAAATGTTTAACCAGAAATTGAGCAACACATTGTTGAGTCTCAATATGGTCGAGTTGACCAGAAGCAAGTTGGACTCTTGCTTGTACTTTCCAAATCCTCCGACTCGAGTTTTTGTTCTGATATACGTTGATGATGGCCTGATAGGCTCCAACGATGAACAAATGAATCAAAGAATAATAAAGGAACTAGAGAAAACCTTTAAACTTACCACGGCGCCGCTCGAGTTTTTATTGGGATTGAGGATT
Source organism: Phytoseiulus persimilis (assembly GCA_037576195.1). Classification (NCBI taxonomy): domain Eukaryota; kingdom Metazoa; phylum Arthropoda; class Arachnida; order Mesostigmata; family Phytoseiidae; genus Phytoseiulus; species Phytoseiulus persimilis. The sequence continues at coordinate 30,340,985 of CM075103.1, forward strand.
GCGATCTCTCCCGACGGAGGTAGGATCCATTAGGATCAAGCCCAGTATGTTACCGAGCTACTAGATCGTTTCCGGATGTCAGATTGGAACGTGTCTTCTGTACCAATCGACTCAACGTCGAAATCTGCATTTGAAGGAAGAATCGATCTTACTCTGATGTATAGAGAGCTCGAAGGGGTTTTGAGGTTCGTGGCGGTGGGAACTAGAGGATATAGTTCCTACGCTGTTGGACTAAAGTCAAGATACGTAGACAAGCCAACACGCCACCTATGGAACGTCGGTCTAAAAACGTTGAGGTTTCCATCAGAAACCCGGAACCACGGTCCCACGTATACTGGCGGTGCTCACGCCCAGATTGATGCCTGCTGTAATGTGCTTGCAGAAACACTCGGTGCAGTACCAGTGGAGCAGCTCAAATGTTTGGTGGAGCGCCAGTATGTTGGTCTTCAAGAAGCCAAAGCTGTATAACGCTTCCATCCCATTTGAAAGCAATATCGTGGAATGCATTGAAATGAGTAAGACCTGTTTGGGGCTGAGAAGGCTGTTACAGAAAGTCGGACATCAAATCACTCCGACTCTCCACGTGGACAACACAAGTTGCATCCAACTGTTGACAGAAGCCCAGGAATCTGAACGTTACAAAACGTTACAATACAGCCATATGATACTTCTGGCTCAAGGAACGGAGAGAAGATGGCATTACAGATAATGCAGTTCGCTCTCCTCCTGGTAGCGGCAAAAGCGGCTGCGTCCTCCCAGTGCGAGGATGATTGCCTCCCGCAGTGCAACCGACAGAGACAACCCTGTATGAGATCCGTACTGAACATCGATTATTTCCCATGCGATTGCTTGATAAGCGATCAAATCTGCATTGAGAGAGCATCTCCTGTTGCGGCTCTCCTGTTGCCAAATGGAACAACATTTGGAGGAGTCGATATCTTTATCGAATCCTATAACTATACACATGAGAAACCACCAGCACCTACACCTGTTTCATCAAGTGGAACAAAATTCCTCCAGGTCCACGCAACTGTGATCACTACACTTGTTGTGATGTAAGTCTGCTCAAAAGGCATAACCTGCTCGATTCAATCAGGGCGGCGTAGACAGTACCAGCGATGGGTGAAATCCTGCCTTCTGCAGGTTAACACCCGACGGGACCCGAGTCACCACACCAATCCACTGTAGAAGATGAATGAGAGGCTGATATTGAGACTTCCCATTCACAAAATGAATAATTGAATCTATGATGATCGGATTTGATCCTAAGCATAAGAACTTCACCAGGTCAGTACTTGATCTCTGAGATTTGGCATGCTCCGAGGGTGATGCGAACTCTTCGGTCTCATCATACCGGAGCACATGGATCTCAGGCCTCAAAGCAGTAGATCGGTGGACAAACACACATTTCCTGTCCAACACTGACTGGTGAATCCGATTGTATTCAAAAGTGATACATTTGTATCTTCTGGTAGAAATGGGAAGGCTCTTAGACCGTACCTCGGTGGTGGTGGTGTAATCAGCCGAAGCGCTAGGTGGCTGTGTCTGTGACGCTGAGTTCTGTGGTGCCGTCATCCGATGCCGGAGTGGTGTTGCTGAAGTCTCAGTGGGCTCTCAGAACTGCTCGGCACGGCTGGATCAGAAGCTTCAGTTGTGTTTGAAGACAGAGAGAAAGTGCTGGACGGAGGGGCTGAAGTGGTACTCGAGCCGACTGACGCTTCGACTCATCGACGTCCTGGTCCGGCTCAGTCCCAATAGCAAGAACTCGCACGACCCACTCATGACTGTTGTTGTTGAATGCTGAAGCCACGAATTGGGCTAACGGTCATGACTGGTACAAGTTGGGAAACAAATGAGATGTTAAGACCGGCTGAAGTACAGCAGTCTCAAATAATGTAATAGCAGTGAGAAAAGGTTGAAACAAAATGAGTAGGAAATCAAAGATTCAGACCAGACATAGTGAGAATCCGTTAAGCGATCTCACCGGCTCTCTAACCTGACAATGACACCGAGGAAAGGGACGAAGGTACTGAGTCAGGGAGGGTAGATGTCAAAAGAACAATCGGTTTGATCATCGACTGAGACATCCTCGTGATAATCTCGGGCAGATATCCCGTCGTTCTTGAAAGGCTTGGAGTTCGAGTGAATGACTTTTGAGAAACTGGTCTTTCCGAACTGGAGTGTATGTTATCCCATTCAGACATGAATCTGGAGAAAATCGGGCTCACGTGGAAAGTGAACGCTCGTGAGTGGCGCGGCCACAAAACATGAAGTACGAGTTGGATTGATATGAACAGGGGTTGTTAATAAGTCCCATTCGGCCGGTGCACTAAACAGCGGGGTGAGTGATGGTGAGACCACACTCTGGGAAACAGAAGAAGATTTGGGAATTGGTTCAAAAGTAACCTCCCTCGGAACGAACACTGGAGTCGACTCGATGAGATAAAATGACTCGTGTTCTGATCATGAAATACATGAATGGCGGGAAGGATGAAAACCTGGCTATGCCCTTCCACCGGATGATCGAAGATTGGACACTTTGAGCATCAGAAGCACAGCTGCCGATGCAGGTGGATGGAGCCAATCTTGCTTACGACATCCAGGTCCAGAATTGCTTGGAAGCATTCGGACAGAGAATCCCGAGACTCCTAAGATGGCAATGGCACTAAGAAAGCCTCCAGTGCACCATAGAAACTTGGAAGCCATGATGAGAGTCAGGACCGGAACCAAAGAATGCTGATCCGTAGTAATGATCGAAGCATTCCAGGGATCCTCATATTCAAAAGGGAGAGCGCTGATTGCTAATGACACTCTGACCCGAAAAGAAAGGCACCATGATCAAATAAGCCAGATCATGTAGTAACACTCGAATAAGAACAACTGCCCAGGAAACAAATGCATTTGGAGTGGAAACAAATTGGCAAAGCTCCCCATGCCCGCTAGAGGCGGACGGCGACGGACAAGATCAAGTACGTCTACAGTGACGGTAGTATCCGTCTGGACCACATGGATGGGATGCTGCCCTAAGACGAACATACAACGTATGATGGAACCCCAGAGGGTCCATCGATGAGCAGGCATTCTAATCCCAAGTGGTGGCGGCATTTCCAGCCCATTTCAACACGAGAGTACCAACATGCCCTGGCTGAGATTAGTCGGCTTGGAAGAGTTGGACCGATGGTGAGAGTCGTTGTCGATATAGGAGTGGAGCTTTCTTCATCCTCAGAAGACCACTCAGCAGTGGTTCGGTAGATCTTGAGAACCGAGTGACGGTCAATGGACTGCAGTGGAACTGCGACCAGCAAAGGAACCCCAGTCTCACTTGGAATGATGAACCATAAGACTCCTCCTGAAAACAATCAAGACAACTTTAAGACTCACCATCACACAGAAGGAAAAAAAAAGAGAGCTTGATAACCAATACAGGCAAAAGCGGTAAGAAATCGACTCACCGATAAAAAGCACGGCAAAGATGGCGAGCAGCACCCATTTTCGCTTGGGAAGCATGGCCGCCACTTGGCCAACAAAGGCCTGAATTAAAGAGAAAACATTGGACTGAACGGGATGATCAAAATCCCGAGCCCTGACATCCTCGACAGACGAGTGGACTCTCGTTTTGGCAGGCTGATCCGAAGAAGAGCTCACCCTTCCGACAGCCGTTGTCAAAAGAAACCTGGTAGGTTTTGACGATATCAATCTCATGAGAGAGATTGCCAATGCATGTGATGTTGTGTGAGAAATATGCTCTCATTCCCTGACAAATTGCACCTCGATGTTGGAATTCCAGATCCAATAGATCAGTATATATCTTGATCTTGGATTCGAACGATTTAAACGAGGCTTCAGGATCCTTGACGTTACCATGTTCCCCTGGAGGTTGGTAACAGTGCTGTTGGATGACACAGCTGTAGCGGACACTTCGGTCGGAGGTTGGTTGATTTTCTGTTGAAGTGTGTTCACCTCGAAACGGAGGCTCTGAAGATGACGAGCCTGACCAAATTGATACCATATTACCAGCAAGGTAATCCCGACGTAGATCGAGTCCCTGCTGCTCTTCCTTGGCCAAGCGGAGTAAGTTTTTCGGCTCATCTACAGTCCTTCTCATCTGATCAAATGCTACAATGACTTCCTTTACCACTGAGGTTTGGACCACAGACTTCGCGAACAGAGTGAGCTGTGCCAAGAGCTTAGCATCGTTGTCAGCAAATTTCCCCTGCTGAACGCTCAACCGCTGAACGGTGTCGAATAATTCCCAAACAAGTTGGAATCCTGCGGTACAACTGAGTGAGTCTTCTCGACACAAAGCTAGACACATCACTGTGCACATCACTCAAAATTAGACCCATGAGCAGCTTCCGGTAGTTTGCGGCAAGCTGGGATTCCTGAACATTCACCACGACCAGACTCCCATCAGAAACTCGACCGCTGTTGGTAGGAGCTACCTCAGCGCTGGTTCGATGAACCAGTTCTTTCTTCTTGTCTGCTGTTGCGAGAGATGAAAGATACGATACCTTTGGTGGTATGACAAAGTCTGGATGGGGACTGTGTCCTCGAAGGACAACAACAGGAATGAGCTAGAACATCTAGGATGATGAGTTCCTTGACCCCCACAGGAGTCAGAAAAGAAAAAGGAAAGCAATTCAAGCTAAACAGGAAAGATCAAATTTGCTGTGGAAGAAAGCAAGTTCTTGAACAAACTCAAGTGTGACGATCAAATGCGCTTCCGAAGCAATGCAACTCAGAAAGCTAGATCGCGAGAAAGTTCCAAAGGTCCTTCTTTAGAAGAGACCTCTTCAAGAAAAAAAAAAAGGGACTAATGACACGCGAACAACATATCGTTGGGAATCACAGTCGAAGTTGGACACAAAGACTGAATGGATACCCCAAAGCCGAGTTCGTGTCTGATCCCTAATTGGAATCGTATGCACGCCAAGAAGCTGAAGAGCGCTTGGATGCGTGGGAGCTAAATGGAGATCTTCCTGGTTGTCGATAGGAAGAGAAATCGCCCCGGAGGAGAGAACTTCAAAAGCTATGGATAGCGCCTCCCCTTGACTGGACGGTCACACGGGTCGGATCAACTCCCTCGCCACGCTTGGGATTCACTTGCCATCTCAGAACAACAGAAACCATCAACGGTTCATAGTGTTGTTCAGACCCCAGAAAAAGTACTAACAAGTTTCACGTGAACAACGTAAGAATGGAACCTCAGCAAAGCTGAAACAAGGTGAAAGTGAACTAAACCAGAGCACTCGAGGTTTTCCCATACACGGCAAGGTGCTAAACCAATAATAAGGAAGGACCTTGAGAGACGACAAGCACAGGATGGCGACAATCGTCTCAGGATCCCTGCTGTCGCACCTCAGGTCAAATGAGTTCAAACAGTTTAACGAGAACTATTACGATGTGTTTATGTAGCAGTCGGGCAACCCCGACCTGTACCAAACGGTGAGAAAGAACCCTGGTACACCTGGGAGTTCCACAGAACATTGTGTACTAATAACTCCACTAACTGCATGGGAAAGTTGAGTCCAAATTTGACCGAAGCCTGTGAATTATCACTGATTGCAAACATGATCATCTGGTTGTAAAAAGAGACTGTTTCATCTAAGGGAGGGTGTTGAGAAATATCGTTACACTTCAGTATCTGAAACATGTCTCAACTACTCACACCCGTAACGGGGACAAGGACAAGCCCTGTGCGTGATTACGCCACCGGGCTTAGACACTTAGATTTGGCCGCGGTCAGCTCACGCTTTCCCGCCAAGTATAAATACTGCAATAAAGAAGTTTCGCTCTTGAGGAGCTACGCATTCCCTAACCGGAACTCTGTCTGTTTATTTCGTGCCGTGATCTTCCAGCTTCCAGAGAACTTCCAGATCGGTGTCTACCGACTGACTTCAGGGAACGAATATCCAACAGGAAGTAATGCTCAGATTGGTCTCGGCATCACCCTTCCAGAGTTGGGAAGTAATGCTCAGATTGGTCTCGGAATCACCCCTCCAGAGTTGGGAAGTAATGCTCAGATTGGTCTCGGAATCACCCCTCCAGAGTTTGGAAGTAATGCTCAGATTGGTCTCGGAATCACCCCTCCAGAGTTGGGAAGTAATGCTCAGATTGATCTCGGAATCACCCCTCCAGAGTTGGGAAGTAATGCTCAGATTGGTCTCGGAATCACCCCTCCAGAGTTGGGAAGTAATGCTCAGATTGGTCTCGGAATCACCCCTCCAGAGTTGGGAAGTAATGCTCAGATTGGTCTCGGAATCATTCCTCCAGAGTTGAGAAGTAATGCTCAGATTGATCTCGGAATCACCCCTCCAGAGTTGGGAAATAATGCTCAGATTGGTCTCGGAATCACCCCTCCAGAGTTGGGAAGTAATGCTCAGATTGGTCTCGGAATCACCCCTCCAGAGTTGAGAAGTAATGCTCAGATTGCTCACGGAATCACCCCTCCAGAGTTGAGAAGTAATGCTCAGATTGGTCTCGGAATCACCCCTCCAGAGTTGGGAAATAATGCTCAGATTGGTCTCGGAATCACCCCTCCAGAGTTGAGAAGTAATGCTCAGATTGCTCTCGGAATCACCCCTCCAAAGTTGTGAAGTAATGCTCAGATTGGTCTTGGAATCACCCCTCCAGAGTTGTGAAGTAATGCTCAGATTGGTCTTGGAATCACCCCTCCAGAGTTGAGAAGTAATGCTCAGATTGGTCTCGGAATCACCCCTCCAGAGTTGAGAAGTGATGCTCAGATTGGTCTCGGAATCACCCCTCCAGAGTTGAGAAGTAATGCTCAGATTGGTCTCGGAATCACCCCTCCAGAGTTGGAAAGTAATGCTCAGATTGGTCTCGGAATCACCCCTCCAGAGTTGGGAAGCAATGCTCAGAGTGGTCTCGGAATCACCCCTCCAGAGTTGGGAAGTAATGCTCAGATTGGTCTCGGAATCACCCCTCCAGAGTTGGGAAGTAATGCTCAGATTGGTCTCGGAATCATTCCTCCAGAGTTGAGAAGTAATGCTCAGATTGATCTCGGAATCACCCCTCCAGAGTTGGGAAATAATGCTCAGATTGGTCTCGGAATCACCCCTCCAGAGTTGGGAAGTAATGCTCAGAGTGGTCTCGGAATCACCCCTCCAGAGTTGGGAAGTAATGCTCAGATTGGTCTCGGAATCACCCCTCCAGAGATGGAAAGTAATGCTCAGATTGGTCTCGGCATCACCCCTCCAAAGTTGTGAAGTAATGCTCAGATTGGTCTTGGAATCACCGCTCCAGAGTTGAGAAGTAATGCTCAGATTGGTCTCGGAATCACCCCTCCAGAGTTGGGAAATAATGCTCAGATTGGTCTCGGAATCACCCCTCCAGAGTTGGGAAGTAATGCTCAGATTGGTCTCGGAATCACCCCTCCAGAGTTGAGAAGTAATGCTCAGATTGCTCTCGGAATCACCCCTCCAGAGTTGAGAAGTAATGCTCAGATTGCTCTCGGAATCACCCCTCCAGAGTTGAGAAGTAATGCTCAGATTGCTCTCGGAATCACCCCTCCAGAGTTGAGAAGTAATGCTCAGATTGCTCTCGGAATCACCCCTCCAGAGTTGTGAAGTAATGCTCAGATTGGTCTTGGAATCACCCCTCCAGAGTTGTGAAGTAATGCTCAGATTGGTCTTGGAATCACCCCTCCAGAGTTGAGAAGTAATGCTCGGATTGGTCTCGGAATCACCCCTCCAGAGTTGAGAAGTAATGCTCAGATTGGTCTCGGAATCACCCCTCCAGAGTTGGGAAATAATGCTCAGATTGGTCGCGGAATCACCCCTCCAGAGTTGGAAAGTAATGCTCAGATTGGTCTCGGAATCACCCCTCCAGAGTTGGAAAGTAATGCTCAGATTGGTCTTGGAATCACCCCTCCACGTTTTGAAAAGTATGGTCAGATCGGTTCTAGAATCACCCCTCCAGCTTTTGAAAAGTATAGTCAGACTCGTACCGGAATCACCTCTCCAGACTCGGGAGAGTATGTTCAGATTGGTCCCGGAATCACCTTCATGTCTTCCAGAAAAAGTGCGGACGAACTGACAAACTGACAAACTGACAGACTAAGCCGATTATATATAGTAAGGATTTCGCCTGTGAAATAATTTGTGTAGCTATACTCCTCGTTCCGACATCATATCGTAATAACATCATGGGAGGGGGAGATGTTGATAATGCGCTTTTGTAAATGCGCGCCAAGCGCAAGCACGCCCTCAGGCGACAGTTACAATAAATACTCAATCTAGCCTCGTGCTCCTACGACTCAACACCTCCTTGTATCTCTTTGCCGATGATCAACTCATCGCCCTTCATCCTAGACTAACTGACTGGTGTTCGGGTTTCGACGGGTCCCTCAAAACACGTGCCTGGAGAGAAGAGACGACGCGTTCGTGTCGCCGGCTGGAAGACCGGTGTGCCGGTTGTGCGTTTATTATTGTAAGGCGGTGGCGCTAACGGAACGGGAAGGGAGCGCGCAATATTTCGAAGTACAACAACTTCCCCTTGCTTTTTGATAAAAGTTCTACAAAATATTCGGATTATCACAAGTATGGCTCCATCGTATCAGGGCCCATCATGACCGTAGCGAGCTGGCGGTTTTCCTTTGTTTCCACGCATCGATTGTCGAGGCCCCTCAATTGATGTCTCCTCAATCCGGTTGTCGTCTGTATTCTTCGTTTCAACTACGTCGAAGAATTCCTCGTCCGAGCCGGCCTCAGGTTCTGCGGACACGACCCCTGCAACTTCTGATCTATCTTGCTCAATGATTTTTGGGGGCTGAGGCCACCATATGGTTGTATTCTCTTCTGCTGCCAGTGATTTCGGGGGATAGTTGAGCTTGCATTTTCGGAGTTGATCCACATGTCTTTTCCAAGCTTTTCCGTCGACTTTGACCGTTCGCAACTTCAAGCCGCGGATTTGTGTGACTCTACCAACGCGCCATCTGCAAGTAGGATTCCTGTAATCACGAGCCATGATCACTTCCCCAACCGCGAATTTCGCTGGTGCATGTTGCGAAGATGTCTGCATTCGTTCGGGTTCTTCAGCAGGTCCAGTTTTGATCGGATTTCACGATCGAGCATCCTCAAAGCTGGTGTACAGCCGGTGGATCTCACAACCATCCATTTGCCTGAACAAAAACCGAGACAAATTTTGGTGTAGGTCGCTGTCCTCCTCTCGGAGCTTCCTCAATGCATTCTTCAATGTTTGAACATATCTTTCGACCTGGCCGTTAGAAGCTGGGTGGAAGGGCGGCGACGTTTTGTGTCGAATCCCGTAATGCTTACAGAAGTTCTCAACGAGGCACGAGACGAAAGTCGGATCGTCATCCGTGACTAGTACGTACGGGATCCCAAACCTTGCGATGCTTTCGCCGAGATGTCTGAGCGTGGTTTCCGACGTTTTGTTGGATGTAATCAGAGTTGGGCAGATTCGAATCACTTTGATTCGAATCACTTTTGATTCGAATCACCTGATTCGAATCAAGAAACATCGAATCAAAAGTGATTCGAATCAAAAACCGTCGAATCAGGCTGATTCGAATCAAAAGTGATTCGAATCATTTTGATTCGAATCAGGATGATTCGAATCACATCTGATCCGATCTGATTCGAATCAGAAAATGATTCGAATCAAAATTTGATTCGAATAATTTTCTGGTTCGAATCCTTACTACATATAATCGGCTTAGTCGGGGACCAGTCTGACCATACTTTTCAAAAGCTGGAGGGGTGATTCCGAGACCAATCTGAGCATTACTTCCATACTCTGGAGGGGGTGATCCTTCAGAGTTGGAAAGTAATGCTCAGATTGGTCTCGGAATCACCCCTCCAGAGTTGGAAAGTAATGCTCAGATTGGTCTCGGAATCACCCCTCCAGAGTTGGAAAGTAATGCTCAGATTGGTCTCGGAATCACCCCTCCAGAGTTGGAAAGTAATGCTCAGATTGGTCTCGGAATCACCCCTCCAGAGTTGGAAAGTAATGTGCGGACAAACTGACAAACTAAGCCGATCATATACAGTAGGGATTCGAATCAGAAAATGATTCGAATCAGAAAATGACTCGGATCAAAATTTGATTCGAGTCACGTGATTCGAATCCTCTGATTCGAATCAAAAATGATTCGAATCAGCATCATCGAATCACTTGATTCGAACCAGAAATGATTCGAATCAGAATGATTCGACTCAGAAGCTATCGAATCACGTGATTCGAATCGGAAGTGATTCGAATCATTTTGATTCGAATCAGGATGATTCGAATCAGAAGAGATTCGAATCAAAATGATTCGAATCTGCCCAACTCTGGATGTAATGAAGACCTCGAGCCATTTCGAGTAGGCATCCACCAGCAGCAAGAAGTATTTTCCTTGAAACGGCCCTGCATAGTCCATGTGAATTCTTTCGAAAGGCCGAATCGCCGGCTCCCATTGATGCGTAGACTTCGGAGGGCTTCGAGCATGGGTGAGACACGGTGAGCAGCGCAGGGTGACGTTGTTGATCTCTTCGTCTATTGACCTCCACCAGACGTAGCGGCGGGCCAATTCCTTCATTCTGCTAGGGCCGTAATGCCTTTCGTGTAGTTCGGCCAAAACTACTGGCCGACACACTTGGGGAACAATTACGCGGTGTCCTCTGAGGATGATGGAGTCTTCATGAAGCGTGAACTCGCAAATATCAAGACCGAAGTATCTGATCTTACTCTGTTCCTTTGAGCCCCTCAGGATCCTCAGCAATGGAGAGAGTTCCGGACATGTTTTCGTCTTCTCAGCTATTTCTTCCATACGTAGGGGAGCACTTCAAATTTGGTTGACGATGAACGTTTGAGCTGGGTCAGTTCCTGGTAGTTCGTCGCTACTTACTGGGAGTCGCGAAAGGGCGTCTGCATTTGAGTTTCCTTCCGACGGTCGGTACTTGATGGTGAAGTTGAATCCCATCAGGTAGATCGCGTAATGTTGCATCCGTATTGCCGACAGAGGGGGGAGATTTTTATCGGGTGAGAAAATCTGGACCAAGGGACGCGAATCCGTGATCAGGCGGAAACGGCGTCCAAACAGGTAATGGAAGAATTTTTCCACGCCTGTTTTGATCGCAAGTGCCTCTCCGTCGAGTTGGCAGTATTTTCTCTCCGTTGACGTCAATGTTCTGCAGTAGAAGGCAATGGGTTTTTCACCCTGGTTATCGTAGTCATGTGATAGTACCGCAGAAATTCCCATCGGAGACGCGTCTGTTGCAAGCACCACTTGCTTTTTAGGATTGAACGGAACTGAAACCCTTTCTGAGCACAGTTCGTCTTTCACACTGTTGAAAGAAGCATCAGTTTCAGCTGTCCAGTCGAACGGGACGTCGCTCCTCAACAAATCGCACAACGGTGCGGCGAGGTCCGCGAGGCGTTGAGCGAACGGCGCGTAAAACTGGATGAGTCCAAGGAAAGCTCGAAGCTCTGAAATGTTTCTCGGAATCGATGCTCTGCGGATGGCGTCCACCTTGTCTGTGCATTTTCTGATTTCGCCGCGCTTGAGGTTGAACCCACAGAACCTGACGCTGTCCTGGAAGTAAACACACTTTTCTCGATTCAGCCGGATGTCATGTTGGTCCAGTGTGCGAAGGACGCTTTCGAGACGTTGAAGATGTTGCTCGTCGTTAACTCCGGAGATGATGATGTCGTCTATGACGCACTCGACGCCGGGGATTCCCCCGAGAATTCCCTCGATGAATCGCTGCCAAACGGCAGGTGCATTGCACAGGCCGTTCGACATTCGCAGGAATTTGAAGAGGCCACGATGCGTATTCACCACAACGTATTTCTGATCGGACTCTCGTACAGGCATATGTAGAAACGCATTTGATATATCCAATTTCGAAAAACTCCCACCGTTTCCGATGTTATCCAGAGCATGCCGTATATTCTTGAGCGGGTGCTCGTCGATTCGTATGTATCGGTTGATGCCTGTCTTGAAATCCCCGCAGATTCGCACTTTCCTTCCCTGGGCACGCGGAACCACGACAATTGGGTGAGCCCAGTCAGACCCGGGAATCTTCTCAATGACTCGCTGTTCCTCTAGAAAAGTGGGTTCCCGGTCCGTTAATTCAAGCATGGAGTGAGCAACTGGCCTCGCTCTGGCGTATGTGATTTGAGGGGTGTCGGTGTTCAGCTCCAGCCGTGCTTCTGCATTGGGTATGCAACCGATACCTGGTTTCGTAAGGTTCGGGTATTTCTTGCGAAGATTTTCGGCTGCAACCTTGTAATATGAAGTCTGCAGTTGATAGCATCGATTTGATGATTCAAACGTTAGCAGAGAATTTATATCTATAGGGAGTGCTCGTAGCCATGCCCTTCCAATCAACGTGGGGAAAACTTGGTTTTGGATCAAGTACAAGCGAAGATTAGCATTGCTGCCTTTGTACGATACATGAACATCCGCAGATGAATGGGGTTGAAATTGTTCACCTGTTGCTGATCTGAGTTGAATATCGTTATTTTTCAACTTCTGATGAGGCAGAATTCTTTTGAATTCATCAAGCTTCATTGTGCTGATTTATGTTCCGGTGTCAATTTCCATGGGGACGTCGTGTCCAGCAATCGAAACGGTTGTGTAAATCGGCGTCTTGGGTCCGTTTCGGTGCAGTTGATGCTGCTCCAGGAAGTTGTGCCGCAACTGTGTTTTTCGACAGACTGCTTGAAGATGATCGACGTATCCGCACGCACTGCAGGTTTAATTGATATGCCGGCAAGTATTTACCATGTGAGAGGGGTCGCCGCAGCGGTAGCACTTCGCTGATCGTGGTGGCTCGCCTTTCGTCGGCGGCGGAACTCCGTTTTTATGAGGTTTCCTGCCTGACCTACTGGAACCTTGTTGTTGGAAATGCTTCTGAAATCGCTTCCGGGGATAGGAGTTAACTTTGAAGACCGACGCGTCCTCTACTGATGTTGCAATACCTGTGAGGTTCGACGTGGCCCTCTGCACCATCATAACTGTGGCAGCGAGAGCGGACACGGCCTCGAGAGGTTTGAAATTTTCATCATTTTCAGTTCTCATGAGCAGATTCTGAACAACCGTTTTGTCCCCCAGACCTTCGATGAACTGTTCAATGAGTCTCTCTTCGAGCTGCTCTGCTCCGAAATTGCAATGTATCGCAGCATGACGTAGGCGATTCTCATAGTCAGCGAAGGACTCACCGGAGTTTTGTCTTACTTTCCTAAATTGGCTTCTTTCGGAAAACTTATTTTTCCTTGGTTCAAAAATCAGTCGCAGCGTTCTCACAATCTCACTGTAGCCCACATCTTTGATTTCTTTTTGTGGCTTCAGTCGCTCGTGCAACCTTCGGTAGCCTTCGGCACGTTTTTGCCTTGGTTCCTCCGAAACACCTTGTAGTTCGAGATGGTTCTCGAGACGATCAATCCACTGTGATATTGTCTCGTTCTGTGCTCTGAATTCTTGGAATATCGGGATGCCGGGACCCATGGTGATCTGTAGGGGATGACTCGCTCTTTCTTCAGAAGGAAGAAATATTTTGTGACGTGGTGATTCCAGCACTTCTCTTGAATTCTTTCAGCAGCCCGAAAGTAGGTTCTTTCGAATCCTCGTCGCCAATTGTTCGGGTTTCGACTCAGATGCCCTACCTTATTCAATTCCGAGCCGGTTTTCCTCAAATAAGTTCCCATCTCAACAGCAAGCCTGAGTAGGTTCCCTACTATCCTCTCCGATGTGAATCCTCGAGCTGACAAATATATCTAATTCCCATCAGATCGTCCACACGCTCGCCGCACGGCCAAACTCGTGACTTGATGCAGCAACAAACAAGGAATAGGGAGATTATTTGAGGACTCGTGATTCCAATCTCAACTTCATAAGCTATCCGCTCCAATACTCAGTTCCAAGCGTACTTCCACGCTAGCACGTCCGCGAATTCAGTTCTGGAACGTTAAACCGAATGCGCATCTCATGCTGAGAGAAGAGAGAAGAATACCGTCGCTCCAGATGGAATACTTTGAATTATTCAATCAATAACTCATGTCTTCACCGGGATCCCGTCTCGGCAGCACCGCTGAGGGCCACCTAAGCAGCATCTTAGCACGACGCCTCCCGCTCGGCCGCCAAACCAGCGGCCGGATGTCCCTTTAGAAATTCATCCATTTGATTAACAAGGATAAAATGATAGGCACCCCTATAACCGGGTCTATGCCATTTGATCTAAAGTAAACAACAACGCAGACGACGGATCAGAGGGAGATATAGATACATAGAGGTTGGTTGGCCGCTGAGTGGGAGGCTGAGAGGGCCGCCAAATTCAAAAGCTTGAGGGCCTTCTACGGCTCCTCATGTTGCATCAAGTAGTAGTGCCTAGAGCAGTGGTTGGCGAAGCGTGGCCCGCGGGAGAGATTTGGCCCACCAGCCTTCTTTGAGCCCGCGACACTAAGACCGTGTTCCCGTACTGACTGGATCTTCGAGAATTGTGCCTTCAAGAGAACAAGAGACCCAGTGAAGGTGTCATTCTTGTCTCTACAAGAGTTCGGTTCGAGGACGAGGAACCTCACTGGTCCAGTTTCTTGGAAAACAATACCATCATGGAACCGTTCGGAGAGCTCGTTCTCTCGGCGGAAGAATTCAAAGTTTGAGATGCACTCCATACTGAATTTCGGGATTGGTCAGCACTCCCAAAAAGTCTCTCCGACTGTTCTTGTCACTGATCTGTCAGACTGGGCTATGGATGCTCGACCCTGATGGAGCTGACGGGGTATATTCGAGCGAGAACCAACTCTGATCATATCCCAGTTCTTACGTCCGTGTAACGAAAGTAAGCGTGCGAAATCAAGCTTAACGATCTCGAGTTCTGAATTGTCGAATTTCGCCAACCTTCTCGTGAGTGATGATTGATGATACCTTATGCTCATCGGGAACATAGAAGCGGAATTTCCGAATGGGAAAGTTGAAAAACAGGATGGTGAGAGTGGACATCCATCTGGTGCAGACCATGTTTGAAGTGCATGGCCCGTCGGAAGAATCTCAGCCCACGTTCTGGCCCGCGGGAGATATTCGGTGCCCACCACTGGTCTGGAGGGATATGGGAACGTGAAGGTCATCCTTGAGAAGAAGCGTAGATTCAAATACGCAATCTGGACTGGGAGGAGCGCATTGCTAAAGCGTTGCATTACGTCCGAATCGGACGATTTCATGTGAGAAAAACAATGCACAGGCTCCCATTACACCTCCAACTGAGACGCGGAAACTTTTTCGTTTCCTCGGGTCGTTTCCGAGCCCTCCACCATTTATTGTATCGTCCAATCACAGCCTATTCAGCTCAGCCTATTTAGGTCTCGCCAGAAGGAGCCTAAAAGAAGGAGACCTAGAATTGTATCAAGAAGTATTTGATTCAGTTTCCTCTAGGAAGGCAGGGTTGATGAACATATTCGAGGAGTTATTGCTTCGGAGGAGGACCGGTCTCCCTCTACCTATTTGAGATCTACCTAACGACTTCGACCGGAGGATCTCATCCCTCCGGCCGAGCTCCCAGGGCCAATCGCCACCCTGGGAGCCGAGGACCCCTCACTCCTTCCTCGCCTCAACTCTTCCTTGAGCCTATGCAATGTTGGGTGGGGCCCCCGGGCCTACAAGCTCTTGGCGCCTATATGTACTTGCTGGTTTATGCATCTCGTTCCGTTGCGCCTTTACGCTAACCAACTTTACACTTTTCACAGGGTTTGAGAATAACCTAGCGGCCTCGGCCGGAGGATCTCATCCCTCCGACCGAGCTCCCAGGGCCAACCGCCACCCTAGGAGCCGAGGACCCCTCACTCCTTCCTCGCCTCGACTCTCCATTCAGTCCATGCGATGTTGGGTGGGGCCCTCGGGCCTACAAACCGCGTCTGTGCGCCTCCCCTTCTAACTCTTTCGGTTGCCTCCTCCGTCCCTAATACACTCCCCACAAAGTCCTCCTTTTGCGATTCATTCCTCCTCCTTCATACAACATCGTTGGAGGATGAAACGAGTCACGGGCCGCATTGAAGAGCCGGAGCAAATGGTGCCAGCTATGACACGTGGAAACTGACTCGGGATTGAGCACGAATTGCGAGTGGCACAGTCAGGAGTCGAGTTGGAGAAGAGCCTGGATTGGAGATGTTTGTGCAGTGTATCCAGTCCCCGCTAACTTTCACGGGTTCCCAGACGCTCACCTCACGCAGATGGACCAGAATACGATGTATCCATTTCCCAAAACTTGATGTAGGACTACTTCATCCAACAAATCTACAGGATTCAGAGAGTAATTGTGATCGACCAGGGCCTGCGACTGGGAGGTACGTCCATGATCCTGGGCTCCATCGTGTGTCTCTTGGCGTATCTCTTGCGAAACTGCGTCGTCGACGTCCAGAACTCGGTCAAGCGACCCTTGCTGCTGGTTATTCGGTTGCGCTTCTTCTTCGTCTTCATGGGTCGCAGCCTGTGCGACTATCCAGATGTGCAAATCTTGAGCTGCTGCGGTCTCCTCTGTTCCTTGGGGGAGGCCGCGCTTCAATAAAGCTGAAAACGAGCATAAGAAAGAGCCCGTGAATGAATAGTCGCTGGCGTTCGCGATTGCAATGATAAGCATCATTCGAAGCAAACTGGTATCAATCTGGATTTTCGTACAACTTCGAAGGAACAACTTACATCCATCGATTCTATACTTGGTGCGCTCGACAAACGTTTTCGGGGTAATGAGCCCTGCTAACAATAAGCTCCAATTTTCCTGGATCAAGTTTTCGTTTCCCAGAGTAACTGTGTTGGGCACGGATCGTATAGGGCCTGGTGCTCTGACACGGCTCGCCCGGTCGATGGCTGTGTCCTGTGCAATCCTCACGAGAACGGCTGGAATATATTCAGACAGAGCGGCTACAGAGGGGATGATCACTCACATAAGTGTGTTTGAAATCTGAAAGAAAAAACTAACCCAGTAAATCCCACGCCGGCCCGTGCGCGTGTGTGTTCCGGTTCAGGTAGGCATTGCGGCTTTACACGGCGTTGTTGGTACGACACGGCGCCCGGTATAAGGAGAGACTTTCGGGACCTGTCTTGTGGATCCATCCCTCGCGGAAGTATTCGACGAAGGGCATGAACTAGAAAAGGAACGCGTGCTGTTAGAGCAAGATAATGAAAGTTGCATCAGGACAGGAGTCGTGTAAGGGGTCATTTCGCGAAACTGCTTGCTATAGAAGACTGATCGATGTTTCGAAATACTAACCCGCGAAGAAACGGCCAGTGATTCGAGTGCACAGACATGGAATGTTGGGATGATGTGGTTCGGAGGGAGTAGCGGGAGAGCCGCAAAAGCCAGAAACCTCTTGAGCACGTCTCCAGGGCGCCTGATGTCGCTAGCGAGGCCAACTGCGGGCTCGCTGACGTGTTTCACAAGGCACTGGGCGAAGTGAAACGAGCATCCGTAGATGCGAACGCCAGGAAACTCCGCCCGCATCGCTGCACGCATTGCTTTATCAAAGTCGCCCATGTATGCTGGGGGATGGAGTGCGGCACTTCTCGTTTGAGGACTCTGAATACTTCGGCATATGCCTCGGTGTTGGCCGACGTCATGAATGCGAAGGCTACCATCCCGACCTTCGGTGGAGAATGAGTCATTAGTCGCGCGTATATTCGTTGCGGAGACATTTCACATGCCGGTGATGGCACGAAGCTGGCCACTAAGCGCGATACAGGGATTGACATATGGTGGATGAGAGTGCTCACTTGACCCTCCCAACTTCCGTGTATGGTATAGAGTTGACGCCCGAAACCCCGGGGAACCACCTTGTAGGTGGCGTCGGCGTGAAGCATTGTAGCCGAGGAAAGGAGGTCCAACTGCCGACGGGTTGTGATGAGGAGGCTGTCACGTTCTGAGCACCGGAAACTTATCAGGCAGTGTCCATCGAAGGTGCTCGTGAATCCGGGAACGTCGAGCGTTGCGATGGCATGATGCAGCTCGTCCAGAGAACGCACTTTCCGGGGCCGGCCAGCGGCTCGAAAGCGTTGGGCTGTGCGATAGTGTTGAACGGGTACAACGGTGACGGCGGCTTCCATTGGCATCCTGAGGTAGCGAATCTCGTCAGATATTCAAACCAGCTGTAACGGAGCAGTCGACGCCTCGGCTGGAAAAGTCAAGAATGAGTTGAGAACAAAGAGCGGTGTTTCCAGGAGCGTGCAAAGGAGAATTGGAAGAGGAGTGGTTGCGGGCCTCACTGGGAGAAAGCTCCCTACAAGTTCTTCAAGGAACGGTATTTCGGACTCCTGCTTGGCCTCTTTTGATTGCTGCTCCGAATCGACATGCTGATAGCATCGCTTGCTACTTGCAAGCCGCTGGCTGTTGCCCACAGCATTGGGAAGACCTTTCCCCAAGAGCTCTTGGAAAGAGTCCGTAGAGCCGTAGCATCCCAGAAACCATGAGAGGTGCTCTCTCTCTCTCTTTCCTCTATCTATCAACTGAGAATGAACATGAACATATCGGGATGCACTGTGGAGACTTCATTCTTTGATTGATTGATTGATTTTATTTCGATCTTCCATATGCACATATGGTCCCTTTCGTTTCAGGGGTGAAGTGTTTTGCATTCACAGATCATTTTTCTCGGTTCTCCCAGCATCGTAAGATTTCCTTCGTCCTTCTAATGTCCTTCGGTGTTGAGTCAGGGTGAAGTCCAATTCGGAACGGGAATTCTCGTGGGGGATACCTTCCTTCTTCGCATTCCATCACGACGTGTGTGTCGGTTTCGGGTCTTCCGCATATGTTGCAGTTCAAGTCGATAGAAGGATCGCGGTTATGTCGTTGGGTTCTGGTGTTGAGCATTCCTGCTCTTGTTAACGCCAGAAGCCGACTGCCCCGCGAGTTATCGTACATATCCAGTTGGAGACCTCTTGTCTCTTTGAATTGTCGATAAATGCACAGTGTGGACTTGGATTCCATGTTTTGTTTCCATGTATTGTCCAGTTTATTCTGCACCCTCATTTTGAGTTCTTTGCGGAATAGAGTCCACATTGCTGTGCCCGATGTATTTCTGGTCAGCCCGAGGTTTTCCAGGTCGAATTGCAATCTCAATTTCTTGAGTCTCTCTGTTGCAGTGACCGAGGTGTTTGTTATCTCGGTCGCCGTGAGGACAAGCTTGGGCCATCTCGTTGGGTCCATAGATCTTATCCTTTCGAAGTACATCGTTTTGCTCGTGGTTTCCCGGGCGTCGAAGGAGCTCCAGCCTGGTTCTCCCTCGATGAACTCCTTTGATATGGTGGAGTGGGGTATCCCGAGAGCCCATCTCCCCGCATCTCTTTGCCTGACTTCGATGAGGTTTCTCAGTCTTTTGGGCATTGTGATTGCCGCGTTGCAATATGTGAGTTGCGGGACAGCGGTGGCTTTCCAGAGAATTTTGGATACTTCGAAACGGTTGAAGCTCCAGAGTGTTCTCGCGTTGAGTCTTTGGATCGCCTTATTTGCCGTTTCGGTCAACTTCACCCAATGTTGGGCCAAGTAGTCTTTTTCGGCTGATAATTCGATTCCGAGATACTTATATGATGCTACCTCTGGTATTTGCATCCCTTGTATACTCAGGTTTCGATTTTGGATATGTGTCTTTGGTGGTCGAGAGAAAACCAATGTGCCGCTCTTTTGAGGATTGAATTTGATGGACCGGGCGTCTCCAAATTCTGTTGTTACCTTCAAAAGCGTTTCCATATCCTTCCATTCGTGTGCCATCAGAACGATGTCGTCGGCAAACATCAGGCCAGGGATCGTGAAATATTTTTTCTCTTTCACGTCCCAGAAATTGCCTTTTTTCGCAAGTCTAAAGCCAATCTCTTTTGAGAGTAGTTGCCGCTCGAGATCTGCGATATACAGGCTGAAGAGGATCGGAGATAGAGGACATCCCTGACGAAGTCCGGTGGGTATGGACATTTCGTTCGAGGTGTGGTCACCGTATTGAATGAAGATGTAGGTGTCTTCATACAGGTGTTTAATGAGCTCAATCAGTGTTGGGTTCATTCCTCTTTCCTCAAGGGTTTGCCACAGCTTCCGTCGATCGATGCGATCGAAGGCTTTCGTAGCATCCAAGAACACGCAAATCAGACCCGTTTGTTGGGCTCTAGCGGTCTCAATTGCCGTTGTTAGAACAAAAATGTTGTCCTCGCCCCGGCGGTCTTTCCTGAACCCATTTTGCATCTCCGATAGTTGTTCTGTCTCCTCTGTCCATTTTTGTATGTGTTTCCCCAGTATTTTGGTGAATACTCGATACATGACGTCGGATACAGTGATGGGTCTGTAAGTGGTAAGGTTTCCCTTCGTTGAGTTCGGTTTTTCAAGAAGGGAGACCCTGCCTATCCTCCATTCCATCGGCAGCTCGTGAGTGCCTTCCAGAATCTCATTGAACACATCGGAGACATATTCGTAGCCGATATCGTTCAATGCTTTGAGGATTTTCGTCGGTATCTTGTCGGGTCCAGTGGCTGAATTCTCGGAGATTCCTGCCAGGGTGGTTTTCACCTCCGAACCTGTTGTGACAAGATCGACTCGTGGCCTCGAGAGGAAGCATCGATCCTTATGGTTAGGATTGTCTTCGGCTTCCAGCAGGTGATTTGCTACTCTAGTAAGGTAAGCTGTCATATCCAGCGGTTGGACATCGTTACCAGCTTCATTTACTATTCGTATCCTGTCTGGTGCCTTTCTCTCGTTCTTCTTGATGTACTCCCAGAATGCTTTGGTTTTTGCTTGTCTGGGGGCTCTCATTATTTGATCGTACATTTTACGATCCCTGATATGGAGTTGGTTCGCGATTTCAGTTCGGACAGCGTCTTGTGCTATTCGATACTGCCTTTTCGCTTCTTCCACGCCAATTCCAGTGTGTCTGGCTTTCCTCCATGCACGATTCTGTTCCCTTCTGTATCTCGAAAGTTGTGATATTTCGGGGGTGAGTATTCTCTTTCTCGTGTCTACATTGATGAGTTTAGTACTTTTGGTCATTGCATTTTGGAGGGTAGTCACCAGATCCCTGTAGTTGGCCGATCTTGGTGATCTGACCAAAGTTTCCAGTTCACTTGTGGCTGTTTCCGCTGCTTTTTGTAACCGTAATACTTTCACTCGTGCCTTTTGGAGTTTGCCGTTTCTCTTGCCCTTACCGAGGTGTAGGGTAATGAGGTTATGGTCGCTCCAGTTAAGGACTTCTTTGTTCTCGTCTATGTGCATGGACATGACCTCTCGGTATGCTGTAGCGTTGCAGAGTACATAGTCGATTGAAGACGAATGACCACCCTGTGTTCGGGTGATCTTTCCTTCGCATTTTTCGGACAGATTCAGAATTGTGAGGTCGTGTTGGTCGGCTAGCTCAATGATGAGCCGGCCCCGACCATCTAGTCTTCCGTCAAGCTGTTGGATATGGGCGTTCATGTCGCCTGCAATCACTAGCTTGGTGTCCTTCTCAACTCTAGCTCGGATAACATCTCCTATATGTCGGAATTGTTCCTTATTCGAGTTTCGATCGGCGATGGCGGCGTAGACTGAGATGAAGACCCATTGTCGGTTTCCTATCTCAGCGCCTATTTCAATGAAATCAGTCCCTTTTTCGGTCCAGCGTATCTCGTCCATGGTAGATCGGATAAGTATCCCTGTTCCACCGGATGATTTACTGCCAGAGGGTCCGTTTCGATTGTTCCCGTAAAATGTGAACCCTTCGATCCGAGGTGGATTTTCTAGGTTCATCAGGTGGGTTTCTGAGAGGAGGAGGATATCATAGTGGTCTGATAGTCTCCTGGTTTCAATTTTGAGAAGGTCTTGGTAGAGACTTTCCCACTTGGCTGGGTTTTTCCCCCCTTGCATGTTGAAAACACCAATCTTAATGCGAAAATGTATTTTTATTTTTTCATCGTAGATGGTGCCTTCGGGGGGAGCGGACCGCTAGGATGATGGTTTTTTGAGGGCTTCTTGTAGGATTCTGGAAAGCTCTATTTTTTCCTCCTCCTTGGTCACCTGTCGCTGAGGAGTCGAAGTTTGCGGGTGAGATTTTTTCTCTCTCCGCTCCTCAGGTTCTGGGTGGTGACTCCGGCCCTGTCTCCGGTTATCGTGGCTTTGAGGGGCTACGTGGGGTCGCCCCTTCTTTTGCTCACTGGTCCCCAACTCGAGTGAGGTATCTCCCACACTTCTTTTTTTCCCCGCGCCTCTTGGTGGCTGCGGCTTATTGAAGTGTGGTCGATCCAAGTCGGGGACTCGACCAGAGGTCTGATCTGTGTGGCTCGGACGCCTGGGGTGGCCTCCGAAATTGCTCGGACGGGTCGGAGCGTTACGAGCACCAGAGGTGGAGGGTTTCTCCTTGGTCTCGGTTGTCTCGACCTTGGGTTCCGGCTGCGCACACAGATTTTTTGCGCCGTCGGACAGCAGCTGATCGATCTCGGCCGAGGGTATATGCAGGCCTTCGCCTATTCGGCGACTAATCCTGATCATTGCCTCGACCTGACCAGCTTTATTCCAGCCCTGGTTTGAGTTAAACGCAGGGCGTTCTGAAATATACCTGAGATCTATTGTCTCAGTGCTGCCCTTCAGCTGAGTCAGCAGGCTGTCTATGTACGCAGAGTGGCCATAGTTCTTGTTGTCTACACGGAAGGTTGTGTAGACTGCCCTGTTGACTTTCTCGTGTCTCCCGAGCTCCTCGAGTGCTTGCTGCGCTTCCGCGACAGCCTCGCTCCTCTGGTACGAGGCCTCTTGGAAGACACTTTGACCTCCCCACACGAGGACTGTGGCAGAGCAGGTGTAGTCTGCCTTCTCCAGCTCAGCTGCTGCCTTTTGGCAGAGCTGCGCGGTGGAGAGAGGCCCGTACGTCCTGACTCTCAGTCCTCTGTGTTTGTTGAGGAGCGCATATATGGTGTTCGACGGGAACAGATCGGCACAGTGCCGGTCCATGCATAACATCACTATAGGTCCACGGTAGACCTGTTTATGTGGTGCCGTCTTAAACTGCATGGGACTTTGGCTGATTGCTTCCCTCAGTTGGTTTTCGAGTTCGGCACATCTTGCCTCTGTTGCAGCAACGGTTGCTGCGAGGCTAGCCAATTTGAAGTCCCTAGCCTTCACTTCTTGGTTCTGCCACTCAATATAGTTTAGAGCGGCAGCCCGCTCAGTCATCAGAGCAAGGCGCTCTGACCCTGCGCAGGTGTGACACTGTAAGATTACAGAGTCGTTGGGGTTCATGTCCGTCCCCATCAGCTTCTCCTCACACTGACTGCAGATGTCGAATGTGGGATTAGCTCTGAGGGTTTCCGGACTGAATTCCATTCTGAGGGGTATTTGGAAAAGGTATTTTATTTCCACCCACTCACTCCTCTCCCTATTTTTCGGAGCTTCCAACGGTTGGACAGCTCCTACTTCCGATGTTTATCGGTAACGTAAACACTGCCTCTCGATGGTTCACGGTGAACCTTCGATGGATTCTTAGCTGTTTTAGAGATTCCAGACAGTGATACGTTGTCTAGGGCGTGTCGATATTCAAGTCGCTAGGCGTACCTCGAGGCGGTAGTCCTTTTTGCGATTTTCCGACCTTGGGAGTTTTTTTGTTCGACGAACCTGGTCTGTGGAGGTGCACGGGCCTGGGGGGTGGTTCTTGGGTTCGGATCCGGTATGTTTTTCCACCTTCACCACTTTTTTTCAGGCACTTTCCTCGGAGCTCGAGATTCGCGTTGCCTTCTCGTCTGTCGTAGCAGACGACTTCTTCTTTTATTGATCAAATGATCCGTTTCACAGCGAGACCTGTATGCTTTGTTGCGCAAGCTACTCCTTCATTCGGCGCATGAGTGCATCTGGGGTCGTCTCTCAGAGTGATTCCATGCCGGCTTCATTTTGCACTCGCGATTTTGCTCTCAGAATCAAATCCATATTAGACCAGAGATGAAGAGGGGAGAAGCATTATACAGTTTCGGACTCGTGAACTGCACATCGGGTACTTAGATCCTAATTCTCCAATGAGCCGCGGTTTGGAACCTGGTCCTCATGATCTCATTTGACTGCGGTTCTGGGAATCTTGACTGGAACTGGGATTCGACATCACTGGAATTGATCGCGGAAGGTTCGCTCATCTACGACCCGGATCTTCGGCCTGAGTATCATAGAGCCCTACTTCCGCAGAAGAGCTGGAATTCGAGGGTAAATGGACACGTTAGAGTTCAGGGAACTTGTAGACAGCACAGGCATAGAGCCTTCTTTGGGTGAACACAGATATAGAGCGGAAGAAAGTACTGAGACTTGGACCCATCATCCGTGGTGGCTTGTAATCAGAGAGAGGGGGGAGGGAATGGTCCCTGAGCGCTTCTCAGGTCTTTTTCCCCTCGTAGAGACGCAGGGAGTCGCCAGAAAATCGAGAAATGTCTCAGCATTGAAGTTAAAATTTCAGCTCAGGAAGCGAGAACCATATCGTTTGCCGGATTGATTCGCGAATGTTGCCCGAGGAAAAATACATCCATTGTCAGGGAGGGCCGATCGCCCAACCGTCCCTGCGTCTGTACCCGCCACTGGTGGGCTTGAGGGAGAAACTCAGTGTTCGGAGACAGTGAGTCGCTGGGATTCGAGAAGAAAACAAGACCTGACGATGATTCTCGTGAAGATTGCAACGGCATAATCACCATGAACTGAGGGAAAATGTACTCACGTTCGCCACCTTTCGCATCGTAAATATTGGTCACCGTCCGCCGACAGGCCGTTCTTGTAAAAGTAGAATGCCCCAGTTCCCTGTTGCCCAGCAACCGAGCAAAATTCCCGGGGGTCACACCACATCAATTCGCCCTAATGACAGGCATCACTCAAGATCATCCTATTTCCGCCTTGATCCATGGCGTCGATTCAATTTCATGGAAGGTTCTGCGTCGCATTCTAGGAACCTGTCCGAACTTGTCAACTCCGTCGACCCTCTCCCGGACCTGGAAATTCTCTGAGCAAACCCCCTAGTGATTATTAGTTTCTGGACATCTGTGACTTCCTCGAGGAAAACACCCCTAGCTGTTCTTCCGCAACACAACAGCGCAGCTTTATTCGGTCCGCTCGGCATGAGATGTAATCGAACAGATTTAGACCAAGAAGTCTTCCCGTAAGGTTATGCACCGTCGAAACTTCCTTGAGCTGCGCAGCACCCTAGAGATTTCGACTGTAGCGGGCTCTCTTAGTCTCCGTTGGCTGCCGACCGCTCTCCCTTTCCCACGGATTCGGCTGCTCCCTCGTTGTTCACATTAGATCAAATGGCGGTGCTCCAAATTACCTACACCCTAGACCCTTTCCATCGCCTCCTCGGTGCCCTCTCCCCTGAAAGCCGTCTGCTCCGCCGCCATGTTTTTCGGAAGATTGATCTTTGTTTTCCGGCTGAACCTCTCAGCCAGCCCTCAGGAGTGTCCCGGGATCACCTTTCGGTATTGCTTCAGTAACACTCCCTATCGTCTCGCAAATCCCATTGCGGGCGGTGGGCTTGGGTCTTACGATGGTTCAAATCTAATTCGTATGAATTAAATCATTTTTTTACCACATAAGAATATTTTGTTGTCGGCCGGGGATCGAACCCGCAATCGCTAGCTTAGCGTGGCACCCAAGGGTGATCTAGACCCATCCATACACACCATCACTATAGGTCCACGGTAGACCTGTTAGGGTGGTACCGTCTTGAACTGAACGGGACTCAGGCTGATGGCTTCCCTCAGTTAATTCTCGAGTTCGGCACTTCTTGCCCCTGTTGCAGCAACGATTGCTTCGAGGCTGGCCAATTTGAAGTCCCCAGCCTTCGCTTCTTGGTTCTGCCGGGCCACTCAGTATAGTTTAAGGCGGCAGCCCGCTCAGTCATCAGAGCGAGTCGCTCTGACCCTGCGCAGGTGTGACACTGTAGGATTAAAGAGTCGTTGGAGTTCGGGTCCGTTCCCATGAGCCCTCCCCACGCTCACTGCAGATGTCGACTGTGGGATTAGCTCTAAGGGTATCCGGATTGAACTCCATTTCGAGGGGTATCCGGAGAAAGCATTTTATTTCCACCCACTCTCCTCTTCCTATTTTTCGGAACTTCCAAGAATTGGACAGCTCCTACTTCCGATGTTTATCGGTAGCGTAAACACTGTCCCTCGATGGTTCACGGTGAATCTTCTATGTATTCTCATCTGTCCTAGAGATTCCAGACAGTGAAACGGGTATTTTTCGAGAAAACGCGAGCACATGGGAAGGGTTGGCTCGGTCTCCAGCAAAGACGATCAGGTGAGCTGAATTCGGGCTACATGAAGCGCGCAATCGATTGTCCCTTTTGATTCCAACCGCATGGCCGGGCGATGTATCCATACTTTCTCGCAAGAGTACGCTGCTAACTCGCGAGTGGGGGGAAAAATAAATGGAAACTCACGCTTTGCGGCACCATTGTTATCAACGACGGCGACGGGGCTCGTATTGCCAAGAGGCCGGCATAGGAGACCTCCTCGCGGGGGAAGCGAACGCCGGCGGCCTCGCCTGCCTGATGAGTCGAATGCGTAGCTTGCGCAGCTTCCGGAACTGATAGTTAATGATCCGATGAAGGATCCACCAGCGACCGAGTTGAAGCTTTGGTAGTGTTCCGCTAGGCTCCCAACATGCTGCCGCCAGGCGAGGGAAGCCGCCGGCTCACAGAGCGGAGTGTCTATCGCGACGGGCCGGCAGCGGCTGCAGCGGCAGCGGTTGGCAGCGCGAGCTTTCAAATATTTTCTCATTTACTAGTTTATCGGAGAGTTCAGGGAAGGGAAAATAAAGATTTTGAACGGATTTCAATTCACTTCTCCCTCTTCGGATGAATTCTGTGCTGAGTTTACCGCTGTGCTTGATTAAACATGTCATTGGGTCAGGTTGGGTTAGGTTCCTGGCGAGCGAGCGAAGCGATGCGAGCTGACCGATAGCATGCGGCCCCGAAGCAGTGCGGGGGATTGGATAGGGTTAGGTTTGGTTCCTGGCGAGCGAGCGAAGCGATGCGAGCAGACTGACAACAAGCGGGCACCAAGCAGTGCGGGGAGACGCGTTTATGACCAACCCATACCGACAATCAGCGTATTGATAGCCATGGAGGCTGAAAAAGGTGCCCGATTCAAACGACATGGCCCTCTCCTTAAACGCTCTCCAATGCGCCGCCATGCTGGCCAGTGCTTGAAACGCCATTTTGGCGACTTGATCGTGTTGGGAGCCAACCGGAAAAATGCCGAAGCTTTGATATAACTCGACAAAAGAAACTGCTTCTTCGTTCTATAAAGTCCAATTCGAGACGCACGAAATAGGTCGCTAGCGAGCGGCAGAAATTGCGACCCCACTCGCACATAGCGCACGGCAATCAGTGGGAAAACTGCCGTTGAAATATGGCCGATGAGGGCGAGGACTCTGATTTGAATTTAGGAGAAGTTTCGCGAAGTCTCCGTGAAGCTCAGCCGTTCACAGCCGTTGAGTTTTTTTTTCCTGTCGAGTGCTACCGTTGCTTAGCTTCCAGAAGTTATCTCGATGCGTTCCCTACTGTCGCTGTTCAAGATGTCTCAGTTTCCACTTTCGGACCATACCTACGCGCTCCGAGCGAGCGAATCGGGGACTCCAGCGATTGAAGTCGCACCCTCAGGTGTCACTCTCTTCACGTTACCGAAGACTGAGGTCGAGGCTGTTTCCTCCCTCCAAGAAAGCATGGAATGAAGCTCTCCGCGAAGTGTGCTTCCAATTAGGCTTTGCAAATAACCGCATTTCTAAATGACCGCGGTTACGGTTAACCGCAAACTTAGGACCGAAAACCGCGGTTATAACCGCAAATGACCGCGGTTATATGGAAGAATGCTTCCTGGAGAATTTCCAGGAAGCTTCTCTTTTTTTATCAGAAAGAAGGTTACATAATTAGCGGATACAACGCGATCTCGAAACACATCTCTTGAAGACTCGTTTGTTACAGCTCGATCTTGATCAATTGGGGCCGGGAACATTGGTTGAACGTTTCAGGTCACGAAATCTTCAAAAAGGGTCTGGGCGGTTTCTGTCCATGGTGACGGATTTCGCTGAAAATTGCACTGAAGCATCCCTGCGTAGAGTGGAGCTACCACAGCAAGTTTCAGCCTCCGGCGATCCTCCGTTCGCTTTAAACAATGAAGTTAAGTCTTGAAAAAAAAAAACTTAAAATCGTTATATCTCGAGAACTACTGGGGCTACCGCGCCGATCGACAACTTTTTGGAATGCTCTCGCCAAGGGCCATCTTCTGGCGTTATAGGATCTAAGATAGGTCGATTGCTTCCATGATTTTGTTAATCAAAGTGTCACTTCCTGGCGAGTGGCCACTCTGGTAAGTACCTAAAAATATAGTCCTAGGACCCCCCTACATGCTGGGGAAATATCAGCGAGATCGGAGTGTTCCTTCCCTATTGATTTGATAAAAGTAGTATGTCGATCAGATCAGGGTTTTGCTATGTCGCCTCGAAGCGTCACCGAAGCTGCCTGGAGCTCGCTGTTCTACGTTGTTTCGAAGTGAGGGACCTTGGCACGCCTCGGAGACGAGAAGAAAATACACTGTTTCTTGCGTAGAAAATACTTACCATGAGCTATAGGCGTTATGGTCAGGTCGAGCTCAGAATCACCTCCATAGACCCCTAAAAGTATGGTCAGGTCGACCTAGGAATCACCTCCATAGAACCTCAAAAGTAAGGTCAGGTCGACCTAGGAATCACCTCCATAGACCCTCAAAAGTATGGTCAAGTCGACCCAGGAATCACCTCCATAGACCCTCAAAACTATGGTCAGGTCGACCCGGGAATCATCTCCATAGACCCCCAAAAGTATGGTCAGGTCAACCCGGGAATCACCTCCATAGACCCCCAAAAGTATGGTCAGGTCGACCCGGGAATCACCTCCATAGACCCTCAAAAGTATGGTCAGGCTGACCTGAGAATCACCTCCATAGACCCTCAAAAGTATGGTCAAGTCGACCCAGGAATCACCTCCATAGACCCCCAAAAGTATGGTCAGGTCGACCCGGGAATCAGGGTCGACCCTGATTCCCGGGGTCGACCCTGGACGACGAGCCCTGGACGGACCCTAAAGACCCTGGACGACCCCAGCGAGATCGGAGTGTTCCTTCCCTATATAGGGAAGGAACACTCCGATCTCGCTGATATTTCCCCAGCATGTAGGGGGGTCCTAGGACTATATTTTTAGGTACTTACCAGAGTGGCCACTCGCCAGGAAGTGACACTTTGATTAACAAAATCATGGAAGCAATCGACCTATCTTAGATCCTATAACGCCAGAAGATGGCCCTTGGCGAGAGCATTCCAAAAAGTTGTCGATCGGCGCGGTAGCCCCAGTAGTTCTCGAGATATAACGATTTTAAGTTTTTTTTTTCAAGACTTAACTTCATTGTTTAAAGCGAACGGAGGATCGCCGGAGGTTGAAACTTGCTGTGGTAGCTCCACTCTACGCAGGGATGCTTCAGTGCAATTTTCAGCGAAATCCGTCACCATGGACAGAAACCGCCCAGACCCTTTATCCTGATGCAAAAGAGATCTTGTTTCGTGGAGCCCTCCGCCCGATGAATGTAGTCAGCAATGTTGGGTTCAACTCCTCACGATCCGCTGAGGAACTGTTGCAAACTCTGAGATGTGGAAGTGGCTCCGATTTCTGCACGGTTTCACGAGCAAAGAGTGCCCAAAGGCATGCTACCTTGTTGGGTTGAGATGACTTGCGTAATTCCACGTCCTGATTCTCGAGTTTTTTCCTATACGGAATCCTCGAGGTCGTCTTTTGAGGTGCTTCCAATTTCTTTCTGACTCCAAATCACTGCTCCTGGCTTCGATGTCACCGTTGTCGGCTTTGAAACTGGCGTATGCTCTCCTTTCCGACCAGTGCATGAGTGATAGCCGTTTTCTCGTAGGACTTCATCACAGTCGTCTTATCGATGCCCCCAAATGGGGGTGCAGCCCACACAATAGCTATTTCCACTGTGCTCTGCTCCCTGAACTTACCAGATGCGCAACGGCTCTAAGATTGAGCCTTCCGCTTCCGATGCTAGCTCATCGATTCCTTGAACGGCTTGCTCATGGGTACATGAGGAGGCTGTTCCTGATGTGTGTCCAGGTATCATTGCTAGCCAGGTCCGGCTATCGGAAGCGTGTACGAACTTGGTTTAAACGGAGTCATCACACAAGATCTTACAGGTCCAGGAGCAGTTCATTTCTCTCCAATTCTCAGCACCTAGTTCCTGATTCCCAGCCAGAGTACACTCATCAGACACGACGCTTTCTTGAAGAATCAAACGTTTCGGAAAATTGCGGTTAAATGTGGTTATAACCGCAGTTTGCTCGCGGTTATCGCGGTTGTTAACCGCGGCTGAATAACCGTTGCAAAGCCTACTTCCAATACATCCAACGAAGACCTCGCACCAAACTCGGGGGCCCTGGTACCATCGAAGAGATCGACGAAACTCTTTTCACGAAACCTAACAACCAAGCAGGCCGCATCCTGCACCAGCAATGGGTCTTCGGTGGTCTCTGTAGGGAAACGAAGAAGTCTTTCATGCTCGCGGTTCCTGAAGGACGGCCAGCACGCTGTTCCGAGCAATCCAGGACAATATCGGAGTCGGCTGCCTGATCATTTACAGTGACAGCTGGGCAGGCTACAAGACAGCCGAGTTAGAACTAGCAGGCTTCACTCATTTGATGGTCAACCATGAGAAGAACTTCGTGGACCCAACAACGAAAGCACACACCCAGAATGTGGAGCGTCTGTGGGGTTCCGCCGAATGCAGAAACAAAAGACATCGTGGCACCTCCCATTCCCATCTCGATTCTTTCCTCGTAGAATTCGCCTGGCGAAAGCAAGTGGTTGGCAAGGCGTTCGATGATGAGTACCGCGGCCGGTCCTCCGGGGCGAAATACTCTGGATAAGCCTGGCCGTCCTCCTGCCTATATGATTCCGAAGTTTCACCATAATCGTGCGCTTATAGCTTTCACCGGATTAAAGAAGGACGATTTCTCCTGAATCAACAGAATGGACTTATAGCCGTTTGGAGTCGGGCGCGTCAATCGTGGTTATTCATTTGAAGTGAGCGCCCCGACCATGTATCACACACAGTGTCCATACTCTCAAATAATTTGCGGTAACCGAAAATTCCCGGCGTATTCGACGTTTTTCTCCCCCAGAAATGCGGACTCAAATCAGGGATGTGTATTATCTGATACGCATATGATTTTTGGGGAAACCTATTATCTGATGAGCATAGTGGGGAGGACTGAGGTATCGAATTTGGCGCTTAGAAATGAACAGAAATGTCGAAATCGGGTTTTTTTCTGCGTTATGTTACTTCAAGGGACAAAAAGAAAGTCATTGTAGAAAACTTTCTGATGTTTTGCGAAGTATCGGACCGAACGGGCAGCGGACTCGCTAAGTTAATCCTAAATACCTTGACAGCTGAAGGTATCGATATCGCCAAGATGAGAGGACAAGGGTACGACGGTTGCAGTACCATGAGTGGAGAGTTCAAGGGAGTTCAGAGTCAGATAAAATCTGGAATTCCTCAGGCTCTATACTTCCATTACACGAGCCATTGCTTGAACCTTGCCATGGTACACTCTTCACAACATGGAACAATAAGGAATACTGTGGGCACGGTCGCCAGCAATTACTCCTTCATTTCGAACTCTTCCCCTCGCATCGCCAGTCTCGAGACTCAAGTCAAGCTACTTTTCAACGATGAGGTGGCGCGTAGGCTCAAGCCGTTGTGTGCGACCAGATGGGTGGAAAGTCACAAGGCCTTCATTACCTTCAGGGAGATGTTCGTGCCGATCGTTGGCGCGTTCGAAGACATCAGCACAAACAGGAGAGACCTTTGTTTGCTGAACCTCTCAGCCAGCCCTCAGAAGTGTCCCGGGATCACCTTTCGGTATTGCTTTAGTAACACTCCCTATCGCCTCGCAAATCCCATTGCGGGCGGTGGGCTTGGGTCTTAAGATGGTTGAGATCTGATTCTGATATAGATTAAATCCTCTTTTTACCACATAAGAAATTTTTGTTGTCGGCCGGGGATCGAACCCGCGATTGCTAGCTTAGCGTGGCACCAAAGGCGTTTATGCCACACGGCCAACGAGCCGACAAAACAGGAGAGATGCAAGTGATCGCGCTCATGAGCTGCTAACCTCGATTTGCTCGTGCGGATTTGTGGCAGCCCTTCTCGTCATAGAGAGCTAGTCGTCACTCATACTCACCCTGTCAGTAAATCTTCAGTCCGCCGAACTCGATATATTGAGTGCACTCGATACCGTCGACAGTATGACGTCTGTTTTGCAGCAGCGAAGAGAAAACGCTGGAGCAGTATTTGCCGGAATTTTCAGCCAGGTCGAATCGATTTGTTCTCAACTGGACATCGACGTCAAACTCCCCAGATTGTGCCACATTCAGAGAAACAGAGAGAACCATCCCTCGCAAACAGTTGAAGAGTTGTTCAGAGTCTCACTGTACATAGCATACTTGGATGAGCTCATCAACGAGATGGCTAGCCTCTTCGAGGACTGTGGAAAAGAAGCTCTGAAGATTTAATATATTGTGCCGAGATTTATCGGGGATAGCGAATCTCAAATATGTGACGGAATTCTATCAGAACGACCTGGGTTGTAGCTTGAGTAAAATTGAGGGCGAATATGAACGTGGGAAACTGAAGTGGACGAATATCCCGAAGGAGGAGCGACCGCGAAGCGCACTGGAGACGATGAACCGCAGCTCTGAGGAGGACTATCCCAAAATCTCGACCCTGCTCCAAATTTTCGCGACACTGCCGGTGACAACTTCGACTCCCGAACGTACTTTCAGTGTGCTGAAGATGCTGAAAACACACCTGCGAACCTCCATGGAAGAAGAGAGACTCAACGGTCCCACAGCGATGGAGATTCACCGGGAAATTCCCATCGCGGTTGAGGAGGTCGTTGAACTACTCGCTGCTAGCTCACGAAAGCCCGATCTTATCCTATAAACTCTTCTACATGCGGACTTCCCAATACCCGTTGTGTACGTGATAAATTAAATGGTTCCCTCTCAATTGTGGAGAGATATCACGGAATCGCAGTCGTGGCTCTTTCCCTACCGTTCCAATAGTTTTAATTGCAATGAGCGTAGCACAAGGCACATACGCAAAAGAAAGCACACAAAGTCATACGCTGGTCCTCAGCATCTACGGCATCATGATGATCATCATCGTCATCATCATCACATCCCTTGGCCCCCCAAGAAAAAAAGCTGGATACGCCCCTGATCACACAGAGACCATGGCATAGCGCCACGAGGAATTCGCCGCGCAGCACTTGTTTCCATGGACCGGTTCCTATTCGAAATCATTGAGTCCCAGTGCCGCATTTCGCCGATTTCTACCCTCGCGGAAGCCGAAGTTCTCGTCTTTCGCTGGGATGTTCCTCTCAAAGAAATACTCTCGGTTCACCGAGTTGTATCTCTCGAATGATCCTCCGATTCCGGTGAATCGATCATGCATACTGGATGAGATCGTGATAGAAAAAGAAGCAAAAGGGGCTTGCGCGCGCTGCCATACATGTGGGGAGCTCTCAACTTATTGCTTCGGGGAAGTGCTGACTGCCGACAACCTATCTTGCGGACTCTTCGTACACCGCTGGAAACAATCTGGGGACCGCACATTCCTGCGGTTCAGAGGCTCCGCTATCTACTCCTAGGTCTGGCTGCTAAATAACTTTCGAATCATTGAGACATCACTGACCTCCGAAGCTATTGGGGACTGATCAATAGGGTTGCCCCGTTATGAAATATCGATCCATCTGATGGAGTCGAGCAGCTAGAGCAGACCCTCCCAGGAATTGCATCTCATATTTGCTTCCCCTTGAAAACCTAATCTCCTAGGCTGACCGTCCTCCGGACGATGGATACGAGACTTCCATGCCCTGAACCGTGATACTTGAGCATCCTTTCTTGCTCCTTTCACGAAGCTTGCTTTTTTCTTCTATTTTCGAAGCATTGCGGCGAGCTTCCAAGCTCTCCCTCCATCAAATAATCATGCCTGTCTACTTATCGTCTCAACTTCCCGATGCTCCCGAGTTTCCGAAAACTGATTGAAATCGCCTGGACTCAATATGGATGATGATGATGATGAGGACTCCGGCGACGTTGGATTGATAATTGGATGGTAACTGAGAGTTATTATTGATGGGATGGGCTAGTATTGAGAATTTGAAGCTGGTAGAATATCATGGATGGGTGTTGGCACGGTTTCGAGTTGAAGAATTAGATACGGCTGGAGGTAATTGTGCTGTTGATGATGATAATTGCGCGGCAGAATCACGAAGGTTGAAAGGAGGTCGGAAACCAGAACGTGTTTGTAGTGTGCTGCTTGTGGGCGAGGTGTTCGGAGTATACTGTGGTGAATTGAATGGAGGAATGGAGTTTGATCCTGAGCTATTTGATGAATTTAGTACGATTTGTAACGCCTGTGCAAATATATCTGTAGTTGTGTGACGCGCAGCTGATTGCGGATGCGACGGTATGTTCGATTGAATAACATGTACGGGCTGAGGGACTTGTTGTGTTTGTGGTTGTTCTTGTTGTGACTGTTGATGCTCGTGTGTCCAGATAGAATTGGACCGCGCATGCCGGAAATGGTGCCGCCACACTTGTCGAGAGACCACGTAATGGATTTGAATTCCACTACGAGGTAAGAGCTCATCGAACAAGCGGGCGGACACCCGCTGAACACACCTCACAAGAATGTGAAAGTGTGCGTACAGCGCCCGGTATGGGGTCTGAACTGCAACAGTGTGGGTACGCCGTGCTTCATGAAGAATTCGACAACGGCGCACCAGGGGGCATTGTGTTAGTGTTGTGAGTATTGTGTGTTCCAGATTCCGGTCCCTCCTTTTAGATGGAATGATGATCTGCCAGATATCGCGCATTATGTCGTCCGGGTCCTCGCTAGATGAATTTGATGATGGTGAAAAATGAGCCATGATGACGATGATGGTGGTGTCGGCGATGAAGAATGAATGAATGTGATATGAGCTGGGATGAACTTGATTGATGAATGAAATAATATGATGAATTTATATCTAGATGAGGATCTGTGAAAAAAGTATTTTTTAAACACAGGCTTGTGAATATTCTTCGTTAACATCAGAACATGTCTAGGACCACCTGGTACTTACATTGCATAGGTGAAAGTTGGTGATAGTTGGTGACAGCTCGGGAGCTGTCGGCTTGCGTGGACCGAGGTTACCACACAAACAAAGAAAAATGCTCAGAACGGACCTTATATAGTGGAAGGATCACATGCACGTTCCCTGCGTACACGCACGTATCGAAAAATGTGTGCATCACCTGCGAGCATGTGACAAACGTGCACCATGTGCTGGTGATGACCTAATTTGAGGAAAGTGTGCGTTGCTGAGAGTTGCGCATGCGCACATCAGAGGCTCAGGCGCAACCTACGCTTCTCAGTGCAAAATAGCCTGAGCTGCTCGTGGAAATCAGCCTTAGTCTGAGGGGTGTTTGTAGAAATTAGCCTTAGCCTTCGGCTAAGGTATGCTCGCGGGAATTAGCCTTAGCTCAAGGCATGCTTCTGGAATTAAGCCTTCGGCTAAGGTATGCTCGCGGGAATTCGGCTAAGGTTGAGGCATGCTTATGGAGATTCAGCCTTAAGATAAGTCTAAGGTGTGCTTGTGGAAATTAGCCTTAGCTTAAGGCAGACTTGTCGAGATTCGCCTCAGCCTTAGGCTAAGGTGTGCTTGTGGAAATTCGGCTAAGGTGTGCTAAGGTGATTAGTCTAAGGTTGGCTTGTGGGAATTAGGCTTAGCCCAAGGTATGCTCGTGTAAATTAGCATAAGCCAAAGGTTGGATTCTGGAAATGAACCCTCAAGATCAGACTACATTATGCTTGTGGAATTTAGCCTTAGGCTAAGTCATGCTTCTGGAATTTGTACTTAGCCTTAGGCTGAGGTATGCTCGCGGAAAGTAGCCTCAGCCTTAGGCTAAGATATGCTCGCAGAAGAAGCAAGGACAAAGCAGATCCGCTATACTTGTTCTTTCTTGAGCGTTTGCTCGGAAAGTCTCGTATAAAATCCAATCCGCGGTCGCCTTTCTTCGTCCTTTTTTTACCTCACCTCGGAGAATCATCGTTGGTCCGCCATGATCAGGTCCGGCTTTGCGGATCGGCGTATCCGAGGTTCATTGGAAAGCGCAGCGTTGTCACCAAACGTGAAACCCAGGTGACCTCGGCGATGAGAACTCTTTTCTCTATCCGACCCACCATGCAGACGCCTTCGGAATTAGCTCCGCAGTAGCGAGGCGACGATGGAATTCGCCCGCAAATCTCAGCCGATGTCGAAAATCAAGCGATGGGCGGAGAATTCAGATTCTCAAACAACGTTCCCCAGAACTCTAGCAAGACCTGTTTGATCTTCCGACTTCAGGCGAACAGCGGGTAGAAAGATTCTTGATTGCGGTCGATTGGAATTCGGCCGGCCCCACGATGCCTGCACTCTAGTTACAAAACATTGCTCACGCTGAGAATATTCCCCCGGTTTCTCAGATATCAGTCGAGGCCATTGCTGGCTGTGATCCCCCAGGTATGCGAGATGGCTGATCACGATGCGGACGGCAGATCCCCAAATCATGTCGGTCTCCATAGAGTTGGCTACAGTCATGCTCATGATAGAATGTTGATAATCTCTGAATGACTGAGACTACCAGTATCAGCTCTCGCGTCGTGGGTCTCCCGACTCGCCGGCCCGCCAGAGTCGCGAATCATTCCCCTCTGAGATTGTCATTTTGCATATTCCATGGTTGTGTCTATGATATTTATGGTCACAAGGATTATTCCGATTGGGATCACAAATTTTATGACACGCAAACTTCCCTGCGGGCTGTTAACCGATTCGAGGTTTCTGCCTGGATCAGATTGCGCCCGACCGGGGTAGCTCATATAAATTCCCTATACCGTAAGGGGTTCTGCAAACAATTGACTAGGCATGCAAAGGACTCATTCAACTCGAACTCACATTCTTCGACAGCACCCGGAAGTTGATTCACGGGCAAGCTAATGGAGGTTCGAATCGTTCCCGAAGTAACGGCGCTCCTCGTTGACTCCAGTCTGGTCATGATGTATCCACACCACGGAGATCTATGGGATTCAAGTGATATGATTCAAAACCATGATGGTTCGAGAGGATGAGTCACATGACCTCTCTTGCTTGGAACTCGGTGATCTTTCGATCTAAGGGGTCTTTCCTGATCAATGCTCGTCGACAAGACTTTGTACACGTTCCGAAATCGGCCTCCAATGAATTATGGCCAGAGGAATACCAGGAGCCACGATTCACTCGATTTCCATCGCCAACTATCTCAGAGATGATCGGCGAAGTGAGCTCAGACTCATTCGATGAAGGGAGAACCTCGAAAGAATTCCGAATGCAGAGTATGGAATCCTACCCACTGGTCTTTGAACGAGCAGCGACTCCTTCCTTTCGAGTCGGCAAGAATCGAGTTGGGAGTCAGAGCCTCCCCAGAAATCGGCTTTGCGCCTTGAGTGCACAGAGTCTTGAGACTCCTCACCCGAGGGCGTGTCTAGGCGGTGCTACTCGATTTGAGCGCGGATCGATTCAAGCGCAGCATCAATCTGTGCGCAGTTGATTTGAGCGAGGTCGATCTAAGCGCAGTGGATTTGAGCGCAGTTGATTTGAGCGCAATTGATTTGAGCGCAACGAATTCATTCGCACTGCTGTGAGTGTGGAGTGTGAGATAGAGGAAGAGTAAATTCCCCCACCTATCCTTCGATCGCAGACTACTCGACCGACAAACAAAGTACGGTTGCTCGGTGGAATATGGAGAGGAGAAACCCAACCTGACCTACCCTCATCAAAAACATTTCTCCTTCTCGAGCCAAGCTATGTCCCTTCGTCTGATTCATCGAGGGAATGTCGTCAACGAGGTATCTCATGCCGTCGTCCAAATTCTCCTCTCCATATTACCCCGAGCAACCGTACTTTCTCTTTTCATCGTTTCCTCTTCCTCCATATCATATTCTACATACACAGCAGCGCGAGTGAATTCGTTGCGCTCAAATCAAGTGCGCTCAAATCAAGCGCGCTCAAATCAAGTGCGCTCAAATCGACTGCGCTCAAATCAACTGCGCTCTAATCGACTGACACGGTCGAGGCGGACCCTGTGATACCACCGTTTGGACTTATACTACAAGAGGGAATACTCTGGTCTGGATCTGGAATCCTCCTGTAGACGCCGTCGTGGCCGCTCTCTCTTGTGCTCGGTTCGTTGTCTCTCAAACGCTGTGAGACACCTGACTGCCGACCGACTGTCGGCTGCCCACCGGCATCGCCACTGCCGGCGCATGCGCAGTGGGCCGGTCGCACGGAGAGAACAGCACGCGGCGTACAGTTGAGGATGTACTTTATTCGGTATTTATCAATAAACTCTGAAGCACTCTGCCGAGTGCGTGACACTCCCGGCCAAATTCTCAATTTACACTGGTTTCCTGCCTAGAGCACTTTTGACACATTTTGGTGACCCGAGATGGTCGACCGGAACTTGAGAATTTGAGTATCTAGAACTAGCGCGTGGTGCAACCGAGACTTCCGAAATTCGAGCGATTGAGGTCTTGAACCCGACACGGGATGAGCCTTAACGAGACGGAAATCTCGCCAATTCTGAGAGGACACCGACATTTTCCCTTTCTCACGGACTGAAACTCTGGCTTTTCCGAACTTCCGAAATCATTCCCCGAGTCGTTTTGTGACCCTGCACCACGCGATGTCTCTATCGAGTTTCGAGCGCAGCCCGTTGGGCGTCTTCGTTGTTTCGTTGTCCGTGTCCGGACACTTCGCCGGGACCCCGTATGCCCACCTCCGGGCCGCCGCGAGACGCGTGTGGGACAATGCCACCCCGGAAACCCGCCAGCCCTTCTACGTGAGTGCCACCGTCGCCCGACGCCGCGGAACGCGGAACCCGCCCCCACTGCACGTCCCATCCGTGCTCGTCGATGCCGTCCACGCCGCGGTGGCGGACCTGCGAGAGGTGGGCCCGTCCAGCGGGCCGCCTGGAGCGGTGCCCCCACAACCCGCCGAGACCCCCGCGCCGGAGAGCTCCTCCACCCCAGAGTGTCCCACCAAGGAGGTGGGCACTCAGACCAACGGGTTCGAGATGGGGCTGGCGCGCAGCCGCCACCTGTCCCCGTTTGTCTGATTTGTAATATGTCTGGTGATTCCGAAAATATACTCGAATTTTCCTTTTGGAAGGCCGTCTTTTCCTTGTATAACTGACATCGTTCTTCCCTCTTCTGCCGCAGCTCACCCGATTAGACTTCCAGTGGGAATAGTAGCTGTATTGGTCGATTTAGAGTTTGGCCTGTGGCCGTCTTGATCAGGCAGGATCGCTTGCGTCGATCCGTTCTCTCCCCGCCGGAAAGACCGAGAACGCGACACAACGGCCAGTGCGCTCGCGAAGGATTTGCGTCCTTAAGGAGGCAAGTGTCGCCTACCGCTATCGGTCTGCGAGCCTCCGGTGGCCGAATGTGCGCGGAACGTAGGTAGGACAGATACTCTCCCCGGAACCGTTTCCACAGCGCGCGCAAAATTGACCGTTGGTGTTCCCAACGCTTTGAGTAGACTATTGCTGTCGCCGCTTCGCGGTCGTTCGCTTTTAACTTAGTTTCCGGGAGACCCTGTTTGGCTCTGTAGCCGTAGAGGAGATCCGCTGGGCAGAGAGCGCCCACTTCGTTGAGGTCGCCCTGAACTGCCGTGAGCGGTCTCTGGTTGACCATCGCCTCCACTTCTGCCAAGATTGTCTCCAGCTCCCGGAACGGTAACGAGTTTTTGCCCAAGATCTTCCTAAGTGGTCTTTTTACGCACTGCACCAAGCGTTCCCACCATCCGCCTTGCCAGGGAGCCCTGGCTGTGATGAATTCCCATTCTATTTCTGCGGAAGCTAGGTGGTGCTGAACGGCTGGCGACTTGACGTGCTCGAAGATGATCTTCAGCTCCTTGGCTGCTCTAACGAACGCGAGCCCGTTGTCGGACATGATTCTGGTGGTTCCGCTGAACCGGCTCAAGAATTTTCTCAATGCCAGCAAGAATTCGTATGTTGACAGGTCTGGAACCAATTGCAACTGGACTGCTCTCGTATTCGAGCACACGAATAGCAGTATGTACGACTTGGCGAGATCTCCGCTTGGGAGACGATAGCTGATTGGTCCCGCGTGATCTACTCCGCAAACCGTGAATGGAGGGGCTGTTGACAGCCTGAAACTCGGAATCGGGGGCGCTGGCTCCGCTGCCGCCTCGATCCTGAACAACATGCAAACTTTACAGTCTCTGAGGACTGCTTTGACTGCCTTGCGCGCCGCGAGAATGAAATACTTCTTCCTCAACATGCTCAATGTTGCCGCGACTCCGCCTACGTGGAAACATTTTTTCTCGTGGAAAAACCTGATGAGCAATCTGACGGCGTGCGCTTCCCCTTGAAGCACGATTGGATACCTTTCATCGTATCCCCACTCTTCGCCGCGTTCCAATCTGGAACGACACCTAATTAATCCTTCGGCATCCAGGAACGGTGCCAATTTGAACAGCTTGCTCTCTTTCTGGATTTCCTTACAGTCTGACTCCAGCTCTGCCCTAAACTGGCTTTTTTGGAGACTTTGGATTACTTTGACTGTTGCTCTCCATGCCTCGGTTGCTGAAACCGGAGCATCCCGCGGGGTTTGTCTCGCTGGCGAGTATCGGCTTGAAAGCCACCTGAGGATTCGCTCCGTGGAGTTGACCAGCACGCTCCAAGATGATAATCGGGAGCCCTCTAATATTGACTGATTTTGCTCTACCGTCAACATGCTGATCGCTTTTCTTTCTGACTCTATTTCGCTTTCGAAGAACTTGTTCAGTGAGTGCCTTTCTGTTGGCCGCCCTTTCTCTGCTAGCCAACTCGGCCCTTTAAGCCACATGGAACTGTATTCCTCTGACGCGATGTTTGCTCCGCGACTCAACAGGTCGGCCGGGTTCTGCGCGGAGGTGACGTAGTCCCACTCCGGCGCCGCT
Source organism: Phytoseiulus persimilis (assembly GCA_037576195.1). NCBI lineage: Eukaryota > Metazoa > Arthropoda > Arachnida > Mesostigmata > Phytoseiidae > Phytoseiulus > Phytoseiulus persimilis. Next base: position 30,382,036 of record CM075103.1, read on the forward strand.
GTCAGGGATTGAATTTCTCTCACTCTATTCGCTACGAAAACTTTCAGTCTGTCCGGCGACTCTCTGATCCAGTGTAGCGTCGGGGAGTTGTCGGACCAGTAATGGGTCGCCTCGAAATGATAATTGAGATACTGCTTAATCCTCGACCCCATTCTGGCCGCCATGACTGCCCCGACGAGCTCTAACTTATGAATCGAGTAGGTCGACTTTATTGGAACTACTCTCGCCTTTGAGGCGACGAAAAAGATCTGCGCGGCGCCGCGTTTCGACATTTCTCTGATGTATGCCACACATCCGAGTGCCGACAGGCTCGCGTCGCAGAACACGTGCAGTTCTCGGGTGACGTCGCGCTCGTTTGTGTTTATGTTCCGTTGTATGCGAAATTCCCGTGCGTGTTTGAGCGCGTCTGTAGTTTCTAAGAATTCTCTGCGAGTGTCTCCTGTCAGCTCTGTGTTCCAATCGAGTTTTTGTTTCCAGCATGTTTGTAGCAGTATTTTGGGTCTGACCGTGAGCGGAGAAATGAGACCGAGGGGATCGAAAATCTGTGCTGTGCCCTTCAATATGGTTCTCTTCGACGGAATGCTTGCTTCTAGAGTTTCTATCGCCGGCGCGACGTCTATGTGAAGCTGATCTGTTTTCTGGTTCCAACCTATTCCTAGGAATTTGAAATCCTCTTGATCGAAGGAGACCTGAACATCTGGGTCGCTGAGCGATCTTTCCATCTCTCGACCTAACGCTGAACTATTTGTTGCCCATTTCCGCAGCCTGAAGCCTCCCGTCTGGAACGCCTTGAACATGAACTTGAAACACTCCGCGCCTTCGTTTTCTGAATCTATTGTGAAGACCAGATCGTCCATGTAGAAATGTTGTTCTAAGTCTTTGAGAAAATGCGCTTTGTCTGGGTGTTGTTGCGCGAGGTGTCTGATGTGGTACGTCAACCCGGCGCAATGAATGAATTGCGACGCCGATGTCCCGAAGTCGAGCGTCGTGCTCCAAAACTCCTTGATCGGCGCCCGCGGATCGCTGCTAATTCCCGGGGCCCAAAAAAATCTCAAGAAAGTGCGGTGGTCGGGGCGGATCCTGTATTGCAGGAATGCTTTTTCAATGTCCGACACCACCGCGATCTCGTCCCTTCTAAATCTCAATAGGACCTTGAAAATGTCCGGCAATAGGTTTGGACCATCGTGGAGAACGTCGTTGAGCGCTGCCTCGTCTTTTCTGCGCGCGCCCGCGTCCTTCACGACTCTGACCTTTAGAAGCTTCTTCTCTGGGTCTCTCTTGACCACCGGCAGAATCGAGAGATAATGAACTAGTTCGCCCGGCCTTTTCGGTGATGCTAATTCCGCATAGCCTTTCCCTATGTACTGACTCATCTCTTCATCTACTGCCGCGAGGAGTTCTCTGTCTTTGGAAGCCTTGAGTAGAAATCTCTTTAAACTGCCTCGCGCGATATTCTCGTTGTCCCCCAGCGTTCTCAGATTCTCCTTGAAGGGGAGACTGACCATGTATCGGCCTTCTTCTAGCCTCTCCAGATTATTTTTGAAAAATTTTTGTAGTTCTGCCTCGACCGCGTCGCCCGACTCCTGGCCTGGATCTTCGATCCCCAGCAATTCTGTTGACCACAGAAGCTGTAGATCGGCTTTGATTTCCTCATGGAATGCTGACCTGTCGGCGGTCTTCGACTGCGCGTCTTCCGCTGAACCCAATACCGCTGGACTGGATGTAGTCGGTGCTGTGCCGGTTTCCGGTGTGCTAACCGCTGTTGCTGTTGCCATACTGACAACTTGTGCTGATCTTAGTCTGGTACCTGGCTGGTACAAATTTGCTGTCACGAAGACCTGCGACTGCGCGCCTCTGTTCCGCGACTCGTCCATTCCCGCCACTATCCAGCCGAAGATGGTTTCGTTCGCGACCATTCTGTTTTCGAAAACGCGCTCCGTTCCGCACTTAATTTTCGGTATGATATCCCAGCCCAAGAGAACGTCTATCTCACGCCTTCCTATGTTCTCGCCGTGGTCCGCCAATGGAGCGAGGTTCCACGATTCCGGCGACACCGGGAAGTGTCCCCGGGCTATTTCTGGAAGTTCTGTCGCCTCGAGTTCCACTGCCATCTCGCTGTTGAATCTGCTTTGAAGCCCGATGCGGTACACGTTGTGCTTCTTGAAGCTGGATACGTTTCCGCCTATCGTGATCATTGCCAGGCTTTCCTGGTATACGGGTTTTAATCCGAGAGCCCTGACGACATGCTCTGATACGTAAGACCGCTCTGACCCCGAGTCCAGGAAGAATCTAAACACTTGTCTGCCTGAAGGGCAGTTCACCCAAACTAGACCGGTCTGAAAGAAAACTAGACCCTTCGGCGTCCTTTTAAGTTTGCCCGTGTCTATCTGGGTTGAGAGTGCCTCTGTTTGCTGCCCCGTTGCTCTGTCGGCGTTGCACATTATCGCGTAATGCCCTCGGTTGCACCTTTCGCACTTGACATTTCTGGCCCTGCATTTTTTCGCGAAATGGTTGCGCCTGAGGCACCTGAAACACGCGCTGTTTTTGTCGCAAAGTTCCTTCTTTTCTTCATACGATAATGATTTTCTACACGATTTTGACTCGTGTTTCGGGCTGGAGCAAAATATGCAAGAGTGGTCTACTGCTGCGTCCTTTGCGAGAAATCCAACGGTGCCCCTGCCTGGCTCGTGTTGACTACCTTTCCAGTTACCCGGTTTTGAGTGAAATTGCCTGTCTTTATCGCTAGAGCTGAAATCCCTACCGAAGCGGGAACTGTGGGGACTGCTTGGTCCCGGCTGGGCCGACGGACCGCAGGATCGTTTGATCTCTACCTCTCTCTCTAGGTACTCTAGAAGTAATTTAAGCTCGCTGTCCGAGCCGCCTGGCGCCGTCACGGTTTCGAAATTCTTTCTCGTGAACTCTTCGCTCATTACTCTGGGCAGGCATCTGAGGATGTCCTGCGCGACTGCCATGGAGATTGATTCGAAACTCTTCCCTAAGGATAGCAGCGCCTTGACGTTCTGGGACAGCGAGGATACAAAACGGAAGAACTTATCGTTCGCGTGTAGATCCCTGGCTGAACACAGTTTCCGAATTTCCTGGAGATGCTCTTTTTCGGCTGCGCGTTGGCATCCGAACTTCTTTTCGATGATTCTGACTGCTTCATCGTACTGGTCCGGGCTGAATTCCAAGTGTGCGATCTCGAAGGATGGGGGTCCTTGCAGCGCCTCCTTCAATAGCGTGAATTTCCCGATGGGGTCCATCCCCCTCTTGTGGACATGGACGTTGAAAAGTTGCCACCACTCCCGAAACCCCTTTAGGTCGCCCGTGAACTTCGGTAGTTTGAAGTGCCTGCTTGCAGTCTGGCACGCGTGGGTTGGTGCTGGCATCTTCGGCCCGTGATCTGGTGCTTCCTTCGACCGGCTCGCATGCGCTGCTGCCGTTTTCTTCTTCAGGAAACTTACGGTGCGAGCGTACTGTTTGTCGTAAGCTGCAACCCGCTCCATCGCGTCGTCGAATTGGGCGATGGCGCATTTGACGAGTAGCGGGGTGATCTGGGAGTTGAGTGAGCGCAACTCCGAGTAGATGTCATCGAATTCTTGCCACTCCGCGTCAATCTGTTCCTCTGGCACCTCAACCTCCGTCTTCGCCTCGAGGTCCCTAGCTTTCTTCGTGAATCTGGTTCTGACGTTCCGTCGCACCTTGATCAATGTGGTGAACTCTGTCTGTTCCTCGACGGTTGGGACTCGGGACCTGAGCTGTGACTCGGCATCCAGCTCGAGCTGATCGGCGTCCTCCAAGGGTGTGGATGCCATCGTCAAGACTGACTCCGGAACCTCTCGCGGCCGTGACAGTGTCGGCGCGTTGAGCCTCGGAATAGCAACTCAACGAACTGGACTCGCCTTGGTAATGAAATCCAGCCGCCTGGGGTGGTTGCACTTGAAGCACTGCCGCTGGACACTGAATGCGGGTTGCGCGCGTGAGGGACGCCCTCGCTGACGCAGCACTTTTGAAGTTGTCGGAACCTGGATATTTCCCCGAAATATCCGCTGCGAGTCTCACGTAGGACTGTGAGGACTCCTCGATAGCTGATTGCCCTCTTCGGCCGTCTGGATGAACTGAATAATGCGACGAACTCTGTCCGAGGTCACGCCGTCTGACTCGGCGGATCTGGAATCCTGGTTGACGCTTCTTCTTGAGACTGGCTGGGGTCGCTTAACTCGCTGCCACCATGTGATACCACCGTTTGGACTTATACTACAAGAGGGAATACTCTGGTCTGGATCTGGAATCCTCCTGTAGACGCCGTCGTGGCCGCTCTCTCTTGTGCTCGGTGCGTTGTCTCTCAAACGCTGTGAGACACCTGACTGCCGACCGACTGTCGGCTGCCCACCGGCATCGCCACTGCCGGCGCATGCGCAGTGGGCCGGTCGCACGGAGAGAACAGCACGCGGCGTACAGTTGAGGATGTACTTTATTCGGTATTTATCAATAAACTCTGAAGCACTCTGTCGAGTGCGTGACAGACCCTAACCTATCTCGAACCGGTGGCGGCTCCTATAAAATGCCAGGACCCCGCAGTGGAGCCGTTTTCGTTCGTTAACGCTTCAGGATGAAATCTTTCCCGCACTTCAATCAGGATTTCTCTTCGTCGCAAACCTACAATAAGCATTCTGTCAATATGGACCCTGTGTCCATGTTCACTCCGGCGAACGACGGAAACTTGGGTGGTTCCGAGTGGGGGTTCAGGTCAGCTTACCATCTACAGTCCTATAAACCGCTGAGAATCTTGGAGCTTCCGAGGACTTCTGCACGACATCGGCCGGAACAACCTCTCGGTACCCGGAAAACGGTCTCGCGCCTCCACAGTCCCTCGAGCAGTCATCGAGCATATGGCCTGAGATACTGCCGTTGCAAAAGGCCCAGAACGCTAATCCGGAACTCCGAGGAAATTCCGGGATGAGCCACGGTGCAGCATCCGAGGGCTTCCACTCGATCTCGGCCGGAACAGCTGCTGGGTACCCGGAGAATGGCAGCTGGCCTTCTCAGTCCTTCAGCCACTCATCAAGCATGTGGCTGGAGATGCCGCCGGTGCAAGTGACCCGGAACGTGTTGAAATATCACTCTGTTCCTGGTATCTGAAACACGTCTTAGTTCAGACGATCATCTTAGTGTATACAGGGACGGTAATACAGTGCCGTGGGCGACAAGCCCTTACTGGGAGATACAGTACAGCAGTATCTAAGAATTGTGAGTAACTCTGAGCCGAAGGCCCTCCGCCTTCGGCTCATGCAAACCCACACTCTCGTTTGGGTACACATACACACAATAAAGGCAAGGCCCAATAGGAGTTGAGTAAGAGTAACAGACCCCTGTCTCTTTATTTCGTGCCGTGATCTTTCAGACCACAGACTGTACTTCCAGATTGAGTGTCCACCGACTGAGCACAGTGGACTAAAATCCAACATTCGTTATTGCGCACGACGAACCTACGGACACGACGTCTCGGAAAGTACATTGTGAAAGTGTGTGACTCTCTAGTGTGGTGTCTCATCAGTGCACGCTCTAACATCGAAGATGGACCCAATGGAGAGTCCCCGAGTACCGGAAGATTCCACCAGCTCCCACGGCTATAGTGACTTAGGTGACGACATGCGAGGACCCTCAAGAAGATACACTGACGGCCTGAAAGAAGACAACAAGGAGGATGTAGGCTTCAACGCACTCGACATCGGGACAAAACACCGAGAACTCGTCGTTCTGAAACTTGATGGCTCGAATTTTACAGCATGGAAAGTAATGATTTACGCAGCGTTGGATGCAGACCCGTATGCCCTCGATGTAACAACCGGGAAGCTGATTCCACCTCCACCGCGAACAGACCCCAAGGAGGCGGCCATACAACAACAGAAGTATGAGGCAGGAGACCGAGCGGGAAGGTGTACCCTATTTGCATCAATCCAAACGGCCCTGGCGGTCTCCCTTTTCTCCGACGACGCAGCTGTCATCGAAGCCACTGAAATGTGGAGACTGATTACTGAGAAGTTAAAAGCTACCAGCGGAGGACTGAAACAGTTGGCCCTCACCAAACTCATGGGCTACAAATATCAGCAAAACAAATCAGCCGGAGACAACCTGTTCCGTTTCAAACAGATTACGGGACACAACGAGACACTAGGGATAAAGGTCCCACAGGACATGAGGATCACCATACTTCTGGCCAGCCTTCCGTCATCATGGGAACCTCTCAAACAAGCGTTCACAGCCAGGGAGGACTCAGCAAAATTTCTGACTCATCTCATGGCAGCCATCGAGAGCGAAGCCCTCCGACGTGGCAACCACGACGTAAATGAGGTAACGGCTTCGTTCTCCAAGCTCCATACTTTCTATGGAAGACGACGCCGGAACACCTACCATCGAAAGACCAGCGTCAATAGGACCACCACGAGCACCACCGAGAGGACCTGTTACAACTGTGGACGATCAAGTCATCTGATTGCTCAGTGTCGGGCTCCTCGACAGAACAAGAACCCAGGACAGGCTCAACGACAAACAACTCGCTCCAGAGCCAACCAGGGTGGACGACGACCATTCAACCGCCGACAAAAACAAGGGCAGGCAAGTGCCAACCACACCCTAGTGCGTGCCATCGAAGCCCTCAACTGCGAGATAGCGGTGGTAGAATCACACTCTGTCACCATCGACAACCAATATCTCGTTGATAGCGGATCCAACTTTCATATGACCCACAGCAGGGATAATATGATCAACTACACGCCCTACTCTCAGCCACGGGAGATCAGACTAGGCGGTTCCAGGACCCTAAGCTCACCAGGCTACGGAACTGTTGGTGTTGGTCTCATGGTGAATGGAACTCCATGCACCATACTGCTGAAGGAGGTGCTGTACGTTCCAAGGCTACGCAACAACCTCCTGTCGGCTTCCAAACTCGCGGATGACGGTTTTGACATCAGTATCAAACCTGAGAAGATCATCATCTCCCGCGACGGTCACAGCATTTTTGCCAAGCGCAAAAATGGTCTCTACATCATCTCCGCAACCTACATCGCGGAGGGAAACCGGGCCGAAGATAAAAAGAAGGTCAGCCTACTCGAAGTTCACCGAAATTTTGCCCACATCAACGTAGGATGGCTCAAGCCAATGTTAGAGAGAGGAGGCCATGGAGTGAACTCTGATGGAGGTTCTGAATTCAAGAACAGCACAGTACAGTCACTCCTGAGGTCGACAGGTTGTGACCATTCGTATTCGGCACCGAGGACCCCGCAGCATAATTCGATTTCGGAAAGATTAAATCGAACGTTGCCAAACCTCGCCAGAACTATGATCATTGACAGTGAGTTACAAAAGCCTGTTTGGGCTGAGGCTGTGAATTTCGCGACGCACTGCCTCAACATCACGAAGTTCAATGATCTGGTTGGTGAAACTCAATTTGAGATGATCACGGGCGAGAAACCATACATCAAACGCACTCGAAGATTTGGCACAAGATGTTGCTTTTACAACATCCAACCAACAAAGGACCAGCTGGATCAACGAGCATTCGCTGGAGCAATTGTTGGCATCGATGTAGACGGACTAAGCTACAGAGTCCTTGAATTAGGGACAAGGAACATCCGTCGGATCCGTGACATCATAGTGAAGGAACCCTCACCTATACCTGAAGGCGCTAACAAACTCCCACTACTACCGGAAGTGCCAGGATCATCAGACATCAACAAACCTTTGCAGTCCAAAGAAGAAAGTGATCCCACATTAGAAGATCTCAGCGAACCAACACCCGAAGACTTAAACGATTCAGGCACTGCAGAAGATGAAGAATGGAGCGGAGAAAGGAATGTGGATGAAGAATTAGGGGTAGCTGTTGATCATGAATCCAGCCACCCCTCTCCGCCTGCCACAAGTCCGCGCGGACACGCCAAGAGGAATCTTGCACCGGCAAGGATGGACAAAGTCGAGGGACGCAAGTATAATTCACGTGATTGGAGTACTCTTAAGAAGCCGGCTCGCTAAGGGGCAGGCTCGGCCGACCATGCCTCGTGTAGTTATACGACCTCTCAGACTAGCCAACATTATCAGAATTAAATCTGAACCTTCTTAAGACTCAAGCCCACCGCCCGCAATGGGATTTGCGAGGCGATAGGGAGTGTTACTGAAGCAATACTTAATGTGATTCCGGGACACTCCTGAGGGCTGGCTGTGAGGTTCAGCCGGAAAAAAAAAAAAAAAAGATGTTGGCTAGTCTTTTTTGTTTTATTGCCAGAGGAATACCAGGAGCCACGATTCACTCGATTTCCATCGCCAACTATCTCAGAGATGATCGGCGAAGTGAGCTCAGACTCATTCGATGAAGGGAGAACCTCGAAAGAATTCCGAATGCAGAGTATGGAATCCTACCCACTGGTCTTTGAACGAGCAGCGACTCCTTCCTTTCGAGTCGGCAAGAATCGAGTTGGGAGTCAGAGCCTCCCCAGAAATCGGCTTTGCGCCTTGAGTGCACAGAGTCTTGAGACTCCTCACCCGAGGGCGTGTCCAGGCGGTGCTACTCGATTTGAGCGCGGATCGATTCAAGCGCAGCATCAATCTGTGCGCAGTTTATTTGAGCGAGGTCGATCTAAGCGCAGTGGATTTGAGCGCAGTTGATTTGAGCGCAACGAATTCATTCGCACTGCTGTGAGTGTGGAGTGTGAGATAGAGGAAGAGTAAATTTCCCCACCTATCCTTCGATCGCAGACTACTCGACCGACAAACAAAGTACGGTTGCTCGGTGGAATATGGAGAGGAGAAACCCAACCTGACCTACCCTCATCAAAAACATTTCTCCTTCTCGAGCCAAGCTATGTCCCTTCGTCTGATTCATCGAGGGAATGTCGTCAACGAGGTATCTCATGCCGTCGTCCAAATTCTCCTCTCCATATTACCCCGAGCAACCGTACTTTCTCTTTTCATCGTTTCCTCTTCCTCCATATCATATTCTACATACACAGCAGCGCGAGTGAATTCGTTGCGCTCAAATCAAGTGCGCTCAAATCAAGCGCGCTCAAATCAAGTGCGCTCAAATCGACTGCGCTCAAATCAACTGCGCTCTAATCGACTGACACGGTCGAGGCGGACCCTAACCTATCTCGAACCGGTGGCGGCTCCTATAAAATGCCAGGACCCCGCAGTGGAGCCGTTTTCGTTCGTTAACGCTTCAGGATGAAATCTTTCCCGCACTTCAATCAGGATTTCTCTTCGTCGCAAACCTACAATAAGCATTCTGTCAATATGGACCCTGTGTCCATGTCCACTCCGGCGAACGACGGAAACTTGGGTGGTTCCGAGTAGGGGTTCAGGTCAGCTTACCATCTACAGTCCTATAAACCGCTGAGAATCTTGGAGCTTCCGAGGACTTCTGCACGACATCGGCCGGAACAACCTCTCGGTACCCGGAAAACGGTCTCGCGCCTCCACAGTCCCTCGAGCAGTCATCGAGCATATGGCCTGAGATACTGCCGTTGCAAAAGGCCCAGAACGCTAATCCGGAACTCCGAGGAAATCCCGGGATGAGCCACGGTGCAGCATCCGAGGGCTTCCACTCGATCTCGGCCGGAACAGCTGCTGGGTACCCGGAGAATGGCAGCTGGCCTTCTCAGTCCTTCAGCCACTCATCAAGCATGTGGCTGGAGATGCCGCCGGTGCAAGTGACCCGGAACGTGTTGAAATATCACTCTGTTTCTGGTATCTGAAACACGTCTTAGTTCAGACGATCATCTTAGTGTATACAGGGACGGTAATACAGTACCGTGGGCGACAAGCCCTTACTGGGAGATACAGTACAGCAGTATCTAAGAATTGTGAGTAACTCTGAGCCGAAGGCCCTCCGCCTTCGGCTCATGCAAACCCACACTCTCGTTTGGGTACACATACACACAATAAAGGCAAGGCCCAATAGGAGTTGAGTAAGAGTAACAGACCCCTGTCTCTTTATTTCGTGCCGTGATCTTTCAGACCACAGACTGTACTTCCAGATTGAGTGTCCACCGACTGAGCACAGTGGACTAAAATCCAACATTCGTTATTGCGCACGACGAACCTACGGACACGACGTCTCGGAAAGTACATTGTGAAAGTGTGTGACTCTCTAGTGTGGTGTCTCATCAGTGCACGCTCTAACATCGAAGATGGACCCAATGGAGAGTCCCCGAGTACCGGAAGATTCCACCAGCTCCCACGGCTATAGTGACTTAGGTGACGACATGCGAGGACCCTCAAGAAGATACACTGACGGCCTGAAAGAAGACAACAAGGAGGATGTAGGCTTCAACGCACTCGACATCGGGACAAAACACCGAGAACTCGTCGTTCTGAAACTTGATGGCTCGAATTTTACAGCATGGAAAGTAATGATTTACGCAGCGTTGGATGCAGACCCGTATGCCCTCGATGTAACCACCGGGAAGCTGATTCCACCTCCACCGGGAACAGACCCCAAGGAGGCGGCCATACAACAACAGAAGTATGAGGCAGGAGACCGAGCGGGAAGGTGTACCCTATTTGCATCAATCCAAACGGCCCTGGCGGTCTCCCTTTTCTCCGACGACGCAGCTGTCATCGAAGCCACTGAAATGTGGAGACTGATTACTGAGAAGTTAAAAGCTACCAGCGGAGGACTGAAACAGTTGGCCCTCACCAAACTCATGGGCTACAAATATCAGCAAAACAAATCAGCCGGAGACAACCTGTTCCGTTTCAAACAGATTACGGGACACAACGAGACACTAGGGATAAAGGTCCCACAGGACATGAGGATCACCATACTTCTGGCCAGCCTTCCGTCATCATGGGAACCTTTCAAACAAGCGTTCACAGCCAGGGAGGACTCAGCAAAATTTCTGACTCATCTCATGGCAGCCATCGAGAGCGAAGCCCTCCGACGTGGCAACCACGACGTAAATGAGGTAACGGCTTCGTTCTCCAAGCTCCATACTTTCTATGGAAGACGACGCCGGAACACCTACCATCGGAAGACCAGCGTCAATAGGACCACCACGAGCACCACCGAGAGGACCTGTTACAACTGTGGACAATCAAGTCATCTGATTGCTCAGTGTCGGGCTCCTCGACAGAACAAGAACCCAGGACAGGCTCAACGACAAACAACTCGCTCCAGAGCCAACCAGGGTGGACGACGACCATTCAACCGCCGACAAAAACAAGGGCAGGCAAGTGCCAACCACACCCTAGTGCGTGCCATCGAAGCCCTCAACTGCGAGATAGCGGTGGTAGAATCACACTCTGTCACCATCGACAACCAATATCTCGTTGATAGCGGATCCAACTTTCATATGACCCACAGCAGGGATAATATGATCAACTACACGCCCTACTCTCAGCCACGGGAGATCAGACTAGGCGGTTCCAGGACCCTAAGCTCACCAGGCTACGGAACTGTTGGTGTTGGTCTCATGGTGAATGGAACTCCATGCACCATACTGCTGAAGGAGGTGCTGTACGTTCCAAGGCTACGCAACAACCTCCTGTCGGCTTCCAAACTCGCGGATGACGGTTTTGACATCAGTATCAAACCTGAGAAGATCATCATCTCCCGCGACGGTCACAGCATTTTTGCCAAGCGCAAAAATGGTCTCTACATCATCTCCGCAACCTACATCGCGGAGGGAAACCGGGCCGAAGATAGAAAGAAGGTCAGCCTACTCGAAGTTCACCGAAATTTTGCCCACATCAACGTAGGATGGCTCAAGCCAATGTTAGAGAGAGGAGGCCATGGAGTGAACTCTGATGGAGGTTCTGAATTCAAGAACAGCACAGTACAGTCACTCCTGAGGTCGACAGGTTGTGACCATTCGTATTCGGCACCGAGAACCCCGCAGCATAATTCGATTTCGGAAAGATTAAATCGAACGTTGCCAAACCTCGCCAGAACTATGATCATTGACAGTGAGTTACAAAAGCCTGTTTGGGCTGAGGCTGTGAATTTCGCGACGCACTGCCTCAACATCACGAAGTTCAATGATCTGGTTGGTGAAACTCAATTTGAGATGATCACGGGCGAGAAACCATACATCAAACGCACTCGAAGATTTGGCACAAGATGTTGCTTTTACAACATCCAACCAACAAAGGACCAGCTAGATCAACGAGCATTCGCTGGAGCAATTGTTGGCATCGATGTAGACGGACTAAGCTACAGAGTCCTTGAATTAGGGACAAGGAACATCCGTCGGATCCGTGACATCATAGTGAAGGAACCCTCACCTATACCTGAAGGCGCTAACAAACTCCCACTACTACCGGAAGTGCCAGGATCATCAGACATCAACAAACCTTTGCAGTCCAGAGAAGAAAGTGATCCCACATTAGAAGATCTCAGCGAACCAACACCCGAAGACTCAAACGATTCAGGCACTGCAGAAGATGAAGAATGGAGCGGAGAAAGGAATGTGGATGAAGAATTAGGGGTAGCTGTTGATCATGAATCCAGCCACCCCTCTCCGCCTGCCACAAGTCCGCGCGGACACGCCAAGAGGAATCTTGTACCGGCAAGGATGGACAAAGTCGAGGGACGCAAGTATAATTTACTTGATTGGAGTACTCTTAAGAAGCCGGCTCGCTAAGGGGCAGGCTCGGCCGACCATGCCTCGTGTAGTTATACGACCTCTCAGACTAGCCAACATTATCAGAATTAAATCTGAACCATCTTAAGACTCAAGCCCACCGCCCGCAATGGGATTTGCGAGGCGATAGGGAGTGTTACTGAAGCAATACTTAATGTGATTCCGGGACACTCCTGAGGGCTGGCTGTGAGGTTCAGCCGGAAAAAAAAAAAAAAAGATGTTGGCTAGTCTTTTTTGTTTTCCGGCTGAACCTCTCAGCCAGCCCTCAGGAGTGTCCCGGAATCACATTAAGTATTGCTTCAGTAACACTCCCTATCGCCTCGCAAATCCCATCGCGGGCGGTGGGCTTGGGTCTTAAGATGGTTCAGATTCCATTCTGATATGAATTAAATCCTCTTTTACCACATAAGAAATTTCTGTCCCGCGATTGCTATTATAGCTTAGCGTGGCACCCAGTGTTGGTTTATGCCACCCGGCCAGCGAGCGGGGAGATGAATGGTTAGCAGCGATGGCTTTGGAACTAGAATCGTTCCGATCCAACCAGGCTCATAAGCTGGTTGAGCCGGCTCCAGGACAGCATGTCCTGTCGAACCGATGGGTGTTCACCTTGAAGGCTGACAAGGATGGGAACATCATCAAAAGAAAGGCGAGACTTGTGGTTCGTGGCTGTGCCCAGCGACCAGGTCTCGACTACGAGAGTTTTTTCAGCCCTGTAGCTAGATTTGAAACGATAAGACTCGTACTCTCAGTAGCAGCCAGGGAACATCTCTTTCTCACTCAGGCAGATGTCTGCACCGCATTCCTCTCAGCTCCTCTGGACAGGAAACTCTACATGCGGCAGCCAGCCGGCTCTGAGGACGGTAGCAAAAGAGTTTGTGAGCTTTTGAAAGCGGTCTACGGGACCGTCCAAGCTCCTAAATGCTTCAATAAGAAATTGAGCGACACTCTGCTTAGTTTGAGGACAATAAAATTGGAAAGAAGCAAGCAGGATCCATGCCTGTACTTCCCAAATCCCCCTCGAAGAGTTTTCATCCTAATCTATGTGAATGACTGCCTGATTGGTTCACATGACGAACAACTGACCAAGGCAATACTCAAAGAACTCCAGAAAACATCCGAACTCACGTTCAAGCCTCTGGAATTCCTCTTGGGACTGAGAGTCAACATCTCACCAGACCGAGGGAGGATTCAAATCAATCAAGCCCAATACATAGCTGAGATTCTAGAACGTTTCAAAATGACTGACTGTAAGGTGTCACCCATCCCAATTGATGCTACATCTTAGTCAGCATTTGAGGGAGAAATAGACTTGAATCTGAAGTATCGAGAGCTTGTGGGGGCCTTGATGTTTGCCTCTATAGCAAGCCGCGGAGATATCCGCTATGCGGTCGGTTTCATTTCAAGATATTTGGACAAGCCAACAAGTCATCTTTGGAATACCGGTTTGAAAGGATTACGATACCTTTCCGGTACAAGAAACTTTGGTCCAACGTATCTTGGTGAAACCCACGGCCGACTCGACGCATACTGCGATGCGGACTGGGCAGGTTGCAAAACAACGCGTAGGAGTACAAGCGGCTCAGCCATTCTTTTTGGCGGAGCAATGGTAATTTGGTCATCACAACGCCAAAGTTGTGTAACCCTCAGTAGCATGGAGAGTGAAATAGTCGCGTGCAGTGGAATGGCAAAGTCTTGCCTCTGGTTTACCAGACTACTCCATGAAGTCGGATAACCTGTGAAGCCCGTATTGCACATCGACAACATTGGTTGTATCCAGCTCTTCACTGAAGCCCAGGTAACAAAACGGTCAAAGCACATTGAGGCTAGGCATTTTTGACTCAAGGAGAAGATAGAGGACGGTGATTTCAAAATAGAACATTGCCCTTCTGACGAAAATATATCTGATCTTGGTACGAAGGCCCTGGCAGAAACTCACTTCGTTCGTTTACGATCCTTAGCTGGCATTCTGAATCATGCTACAGATACACGTCATCGGTATTCTCCTGCTGGCGGCAACGACCGTCGCGTTCTCCCAGTACGGCACTGATTGTTTGCCGTGGTGTATCCAACAGAAAATACCATGCATGATATCCGAACTGAGCCCAGTCCATTTCCCGATCGACTGTTTCGATTCAACGGCCACCTGTATAGAGAGTGCATCACAAACAGTGGCCTGTCTACTACCAAACGGAACAACTGTTGGTGGTGAAGATATTTGGATAGCATACTACAATTACACTCATCCGATACCACCGGCACCTGTTCCACACAACGGAACGAGTTTCCTCCAGATCTACGCGGCAGTCGTAACGTAACAACACTATTGCTTGTTTACGGCACAACGTGCTGCATCCGATGCATGCTCCAAACATGGCGTCGGAGACGCTACCAACAACTCAGTCAGAACGAGGTCTCCTCCTCTCACCCCGGCATGGCGGCAGCCACCGGCTCGCCATATCAACCCACGGTAGATGAGGCATAGCTGAACTCACTCTGCACATCCGACGAATTTCACCAATAAAGATTCCTTCTAAACAACATAAAATTTATTCCTTAAGCGGTCAATTTCATGTAGTTCCCGCAAGATTGATTAAACATCTCATGCTCCATGGCAGAAGCGAATTTCTCAATTCCACTGTATGGTTGGACGGAGATTACACTTGTCAAAGGTGTCGATCTCCTAACCAGTATACAGACTCTGTCAAGAATCGAAATAAATGACCGATTATAGTGAATCTTTTTACAATCATACCTAGCACCGGGAATCGGAAAATCTATTGGTGCGATAGTCGTGGGTAGAAGAGAGGTTGTGGTTGAGGAGGATCTGCCCTCTGTACTGGACCTCATCTGCGAGTCCTCAGTGCTCAAAGCACTAGTTGTTGATTTGTGGGTGACGGGACTGGTCGACGAGGCCATGGTCAAAGGCCGTGAAGTTGTTGTTCCCAGTGCGGTCTTCACGGCTTTTGGAGTTGAGGATGGTCGCCGAGTGGTTTTGGTAGTTGTAGCTTTACTCACACTTGAATTCGAAACTACCGGCCTCGAATCCAAAGCTACCAGCTCGAACTCTACCTCTCTCAGATCACTTCTCTCCGTGGTCCTAGCTACAATGGCCCCGGGACTCGAGAGAAACCCAGCGCTAACGGACTGGACCACACTGGGAGCAATCGAATCTGATGAGGGAGTCCAACTCGAGTTAGTCCTAGAGGACGCCACGATCGATGTCAGTCGATTGAAATTGGTGCTCTTGAGGATAGGAGACGACGAGGCGGGAGATAGAACGGAAAACGAGCGTAGAGATGACGAAGAAAAGGACGGGAACACGAGTGTCGACTCAGGACTAAGATTGGCCACTGACCGAGTCGAATAATCTCGATCCCATCCTCGCGACGTCGGTATAGAAGTGACCAACGGGATGGAGTGGCTAGCCTGAAGAGCAACAAACCGCGAACGAAAAGCTCGGCGAGAAAGAAGCGCTGCAGACTGTTGATCCAGAAAAGCTAATCGGGACCTTCTACGGTGACTTTCTGGCATATTCCATTCTGACCGTGCGCGATCCCTTGCTGATCGTAACAACTCAGGCTCGGTTGTCCTTCTTGACACGGATTCTGAGGGAAGACTGACCTTCAGGGTACGTGTCGGGGCAATAAGTTCATGGTATACAAATTCACTGATTTCTGTTGTGATACCCGGAGAAGGTGAGAAAAGAACAGTCGAAGGACGACCGTGCTCTGTTGATATCTCTTGCCACTGTGGACTCATGGTCTCAGCCACTGATGAGCTCCAGTGAAACTGACATGAGCATGGTGATTCTGAGTTTGATGTAGATGAATATCCTATCTGGTCATTCGGACTAATAACTCCCAAACTTGGAGTAGAAAGCAAGCAACATATCCTTTGAAGAACGGACTGGATGGCTGTTAGAGACGTGTGGTAAAGATGTGTGGGAAAAATAAGTGTCCTGAAGTGTTGAAGCTATTACTCGCACACCTAGCCCCAAAACACCAAGGGCTGCACATAACATCACGAATCCCCACATAAACCATGATACTCGGGAACTCAATGTTCACTGTCTGATAAACATGAACGAAGTGATCCAATAACGGTTCGACTCAAACACCTTCAGCGAGCCAAAGGAAAGGAGCTTGATGAGGGAATGCACCGAAGAAGAATATCAAGAAACCACAAGCCAGCTAGTCTGTATCCATTGGAATATGTTTATAATCAATAACAGCCCAAGGCTGAAAGTTCACACCAATGACGGCATCGGATGAAAGGGACACAAACACCGATGTTGGCCGTCTGAATGGAAAAGAAAAAGGAAAACGGTTGAGAATAACCGAAGTGCTGAATCAATCAGAGGAGGAAGGAGAAAAGCTGTTTCTTCTCCTTTAGTTTGCCTTTGGGAAACGATTGCACCTGTGAACGTGTCCATTGGCAGGACACAATTTCGATGTTACGATACTGTGGCAGACTGCCATGCTTGACAGTGGCTATGGACCAGCGATCAACAGACACCGGTTATCGTCCTTGTTGTGACAGAGCCACTTGTGTCCCACACGACGACACGAGTAGCTGAGAAGACCGAATCTGGATCGGTCTGGATCAAGCTGTTTGACAACAACCGCATATCGAATACGAGGGAACTCTCACCGGTGTACTCTCTGATATTCAATGATACCGTAATCGAGATCAAAGGAAAACGATCGCCCTCACCGCGCTGCCAGCTGCGTGCGATTCGGATGACTTCAACGCTAAGAGTCCGATCGGGAGGAACTTCCTTGGTCGCAAGCGGAGTTTGGCTCTCGACTTCGCTTGCTTTGTTGAATGTTCCTTCCTCCCTCTTTAGAGGAACTCATACTAGTGGGCGGTCGTCGATGTGCAAAGAGGTAGACAGGTTGAGTCATGGGGCTGGCTCAAGATCCTGTGCAAACGGCACGAGATCATCGCATAGGTATGAGGAGCGGTTCTCTCATCAAGGTCCATCGGTTGCTCGGCGAATTCGACCGGCCTTGGTCGAATTCGCCGGACTGGGTGTGGTCGTCGGAGGCTCTGGGATGTCATCATCATCCTCCGGAAGTGTCGCAGAATGCGAGACTTTCCTCCGATCAGTTGTTGAAACTGGAGGCAGTTCCAGGGTCGAAGATCTTCGTGTTGAGGCGGCGTAAATGAATAGTCCACCAGAAGCTGAAACAGAAGCCTAAATGATCAAGTGCCCGGTTCTATTAAATCGGTAGAGGCTAAATTTTTCTCTTTCCTGCCCAGCTACTCACTGATCATGAAGAACACGGCGAAGAACACCAAGGTCTTCCAGTTCAACACGGACGATGCCAGCCTCCTGAGACGAGTCTTTGGGGCCCGAGGATCGCTTGAATCTTCTGCCATGATCTGCTCGGCAGTAAGCTGGAATCGGGTTTCCGCTGGCGAATTAGAGCCAGCAAGTGAACCTTGAAATACCGAATCATGAATGAGGACAGAATGTTCCCGATCCCCTGGAAGTTCTTCCACCTCCAGGGTCAAGGTACCGATGGCGGTCGACTTCCGGACTGATTGACTCCTCAGCTCCCGGACAATGGTCTCCAGATTGATTATCCGGAGATTGTCCTGGTCAGAGTTCTGCTTCATTGTCGATGAGGGCAGCAGGGCTCCATTGATGGAGCCCTGCTGCTCTTCAACTCGGTCTTGAAAGTCGGCCAGAGAATCAACAACCTGCTTCATCGGAATCTGCGGAGTCACATACTTCGCGGAGGCATTGAGCTGAACCATGAGCTTGGAGAAATTCTCATCAATCGTGTCAATGCGACGTGCCAGTTGTTTCACTGTGTCACAGACACCAGTGAGCTGTCCCGGGTTCTCAGTTAGAGACACCATTTCGGTCCGATAGAACTCGAGATTTCTCTCGACTCTGCGAACCTGATCCATGGTTACCTTACAGACACTGCCCGCAAAGGCGGCTTCTTGTAGGGAAACGGTGACCAGACTTGAGTCAGGTTTCGGAACAACCTCCGAGGCTGTACCGACACAGGCCATCTCCTGATCTATCATGGTACGGCTGAACTGGGTTCTTCTCGCTGGGAACAGTATCCAATTAACGATGAACGGACAGCGGCACAGTCAAGAGCAGACTGACACAAGACTGAGTTTCAACCCTAATTTAAAGGAAGCCATCGAACATCGATGCGAGACTGTGGAGTTCAGCGATTCATTCCTAATCCTAATAAACCAATATTGACATTTGCTTTATGCTCTCAGATGTGAGACCGACTCGGAGCATTAATGTCGACAGAGGATGGAATTCGCTGGAAAAACATCCAGATCGCATCGAGATCCATGGATCCGAGAATCTCGACCAAGGTCTCGAAATAGACTGTTTATGGCTCCCAGATGCGCATAAACAAAGCTGCTCCGGATCAGCAACAGATGCAAAAACACAAAGGAAAATTGGTAAAAATACAGTTGAAGCTGTATCAAATTGGCTCCAATAAACATCAAAACATGCGGCTGAGATCACAAACACACCGCTCAGCGAGAACGCATAAATCGGAGCCGACTATCGAACTTTGGACATGAGCAGACTTTCTCCCCCAACCAAAATGATGATGATCCAAGGGGGAGCGGTCTGCGCTCCCACGATCTATAGCGAGTGAGATGCGGAGGCGGTTCTTTTCTTGTCTTCCGCCTAAAAACAGCTCTCACTAAAAAGCTGAGAAATAAAAGCTTGAGTCAAGCTGAGGTCCGAATTATTCCAATTCATACCAAAGTTCACGATGGTTCGTCCCCAAGCCATCCATTTCGGTAACCTCGAGAGTGATACGGGGGACGTTGTCATGCACAACATCAATGACACACGTATCCCCTGTTGGTGCAACGACAAGGGGTGTTCCCTGTCTGGATTCGACCACCAGGAATCAATCTTCCGAGGACCGTGGGTGGCCATCCCGTTCCGGAGTGGGTAACTCGCACGCTACCAATGGAAATACCCAGCAGTGCACTCAGTGGTTCGTGAGCACTGTAGCAGGCTGAACCGGAGAGCCGAGTTCCGGCCACGACCGAATTGCGGGATGATCCCGCAAAGACATCTCATCATCAGCGAGATGCCCACGAGATACGGAGCACGCCTCTCCGAAGATCTCTACCCAAAGATCTGGGCGGCCACCTCGGGCGACTGGAAGTTCCAGTTCAACCTCATTGCCCGAGGTCACATTCTGACACGACACCGTCAGGCCGTGATGAAAGCCATCATGAAGCATTCGAACGAGAGCACTCTGGTGGCAATCAACGACGAGATACAAAATGAACAACTCAGTTGCTTCATCAGAAGAAAGATGTTCAAAGCGATTCTACCTGAGGACTTTGTTCCCTTAGGTAAAAAGATTGAGTTCCATCCTAGGTACTAATCCTGGAAACTCTGGCAGTCGATGAACATAAAAGAAGAAAGCTACACGAAGTGGCAACGTGCCTGGGACGCTGCAACCACGGGAAGATGGACCCACTCATGCATACCAGATGTCAAGAGATGGTGCGAGAGAGATTTCGGCGAGTTAACCTACTACACGTCACAGTTCTTCACGGGCCACGGCAACTTCGAGAAGTATCTACACTTCATCAGGAAGAGACAGAGCCCGAAATGCGTGAACTGTGACAGCGCGGAAGAAGACGACGTACATCACACAGTGTTCGTTTGCCCGGCCTTTGCAGGGCAGAGAGTTGCTTTTGGGGCGACCACGGGGCCGGAGTTGGTTAAGAAGATGCTTGAATCGGAGGAAGAGTGGAACAAAACAAGCCGTAAAATAGCATGTATCCTCAAGAAGAAGGACGCGCTCATCCGGCAAATAACGACAGTCTCTACGGGCCGGGCTGGACCCCCGGCAGGCCAGACGTGAAAAGAATTTGTGACCCAGATAGCAGGAGAACAGAGTGTATAAGATAGGAATGCTCCTGGTGACCCGGAAGTAATGCAAACAACAGATTCCTGTGAACAGGTATCTCGGAAGTCCCCAGTCACCAGAGGGCGGAGATAGGTGTGTTTTTTAGAGGAATCACCTCAGTACCAGAAAGTTGGCGTACCTCTGGTCTCCGAAGGGATTTTTCACATCATACTCGATAATTATGAAAAAAAAAAAGTAGGAACACATAATAAAAGGAAACTGTTTCCCTTTCCACAGCTGTACAGGTGGTATTCAGGGCAGTGTTTTCCACATAATTTACCCACAACACGCGCCAAACAAACCTGGCAATAAACGTCTTTTGCAGCATAATAAAAGGAAATCGTTACGTAAACCCACTCGTACGAAGAACTCTTTCTTGGAACATAAAATACTTAATGGCCATAGGTGGATTCTGTACCCCCTCTGCATGTAAAACCAAACTAGTATAGAACCACAGACCTCACGCCTTAGCAGCGTTAGAGGTAGGACTGGACCTAGGTTTTGGTAGGGATAGAATCAGTAAAATTCAAGATCATATCTGAACTGACAGTTTCATCTTACAAGGGAACTATACGAAGTGTAACACCCAGATTTGAATTAAAGTGTGCCCATTTTGTAGTCCATGGTGGGTCATGTTCAGGCCCACAGTTAGTCGTCTTAAATGGGCCCGTGGTTTTTTTTTCTAGAGAGGTCCGAAATTCGAAAAAAAAGAGGTTTTCCGGCTTTCCCGGGCCGATTTACTCCCCTGGTCTTCATTGGTGACTCGAGTTTTCGACTCTGAATCAGTGACTGATGCAGGGAACACACAGCGAGATCGACTAAACACTCACTTCTTTCTCCTGGATCGTTCGCCACCGAGGGGCGGCACGATGAGAGACATCCTTGTGGTCATGATCGTGGATTACGCATGCGTGTACTTGCTTTAGCATAAAAGACAATCATGATCTCGTTGCCGGATTGGGTTTCATGAGACAACGAATACAAACAAAAATTTAACTGCAAATGGAGGGCTCTATGAGGCCCGAGATGGTACAAGCCCTGCTCAAAGAACTTCTCACGTCCATGGGCCTAGACGTCCTGAGGACGACGGAAGCAACTTCTATCGAGAGACATATGGCGCAAAAAATTTACGAAATGGTGCGGAGCTGCGAAGAGCAGGACGAAGTCTACATCGAGGAGACAGACGAGTTACACGAGTCGCATTACCATTCAAAAGAATACGAAGTGGTGTACGAAGACACGGCTGATGCATCCGACTTCATCACCTTTGAGTACATGTGCCAAGTTCTAGACTACATCGACGCCAACCAAAACCACACCTGGAAAACCATCAGAGCGAGGTTCCCGAGAGTGAAGCATCGGAATTATATCGGCAGATTCAGGACGTACAGGGAAAATCTCGGCAGCAGTCGTGAACGTTTCCTCAAAATCAGTCAACATTGCAAAGAGCGGTTTGATGACGCTCGGGCGAACGGACTCCTCATCCATGACCGCACTATTCGCATGTGGGCTCTAGAAAGAGCCCGGGAGCTGGGTCTGACAACATTCCAAGCGAGCCCAGGATGGATCGCGAAGTTCAAGAACATTTACCGTGTATCATCCAGGAAGATCGTCAAGACTGTGACGCACAGGCATCAACAATGTCACGGAGAAATCGTTGAAGAATCGAGGCGGCTCCTTCAAGACTTCGTTGAACATTTCAAATACGAGTTCGAACCCGCCGAAGTTTTCAACACAGATCAGTCTGGGTTCAACTATAATATATTGTTCATACAGGTCGGACGTTGTCTTACACCGGAGAGCGATCAACTGTTGCAAGCTTCAACAGTTCGAACGCTCTGGCCCACAGCTATACGATTCAACCGCTTCTGAATATGGATGGCCGCCTTGTTGGGAAATTGCTCATGAATTTACAGGAGAAAAGTGGGTCTTTCGGTCCGAACGTATCGAGAGATTTGCCAAACTTTTCAAATTTATATGTCACATGCTCCAAATCCGGGAAGCTCACGAAAGACTTGGTGCGTTGCTGGAGCTCCCAAGTGTTCTCTCCAGAAGTCGCGAAATTGCGTCGCGATCGATGTGTCTTATACGTGGATTCATGGGGTGGCCATCGAGATAGTGAGCTCTATCAAATGGCTAACGCTATCGTGCACGTGAAAATCTTCCCCAAAGGGTCGACGAGTATATTACAGCCGTTAGATTTGTACTGCTTCCGTCAGTGGAAGGATTTCGCGAAGCGGCTGACTGAACACAGCATGCTGCACGGCTTCCGGCTAGACGACCGGAACAGCGTGCTGAAGCTGCAGTCCCTCATCTACAACCAATTTCAGCATTCAGCCCTTAGGCCCTTGTGGCTTTATGCCTGGAAGAAGGCGGGCTTCAGCGAAACTTACATTCCTTTCCAGAGTTTGTCGCAGCTTCTCTTCAGCACCCAGGACAACTGCTCGACACTGGACTGTGCAAAGTTACCCTTCATAAGCTGCATCTACTGCCAGAAGGTCCTGTGTGCCAAATGTTTTTACATTGACTACCATTTCCATGCCGAGTCAGAGTAAAAAACTCGATCAAAAATTCAGTGAATTACAAGCAGAGATATTCTCGAGCATTGCTTCCCCGAGTTTTACTGATGACACCAAAAAAAAATCCGCACATGTGAGCTGAGTGATATGAAACGTGCGAAACACCCATTGAAAAATGCCTCATAGGTCCCCCAGAATCTTTCTTTTCGCTCTGACTCCGGTGAAACAGGATTTACTCGATCTCTCTGTGTGCTCCCTTCATCAGTCACTGATTCAGAGTCGAAAACTCGAGTCATCAATGAAGAGCATGGGCGTCAATCGGCCTTAGAAAGCCGGAAAACCCCTATTTTTTCGAATTTTGGACCTCTCTAGAAAAAAACCACGGGCCCATTCAAGACGACTAACTGTGGGCCTAAACATGACCCACCATGGACTACAAAATGGGCACACTTTAATTCAAATCTGGGTGTTACACTTCGTATAGTTCCCTTGTTAGGGAGGATGTTGAAATATCACTCTGTTTGTGGTATCTGAAACACGTCTTAGTTCAGACGATCATCTTAGGTAATACAGTACCGTGGGCGACAAGCCCTTACTGGGAGATACAGTACAGCAGTATCTCAGAATTGTAAGTAACCCTGAGCCGAAGGCCATCCGCCTTCGGCTCATGCAAACCCACACTCTCGTTTGGGTATATATACACACAATAAAGGCAAGGCCCATGAGGAGCTAAGTAAGAGTGATAAACCCCTGTCTCTTTATTCCGTGCCGTGATCTTCCAGACCACAGACTGTACTTCCAGATTGAGTGTCCACCGACTGAGCACAGTGGACTAAAATCCAACAGAACGCTAATACGGAACCCCAAGAAGCTTCCGAATTGTACCACGATCTGGCTTTCGAGGGCTCCCAACCGATTTTTGCCGGAACAGCCGCTTGGAAGTCGGAGGACAGCTCTTGGCCTCCTCAGTGCTTCGGTCAGTCATAGACTACGTGGCCTGGGGTGCCGCCGGCGCGAGTGAACCAGAACGCTCATCCGGAACCCCGAGGAACTGCCGGAATGAACAACGGTGAAACGTCCGAAGGCTTCCACCCGATATCGGCTGGAACAGTCACTGGGTGCTCGGCGATCTGTCCCGTGCCTTCTCAGTCCCTTGGCCAGTCATCGACTATGCGGCCCGGTATGCCGCCGGTGGAAGTGACCCAGAACGCTTATCCGACACCACGAGGAACATCCAGGGCTAAAAAAAGGAAAGCGATTTCCCGAGCAGCTGCTTCCGTAGATCAGTGCGCAGTTTGCGACGCTCCCGCCAATGGGAACATTACGGCGCGGTCTGCTGTGACGCCTGCAAGGGATTTTTCAAGCGTTCTGTGACATTGGACGAGACAGAAGACAGCGTTCCGTTCGAGTTTCGCCACCAGAACCTCTGCGTGGTGAACGCTGAGAACCGGAACAACTGTCGAGCTTGTCGGTTGAAGAAGTGCCGCAGGATGGGGCTGCGCCTACCCAGTGAGTTTCGTAAACTTGTTCATCCCCAATCGTCCTTCAGAACATTATATTTTGTTTTTTCCGGCTGAACCTCTCAGCCGGCCCTCAGAAGTGTCCCGGGATCACCTTTCGGTATTGCTTCAGTAACACTCACTATCGCCTCGCAAATCCCATTGCGGGCGGTGGGCCTGGGTCTTAAGATGGTTCAGGTTTAATCTATATATATAAAAGACACCGGCCGGTCTAACCTGTGATCCGAATAAACGCCGCGGCAGCGGCTTAGAGCTCGACGAAACCTCGCATACTCACGCAGAATCGGCCCCGAATGGTTATAGGCCGCCGGATACTTTTCTTGAAAACCTCTGGAAGCCGGAATACGGAAGAAACTTGACAACTTCCTTGTCGCCGGCCGCAGTATCTTCCAGTTCGAAAGGGCGCGCCTCGCCCAGCCGCTTCGGCTGTGGCTCTGTTTTCGGTATTTTTCGGTTAGGCGGGTTTCGAATGAAAACAACAAAACACGAAACTCCGGCATGCCGAGTTGGCGAGTGGGAAAGGGAAATGAGAGAGGAGGGACTCCAAAGAGACTTACCAGGCACTGGATTTTGCGTAGAGAACAAGTATGGGTCTCACCCAATCCCCCGCACTGCCCTGAGGCCGCTTGCTGTCAGTCTGCTCGCGTCGCTTCGCTCGCTCGCCAGGAACCTAACCTAACCTTACCCAATCCCCCGCACTGCCGTCAGGCCACTTGCTGTCAGTCTGCTCGCGTCGCTTCGCTCGCTCGCCAGGAACCTAACCTCACTCAATCCCCCCGCACTGCGATCAGGCCACTTGCTGTCAGTCTGCTCGCATCGCTCCGCTCGCTCGCCAGAAACCTAACCTAACCTCACTCAATCCCCCCGCTTTGCCATCAGGCCACTTGCTGTCAGTCTGTTTGCTTGGCTCCGCGCGCTCGCCAGTTCGAGTCCCTTGTCTCGCTTTCCGCGACGCCAGCGGGCCGCTTTCGTCTGCTACGGCTAGCACCAACTCGCTACCCGCCTAACCGACAAGAACCGTGTTTTCCACGGCTACAAACCGAGGAAACTCGGTGACTTTGTCGTTGCGTGTTGAAGAATTGCTCTGTCCGATAGGCCTATGCTCTGCACAGCGATTCAAGTGCGTTTGTTCGTTTATCGTGTCTGACAGCGCTCGCATCGAGCTGCTCGCTTCATGATGCTCGACCGTCGCTTGACGCCCTAGAGCCAGTGACGACACGGTGCACAGCGAGGAAACTCGATACGAGGAGTGCTCAGGTCGCCTTGCTTCCAAGCACGGTGAGGTTCACCTGCGACAGTCACCTCCACGGCCCGACCGTCAACGCTCTTCCGCCGTTGCGGACATCCACACCATTTCATGACTTCAAGGTAAATGTGGACCGTGATTGATGTGAACCGCACCGTGGATCTCATCGCGGTCAAGCCTGAACTAGCTGCAGTGCAATTGATCAACTGCCATGATTGGCGTCCCAGAAAAAAAAGCAACCTCTCTCAAGTACTCAGCTATTCCGAGAGATGGCAAATCCTGCTCCAGATCCTTCAATTGCGAGAGATCAATCATAAGCTCATGTTATCAACGATGACAGTTGACGCTGTTGACAGCGATCATGACGCCCTGGGCCACCTGAACCGCGAGTTCGGAGGAGAGAGCGCCAATCATGGTTATGAAGAACTTCAAACAGTGCGACCATTCAGTTAGATCGAAGGCGCCCAAGCCTGAACCCCCGCAAAGAAGAGACCCTCGACCGAATAAATCTATACCGGCTAAAGCATTACTACCTCCCTCCTTTCTTCCCAGGCATGGAAGGAGGTAAGTAGCACAACACTATCTGCTTCCGTCTTACTGAATGAGAGTCTCTGCCACTCATGAGACCATTCCTAACCGGAGCTGGGAGAAGACGAAATTTCTATAAGTACGTTGCGGATAAAACCATATCGATCTGGTGTGAGATCCTCTGGGTTATCTGCATGGTGGTCGAACCTCCCTCCGTCGGAAAGGTCGTCGATGGACGAAACGCGAAATCCAGGAATGGTTAATTGAATCTAGAACGTCCCCAAACCTCATCCTGGATCCGCCCAGAGAACAATTCGAGACAAATCACCTCGTACCTGAAAAGGTCCCCCCGAAGAGAATGATCGCGATAGGATAATGAAAGCATGATGATAGGGATGAGCCTCTTCTATCATGGAGACAGATACATAATCTATTGAATGAATCACCTAGATGCCGCACATCAAGGGTCGACAAAGCCAGGGCCCCGGGACAAAATGGCTCGCGACCAGGGATCTGGCCCCGTGCTCAGGCAGGGAATATCCGGGGTCGACCTCGGGATTGTTTTGGGACAGATTGGGCCCGATCACGAAGTCGGTCTGATAACACTTTTTAGAGTCGATCGGGCCAAACTTTTGGGGGTATGTGGAGATAATTCCTGGGTCGATCTGACCATACTTTCCGGGATCCATGGGGGCGATTTCGGAGTGGATCTCGGCATATTTCTGAGGGTTCATGGAGGTGGTTCCTGGGTCGATCTGACCATGTCTCTTGGGCCAAGATTCCAAGATCGACCTCGGAATCACCCCCATGGACCACAAAAAGTACGGTCAGATCGACCTCGGAATCACATGAAGCCTAAAAAGTATGGTCAGAGGAAAAATATGATTCAGACCGGGGCGAAATTATCTTCGAGAAGTC
Source organism: Phytoseiulus persimilis (assembly GCA_037576195.1). NCBI lineage: Eukaryota > Metazoa > Arthropoda > Arachnida > Mesostigmata > Phytoseiidae > Phytoseiulus > Phytoseiulus persimilis. The sequence continues at coordinate 30,409,327 of CM075103.1, forward strand.
TCCGTGGGGCACGGATTCGAATACCTAGAGGAATTTCCATGATGCCAGGATAATCCGAATGGGGAGAGCAACTACGCTCAGATGCTATTCGTATCCGAAATCTGCCCCGGAAAGAGTTCTGGAGTTCAAAGATGAACTCCAGGTTGACCCAGAGACACTCGAAGAAGAATCACCTAGAGAAGCACTCCTTCTCCCGGCGCCATGATCTGGAGCGTATCGTTAGCCCCGTCGCCATGATCTGGGGCATATTTTGGGCCCCGAGCGGAGGAAGTTTGTCGACCCCCGCCGCGGACAAACTACCTCGGATGTCGCAGCGAAGCGCGATAGGGTACGCTGGTTCTGATATAAATTAAATCCTCTTTTCACCACATAAGAAATTTTCGTTGTCGGCTGGGGATCGAACCCGCGATTGCTAGCTTAGCGTGGCACCCAAGGCGTTGGTTTATGCCACATGGCCAACGAGCCGACATTATCTGGAAGTGAATAACAGCACACATTCATTCTTACAGATCCGAATAAAACGGCTGCGTGCCCCCAACGAACTACAGCGGGCGCGAATTTGGAGCACATCGTGAATGAGACGCTCGAGGTTTTGCTGAACACGGATTGCGAGCAGCCTGTGAGTACCCTTCTCCGGAACAACAGAGAAATTCAACGATCCTTGACGAAATCCCGAACCTCACCGCATGACAAGGTCATAACTTGCGAACCTTCTAATCATTTGGAACTAATTTTCTTCCACAGTTGCACCAGGCTCGGGAGCCCAGACGGCCCCATACACCAGTGGTCATCACAGGGCGTATTACCCAGGCTTTCGGCAAATTTTCGGAGCGCTTAGCTGCGTGGGCCAAAACCACCCCATCGCTTCTCATGCTCACCGAAGAGAGCAGAGCGATTCTGGTGGAAGAAGCAGCGACCGAAATCTTCTTACTGGACATGTTTCAGCGCTCCCAAGACTATGAATTCTCCGACCTGGGCTCCGGCCTCATGTCTGTTGGCCATGCAACGGATGATGCCCTCGAATCCGATCATGTGCGAACGACGTCGCTCTCCTGGATGCTTTCGGAGGTCAGACGGCACAAGGTCATCCGCAGGGAGCTCGCCTACCTTCGGGCGATGAGCCTTTTCAATCATAGTGAGTCTTTCCCTCCGCCCTTCCAGCGCCCTATCTTGTTAGCATGAACGTGTGGAGTATGCGTCCATCGACTGGCTCCGAGCAACTGGGTCTAAAATTTCGTTCTCTCCCCTCCTGATAGGCGTCACGAGCCTCGAAGTCCAAGTACGAGTTGGTATCACCGCTAAACATCTCTGAGAGGATCTAGAGATTATGAATACGAGCGGGGAATGTATGGGAAAGGATCGATATGCAACGCTCATATCGATCTGGCGCAACACATCTTTGTTGGCCCGGAAGCTCCAAGCTCATCTTCGTGATACCGGGGTAAGTGATAAGTTGCCACGAATAGAAGTACCCTCAGGAATGTTTCTCATTGAAATCGCACAGGGCTCACTGAAACTGGAATCTTTGCAGGCACTCGACAGTTCTCGCATCAGCGCGATGCTCAAGACCTATTTTTGAGGGAGAGAAGGGCACCCAACACCGTGAGAAGCTGAGAACGTTCGCTGCGCCGAACCCAAGATCCTCCGTGGCACAAAATAAAATGTTTTCCTTCTCGTCCATTCGTTGTGACTTCATTCTCTTGAGTATTTTCGGTGTTTCCCGTAGTCTTGGTCTGCCGTTGGCTAGTACCCATGTTTGGGCAGTACGGTTCACGTACGGCAGTGTCGTCGCTTGTGAGGAAGCGGCCAGAGCTTCCCCTTCCCCGCTTCAGTACTCTTCTATAAAAGAGTGCTACGTGTATCATCAAATGCTTGGTGGATTCTAACGATTCCGAGTGTCATTTTTTATTCAAGTACAGCGATTGTTGAGAGCTAAATCAACAACACGTTATCAGCACGATTACGATTCTAAAAACTGTGAGTAAAAGTCCATTTTATTGAGGTAGTTTGGAGGAAGTGAGTCAGCACCGTGACCTCGGAATGTGACTATGTGACAAGAAAGACACAATCTGCCCAGTCGTGCTAGCACTCAACGGGAGCAACTTTCTCGCTTGGACAAGTTTGGCGCCCATCTCATTGACAGCCTGCGATGGAGTATGGGAAGTTATCGGAGGAGAGATTAAACTGCCCAAGACGACGGAGAGTCAAGCCGAATTCGCTACGGAAGGAAAGGACAAGGGAAGAAATACGAGAAGGCGAATTCTATGGCTGAACTGAGACCTATTGCTTCGGGGAAGTGCTGACTGCCGACAACCTATCTTGCGGGCTCTTCGTACACCGCTGAGAACAATTTGGGGTCCGCACATTCCTGCGGTTCAGTGGCTCCGCTATCTACTCCCAGGTCTGGCTGCTCAATAACTTTCGAATCATTGAGACATCACTGAACATTGAAGCTATTGGGGACTGATCAATAGGGTTGCCCCGTTATGAAATATCGATTCATTTGATCGGGTCAAGCAGCTAGAGCAGACCCTCCCAGGAACCCCAAGGAGCTTCCGAATTGTACCACGATTTGGCTTTCGAGGGCTCCCAACCGATCTTCGCCGGAACAGCCGCTGGGTACTCGGAGGACAGCTCTTGGCCTTCTCAGTGCTTCGGCCAGTCATCGACTATGCGGCCCGGTATGCCGCCGGTGGAAGTGACCCAGAACGCTGATCCGAAACCTCGAGGAACATCCAGGGCTAAAAAAAGGAAAGCGATTTCCCGAGCAGCTGATTCCGTTGATCGGTGCGCAGTTTGCGATGCTCCCGCCAATGGAAAACAATACGGCGCGGTCTGCTGTTACGCCTGCAAGGGATTCTTCGAGCGTTCTGTGACAATGGACGAGACAGAAGACAGCGTTCCGTTCGAGTGTCGCCACCAGAAGCTTTGCGTGGTAAACGCTGAGAACCGGAACATCTGTCGAGCTTGTCGGTTGAAGAAGCGCTGCAGGATGGGGATGCGCTTACCCAGTGAGTTTCGTAAACTTGTTCATCCCTAATCGTCCTCCAGAACATTATCTGGAAGTGAATAACAGCACACATTCATTCTTACAGATCCGAATAAAACGGCTGCGTTCCCCCAACGAACTACAGCGGACGCGAATTTCGAGCAGCTCGTGAATGAGACGCTCGCGGTTCTGCTGAACACGGATTGCGAGCAGTCTGTGAGTAACCTTCTCCGGATCAACAGAGAAATTCAACGATCCTTGGCGAGATCCCGAAGCTCACCGGATGACAAGGTCATAACTTGCGAACCTTTTAATCATTTGGAACTAATTTTCTTCCACAGTTGCACCAGGCTCGGGAGCCCGGACGGCCCCATACATTAGTGGTCATCACAGGGTTTATTACCCTGGCTTTCGGCAAATTTTCGGAGCGCTTAGCAGCGTGGGCCAAAACCACCCCATCGCTTCTCATGCTCACCGAAGAGAGCAAAGCGATTCTGGTGGGAGAAGCAGCGACCGAAATCTTCTTACTGGACATGTTGCAGCGCTCCCAAGACTGTGAATTCTCCGACCTGGGCTCCGGCCTCATGTCTGTTGGCCATGCAACGGATGATGCCCTTGAACCCGAGAATGTGCGAACGACGTCGCTCTCCTCGATGCTTTCGGAGGTCAGACGGCACAGGGTCATCCGCAGGGAGCTCGCCTACCTTCGAGCGATGAGCCTTTTCAATCATCTAGAGTCTTTCCCTCCGCCCGTCCAGCGCCCTATCTTGTGAGCATGAAGGTGTGGAGCGTGCGTCCATCGATTCGACTGGCTCCAAGCAAATGGGTCTGAAATTTCGTTCTCCCCCTCCTGATAGGCGACGAGCCTCGGAAACCGAGTACGAGTTGGTATCACCGCTCAACATTTCTCAGAGGATCTAGAGATTGAGGAAACGGGCGGGGAAAAGAATCGATATGCAATGCTCAGATCGATCTGGCGCAACACATCTTTGTTGGCCCGAAAGCTCCGAGTTCATCTTCGTGATATCGGGGTAAGTGAGAAGTTGCCACAAATAGGAGTATCCTTATGAATGTTTCCCGTTGAAATTGCACAGGGTTCACTGAAAAAAGAATCTTTGCAAGCACTTGACAGTTCTCGCATCAGCGCGATGCTCAAGACCCATTTTTGGGGAAAAGAAGGGCACCCAACACCGTGAAAAGCTGAGAACGTTCGCTGCGCCGAACTCGAGATCATCCGTGGCACAAAATAAAATGTTTTCCTTCTCGTCCATTCGTTGTGACTCCATTCAATAGTTCATTTACTTCGTACAAAGAGGCCCCTGCACCTTGGGTCTGAGGGCTCGAGTTGAAATTAGCGCGAAGATAGGCTCTCGAGGGAGCATAACCAGAGGAAACGTCCCGAACTTTTAAGGGGGATCATGTCGAAAGCTCTCATTCGAGTGAAGCTCGCGCTGAAGTTGGGTCCCGGTACCTCGTTCCCCCAGGCTCTCGTGGACGGAATGGAATACAGTAAAACCTTGATTCTGTCAGTGATGTATTTTAAAATACGTTGCTACTAAAGAAAACATCTGGCTCAAGCGACTGTTTAGAGAAATCGCGAAGTACGAAGGTACCCCTACGCTCTTTGTTGGTGATACTGGTGCCGTACGGCTCTCCGAAAATCCAGAGTTTCACAGGAGAGCGAAGCATATAGGGATTCGTCATTCGCGAGAGAAAAGGTTCTCGAAAAGGAACTGATAGTTCTCCCAATTCCCACGGAAAGACAAGTTGTCGATATCCTGACGGGGGATGACGGGGAATCCTTAAGAGGATAAGACACAAGATAAGACGCCTCTTCCTCTCCATCTTAAACCGAATAACAGGGGTAACTGTTGAAGTTACTGTTGTACGATAATGATGAATCGTCTACACGTCGCCTCTTCCTCTCCATTTTTAACCAAACAACAGGGGTAACTATTAAAGTTACTGTTGTAAGATAATGATGCCTCGTCACCACGTCGCCTATAAAAGTCAATCCTCGAATAAAGACTTTGAATTATCTCGGGTAGATGACGACGATACTGAGTTGTCATTGGCACGTCTTCAATATAGCACCTCTTCATTGCGCAACTCTGATACTCTCAACGTGAGGACTGTGTCAGAGCAGGTGTAGTCTGCCTTCTCAAGCTCAGTTGTGTCCTTTTGGCAGAGCTTCGCGGTGGAGAGAGACCCGTACGTCCTGACTCTCAGTCGTCCGTGATTGTTGAGGAGTGCATACATGGTGTTCGACGGGAACAGATCGGCACAGTGCCGATCCATGCACACCATCACTATAGGTCCACGGTAGACCTGTTTGGGTGGTGCCGTCTTAAACTGAACGGGACTCAGGCTGATGGCTCCCCTCAGTTGGTTCTCGAGTTCGGCACATCTTGCCTCTGTTGCAGCGACGGTTGCTTCGAGGCTAGCCAGTTTGAAGTCTCCAGGCTTCGTTTCTTGGTTCTGCCACTCAATACGGTCTGGAGCGGCAGCCCACTCAGTCATCAAAGCGAGTCGCTCTGACCCTGCGCAAGTGTGACACTGTAGGATTACAGAGTCGTTGGAGCTCATGTCCGTTCCCATGAGCCTCTCCTCACACTGACTAAAGATGTCGAATGTGGGATTAAATCTGAGGGTATCCGGATTGAATTCCATTTCGAGGAGTATTTGGAAAAAGCATTTTATTCCCACCCACTCTCCTCTCCCTATTTTTCAGAACTCCCAAGAGTTGGACAGCTCCTACTTCCGATGTTTATCGGCCCCCCTTACTTTCCAACTCTGGAGGGGGGATTCTGGGACCAATCTGGCCAATACTTTCCAACTCTGGGGGGGGGGGTGATTCTGGGACCAATCTGGCCATTACTTTCCAACCCTGCGATCAGCGATGGATGAAGGAGCGGCGGAAAACATAGTGTTCGAAATCGAAAATTCGAGTATGAGGATGCTCGTATCCGCCGTCTACAGACCGCCCGAGAAAGACCTCAGTGCCTTCGAGGAAAATCTGTTCGACCAGCTAAACGGCGTTAGCTGTGGTCTGGTGATTGGGGACATCAATGTGGACTGGTTCTCGGCTGCAGCAGACGGTGTGAAGAGGGTGCTAGAAAGTCTCGGATGATTCAATCATGTCAACAAAGTCACCAAGCCCGTTTCAGGCACCTGCTTGGACAACCTGTATACCAACAAGCAGGTGGCTAGTCTGGAGGCATATGATGTTCATCTGAGTGACCACCTGGCAATCTTGTGTGAATTAGAAATCGAGGGAAGTCCCCCGGTGAAAAGGATACGACAGAGAGTCAACGTAGGGAAACTCAAAGCCCTGCTCGAGAAGGAAGACTGGCAGTGGCTTGAGAGTGAGACATCGGCATGTGAAGCATATTCTCAGATTCTAGAGTGCTTGCAAAGGAATATTCGACTGGCATCAAGTCCCACGGGCGGAAACAAGATCAGACATCAGTCACTTCCATATCTGAAAGCGGAAGTCTTACAACTCATGCATAAGAGGGATGCACTCCTGAAGAAGTACCATCGACACAAGAGAAGAGACAGCAACCCAGAGGTCATGAACCACCCTAAGATGAAGTACAATGCCCTCAGAAATGAAAGTGTCAAGCGGCTGAGGGGGGCGAGAAGGGAATACGCGGAGATGTGTTTGAAGAGATCAGCGAAGGAGGGCCAGAGTCCGTGGAAGTTTCTCAAGAGACTAAATCTAACAGATGCTGTCACACTTCCAGCGGCGCTAGAGGTGAATTCGGTGCGAGTAACCGGGAGAGATCGAGCGATGATCCTGAACGAATACTTCACTGAGTGCGCGGACTTCTGCCCGAAGAAGGTACCGAATGTGAATGAAGAGGTTAAGTGCATACCGAGAGGAACGCATGCTGAATTCGGCTTCCAAGGAACCAGTCAGGAGGCGATCGAGGCGATCATTAGCGGCTTCGGCAACTCAGCTGCCGGACAAGACGAAATATCCGCTCACGTCCTGAAGTGTATCTCCAAAGGGATACTGCCCGCGCTCACCAGAATAGTCAATACCGTTATAGACTCCTCCGTGTACCCAGAGGCCCTCAAGGTTGCCACAGTAGTCCCAATTCCAAAAGTCAAAACCCCAAAGTCCCTGTCACGCACTCGACAGCGTGCTTATTGTTTATTGATAAAACCGAATAAAGAGCATCCTCGACTGTACGCGTCGTGCTGCTTCTCTCCGTGCGGTAGGTCCACCGCGCATGCGCCGGCAGAGGCGATGCCGGTGGACAGCCGACAGTCGGTGGGTAGAGAGTCAGGTGTCTCACAACGTTTGAGAGACAACGCACCGAGCACAAGAGAGAGCGGCCACGACGGCGTCTACAGGAGGATTCCAGATCCAGACCAGAGTATTCCCTCTTGTAGTATAAGTCCAAACTGTGGCATCACATGGTGGCAGCGAATTGAGAAGATCCCACACCAGCACGGAAGAGTCAGCGTCCCAGGATTCCAGATCGCACGCATCCAGGCGGCGACTTCGGAGAGCGTTCGCGACGTCTTTCGACCGATTTTAGACGGGAAAATCAAGAACCGGTCACGGCGGGACATCGCGTCGCACCCTACCGACAGTTTCCAAAGAAGTTCGCGAGAAATTTCGGAAGTTCCATGCAGTCAGAAGTGCAACGTCATCGCGCACGTTTCGCAACCAGCTTCTAGTATCAGTGCTCCAGGCAACCTCGCTCCAGGCGGTGAGTCAAACATCAGATCTCCCGCAGGCAGGTAGCCGACGTTTCCTCCACACCCTGTTGCCCGAATCTCGTAAAAGCTGGGAAAATGGCGGAAGCGGCAGCAGAACTCACGGCCGCGCTGGACGTACCAGACGCGATGGAAGTCAGGGCAGAGGCCCTCCTCAGAGCGCGAAAACCCACAGACGAAGAATATGCAAATTTTTCGGTACTCATCAAACTGAGGAAAACAGTGAGGACGCGCTTCACCAAAAAAGTTAAAGAAGTCGAGGCGACCATGGCCAAAGACGTTTTGGAGGATGAGACCTGGAATCAGCTATCCAACCAGTGGGGCGAACTAGAGGCCATCTACGGCGAGCTTCTAGAGCTGAACACGCAGATGGACCCCCTCCTCATCAAGTGCGCAATTGATCAGTACTAAGGCGCAGTAGATCGAGTAGCACTGTATGACAAGCAGTACGCGCTCACGGTTGCCAAGCTGCGTGACAAGACCACACCGCCGCAATCGGCACCGCAGCAAGATCCGACACCGCAAGCTACCTATTCGTGTCAAGCGCAGAGCAGACGATTCACCCTACCGAAGTTCTCGGGAGACCTCAAGAAATTCCGAGAATGGTGGCAACTCTACAACGTCCACGTTCACCGGAAGAAGTTGGACCCTATCGAAAAGTACTCATTTCTGAAAGAGGCGCTATCGGGAGCACCAGCATTGGAAATCGCACACCTTGAGTTCACGGCAGAGCAGTACCAGGAGGCGATCGACATTATCGGAGCCAAATTCGGGTGCCCCAGAGCGGCCGAGAAGGAACATCTCCAGGAGCTGAGAAGACTCCGCTCGGCGAGGGACCTACAGGATAACGATAAGTTCTTTCGTTTCGTTTCCTCGTTGTCGCAGAATGTCAAGGCGCTGGTCTCACTAGGCAAGACTTTCGAAGCCATTTCTATGGCAGTCACACAGGACGTACTCCGGTGCCTCCCAAGAGTCATGAGTGAGGACTTCACGAGGAAGAATCTCGCTACAGTAACAGAGCCAGGCAACTCCGACAGCGAGCTGAAAGCACTGATAGAGTACTTAGAAAATGAGGTAGCGGTGAAGCGAGCCTGCGGAGCTCCAGGGCCTACAGGGCCAGGAGGTTTACAGGGCCGTTTCGGCAAAGATTTCAGCAATAGGGATAGGCAATTCAGTCCCAAGCCAAATGGCTGGAGAGGTAATCAGCAAGAACCCGGAAGAGGCACCGTGGGATTTGTCGCAAAGAACCAAACAGTAGACCACTCATGCATATTCTGCTCTAGCCCTAAGCACGAATCGAAATCATGTAGAAAATCATTGTCGTATGAGGAGAGGAAGGAACTTTGCGACAAAAACAACGCGTGCTTCAAGTGCCTTAGGCGCAATCATTTTGCGAAAAAATGCAGAGCTAGGAATGTCAAGTGCGAAAGGTGCAACCGGGGACATTACGCGATCATGTGCAATGCCGACAGAGCGACGGGTCAGCGAACAGAGGCATTATCGACCCGTATATCCACGAGCAAACTTAGAGGGGCGCCGAAGGGATTGGTCTTCTTCCAGACCGGCCTGGTGTGGGTCAATTACCCTTCAGGCAGGCAGGTCTTCAGGTTTTTCTTGGACTCAGGATCGGAACGGTCATACGTGTCGGAACACGTCGTCAGAGCCCTCAGATTGAAACCAGCATATCAAGAAAGCCTCGCGATGATAACGATAGGCGGAAATGTATCAAAAAGCATAACGTGTATCGCATCGGGCTCCAAAGCAGATTCGACAGCGAGATGGCCGTGGAGCTCGAGGCGACAGAACTTCCAGAGATCGCGCGAGGGCACTTCCCGGTTTCGTCGGAGTCGTGGGACCTCGCCCCATTGGCAGACCACGGCGAAAACATGGCAAGCGCGAAATAGACGTCCTCTTAGGTTGGGACATCATACCCAAGATCAAATGCGGAACGGAGCGAGTCTTCGAAAACAGAATGGTCGCCAACGAAACCATTTTCGGCTGGATAGTGGCGGGAATGGACGAATCGAGGAGCGGAAACGCGCAGTCGCAGGTCTTTGTGACAGCGAATTTCTACCAACCAGGTACCAGGCTGAGACCAGCACAGGTCGTCAGCATGGCGACAACAACAGCGGTTGACGCCTCGGAAGCCGGCACAGCTCGTACTGCGCCCAGTCCAGCTACTCTCGGTCTAGCCGAGGACGCGCGGCCAGGCACCGCCGCCAAGATAGCACTCCACGAGGAAATCAAAGCCGACCTACAGCTTCTGTGGTCAACAGAGTTGCTGGGGATCGAAGATCCAGCTCAGGAGTCAGGCGATGCGGTCGAGGCAGAGTTGCAAAATTTTTTCGAAAATAACCCAGAAAGGCTGGAAGAGGGCCGGTACATGGTCAGTCTCCCTTTCAAGGAGAATCTGCGAACGCTGGGGGACAACGAAAATATCGCGCGAGGCAGCTTAAAAAGATTTCTAATCAAAGCTTCCAAAGACAGAGAGCTCCTCGCGGCGGTAGACGAAGAAATGAGCCGGTACATAGGAAAGGGCTACGCGGAGCTAGCAACCCCAAAAAAGCCAGGCGAACTAGTTCACTACCTCCCGATTCTGCCAGTGGTCAAAAGAGACCCGGAGAAAAAGCTTCTAAAAGTCAGAGTCGTGAAGGACGCGGGCGCGCGCAGGAAAGACGAGGTGGCGCTAAACGACGTTCTCCACGATGGTCCCAATCTATTGCCGGACATTTTCAAGGTCCTGTTGAGATTCAGGAGGGACGAGATCGCGGTGGTGTCGGACATAGAGAAGGCATTCCTGCAATACAGGATCCGCCCCGACCACCGCACTTTCCTGAGATTTTTTTGGGCCCCGGGAATTAGCAGCGATCCACGGGCGCCAATCAAAGAGTTCTGGAGCACTACGCTCGATTTCGGGGCATCAGCGTCGCCATTCATTCACTGCGCCGGGTTTACGTACCATATCAGACACCTCGCGCAACAACACCCAGACAGAGCGCACTTTCTGAAAGACGTAGAACAGCATTTCTACATGGACGATCTGGTCTTCACAGTAGATTCAGAAAACGAAGGCGCAGAGTGTTTCAAGTTCATGTTCAAGGCGTTCCAGACGGGAGGCTTCAGGCTGCGGAAATGGGCGACATATAGTTCAGCGTTAGGTCGAGAGATAGAAAGATCGCTCAGCGACCCAGATGTTCAAGTCTGTTTCGATCAAGAGGATTTCAAATTCCTAGGAATAGGTTGGAACCAGAAAACAGATCAACTTCACAAAGACGTCGCGCCGGCGATAGAAACTCTAGAAGCGAACATTCCGTCGGAGAGAACCATCCTGAAAGGCAAAGCACAGATTTACGATCCTCTCGCTCTCATTTCTCCGCTCACAGTCAGACCGAAAATACTGCTACAAACATGCTGGAAAGAAAAACTCGATTGGAACACAGAGCTGACAGGAGACACTCGCAGAGAATTCTTAGAAACTACGGACGCGCTCAAACACGCACGGGAATTTCGCATACAACGAAACATAAACACAAACGAGCGCGACGTCACCCGAGAACTGCACGTGTTCTGCGACGCGAGCCTGTCGGCACTCGGATGTGTGGCATACATCAGAGAGATGTCGAAACGCGGCGCCGCGCAGATCTTTTCCGTCGCCTCAAAGGCGAGAGTAGTTCCAATAAAGTCGACCTACTCGATTCATAAGTTAGAGCTCGTCGGGGCAGTCATGGCGGCCAGAATGGGGTCGAGGATCAAGCAGTATCTCAATTATCATTTCGAATCGTCCCATTACTGGTCCGACAACTCCCCGACGCTACACTGGATCAAAGAGTCGCCAGACAGATTGAAAGTTTTCGTGGCAAATAGAGTGAGAGAAATTCAATCCCTGACAGCGGCGCCGGAGTGGGACTACGTCACCTCCGCGCAGAATCCAGCCGACCTGTTGAGTCGCGGAGCAAACATCGCGTCAGAGGAATACAGTTCCATGTGGCTTAAAGGGCCGAGTTGGCTAGCAGAGAAAGGGCGGCCAACAGAGAAGCACTCACTGAACAAGTTCTTCGAAAGCGAAATAGAGTCAGAAAGGAAAGCGATCAGCATGTTGACGGTAGAGCAAAATCAGTCAATATTGGTTGGCTCCCGATTATCATCTTGGAGCGTGCTGGTCAACTCCACGGCGCGAATCCTCGAGTGGCTTTCAAGCCGATACTCGCCAGCGAGACAATCCCCGCGGGATGCTCCGGTTTCAGCAACCGAGGCATGGAGAGCAACAGTCAAAGTAATCCAAAGTCTCCAAAAAAGCCAGTTTAGGGCAGAGCTGGAGTCAGACTGTAAGGAAATCCAGAAAGAAAGCAAGCTGTTCAAATTGGCACCGTTCCTGGATGCCGAGGGATTAATAAGGTGTCGTTCCAGATTGGAACGCGGCGAAGAGTGGGGATACGATGAAAAGTATCCAATCGTGCTTCAAGGGGAAGCGCACGCCGTTAGATTGCTCATCAGGTTTTTCCATGAGAAAAAATGTTTCCACGTAGGCGGAGTCGCGGCAACATTGAGCATGTTGAGGAAGAAGTATTTCATTCTCGCGGCGCGCAAGGCAGTCAAAGCAGTCCTCAGAGACTGTAAAGTTTGCATGTTGTTCCGGATCGAGGCGGCAGCGGAGCCAGCGCCCCCGATTCCGAGTTTCAGGCTGTCAACAGCCCCTCCATTCACGGTTTGCGGAGTAGATCACGCGGGACCGATCAGCTATCGACTCCCAAGCGGAGATCTCGCCAAGTCCTACATACTGCTATTAGTGTGCTCGAATACGAGAGCAGTCCAGCTGCAATTGGTTCCAGACCTGTCAGCATACGAATTCTTGCTGGCGCTGAGAAAATTCTTGAGCCGATTCAGCGGAACCACCAGAAACATGTCCGACAACGGGCTCGCGTTCGTTAGAGCAGCTAAAGAGCTGAAGATCATCTTCGAGCACGTCAAGTCGCCAGCCGTTCAGCACCACCTAGCTTCCGCAGAAATAGAATGGGAATTTATCACAGCCAGGGCCCCCTGGCAGGGCGGATAGTGGGAACGCTTGGTGCAGTGCGTAAAAAGACCACTTAGGAAGATCTTAGGTGGGAACTCGTTGCCGTTCCGGGAGCTAGAAACAATCTTGGCAGAAGTGGAGGCGATGGTCAACCAGAGACCGCTCACGGCAGTCCAGGGCGATCCCAATGAAGTTGGCGCTCTCTGCCCAGCAGATCTCCTCTACGGCTACAGAGCCAAACAGGGTCTCCCGGAAACAAAGTTAAAAGCAAACGACCGCGAAGCGGCGACTTCAATAGTTTACTCGAAGCGTTGGGAACACCAGCAGTCGGTTCTGCGCGCGCTGTGGAAACGATTCCGGGGAGAATATCTGTCTTACCTACGTTCCGCGCACATTCGGCCACCGGAGGCTCGCAGACCGATAGCGGTAGGCGACGTTTGCCTCCTGAAGGACGCAAGTCCGTCGAGAGCACACTGGCCGCTGTGTCGCGTTCTCAGTCTTTCCGGCGGGGAGAGAACGGATCGACGCAAGCGATCCTGCCTAATCAAGACGGCCACAGGCCAAACGCTAAACCGACCAATACAGCTACTATTCCCACTGGAGGTCTAACCGGGTGAGCTACGGCCGCGGGCGGAAGAAACGTTCTGGTATAGAATGAAAAGGCGATCGTTCAGCGAAAAAATATATGCAGGATAACAAAAATACATATTACAATTTACACAAAGGGAGAAAGGTTGCGATGGCGCCCGAGGCCCATCTCATACGCGTCAGTTTGCGTCTCCGCGTCACGCACCGACGGCGCGGGCGGGGTCGGGTCCCGAGAACTCCCGGCGACCGGCTCGGGCGCGGCGTCGGCTTCGCTCTTCCACGCCTGAAGCGCAAGGAGGACGGGCCCCTCGAGGGCCGCAGGAAATGGTGGGGGCACGGGATTCCTGGTTCGGAGCCGCCGAGCGGCGGTCGCTGCGTCACAAAACACCCGTCGCGCATCTTAACTGAGGGCGTCCCACACACTGCGCGTCGTGTACCGGAGCTGGGCGTTGGGTGGAGACCCAAACCGCCCGGAGGCAAGTGCGGCCTGGTGAAACATCCCAAGGGGGCTGTACAGAAAAGTCGACATTTTTCGGTTGTGGACTCGCAAAGTTTCGACAGAGAATGATTTCGGAAGTTCGGACAGCCAGGGTCTCGATCCAGGAGAAAAGGTAAAGGTAAAAAGGTGTCCTCTCAGAGTTGACATGATTTCCGTCTAGTTAAAGCTCATCCAGTGTCGGGTTCAAGACCCCAATTGCTCAGATTTCGGAAGTCTCGGCTGCACCACGCGCTTTAGTTCTAGATACTCAAATTCTCAAGTTCCGGTCGACCATCTCGGGTCATCCAAAAAATGTGTCAAATGTGCCTAGGCAGGAAACGAGTTGTAAATTGAGAATTTGGCCGGGAGTGTCACGCACTCGACAGAGTGCTTATTGTTTATTGATAAAACCGAATGAAGAGCATCCTCGACTGTACGCGTCGTGCTGCTTCTCTCCGTGCGGTAGGCCCACCGCGCATGCGCCGGCAGAGGCGATGCCGGTGGGCAGCCGACAGTCGGTCGGTAGAGAGTCAGGTGTCTCACAGCGTTCGAGAGACAACGCACCGAGCACAAGAGAGAGCGGCCACGACGGCGTCTAGAGGAGGATTCCAGATCCAGACCAGAGTATTCCCTCCTGTAGTATAAGTCCAAACTGTGGCATCACAGTCCCCATGTGACTTCAGACCAATTTCGGTACTCTCGACCATGAACAAAGTGGTCGAGAAAGTATTGGTCACGCAGCTCACAGACTTTGTGGAGACCAACAATATTATTTATGAAAATCAGTGAGAAATCGGAGCACAGTGCGAGCTGTCGTCAAAACAGTTGAGCACAACAGAAGCGGACTCGAAAGGGGTAAGGTATCTGGAGCTCTTCTGATTGATATGAAAAAAGCTGTTGACTCAGTGAAAAAGGAGATCCTATTGGCGAAACTGGGCGCGTATGGCGTCAACCGCCAAGCGTTAAGTCTGATGGACTCCTACCTCACAGACCGAAAACAATACATCTAACTAGAGGGAGTCTCAACTCCACCTCTTAACGTCAAACTAGGTCTGCCTCAAGGGAGTATCTTCGACCCAGTAGGATTCTTGGTGGTAATTAATGATCTGCCGTCTGTATGCTGCGGTAATGTAAACATATTTGCGGACGATACCAGTGTAATATACGAAGCGGACAACTACTCCGAACTGGAGAAAATGATGCAAAATGATCTCACGAGCATAGACAAATGGTGTTCGGCGAATCATCTCAAACTAAACGCCAGTAAAACTCAATACATGTTGTTCTCCAGGCGAAAAGATGAACCTCCCGAACTAAACGTAGTGGTTGAAGGTAGGCGTATAGACAAAGTTACTCATACAAAGTTCTTAGGCTGCATAGTGGATTCGAGACTGTTGTTGTCGGCGCACGTCGAGGAGCTAAGCAAAAAGCTCCAAAAAGCGACTTTCCTTTGTAAAACCCTCTGTGAACAAGCTGGCACAGCTAAACTTGTTTACAACGCTTACTTCTACTCGCATCTCAACTACTGCGCGGGTTTTTGGTGTATGGCACCGAAGGCCGAGCTCAAGAAACTATTCACACTCCAAAGAAGAGCTCTCAGAGCGATATCACGCTCAGAAAGAAGAATACACGCATTCAAAGATCTGAACGTCCTCCCCCTGGCGTCGGCCTTGACCTTCAATGTGTGCAACTTCCTGCACGAACAGATAACCAAGCAGGGACCTGTGGTTTTGGACCTAAAGCTGCTAGGGACTGGAAGGAATACAAGGGCAGAGGGTTCGAGGCTAATCAAACTCGAAAGAAGAATCACGAAACTGGGTAGAGATTCCTACTACGTGAGGGCAGCCAACCTCTGGTACTCTTTATCTGCAGGAATACGGAAGATCAACTCTAGACCATTATTCAAGGGAAAGCTCAAGTCACTCCTGGCGGAGGACACGAATGTTAGACTGCGGTTTTTCTGACTGTAGGACACTGTGTTGTGTTTATAAGACAGAAGCAAACGCTGGGATTCCGCTGGACAGGAACTATCCCTTAAGGATAATGTTCGCGCCATTTCCCATCCCCCCGGTTTCAAAAAGAGCCTCTCGAGGCGAGCCATAATACTGAAAATAAATGAAGATGTTTTTTTGGTCATCAAAAAAAAAAACTCTGGAGGGTTGATTCCGGGACCAATCTGACCATTACTTTCCAACTCTGGAGGGGTGATTCTGGGACCAATCTGGCCATCACTCTCCAACTCTGGAGGGGTGATTCTAGGACCAATCTGGCCATTACTTTCCAACTCTGGAGGGGTGATTCTGGGACCAATCTGGCCATTACTTTCCAACTCTGGAGGGGTGATTCCGAGACCAATCTGACTATTACTTTTGAACTCTGGAGGGGTGATTCCGAGACCAATCTGACTATTACTTTTGAACTCTCGAGGGGTGATTCCGGGACCAATCTGGCCATACTTTTTCGAATCTGAAGGGATGATTCCGAGACCAATCTGACTATTACTTTCCAACTCTGAAGGGGTGATTCCGGGACCAATCTGACCATTACTTTCCAAGTCTGGAGGGGTGATTCCGGGACCAATCCGATCCTACCTTTCCAAATCGGGAGGGGTGATTCCGAGACCAATCCGACTTTTACTTTCCAACTCTGGAGGGGTGATTCCGGGACCGATCTGACCATACTTCTCCAAATCTGGAGGGGTGATTCCGAGACCAATCTGACCATCCTTCTCCGAATCTGAGTGGGTGATCACGAGACCAATCTGACCATACTTCCAAAGACCATGACGCTGAATGCTTACCCAGTGATGAGAGAGAAAAGTGCCTTGATGCCAGGGAACGCCGTCCAACCGCGCACAGCGCGACCGACTCCAGTCGGCCAAAGGCCGGCCGGTCATACATGCACGCTTCGCGCGTTCCCTCTAAAGACCTCCACATCGATTGCTATCAACCATAGAGAAATATAGCACATGCACATTTTTCATAGTAGTGAGTTAGTGAGCGACACCGCGTGAGGAAGCGGGTGTCCGTGGAACAATCCAATCGGAATAAATTACACTTGTGGAATCGACCTTGGGAAGTGATCCATAACATCTCGAGGTGGGATAACGGAACCGCGAGGGGACCTTATGAGTGCCTCCGACGTTGATTGCGTGGTAGGAGAGGATCGGATTGTCGAGGTGAGCACGCGGCGCGCTGTCGGCGGCCGGTGACGTTTTTCTTCGAGTAGAGGGATTGCTACACACGAGCGTTACGGAGCAACAGATATTGAAGCTCACGGAGCGGCTAACGTGCTTGATTCAGGCGATGACGATACGACAGGCCGTGATCCCGCGCCGGAGTCCACGCCTGACCACGTACAGCACACAGTGGCCAAAAATCGGATCTAGGTGGACAAAAATATTTGAGACCCATGTCCGGCTATTTTTAGCTCCCGGACTCATTTCCGACCATCAAATTTGAGTTTGAGTGGTCTTTTCGCGGTTTCGGGATAATTTTGTTTTTTCTTCCGACCGAAGAAGCCTGATTTTGCTGAGGAATGGATGCGAGGATAAGGAACACGGGAAGGGGTATACTGGGTTTTCTTCATCTTCTTACCCAGAACAACAGCACAACGAATTTTTAACGGTTGAAGATGGAATAGCTGTAGAACTATTCTGCCTCCGGATCAGTTTCTCCTTCTGAACTCGACACGTACCGGCTTTCATCGTCTGAGACTTCGGAGTTAGTTTCATCTGATGCAATTGATGCATCCAATTCGCTATCGCTATCCAACTGTATAGTTTCTATCGAATTCTGGGCATCCTGAGATTTCAGCAGATGGTCTATCACAGGATCAAGGATTCCTTTGTGACGCGGTCTCTCATGCTCTCGATAAACACTTACAAGAGGATCAGATGTCACTAACAGCATCACTAAAAGGTCGAATAGTGAGTTAAGTCTCGTCGTTTTTCTCGTGTTGAGCAATCGGAGCCGACGACACTCCTTGTGTCGAGCCTCCTGAGCCTCCTCTGTCAGGAAACCAATGGGAACCTCGTGGAACCGGATGACTTGGGCGCCATGATCCAGAATTTTATGGATTGTAGGAGTCATGCGAAATCGCGGATGTGGATAACAGGCGAGCGAGCGCTGCTTCGTCTCTTGGGCATGTGTATGGAATTTATCCGCATCTATGTCGGATTCCGAGGACAGTACCGCTATAATGTTTCTGAACCGATAGATGAGCTCAGCATCGAGTTTGGTGATTGCCGCGCTCTTCTGCGCGTCCGAAGAGTTTCCTTGCGGTTTTGCCGTCATTGGTCTTCCCGGAGTTTGCTAGCGGTAGATCGACAAGGATACCGAGCTCGCGTCGGAATTCCTCTTGGATCCTGGCAAGGAACGTCGAGGGTGTTGGTAAAAGGGCCTCATGTTAACAATGTTTCCAGGCAGATGGATGCATTCGTTCACGCTCTCCTTGAGGGGCGGTGGTGGATGCCAGAGGAATATGCGGAGGAAGCTGGTGGCTCAGCGGTGCGTTCGAAGGGCTCAAAATACCAATTTTGAAAAAGGAAAAACCCATATTTCCGCGATCAAGCACCGGTGCGGTTGGGAGCTGGACAGGTTGGGCTAAAACACGATACCAACCCTGAAGCCCGCAAATGCCCGCAAACATGTTTTCCCCGTTCGTCGGAATAGGCGATTTTCACTGATTCTCATAAGTCTCATATGAACGCCAGAGTTCAAAAACCGGCCGGCTGAGTGACTCGGTGTCTTGTCTCAGATCTCAAGAGAAGTATAAAATCGATACACCATCTTTCGTTTCGTCGCACACTTTCGTTTTCCATTTTCATTTCCGCTGAACAGTCAAACAACGAAAAAAGTGGGTGCTGCGGGTACAAATTTTGCTCATTTCGCGGGGCGCAGGGGGAACGGAAAAACGACCTGGGATTCAAAGTAAAAGTGGTCCCTGGCTCCTCAACATCTTAGGTATATGATCCAATCCTCAGAATACCGAACTCCCGATATGACTCTTGTCCACCTATTTGGCCACTGTGCAGCGGTGTGAGTGAGGGATTGGTGGCCCGTCGCTGGCTGTTGCAGATCCAGGGAGAAATTTCGAGCTCCGATCTCAGTTCGGAGGCGGCTTTGGCGCTGGCCCTCGCACATCTGGACGGCAGAGCTGCGACCTGGTTCCATTTTGAGAATGCCCAGATTCCGTTCTCTTCGTTCGATGCGACGGACGATGAGTCGGCGTTTTCAAAGCGATTCTCCGAGGCCTTCGTCTTGCCAGGCTGTACGGCAAGTGCGTTCTTTTCGTTCACGCAGTCCCCTGAGACGCAGATGGAGACGTTCAATTCTGAGAAGGCGAGCATGGCGCAGGCGACCGGTTTGAGCAAGCCTACGACCACATCGCGGAGGGAATGCATGACGTATTCGCCTCCGTCAGACTTGCGATGGCGCATCACCCGTCGTCGAGTGCGGTGAGCTTGGTGGCCGGCGTGAGTCGCGCGGCGAGAATGATCGGGTTGGACGCGGCGAGATCCCCGCGAGAGCTACTCGGCGAAGTACGTGGAGAGGAGGAGTTTGGACCCGCTGAGCAGTGCCGCGGGACATTACCAAGGGATGGCCGTCCTTTGCGGCCGCGTTCGCGGGGGGATCTGCTGGTTGCGGCTCCCCCGCGGGCATCCGGTATCTCGGGGGCTGGTTCTGGTTGGCCCAGCCCGAGGGAAACGGCGTTGTAGCATGTTCCGCTGGTGGACAGTTGCCTTGCCCCCGTCTCAGCGACGGATTCCGAATCGAGCTGGACCTGCGACCTTGGCGCCACCGCCAGGGGGGATGGCCGGTTCTGCGGCACCAGCACGAACGGGCTGGAGATGCGGGAGATCTGATCATTCAATCCGAGACTACGTCGCAGACATCCGGGAGCGGCGGAGTCGAGCTTCGGAGGGAGCGCGATGCAACGCAGCGATGGATCCTGGCTTGGCGGCGTCGGGGGCGAAGTAGCTGAAGAGTTGCCTGATCAACGGCTCGGAACCGGTGGGTGGTCTCCAGGACACGGGCTGCTCGTCAGTGCTCATTCGGGACAGCACCGTGAATCGTTTGAAGCTGCGAACTGAGTGGGATCGTATACTCATATTCGGGACCGGGGATATTTCGACTCCGTCCACTTTCGCCATGGGGCGAGTCGTTTTGGACTCATTGCAGGTGGACGAGGGATCCGCGGAAGACGTCGAGGCCATGGTGGTCTCCGACGATGCAATCCCGAAGGACCTTTCCGTTGGTCGTACCCTCCTCGACCTCCCACATCTGGCCCTCCTCAGAATAAACGACAGGTTCTAAGTCGGGCCGACCGATTCCGTTTCGGGGAAAATTCAGACGGCAAAGGAGGAGCAGATCGCGGCAGCTGAGGATATCGAGATTGGACCTGGAACGGCGGCGTTCGTCGAGGCCAGGACACATCCTAATTCGACGATTGTTGTTCGTGCGCAGGGGTTGGATGTCGTTTACCACAGTGACACGGATGGCAGATTCAGGATTCCGCATTCCGCAGGATTCCGATTGGTGGGGATCGCATAGGTAGTTGAAGGATCCTTGCAGAGCAGGACGTCAACCTGGCCCGGTTTCCGGACGTTTCCTACCCCGTGGGGCTGGGCGTCGTCGGGGCGGTCTCCTACAGTGACACGGTCGGCTGCAGTAGGCGATTCGAGCCTCAGGAGGTCAACTCGGACCCGTCGCTCTCGGACGGAGAGCAAGGCCAGCTGATGATGCTCATCAACGAATTTCCCGACGTGTTCTCCTTTTCGCTTACGGGACGTTTTCGTGAGACCGAGGGAAGCGAAGCTCATCCTCAACCCCGAGAAGTGCAAACTCGGATTCCGAGAGGTCGTCTTCATGGGAATCCTGATCAATGACGGCACAATTGCACCCACAGCTGACAAAATTCAGGCTATCAGCAAATTCCCGCCACCCACCAGCGCCACGCAGGTTCGTCAATTCCTCGGATCCTTTGGGTTCTTCAGGAGATTTGTGCATGGCTACGCGTCCGTGGTTGCCTCGCTCACCGCGGTAACTTCAACAAAGAACGACTTTGCGTGGGGCGAGAACCAAAGGACTGCTTTCGAGGCACTCAAGATAATTATGTGCTGCCCACCGGTCCTTACGCTATTTGACCCAGCGAGGCCGATCGAGCTACACTCAGACGCGTCGGCGATCGGCTGGGTCGCTATTTTGCTCCAGTCAGACAATAAGGGCCGACTCCGCTTGGTCAGATGCGTGTCCCGAAAGTGCAGTCAGGCGGAGTTGTCCTATCATTCATCGCGCTTGGAGTTCCTCGCGATAACGTTCGCCCTGGAGAAGCTGCGCCCTTTTCTCATAGGAAGGAGCTTCAAACTGGTTACCGATTTTCAGGCTCTACTCAGCATAAATACGAGATCGACGCGCGACCCACAAAGGGCGCGATGGCTGGCGCTGATCCAGGACTTTCAGTTCAAAGTGGAGCATCGCGCTGGTGAGAAAATGAGCCACGTGGATTCATTGTCCCGGAACCCCACCGGCGAGGCCGAGACCGCCGTGGAGCGAAACTACTGTGGGGCCACCGAAGAAGCACCAGATTTCGAAGCAGAATTGGAGGATTTCATTGGCGAGGAGGAACAGGAGAGGGAGGCGACTCAGGGACCAGCCGTCTCCTACATGGAGGAGATTCGCCCAGTCCAGTGTGAGGACGACAGAACGCGCCAACGCCTTGAGATTCTTCGGAAGCCATCGATGGAAAGAACGCGTCACGAGAAGGGACTCGTCGAGTCGTTTGAGGCTTTTAACGGCAGAAGAACGTCGACCGGGAGCCTCTTGGTGATGCCTGACAGTCAGAGAAAGGCCACTGTGATCCGCACGCACGACCTTCATGGACACCGTGGCTCCGAGCGCACGGCCGAAATCTTCTTGCGCAAGTGTTGGTTTCCGCGCCTAAGAAGATACATCAAACACCACATCGCCCGCTGCGTGGTGTGCCTGGCGCACAGACGAAACAGTGGGAAGCAACTGGGACTCCTCCGAAAAATTCGAACTCAAACCAGACCATTCGACTGGGTGCATGCAGACAACGTCAGGCCTTTTCCTACGTCAATGGCGAAACATACGCACATCCTCGTGATAGTGGACCGGTTGACAAATTTCGTCTACCTGGAACCCGTCCGGGTTACCTCGGGCAAGGAGACCTTGACCGCATTCGAGAGATTCATGACCGACTGGGGCGTCCTGGCTCATTTTACAACCGATCGCGGAACAGCATTCACAGCCGAAACATTTCGATCTTTTTCAGAGAAGCTGGGAATCAGCCACCACCTGAACTGTGCTAGGAGAGCACAGGGGAACGGCCAAGTCGAGAGAGTGAACGGCATTATGACTCCCATGTTGGCCAAGATGCTGCCCGCTCAAAGACTCCGGAATTGGAACAAGTATCTCAAAAAATTCCAACTTCTGCTCAATACATCCGTCAACAGCGCCACAGGAGAGACTTCGATTCGACTCTTGTGCGGCTTCAATCCTGAGACCACGGACAGACTCCTCATCAATGTAGAGCATCCATCAACTCGAGGACGTCAAGACCCCGTCCAGCTCAGAAGCGACGCAAGGGACCGCCTTGAAGAATCATTTCAGGAAGTTTGAAAATATTACGATCGCGGGCATCGCCACGCAGAGCAGCTTTTACCAGGAGACGTCGTTTGGTTCACAGCTCCACCCCCCCCCCCTCACAATAGGTTTTACTGTACTCAGAATGGCGACGAGGTCGTCGCGCCGTCAGGATCGCCGAATGTTATAGATGCGTTCCTCCACGGCGATCATACATACGTTTCCTCTGAAGACCTCCACATCGATTGCTATCAAGCACCATAGAGAAATACACCAAACCCCCGCTTAACGCGGTTTCGCTCTAACGCTGTTTTCTCACGGCTCAACTTTCAAGTCAGCCAGCATAGCGCTAAGGGCTTGACGAGCACTCTGGATGACTTCATAGAAACACAGCTGGCTTCGACTATGCATTCGTTGACCGCGGCAGCATCGGAATGGCTTCTTTCCTCTTCCCAGGTCATCCCTGATCTTGCTCCCTCGGTCTCTCAGGAACCAGGCTCCTGATTCATGGATCAGCATAGGAATTCGAAACACCAAAATGTCCCAATCGCTCCCAGGGAGCCGAGCCGGGGCTCAAGGTTCTGTGCAGAGAGAAGTGATCTAGACCACTCCACGTAAAAACCGTCTCAGACCATCATTCGGCGCTTGTCGATCGCAGGAAGCGTTCCCGAGCTTTTTCACGGCTTTCTGCCCATGCCTCACAGTTCTCTCCGATCAAAACTACCTCGTTTTGGAATGATCATCAATGAGGAAGAAGACGATGTAGAGCGCTAAGCGGTCCTCGGAACTTTCGAATATATAGCACAGCTCCGTTTTTACGCAGTGAAACCTTCATCCATATCTTCATCAGAATAGCTTCGTTCCATTCAGGGCTATGAACGACAAAGCAGTTCGCCCAAAGCTCAAGAGGAGTGTCATCGATCTTGAGAAAAAGGTCGAAATCCTCAGAAAATTGGAAGCCGGAAGGAGTCAGGTCCATTTCGGACTGGAAACAGGCTACTCGACCTCAACGATCAGAACGATCATCGCGAACAGAGAAAAAATCCTGCTCTCTGCTCAAGCAATCGGCACGTCTACAACCGCAAAGATCAACCGCTTACGGAGCCCGACAATGGGACGGATGGAAAAGTTACTTTGTATCTGGATCGACGATGAAAATGAACGTCACATGCCATTGAGTCAAGCTCTCATAATGCACAAAGCAAAGTCCATTTTCGACCACATTCGAACTGATTTATAGAACCCAAACGAGGAATTTGGCGCCAGCAAAGGTTGGTTCCGCCGCTTCAAAGCAAGGAGAGCTTTGCACAACGTCGGTCTCTCTGGCGAAGGGGCGAGCGCGGACACCGAGGCCGCTGCGAACTTCTCACCCAAATTGAAAGCCATCGTGGACGACAAAAATCACCCTCCTGAGCTAGTCTTCAATGTCGACGAGACAGTGCTTTACTGGAGGAGAATGCCGAATCAAACTTTTCTCTCCCGTGAGCAAAAACGCGCTCCTGGTTTCAATGTAGCGAAGGATCGATTCACGCTTCTCTTCGGCGGCAACGCATCTGGTGATCTCAAACTCAAGCCGCTCCCCATCTACCGCTCTTTAAACCCCAGAGCAATGAGAGGAATTGACAAGTCGACATTGCCTTTAATATGGGAGTTCAACGAGAAATCGTGGATGAGTGGAGAAATCTTCCAAAGGTGGTTCAAGGATCATTTCTGCCCAACGGTGAAGCCATACTGCGAGCTGAGAGTTTTTGAGCCGAAGGCTCTTTTATTGATCGACAACGCCCCGACCCATCCTGATTTGTCACACTTGGGAACTTGCATTACCGTGGAAACGATTTTCCTCCCCCCTAACTCCACATCTCTCATCCAGCCGATGGATCAGGGAGTCATCCCAACCTTCAAAGCTTATTACCTAAGGAAGACATTCAGTGATTTGATCAGGGATACCGACGGAAGTGACAAACAGTCCATCGTTGAATTCTGGAGATCATACAGCATAAGGAACGCTGTGTAGAATGTCAATCACGCTTGTAGAGAAGTCACCGAGCGTTGCGTGCGGAGCGTTTGGAGGAAGATCTGGCCGGACCTTGAGCAAGAAGACACCTCAGAAGAACCGAAAGTGAGCATCGAGGAGATCGTCCAGCTGAGCCAGGAAAGCGGACTTGAGAACGTCAATGCTCGAGATATGGAGAACCTCCTCGGCGCGACTGGTGAGAGCCTCACGACTGAGGAGCTCATCGAAATCAATGACCAAGCATCTTCTCCCGACTACGGAACTCCCTGCTCCTCTAAAGAGGAGCCACAACCCGACTTGGGGACAGCTCTGTTGGAAGAGAGCTTGAGGACGATCAGACATGTTATGCATCGATTGCAGGAGAACGATCCCATACCTGAACGGGGGTTGAGCGTGTTGGATGCAGTCTCCTGCTGTCAGTTACTGCTAGAGGACCGGCAAAATGAGATGAAGCAGTCCACTTTAGAAAGATTCTCCACGAAGCGGCCGAAACTTTCAACGGAGTGAAGGCTAGCCGGACCCGGCAGGTTTGGTTTCATGAAGCCCTTAAGAGAACCTTTTCGATATTTCAGCCAAACCACTCATGTTCAATCAAATATCCTTATTTGTGATGGATTCAAGCGTTTTGGGAAAGCTTTCCAATGCCAATAAATGCGTATTCCCCCGCATTATCTCGTTCTGATTCCCGTATTCCTATACCAACCATCTTGGAGCGGTCCCGCTTAACGCGGTTTCGCTTAGCGCTCTTTCCCACGGAACGTAACCCCCGCGTTAACCGGGGGCTCGGTGTATAGCACATGCACATTTTTCATTGTAGTGAGCGACACCGCGTTAGGGAGCGGGTGTCCGTCGACACAATTCAATCGGAATAAATTACACTTGTGGAATCGACCTTGGGAAGTTATCTATTATCACCATAACAATAGTAAGGATCTCGGGTAGATAACGACGATACTGAGTTGTCATTGGCTCGTCTTCAATATAGCAGCTGTCATAGCACAACTCTGATGCTCCCCACACGAGGACTGTGGCAGAGCGGGTTTAGTCTGCCTTCTCAAGATCAGCTGTTGCCTTTTGGCAGAACTTCGCGGTGGAGAGAGACCCGTACGTCCTGACTCTCAGTCCTCTGTGATTGTTGAGGAGTGCATACATGGTGTTCGACGGGAGCAGATCGGCACAGTACCGATCCATGCACACCATCACTATAGGTCCACGGCAGACCTGTTTGGGCGGTGCCCTCTTAAACTGAACGCAACTCAGGTTGATGGCTTCCCTCAGTTGGTTCTCGAGTTCGGCACATCTTGCCTCTGTTGCAGCAACGGTTGCTTCGAGGCTAGCCAATTTGAGATTCCCAGCCTTCGTTTCTTGGTTCTGCCACTTGATAGGACTGGAAGTCGTAGGGTTTGAAGGTAGAGGATCGAAGGTGTGGAACACTAGCTCAGTTGACAACAAGAGTGACAACGCAAGAGACGTGTGGAGTAGAAGGCTCTGTATCACAGTGAAGTTTATTCGAAAAAGAGGGTCCTTATATATCTAGAAGGGGAGCGTAGCTCTCCCATGATCGGTCTAGAGTCCAGACACTAGATGGGTCACATCTCAACATAAGTTGACAGATGGTCTAGTTTGTAGGTCGGAGGGGTTGTAAACCCGACTCCGTACTCTTGGTTTCATGCGGACTGTCTGTATCAGTCCCTTACATCTGCTGTCGGGGTTGGAACCCCGATTTCGTTGCATTTCCCAGACGTCGTGACTTGGGAGTACTGTGAGTCATCTGAGTGTGTCATGCTCTCAGACGCGTGCGAGATCTGAGCCCTGCCACTCAATATAGTTTAGAGCGGCAGCCCGTTCAGTCATCACAGCGAGTCGCTTTGACCCTGCGCAGGTGTGACACTGTAGGATTACGGAGTTGTTGGAGTTCATGTCCGTTCCCATGAGCCTCTCCTCACACTGACTGCAGATGTCGAATGTGGGATTAGCTCTAAGGGTATCCGGATTGAATTTCATTTCGAGGGGTATTTGGAAAAAGCATTTTACTTCTACCCACTCCCCTCTCCCTATTTTTCGGAACTTCCAAGAGTTGGACAGCTCCTAGTTCCGATGTTTATCGGGAGCGTAAACACTGCCTCTCGATGGTTCACGGTGAACCTTCTGTGGATTCTCAGCTGTGCTAGAGATTCCAGACAGTGAGACGTTGTCTGGGGCTTGCCGATATTCGAGTCGCTAAGCGTACCTCGACGCTGTATCGTTTTTCACGATTCTCCAACGTTGGGAGCTTTTCTGTTCGGCGAACGTGGTCTGAGAGGTGCACGGGCCTGGGGGTGGTTCTTGGGCTGAGATCCGGTATGTTCTTCACCTTCACCCTTTCTGGAATTTTTTCAGAATACGCCCGCCGACTTGGGGAGCCAAAGGTAAACACGCCAATCTGCCGAGTTGACGCTCGAATGGGAGAGAGTCACAACATGGGTGAGGGATGACGGTGGCCGGTGCCCTGCGTATCGGTGTGTTTAGGCCTCTGAGGCCGCTTGCTGTCAGTCTGCTCGCATCGCTTCGCTCGCCAGGAATCTAACCTAACCTTACCCGATCCCTCCGCAGTGCCCATGGGCCGCTTGCTGTCAGTCTGCTCGCATCGCTTCGCTCGCTCGCCAGAAACCTAACCTTATCCAATCACCCTGCACTGCTCTGACGCCGCTTGCTGTCAGTCTGCTCCGATCTCTCCGCTAGCAGGCGAAACCTTGGTAGCAAAAATGAAATCGAATCAGAAACTCACTAGTTGCCACTGGGCGGGAGGCGAACGGGTTCCGCTCGTATCGATGGGGGTAAGGCATAGGTGTGATCGGAAATTCCCGCTGAAGGTTGGGAATAGCGCAGCCATTCCTCTGCGATCGCTTCCAGGATGGCTTCGAAGGGTGGCCCACCGCCGACATTCTGCCTCCAGGAAAACTCGATGATGTATGAGCTGAGGTAGCCCCGATCCGTCCCATGATGACGCTTGTTCCTCCATTTCGCCGATCGCCACAGTCTCTCGACGATTTGGCTGTGCACCATCGTCTTGGGATCGACGACGTTTTTTTGTGATTCACGGTATGATGCTCATACCCTTCAGTCTTCAGCTGCCTTGTGTTGTAACCTTTCCAACAATCTGAGTATATTGTTGAACCGGGCTCGAAGTTTGCCTTTGTGGCCCAGAGCAACGTATCGGCGCAGCGATGTGGGACCGGCACAACGAAACACTGCTTCGTGGCTCTACAGATGCCGCCGAAAATCCACTGCTGGGGCAGTATGCAACCTACATTGTTCTTCCGCTTGGCGAACATGCTTTCGCCTATCTCGACGATTTGTCCGGGCCCCCCGATTCTGCTGCGGGGTTCATCCAGTAGCTTCCTGAAGATAACCTCCCCAAGCGAATTGTTCCAGGCAACCGCGGTCGCACACCCTATTCCGATTTCCTGCGCACACCATTTCACTGGAGTTTGTTCACGGGACCACCCATACAAGAAAGTTAGGTATTTTTCTAATAGGCGTCAGGCGAGTTGACTTGACGAGCGCCAAAACGCCGTACCGGTTACTTAGCAGGTGGGAGAGGAGGACGGGTGAGGAGGATGCAAGGAAGCGATGGCGGCAAGCAGAGCCTCGAACGAACCTAACCTCACCCAATCCCCCTCACTGCTTCGGACACACTTGCTTTCGGTCTGCTCGCATCGCTTCGCTCGCCAGGGGCCTAACCTAACCTTTCCCGATCCCCCACACTACTTCAGGTCCTCTTGCTGTCGACCAGCTCGCTCGCCCGTTCAAATCCTCGCGGCCTTTCTCCTCTCTCCTCAGCTCGCCTTCGGGTATAGGAAATCTGTACCCAATCGAGTCGGATGGATGCATTTTTAAAGGGACCGCCGGCCGCTGAGCTAGCGGCGCGTTCGCTGCTCCGTGTTTACATCCGCGAGATCGTGCTCACATCTGTGGCGGAGAATGGAGAACACGGGGAAGCAGGCGCGAAAAAGCCTATGAAAAAGCGACTGAACTGAGCAGGACTCTGAGTTAATCGTGCTGACTGACATGAAGTATCGGAGTCACCCAGCACTGAACTCGAATGGAGACGACAAACGTCAGATCGGAGGAAATCCATGAGCTCATCTCAGTACGATACGGCGTGATTTTCGTCAAGTCTCCGATGAGCTAAGGAAGTGTGTACAGAGAATATGAATGACGGTTCTCGGGTCGCGAGGGTATGGGTGCGCCATGTGATACTTTAGGAGCTATAGCGTATCCAACGGGTTGCACAAGGGACAATGCTGCTGTCCACTAGTCTGGGGCTTCCTTCCAGGAAGGAGAGATGAGTTAGGGGACCTATGGTCTCGAAAGACGACCTGGAACTCTATTGCCCGTGAGCCAATGTCCCTCCAGTCTCCAGCTAATTAGGAGGAGTGAAATTTTATTTCACCTGAATCTGTTCTTTACTCTGCGTGGAAGCCGGCGACACTTGCGTGTATGGTGAAAAACCAGACCTGGTTTTTCTGTCGAGTGTTATCCCCGAGTATTACCGGGGAGTACGCGGAAAGGGTTCCCGAGAAATAGATTCCGTGTTCGGGCTCGTGGTGCCCGAGACGTTGAGTAACATGGAGCGCGAGTTACCTGCAAAGCAGCGTGGATGTGTTGATGAGAACGTATCCGGAGTTTTTCACGACAGATTTGAAACATGAGTTCATCAGTTTGGAAGAGATGTACTTGAAGCACGACCACAGTGATTTCTGGAAGGACATGCCGCTCAGCCACCTGGACTTTGTGGTCAACAACAACATAATGGTCCTGTGACAGCTTGCTCCGTCCATTCCAGACCCTGTCCGTGGGGTCGGCGAGCGCGGAACGCGTCATGAGCTCTTTGAGAATTGTGTGGGAATATCGTGGGGCTACCTCAGCGGATACCACGCTCAACAATTCTCGTATACTCTATATAGAGCGGTGGGTTGCCAACTCCTTGAATTTGGACTATGCGATTGAAACATTCGCCGAGCAGAAAGCCAGGCGCGGCTTCAAGGTACAATAGCTAAACCCAGGAGCGCGGCTCTCATAATGGAATTTGCGTGAAATCCACAGAATATTCATGGCCGACTCTTCATTCAAATATCATGCGTCGAGCATCACAGAGGGTCCCCCCCCCCCCCCACTCGAAAAAATTGCTGACTGGGCTTTTCTCCTTGAATCCGCCACTGTTCAGGGGGCTCAAAAATTGAAAGGCTTCACTTTTTGGCCTTCATTATAGTTCCTCCGTCTCCAGACCGCTTGAAGGCACCGGTGAGACATGTTTCCGGTTGAGGACAGCTGCCGCGCGCTGAAGCACTTGAATGACTACAATTATAAGGCTCGATCTCGAACAGCACATTCAGAAAACTCCGTCCTGATCAGTCCTGAAACATTGCTCCAATCGCGAGAGGACCTGCAATTAGAGGCGTGTGGTTAACTGATGAAGGATGGAACCATCTGCACGAACGTCGCATTGCTTTTAAATCGCAGTTTCCGAAGTCAGACTAAACCTTCCGATGAGGAGCTTTGTGGCAGGACGGGTCGACTATTTGAAAGTTCTCTAGAAGTAGGAGAAGTCCTGAAGATGGTCATGGCTATGGGTCCAGTGATCTCCATTCGATTCGGAATTCGAATATAGTTTACAATCCGATCGCATCCGCCCTCCATCCAAGGCAGCGAGATATCTATTTTCTGCCGTTTCCCGTCAGCCAGGAAACTTGTCACAACCACCGGCTCCCCAATGAGAAGCCGAGGAAGAATCCCTGTTCCTGCGATGCGGCCGCGACAGAAATTCCCCGAGCACCCCTGATTTGGAGCCATGAGGAATAGTCTTGTATGTCTGGGGAAATATTCGAAAAGTTTGCTCATATGATTCAACTCCCTCGGAAAATCGATATCGTTGAGCTGCGAGTAGATTGTGCGATGAGCGTATGCAGTCGCGGAACGCGTGTTTGGGAGCGGCTTATCGCTTGTGTTACCTCAGAGTGATTCATCAAATATTTCGTTCGAGTACACTCGAAATCTTTATTGGGAAGGATCATCATATGTGATCTCCGCTTGAGTTCGTTGGATCTCATTGACTTGAATGGCCCTGAGAAGGGCCGTTTTTTGAGAGAGGAGAGCGTTACAGAATCAAAATCTTTTCATCCTGTTATCATCATAGTCATCATGTATATGATCGTGTATGGGGTTTACTTATGGGGCGAGTAACGGGGGGAGCCCGTAAAGATGATCACCTCCGTGTTCATCTTGGTCTTCGACGTCGGTGTCCACAAGCTCATCGTCGCTCATGGCATCGACGACAAGGGCAACTTCATCGTGAACGTCCGCGGGAGGAGCTCCGCCAGCTGGAAGAACAACAAGCTCATGGTGAGGACAATACAGCGAAGGTCGGAATCGAGTCTCCTAGTGTCCTGGTCCAAGCCTGACGGAACATGGACTTGGGAGGTTGAATCACCTGCACCAGTTCTATACTTGACTCGCCAAACGAGCTGTATAGCGCTGATCCCTCCAGCTTCGAAGATGTCCCACGAGTCCTCGATGAGTCTGGCGTTCTCACGAGTGGTGCGCGAGGGAGCGGACCGAATGTTACTCAGCTGAAGATCGTAGTGGGAGCGATAATCAACATAAGTATCCTGGCTGTCCCCCACGATCACCTCTGGAAAGCGAGAAGAAAGTTGAAGCCTGATACTCAACAGAAAGCATTCCAGTCTTATTGAAACCATAAGGGGTGAATGGGAACTCACCAATGAGATCCCAGATAGGGCCATGTTTCTTGAAGTTGACTCTCCGCAACAACGCTGCATTATGCGACTCCACCGCGTTGTTAGTTCGCGCTCCACACGGTGATCTGTAAACGGAGAAACCCTCCGGCCGGATTTGGTCCAACCAGAAGGACCTCATGTACGTCAATAGGCGCGAAACGCGTGTCAACATTTATCGCTCGTGCAGAATAGAAGTGGAATGCTGGTTCGATTTCTCCCGGTGGGAGAAGCGGAAGAGCTGTCAACGATAGGAACAGTTTCCGCACGCGAGATCCGCTCCGTCGTATCTCGCCAGCCAAGCCTACCCTGCCCGCATGTTTTACCAGGTTTTGGGCATAGTGAAAGAAACACCCATAGATACGAACGCCGGGAAACTCTGACCGCACGGCGGACCGCATCGCGCTGTCGAAGTCCCCCATGTAGAAGGCGATGCTCCAGTGGGGTATTTCTTGCTTCAGGCACTGGAAGACCTCCTGGTACGCCTCTGTTGTCTTCAACGTCATCAGCGCGCAAGCCACCATACCGATCTGCGGCAGACATGTCAATCACAGGGAGGCATGGCATCGAGGAAAAATCTTCAGAAGGATCGATCAATCGGAATATCTTACGTGGCCATCCCAGTTGCCATGAATCGTGAATAGCTGGACGCACAACCCTCGCTCGACCACCTTATAGGTCGCGTCCGCGTGAACCATGGTTGCCCGGGGGAGCAGAGCCAGAAGTCTCCGGGTAGTGAGTATCACACTGTCCGTGCGCGCGCAGCGAATACTCAGTAGCCGTTCTCCATCTTCGGTCTGCGTGTACTTCTCCACGACGTTACCGCTGATGAAGTGGTGTAGTTCCTGTAAAGAAGAAACTGCTTTAGGCTTCACGACAGCTGCATGGTTGCGGAACGTACGTACGCCGGCATGTGGCGGGATGTGCATTGCGACTTCGACCGGAACGCTTCGCCGGGCTTCCAACAGCTGGTCGGTCGGATTCGACTTCGGTTGCCTCCGCCTGGCGGTCTTCACGTCCTCCAGGACGGCTCGCACACGGCGTCCGTGGCCCCCGAGCTCTGGAAGATGGCAGTTCTCACCGGGGGGCCTCAGAAGGCGTCCATCTGTGGAAATCCTGGCGGTGGCGGAGCACAGGACGGGTCTTGGGAGGTAATTTTAGTGGTTATTGGCAGCAGAGACAGCATTCACATAGGAAAGGGTCTTATAATATAACCTCTGGGACACATGCCTTGAGATACTACTGCTATCAAGTCAAGGGTCGACTCACTGTCGGAAATGTTTGCACCGCAAGACAATCATTGTTCCGCACGAAGTTACCGTCTTCGTGTGGAATACGAATTCTCCGCTTCCCGCGGCGTGAGCAGTAAGGTAGCGGCCCCGCGGATCGTACCAAACGGGACGCGCATACAGACTCCCAGCGCTGGAAACGAAAAATTCCCCGATTCTGTCCATTTCGGCTCTCTGAAATTACGCTCGGAAGGAAAAGATGAAGAAGTTGACACTTTTTATCACTTTCAAGGACACCTGGATTATCTGAGAGAGTATCGTATGTGGAAAACTATGGAGTATACATGGGTATTTTTTTGTGTTTTTTCTCTTGTAAGTAGATGAAGGAAAAACAAGGGGCAATAACCTCTCGTAACACTCGCAATAAGTTCAGATAGTGATTATGGCGTGCAATATGTATGAAACTGATTTTTTTTTGCTTTTGGGGTTTTATCTTTTTTTGGTGTTTTTTTTCTGTTTTTTTTTTGAGCGTCGGGCCCTTCAAAAAAAAAAAAAAAAAAAAAAAACAGGCGTCGGGCCCTTACTATCTGTCGGCTCGTTGGCCGTGTGGCATAAACCAACGCCTTGGGTGCCACGCTAAGCTAGCAATCGCGGGTTCGATCCCCGGCCAACAAATTTCTTGAGTGGTAAAAAGAGGATTCAATTTATATCAGAATTGAATCTGAACCATCTTAAGACCCAAGCCCACCGCCCGCAATGGGATTCGCGAGGCGATAGGGAGTGTTTCTGAAGCAATACCGAAAGGTGATTCCGGGACACTTCTGAGGGCTGGCTGAGAGGTTCAGCTGGAAAACAAAAGGGCCCTTACTATCTATCAAGAATGAACGAAAGAACTTCTCGCTTATCGCTGAACACACGCTCCGAAGAGTCTCTGTTCCGCACGGGAACCGCACACAACCCGGCCAACACTTTGGTCCTGTACTCGCACCAGCACAAATCACGGGAAAACCGCTTGAAAAAGTCAGAATTTTCCCGGAACACTTCGATACACTTGAGAACACAGAGTCACACTC
Source organism: Phytoseiulus persimilis (assembly GCA_037576195.1). NCBI lineage: Eukaryota > Metazoa > Arthropoda > Arachnida > Mesostigmata > Phytoseiidae > Phytoseiulus > Phytoseiulus persimilis. Next base: position 30,442,825 of record CM075103.1, read on the forward strand.
GAGAACACAGAGGCACACTTGTCGAACACACGCCCCCTGTGTTCCTTGCATCCAACGTGGAAACGGGAAAAAAGCACTCCATGCTGCACGCAAAAAACACGGGGACGTGTGCGTGCGCTCTAAAAATCCACCGGGGAACACTGTCGCCTTTGCCGTCCGCAAGCAAAGCGAAGCCTTAAGCGCGCTCTAACCAACGGTTACCGTTTTCCGCCTCCCTCACCACCCTCGCCCATTAAAGCCTGAAAAGCCGTTGAGATTCGAGATTTCAAGCTGACAACTATTTCCCTGAAACTAAGACCTACGGATCTGGCTTCCATTGTATGTTATGACCGTGATCGACTCTTCTGAGCTCTCCAGAATACTTTCCCGACATGTTTTCCCCTTGCACTACGCGACACGTCCTCGACGACTCTACATTCCCGACTTATTCCTCTGGCCCGTTCTCTCGGGAGGACATGCGAGTTCGGCAGTGCATTCTTCCTCATTGGGCACCTCTGCCAAGGTTAAACGGAAGGCAATATCAGCTCCACAGAGGCAAGCTCTGACTGAAGGTCAGCTTCCTCGAACAATGATATATGAGAGAGAAACAAAACATCACACTACTATGAACGCGGACGGCAGTGTTTCTGGACAACATAACGATGAGTAGAAGATCAACCGAGTGCTCGTTGAAAAAACAAAGATCCTCTGGATTCTCGCAAAGAGTTGATGAAGTTTATTCAATATTCTGGCGCAGACGGTGAGCGACGAAATTACAGCCGGACAGGTTGTTCTGGGGGAAATTCAGGCATTTTCGGCCGAGGCCGCCGCAACAACGCATTCTTCTTTGATATACAGACCCCATGCGGTTGGTTCTAGGAGGCGTCAACAATGCTCAACTTAGGCAAGCTCACAATCTTTGCGAGCCCAAGATGTTCAATGCACCGTTCGGGCCGAATTCGGACCCGGTCTATCGTCTAGCCTCGCATTGTCGAGTTCTTCCCGTCCTTGGAACTTTCTTCGGATTCCATTCATTTCCCACATCCTAAGGAGCACTTTCGGCGGTACTTCCTATCTCAAAGATATCATTGCCTGAAATTAGATTGTGAGAGTATCCCTATTTCCACACTCCTATTTGTTCTCGATGATGACTTAGGCCCTATCAGCCCAGCACGCCTGACAGAATAACCCTCGAGGCTGCTCAATCCGTTTTATTCAAGTCCAGTTCATATCTAAATGATTCTCTAACTGCATTATTCAGACTCTCAGCCCCGAATATTCCGTTTCCACTGAGCTGTTTGGCGCCCGACTCATGTTCAAATCTATCGCCATCTCCTAGAAACGTCAGTGCGCTCGGCCAGCGAACGCGCCGCCAGCTCAGCGGTCGGAGGTCCCTTTAAAAATGCATCCATCCGACTCGATTGGGTACAGATTTCCTATACCCCTCGCCTTCCGCCATGCTGACGGAGTGTTTCGCTTGGCGCTAACTCGGCTGACGCCTGATAGAAAAGAACCGAAAGTTATTATGTTGACATACGACAATTTCGTTCCCGCAAGCCAGGTTCCGACACGAAGTGAGCACTGCTCATCACACACAGTTCAACGCCAGCGGGAACGTTCATCACTTGGTTTCAGTCGCATTTCGAAGGCATGCTTTTGAAAATGTCCGCGTTGACATCTCCGATGGCTTGGCAAGACAACCTTCACTTACAATAAATTCACCGCGGCAGCCTCAGTTTTTGGCAGAAGATTCATTATGTTCGAAAAATATAGACACGTGATTTCGTTCCTTTTATTGCGCATATCCCCACTTCCCCAGCTAGCTGAGCCGTCGTTTCCCCATGCCTGACTTCCAACCGTCTGGCAGTTCGTGTCCCTCGCCACGCTCGGGATAATTCGATACCGTCGGCCTAGGAAGCCCTCAGAATACCACAGACCCATAGATTACGCCGGCTCCTGGCTCGCTGCCTATTGCTGACCATGCTTCCTGGCTTGAGACCAGCCCGCGCTTTGTTCAAGAGGAAACTCGCCAGACCGTCAGTGTGGTGGCTTGCAGCCGCTACTTCATGTCGACTCAAGTCGGCGTTTACTGAAAGAGCACCTTTTTTTTGGGAACACGGCCATTCTTGCGGAAAACATGGCGACGCAGGGGAGAGAGAAAGAGAGGAGGGCATCAAAGAGGTGAACATCCGAACGGCGCGCTATTCAAAATGTTGGAGGCTCTTGGGACCCGCTCGAGACGGAATCACGCGATCGGTCAGAAGAGTATTTGCTGCACTGTCGAAGCCAACGAGACCGAGGCCCTGATCAATTTGGATTCACAGATTGCTTTATTCTGTTCGAGTACTGCTTAACTGTCGGCTCATGAGAACTCATACGAATCTTGAATCTCCACCATCATATACTACATACCGCTTGCGATCTTGCCTTCCGTGGAGTCACATCGAGGTCCAGGTTCCATCATTAGACGCTCACTAGTATCCCTCCGCAGGGATGAGTATATATAAAAATAAAGGCACACGGTACAATGAGGAAGTGTATCTATCCGTGATACACACGTTTGTTCATTTGCCGTTACCTTACCATCAGTTGCAGATCTGTTGTGTCAGAGTTCTACCGACTATCTAGTGAATAACTCCAGCAACTCGCCCGAGGCGGTCACCAGTGAATTGAGCGGAAGCAGATTTGAGCAGAGGCCGCATTTGAGCGGGAGTCGAAGTTCAGCGGGAGTTGAATTCGAGCAACAGCTTTATTTGAGCGGAGGTCCAATTTGAGCCGATTTTGGCGGACGCCGGATTTGAGCGGAAACAATCCTTGAGCGGGTACCAATTTGGTTCGAGTCCAAGCTGACGCGAGTGTGCCGAGACACCTGTGCATTTTTCATATACATTCACACATGCTCCTGTCCTGTTCCAGCGCGGCTGTGATATCTTCATAGCTTGCATCTGTATCCAGATCGAGGAGATAAGAGATTCGAGAAAATACGCTCCCGAGGGCGGTGAATCCTCAGCATACATCAGCAACCTGTCATGAGAGAAATTGAATCTCCATCTCATTTCCAATGAAAAGGCGATTACCAGAACGAAGTCAATTCACTCAAGATAAATTGGTGACTCTCATTGAGAATGATGGGCTCAAGCTAGATAGGCCTGCGGTGCTGTCTCGGGCCCGTCGGCCGCAAGATATAATTGAGAGTATTCCGGTACAGTGATAATTCATAATTTTCAGATGATCTGAAATTTCTGCAATCCCCCGCATTGAAATGGAGCTAACCGATGTCCTCATGGTGGTGTTACGAGTAATGCTCTAGACGATGTCACAACGCAATAAAACGGGCAATTCGGTTACATTCGGAAGAAAAAATTATCGGGAGGGAATCGCAAATGCACTGATCTTCCATCAGCCGAGCACAAATGGAATCCGATGAAGGAAATTTATAAAAAAAGCCCCCGCAGAATCTCCGAGCTCACGGCTGCCGTGTGTCCAAATGGGAGCGGGATGCGCGGCGCAGTTTTGGCGGTAAGCGGGACTCGTCGGTGGAATGTTCCTGTTGGAACAGAGTCCCATCCATTTTAAAATGGAGCGAGCAGGGGAATACCTGAGTTCTTGCGATGCCATTCGATTCGGCAAGGAAGCTTGGTGTGATACTGGAGGTTCCTACAAAGTGGGAGACGCAGAGGGCGTCCCCGAGTTTTTTTCTACCGAGATAAAGAAACGGCCGACGGGAGAGGACAATACGTGAAGTGCAAAGAGCTGTTCACGTGAGTACTGATTTCTGTCCAGCTTGGTCCACCATGTGGAATTCGCTGGATTATTTGATATAGAACACGATCATGGATCGAAAGGAAAGTTCGCGAGCCATTCATCGCTATATATGCTCAATGCGGACGCAAATTATAAAGTAATGCCCAGAGGCCTATGTTATCAGCTCTCCACCACACATGGCAACTGGCATGGTGACCATGTAAGCACAGTTTCGTTTCTCTGTTCACCGTTTCTGTCTCCTTCCAGCCTGAGAAGTTCTTGAACCCCACTGCCAAAGGGCGCTGCCCAGTAACTTCGATTACATTTGAAGGTAGGAATGGTCGCATGCGCCCTGATGATGAACCGCTCGACGGAAGCCTACTCAGAGGTGTTCCAGCGCCTCAAGATTCTGCAGCCAGCACTTAGCATCCCCAGGTATATGGGAGATTGGGATGGAGCGATGAGGGCAGCGGTGCACGACGAGTTCGTTGGTGTCCGTATATACGGATGCCTCTCTCACTATGCTCAGTGCATGGTGAAGCACGCAAGCTCACGTGAAGTCGGCCTCTCACGGGGAATTCGGCGCCTAGGCCAGGAGCTCGAAAAGTTCCTAGCTTTCGCTTCCCTACCCCTCCTTTCGGCCGCTGACATCAAGGCGACCTTCGAGCTTCGTTCGCAAGAGGCTCTCGCGGTTGCCGAAGCAGTAAGCAGAGCGATCATCAGCCCCAAGATGTTCGTCGATCGCATGAAATATCGCGTCGGGGGAGGTGAGTGCCCGAATCAGAATGAGCTCTTCGATTACTCGAGGCTAACAGGTGCACAGCTCTTCGAAGCAGTCGTGTGTCCCGATTACCAAGCTTTCATTGTCATTATTGTAGCAGCGCTGAAACACAAATTATTCCGTCATGGAGGGGCGACGAACTCGACGGCCAATCACTTTAATGCCTGGCTCGCATCAGTTCGAAAGGACCATGACTACCTCACCAGGCCTCCTGGTAACGACCACAGCTACGCGGTCTCTTTCTTCGACAATCTCCACCACACGGGCGATCACTCATACGCTTCGACCGGCGATTATACCGGGACAACCGAGAGCTCGCAAATATTCGAGGTGTCGGAATGCCTGAAGCAGACAAACACACTGGATCAATCAGACACATTTAATGATAATGATCGCGACAAAATGAACATGAACCATGCCTTCGTGATGTCGAATCAGGATGGAGCACTCTCAGAACCTGAATTATTGAACAGTTGTGAAGCCCGGAAGCTGGAAAAGCTCCAACCCTAATACAGTGGACTACGCTTAATCGGAACACCGGATAATCGGATCATCCGCTAATTCGGATCAAATGTCGAATTCCCCGATTCTCTCCATAGGAATCGCTCCGGTTCATCGGCCCAAGGCTCCGGTTATTCGGATCAACCGGTCACGAGCGGGATTTTTTTCTCATGGAAGAAATAAGAAGTTTCTGCAACGGGGAACGCTCGGCACGAGGCTCGCTCATTTGGTGGCCACGAGGATTCATAGAACCTGGAAGTTGGCATGTTATCGACGGCGTCGCACGTTGCCCTCTCGCGACGTGTTCGGGCTCAAACGTGAGCAATCTTAAGCGGACCGATTGTTATGGTTCCATTCCGCTCGACTGCCGCGTCGTTAGACCATGTCTCGGAACGATCGTACGCTTAGCGGAAAATCGCCCTTCTCGACAAGATCAACTCCTTTGAGGGTCGTGCAAGCCGGGGAAGAATCGCTGAGTTAACAGGAGTCCCTCTCAAGAAGGTGACGCGTCTCCTCCATCAAGAGAAGGAGCTACGAGAACAGTGGAACGGGCCATCTTCACGAAGTTCGTCCAGAAAGCGGAAACGAGAGGGTAAGGATCCGCTAGTAGACAAGGCGCTCGGCAAATGGTTTGACCGGGTGACAGAGCATGGTGCTCACGTCAGTGGACCGATTCTAAAAGAAAAGTCAGAAGACTTAGCCTCCAAGCTTGGTCACTCTGACTTCAGAGCCACCGCAGGCTGGTTCGAACGATGGAAAAGCCGCCACAATATCAAATACAAAAGGGCTCACGGAGTCAGTTCAGTCAAAACGTGGAAGGCCGAAACGCTTCCGCGATTGTTATCGGAATTCAGCAAAGATGACATCCATAATGAAACTGGTTTGTTTTATCGTGCGGTGCCGAACGGATCACTTTGTTACAGTCACGAAAGCTCGGCAGGTTTCAAGAAAGCTTTGGAGCGGCTGAGCGTTCTCTGTTTCGCCAACATGACCGGCATCGATAAGAAAAAGTTGGTGGTTATTGGAAAGAGTGCAAACCCGCGATGCTTCAAAGGGTTGAAGGTTGAACGGCTACCAGTTCTTTACCACAATTTTCGAAGATTGGTTGGCAACCTTGAACCGCGAGCTAGCCGCAAAGGGTAGGAAGATTTGCCTCATCCTTGACAATTGCTCCGCCCATCCCCATGTCCCGAACATGCTAAACATCCGACTCGAGTTTCTACCGGCCAACACGACTGCATTAATACAGCCCATGGACATGGGGATCATCAAGAACCTGAAGACCTTGTATCGTCAGAAACTCGTTGCATTGATAATAAAGTACGTCGAGAGCAATCTTGTGGAACCGTCGACGGGTGCCCAGACAATCAGCTCGAAAATCAATGTCCTGCAAGCTATTCAGTTCGTCGCGGACAGTTGGCGAGACGCTGGCACGGACACAATCCGTATCTGTTTCGAGCACTGTTTTCACAATGAAAACCCTGGCCGTTCTCTCGAACAAAAAGACCGAACGGATTCCGATCTGCTTCCAGTTCAGAATCTCGACACTTTCTTGACGATTGACGATGATGTCCAGTGCCACTCTTCAGTTGAACCTCACGAAGATGAGGTCGTCCAGGAAATCGCAGTGAATCAGGGCTCTCCAGTGGACTCTCGTTCAGAAAACGGAGAGGAGTACCGAGAAGCGGAAAAGCCTGTAGCTGTGCATGAAGCTGAGCGAAGTATAGAACTACTTCAACGGTTTTTCATGCAAGATATCGAGGAGGACAGTCCACGACCGTCTGTAGAAATTCGTGCCGACTTCGTTCGTAGAATCTCGAGGGCGTAAAGGAGACAGACTTCAATAGTTGAATTCTTCGTCAAGCACTGAAAGCTTAATCTCGTTACACGCTTCATCAACTCGGGTGTTGAGTGAGAGTTTCATTGTGTTGTTTTAAGTATTGCAACTCGGGAACAATGAGCCCAAGCTCCTAAGAGACACTCGTGATCTCACAGTAGAATCCAGTATTAGGGTAACGCTTTCTCTATTTCCCGCCTAATCGGATCGTCCGCTTAATCGGATCAGAATGGTCTGGTCCCGGTGTGTTCCGATTAGGCGGAGTCCACTGTATCGATTCCGGCATCCCCAACAGCCCGAGGATCAACGTCGAACTATGGTGACGGGAATCGCAACGATTGGAGCGGACAGGTCGTTCCGAAGAGGAAAACAACGGAAGCAAGCGACGAAATAGCTGGAAGCCTCCCAATGCCGTCTTATGAGCTTTCCGAAAATGAAGAAAGTCGGATAGTCGTGTAACAGCCAGTTGGATTCTTCAGGAGAGCTAGCTAGAATGTTCTCTGGAGATGCATGTCGGAGGCGGCAATGCCGGCGGATCGACATGGGAAAGGGAAGCGGCGTTGACGAGAGAAGCCGCCAGAAGCTAAAAGCAGAGTAGAGAGTGCCGTGAACGGTGTAAAGGACCGTGGCTGCCTATCGAGGAGCCGGTCGAGAAGAAGTGAAATAAAGAGAAGTTGAACTATAAGTGCACTGTCCCTCTTCCCTGAGTGAATCCAGGTATAGGTCCCTATCGGCCTGTTACAGTCGTCAAGATCGCAAATCACTTGAATTGAATCTGAACCATCTTAAGACCCAAGCCCACCGCCCGCAATGGGATTTGCGAGGCGATAGGGAGTGTTTCTGAAGCAATACCGAGAGGTGATTCCGGGACACTTCTGAGGGCTGGCTGAGAGGTTCAGCCGGAAGAACAAAAGATCGCAAATCACGTCGTAACAAGAAGCGACCTAAAAACGCTGATCGGCCTTGACTGGATCAACGACGTCATCATGAACGTTCATTTGAACCTGATCGTAATGAGGAGCAAGGAGAATCCTCACCTCTCAAAAGTCTACGCCTTCAGCACTTTCTTTCTGATTAGCTTCATTCAACTGGGCTTTGAGGATGTTCGAAGATGGACGCGTCGCGACGATATCTTTGCTCATGACATAGTGCTCGTTCCAGTACATCACGGAAACCACTGGTCGAAGCTGGTCGTCGATATGCGGCGTAAATCCATCAGATATATGGATTCTCTGAGTGGTGACAACGGGAACTACCTTCATGTTCTTCGCAACTACTTGTCCAAAGAGCTGATGGACAAGAAGAAGTCCGCTCTCAATCTCAATGAGTGGTCACTAGCCGATATACACAACGTGCCAAAGCAGGAAAATGGCTCCGACTGCGGCGTATTCGCTCTGAAGTTCGCTGACTATGCGGTTCGGGATGCCAAGATAGATTTCAGCCAGAGGCGTGTACCGTATTTGCGGCGTCGAATAGTACCTGAAATCTTAGGCTCAACAATTCTTCCACGCGAACCCCTCGAGGACTGAACTCCTCCGCTATAACCACTAATGAATCCCGCTGCAGAAAGAGCCGGAAAACCTCACATCCGTGCCATCCTGAATCTCTTGGATCCCATCGGTAGCAACGAGGGTCATACTCAAATTGAATAACGGCGAGGCTCTACTAGAAGACTGGACAAGTTTGGAAATTCCGAAGAGCCTACGACTATGTCGGCACAGTATTGGGAAGCAGAACCGCTGAAGAGAGCAGCTTTACCCGCTTCTGCTCTGGATATAGTTCTCATGGGATCCGCATTCAAGGCCGGAATAGGAACGGGGATGAAGGCCGAGTAGCGACAAACTCAAAGAAGGATCAAAGGCGGAATCCGCAGACAATCCAAGTTGGGAATATTCAGTCTCTCAGTCGCGACGTTCAGAATTGGGGCACGGCCACAATTCGTGTACATTGAAACTCGAGCGAATGAACGGCCGAAACAATCATTGAATGATTGATTGCGGGAGCAAACTATTATATCTGTAGATTTCGCGCTGGAGAACTCACTCGAATCCTAAACACGGCAACATTGCCGACTCGATGAGCTTGGAACAAACGAGTAGAACACCCTCCAATCGGGTCCCATTTCTCTTTCCTCCTCTTCTCTCTGGGTTGAATCGTGCCTCAGAAGGCGCCCGAAAGGTTCCGACAAGATTCGCTGCACGACAAGTGTCATACATTGAAGCTCGGAGATAAGTCTCCAGACACAAGAATTCTAAACGCAAGCGAATCGATCCCCGTGTCATTCGACTGTTGGTTGTTGATGCAACGACGCCTGAATACCATGTCGATACGAACGCCCGAGGGCGCTCGCCTAGGTGCGGGTACGGGAGTAAGTCTTGGAATCTCAAATTTTGTGGGTTAGTTATAACACTCCTCGAAATCAATGGCTTTGCAGGCGTCGAACGTCGACCGGAGCCAACCCTGCATCTCCTACTCGAACTTGGTGAGCGAGCTGTCGCTGCTTACCTCCGTGGTCGATAACGCTGCTGAGACGAGCTCTCATGTGTGGAACCACGACGGGATGACAACACATGATGGATAGCTAGACAAACAGTCGATCACTCAACAATCCAGCCTGTCCACACAGGTCTGCCACATCAAGCTTCCAATTGCACAGGGTCCTGCGTCAGCTTCCTCAACGAATGGCTTTCACGAGCTTTCAACATTTCAAATGCAGCGCCCTCCGGCTGTCTTCCGTCTGCTGCTCCTCTCTCCCCTGCGCCTCCATGTTTTTCGAAAGAGTGTCTTAGACAGCTGTAGGCGAAAGTGTAGCAAACAATCTTTAGTGTAGCAGACGGATTCGAGGGAAAGGGTAAGACGACATCCGATGCACTGGTGGAGGAGTCGCGCACTATTCAAATCAAGGGGGGTCCTTTGAGGGCGTTGCCGCTCGGAGAGGCTCTGGGAACCGCGATTCATCGCGGAATGCGAGGTCTTCAGACGATGCTGCTGGAGGCAATGCCCGAAGAAATGGGCATGGATGATCCGAAAATCATCACATTCTCATCTTCGTGGATTCCCCAAGTCGATGCTATCGCTAATAAGCCGGAAGATGGGGCATGCGCGTAGATATTCCAATCGAAGACCTCTCACCTTGAAGAAACAAAACCGACATAGTTCATCCGTTGAATGACTGAGCACCAAATTCTCGGTTGTACATTCAGCGATCGGTCTCAGAAAAGAGACTCTGATTCGGGCTAAAATCGGGCATATGAAACCAGCACCTAGAATGTAACGTAGGCGATACTCCAGTGGTCTTCTTGGACCGGCCGATATCCTCAACGAGCCCTCGGTTCTTTGAATCGGGCGCGCTCCCTCTCCGACTGCCGTGGGTGTCGGCTCCTCCTCTCCCTCTAAAATATAGGCGTTCTGCTTCATTGTTTGCGACTCATTGGGTATAGGAACTTTGGGTATTTCTAGGTTGGGCGGGTTTCGAAGAAAATCAACAAACCACGAAACCCCGGCATGCCGAGTTGGCGAGTGGGAGAGGGAAATGAGAGAGGAGAGACTCCGAAGAGACTTACCAGGCACTGGATTTTGCTTCGAGAATAAGTAAGGGACTCACCCAATCCCCTGCACTGCCCTGAGGCCGCTTGCTGTCGGTCCGCTCGCATCGCTTCGCTCGCTCGCCGGAAACCTAACCTAACCTTATCCAACCCCCCCCCCGCACTGCCGTCAGGCCACTTGCTGTCAGTCTGCTCGCGTCGCTTCGCTAGCTCGTCAGGAACCTAACCTAACCTCACCCAATCCTCCCGCACTGCGATCAGGCCACTTGCTGTCAGTCTGCTCGGATCGCTCCGCTCGCTCGCCAGAAACCTAACCTAACCTCACGCAATCCCCCCGCCTTGCAATCAGTCCACTCGCTGTCAGTCTGTTTGCTTGGCTCCGCGCGCTCGCCAGTTCGAGTCCCTTGTCTCGCTCTCCGCGACGCCAGCGGGCCGCTTTCGTCTGCTACGGATGGCAGCAACTCGCTACCCGCCTAACCGATAAGAACCGAACTTTGCCCACAGTGTTTACTATATGAACGCATTTTCAGAGAGAGCGGCCTCCGCCAGCTTGGTGGTCTGCTACGGGAACGCTGAGGGCTGTTGCTGGGAGACCGCGACGACAGCGGGGAGCCTAGCGGAGCTACCGAGCATTTCAAGCAGGATCCAGGCGCGGAACAGCGAGGAGAGCTGGGATGGTTCGCCGGGGAATGATGAAATTTCCAAAGATTCCATGGTTTACACATGATCCATCGTTAACAATGTCAGTTCAGATGGCGAGGAGTCGATGCGCAAGGTGAACGGCAGAACATTGAGCCAGGCTCAATACAAGGAGATGAAGTCCACAGCGAGACGCATTGAGTGATTCTCATCTCGGACAGGACACAGTGGGATGAAACTCCACGGAACCTCTGGTCTTCGGCGGTTGAAGACCGAAGAACTCCGTGACCGTGAGGCCTCCTCGGCACTGAAACGGATGCGCCATGTGCAGAGTAGTGACTCAGTCGGTTTTTCGCGTGTCCCTCGGAAACATTCGCTTCCTGGACGGAAAGTGTCTTGGATGAGCTCTCCTGGAATTCGAAAATGCGTGTCATACACTGCCTACCGACCCCTAATCATCTTCTTCCTCTGAAACCTAGAGCCGAGACTCCTCATTACCAACTCTCATCTCTTGGGAAAGTACGCGGATTCTCAATTGTGTTTCGCGCCTAGATCGTGCTTGAAATGCTCGGTAACTCCGCTAGGCTCCCCGCTGTCGTCGCGGTCTCCCAGCAACAGCTCTCACCGTGCCAGTAGCAGACCGCCAAGCTGGCGGAGGCCGCTCTCTCTGAAAATGCGTTCATATAGTAAACACTGCGGGCAAAGTTCCTATACCCGACTCATTGGCCGTTTACCTCCTAGACCCTTTTCGGAACACACTTTTCTCGGAGCTCGAGATCAACGTTGCGTTCTCGTCTGTCGTAGCAGACGACTCTCTACAATCTCCTCAGCTCCTCACAACGCGGTGCTCCCGTGTCGATGTTATTCCAATATCATACACGGGTAAACATTGAGCTGGCTCTGGCTAACGAAGATTTGAATGGATATCTCCCTTGTTCATTTCCGTAACGCCAAACATGATGAGTACCTGAGCCGCTCCTCCGGGGCGAAATACTCTGGATAAGCCTGGCCGTCCTCCTGCCTATATGATTCCGAAGTTTCACCATAATCGTGCGCTTATAGCTTTCACCGGATTAGAAAAGGACGATTTCTTCTGAATGAACAAGAATGGACTCATCGCCGTTCGAATACGGGCGCGTCAATCGTGGTTATTCATTCAAACTGAGCGCCCCGACCAGAAATCACACAGAGACCATGGCATAGCGCCACGAGGAATTGGCTGCGCAGCACTTGTCTTCATGGACCGGTTCCTATCCGTAATCATTGAGTCCCAGTGCCGCTTTTCGCCGATTTCTACCCTGGCGGAAGCCGAAGTTCTCGTCTTCCGCTGGGATGTTCCTCTCAAAGAAATACTCTCGGTTCACCGAGTTGTATCTCTCGAATGAACCTCCGATTTCGGTGAACCGATCATGCATATTGGATGAGATCGTGATAGAAAAGAAGCTAAAGGGGCTTGCGTGCGCTGCCATACATGTGGGGAGCTCTCAACTTATTGCTTCGGGGAAGTGCCGACTGCCGAGAACCTATCTCGCGGACTCTTCGTACACCGCTGAAAACAATTTGGGGTCCGCACATTCCTGCGGTTCAGAGGCTCCGCTATCTACTCCTAGGTCTGGCTGCTCAATGACTTTCGAATCATTGAGACATCACTGAACTTCGAAGCTATTGGGGGCTGATCAATCGGGTTGCCCCGCTATGTAATATCGATTCATCGGATCGAGTCGAGCAGCTAGAGCAGACCCTCCGGGGAGTTGCATCTCATATTTGCTTCCTCCTTGAGAACCAAATCTTCGCGGCTGAATGTCCTTCGGACGATGGATACGAGGGTTCCATGCGCTGAACCGTGATACTTGAGCATCCTTTCTTGTTCCCCCCACGAAGGTTCCAGCTCTTTTCTTCTATTTTCGAAGCATCGCGACGAGCTTCCAAGCTCTCCCTTCATCAAATAATCATGCCTGTCTATTTATGAACGGGAAATCGGTAAGCTCCTATCTGGTCACTGGAAACTTAGTTTCTTAAGAGATGCAGTGGATAGATTGATTCCTCTGCTCTCTACGAGCATATAAATTTTTCTCCGTGGCCCGTCGATCAAAGTTCCAACTCTGCCCCCTATGGAGTGAGCGAAGAGAACTCGCCGTCGTCTCAACTTCTCGATGCTCCCGAGTTTTCGAAGACCCGTTCAGATTCGGTCGAGGCATGACCCCCAGAAGCAAGAACAAAACAGATCCGCTATACTTGTTTTTTCTTGAGCGTTTGCTCGGAAAGTCTCGTATAAAATCCAATCCGCGGTCGCCTTTCTTCGTCCTTTCTTCACCTCACCTCGGAGAATCATAGTGGGTCCGGCATGATCAGGCCCGGCTTTGCGGATCGGCGAATCCGAGGTGACCTCGGCTATGAGAACTCGTTTCTCTATCTGACCCACCATGCAGTCGCCTTTGAAATTAGCTCCGCAGTAGCGAGTCGACGATGGAATTCCCCCGCGAATCTCAGCTGCTGTCGAAAATCACGCGATGGGCGGAGAATTCAGATTCTCAAACAACGTTCCCCAGAGCTCTAGAAAGACCTGTTCGTTCTCTCGACTTCAGGCGAACAGCAGGTGGAAAGATTCTCGATTACGGTCAATTGGAATTCGACCAGCCCCAAGCAATAACCGACCCATCTACCAGCACCGGAAAAGCACGTCTCTTCTCTGTGGCTTCCCGGATTCCACGATGCCGGCACTCTAGTTACGGAACATTGCTCACGCTGAGAATATTCCCCCGCTTTCTCAGATATCAGTCGAGGCCATTGCTGGCTGTGATCCCCCAGGTATGCGAGGTGGCTGATCACGATGCGGACGGCAGATCCCCAAATCATGTCGGTCTCCATAGAGTTGGCTACAGTCATGATCATGATAGAATGTTGATAGTCTGAGAATGACTGAGACTACCAGTTTCAGCTCTCGCGTCGTGGGTCTCCCGACTCGCAGGCCCGCCAGAGTGGCGAATCATCCCCCTCTGAGATTGTCATTTTGCATATTCCATGGTTGTGTCTATGATATTTATGGTCACAGAGATTATTTTGATTGGGATCACGAATTTTATGACACAAAAACTTCCGTGCGGGTTGTTAACCGATTCGAGGTTTCTGCCTGGATCAGATTGCGCCCGACCGGGGTAGCTCATATAAATTCCCTATACCGTAAGGGGTTCTGCAAACAATTGACTAGGCATGCAAAGGACTCATCCAACTCGAACTCACGTTTTTGACAGCACCCGGGAGTTGACTCACGGGTCTCCGCAAGCTAATGGAGATTCGAATCGTTTCCGAAGTAACGGCGCTCCTCGTTGACTACAGTTCTGGACATGATGTATCTACACCACGGAGATCTATGGGATTTGAGTGATATGATTCAAAACCATGATGGTTCGAGGGGATGAGTCACATGACCTCTTTCGTTTGGAACTCGGTGATCTTTCGATCTAAGGGTCTTTCCTGATCAATATTCTCCTGAGACCTCTGGGAAAGAACATTCGTCTACAAGACTTTGTACACGTTCCGAAATCAGCCTCCAATGATTTCAGCAACGGTGAAACGTACGAAGGCTTCCACCCGATATCGGCTGGAACAGTCGCTGGGTAATCGGCGATCGGTCCCGTGCCTTCTCAGACCCTCGGCCACTCATCGACTATGCGGCCCGGTATGCCGCCGGTGGAAGTGACCAAGAACGCTGATCCGACACCCCGAGGAACATCCAGGGCTAAAAAAAGGGAAGCGATTTCCCGAGCAGCTGATTCCGTTGATCGGTGCGCAGTTTGCGACAGTCCCGCCAATGGAAAACATTACGGCGCGGTCTGCTGTTACGCCTGCAAGGGATTCTTCAAGCGTTCTGTGACAATGGACGAGACGGGAGACAGCGTTCCGTTCGAGTGTCGCCACCAGAACCTCTGCGTGGTAAACGCTGAGAACCGGAACAACTTTCGAGCTTGTCGGTAGAAGAAGTGCGGGAGGATGGGGATGCGCCTACCCAGTAAGTTTCGTAAACTTGTTCATCCCTAATCGTTCTTCAGAACATTATCTGGAAGTGAATAACAGCACACATTCATTCTTACAGATCCGAATAAAACGGCTGCGTTCCCCCAACGAGCTACAGCGGACGCGAATTTCGAGCAGCTCGTGAATGAGACGCTCGCGGTCCTGCTGAACACGGATTGCGAGCAGCCTGTGAGTACCCTCCTCCGGATCAACAGAGAAATTCAACGATCCTCGGCGAAATCCCGAACCTCACCGGATGACAAGGCCATAACTTGCGAACCTTCTAATCATTTGGAACTAATTTTCTTCCACAGTTGCACCAGGCTCGGGAGCCCGGGCGGCCCCATACACCAGTGGTCATCACAGGGCGTATTACCCAGGGTTTGGGCAAATTTTCGGAGCGCTCAGCAACGTGGGCCAAAACCACCCCATCGCTACTCATGCTCACCGAAGAGAGCAGAGCGATTCTGGTGGAAGAAGCAGCGACCGAAATCTTCTTACTGGACATGTTGCAGCGCTCCCAAGACTATGAATTCTCCGGCCTCATGTCTGTTGGCCATGCAACGGATGATGCCCTTGAACCCGAGAATGTGCGAACGACGTCGCTCTCCTCGATGCTTTCGGAGGTCAGACGGCACAAGGTGATCCGCAGGGAGTTCGCCTACCTTCGAGCGATGAGCCTTTTCAATCATCGTGAGTCTTTCTCTCCGCCCTTCCAGCGGCCTATCTTGTTAGCATGAAGGTGCGGAGTATGCGTCCATCGATTCGACTGGCTCCGAGCAACTGGGTCTAAAATTTCGTTCTATCCCCTCCTGATAGGCGTCACGAGCCTCGAAGACCAAGTACGAGTTGGTATCACCGCTAAACAATTCTCAGAGGATCTAGAGATTGAGAAAACGGGCGGGGAAGGTATAGGAAAGGATCGATATACAACGCTGATATCGATCTGGCGCAACACATCTTTGTTGACCCGAAAGCTCCAAGTTAATCTTAGCGATACCGGGGTAAGTGAGAAGTTGCCACAGATAGAAGTACCCTTATGAATGTTTCCCGTTGAAATTGCACAGGGTTCACTAAAACTGGAATCTTTACAGGCACTCGACACTTCTCGCATCAGCGCGATGCTCAAGACCTATTTCCGAGGAAAATAAGGGCACCCAACACCGTGAAAAGCTGAGAACGTTCGCTGCGCCGGACCCGAGATCATCCCTGGCACAAAATAAAATGTCTTCCTTCTCGTCCATTCGTTGTGACTTCATTCATTAGTTCATTTCCTTCGCACAAAGAGGCCCCTGCACCTTGGGTCTGAGGGCTCGAGTTGAAATCAGCGCGAAGAGAGGCTCTCGAGGGAGCATAACCAGAGGAAACGTCCCGATCTTTGAGGGCGATCATGTCGAAAGCTCACATTCGAATGAAGTCCCGATTTTAGCGCAAGCCATCAGCGGTTGCGGTGCTGTGGCTCGCGCTGGAGCTGGGTCCCGGTACCTAGCTCCCCCAGGCTCTCGTGGACGGAATGGAATTAAGTATAAATTTGATTCTGTCAGTGATGTATCTCAAAACCCGTTGCTGTTATAGACGTTTTGATACATTCGGGGCTGACATAGGTTTGGAGACATATCATGTTCCGGATAAAATAGGATTTTTCCGGGGCGTTTTCTCGATCGAAAGTTTGTCGGATCGTTCCGAAAATATTCGGAGGGATAGGTCTAGCGGGTGTTCTGGATATTTGAAGATAATTTCATCTTGTTCGCACAACCCTTCGGCATGGGCTCCGAGCAAGAGCTTCGCGATTCCTGCGAGAAAGTTCCATGAATCTGATGGCATGTCGAGCAGGAATCGACAATATCTCGAGGACTCATCCAAGGGTTGTATCGAGTTGTTTCGCGAGCTCGATCGTGTCCGGAATGAGATTTTGCAATAAGTGCCGTTTCGTGCATCCGTACTGGAAACAAGCATCCCGCTTTTGCTTCTTCAGTAATCAAGTACTGATGAGTGCAGGCGATGCCCTAAGCAAGCCGAGAACGTTGCTCGGCATAGAAGAAAAGCTCGC
The DNA here is from genome assembly GCA_037576195.1 of Phytoseiulus persimilis. Taxonomy (NCBI): domain Eukaryota; kingdom Metazoa; phylum Arthropoda; class Arachnida; order Mesostigmata; family Phytoseiidae; genus Phytoseiulus; species Phytoseiulus persimilis. The sequence continues at coordinate 30,459,915 of CM075103.1, forward strand.
TGTCATCCAATACTTAGAAGAGGGCAAAGAGCTTGCAGTCTCAGTCACAAGGTATTGGGTGCGTGCAAAAGTTCTGAGCGCTAAACTTTGACAGCTCATGACTCGGCTCCCAGGAGTCGCAGAGAGATGATAAAACACTCAAAATACGCGGAATTCAGTTCACTTTCAGATGCTGTCGATTTCGATTCAACGAACGGCCTGGCAACACCGACGGTACTACTGAAAGGATCGAGAATCGGAAAATCGCGATTTTCCGATTCCGACGAAACCAAGATCATGACTCCCTGTTCACTCTCCGGAATCACGAAGTTCGTCGAGAATGGAGCCGTTTCGAAAAAATATCTGATTCGGACTCCAGTCGGCCCCACTGTACATTTTGTAGCTCCCGATACGTGCCGGAACGTGAGTTAATTGTCAGCTAGAAGTTTGGAGCGAGGTGTGTTCATTGAGCGACCGAACACACTGTGTGCTTTAGCGTTTCCTGGATTGGTTCGAAAGTTTCCGTTTTCTGAGATTGTGTCGGAGAGTAAGCCGGAACCCCAGCCAGGCGGCATACTATGGAAGAGGCCACATCTGGAATACTAGTTAGATTGTAAGCTGGTAGCCGGATAATATAACGATCACAGTGGCCACATGTGTATTAGCGCTGGCGGTGAAACCGGCATTGCATCCGAGGGCGCAGGCCTGGGGTGAAGATCAATAGTGAAAGAGCGAAGGCACCCGGGCCAATGTAAAGCAAGAACGCGACCGGCGACAAGAGAAAGACCCTGCAAGAGCGAAATGAATGAAAAGAGCTTGAGAGTAGAAGAGTAGAAGAGTAGATTTGCTCGCCGACAAGTTGAGACCGCCCTCAAAACGTCCCTTTCTTCCGCTGCCCTAGCGTCCAAGGTCGACTAAGCATCCAGCCCCCGCTACCCGTTGTGTCCGATTAAATTCGTCTTCTTACTCCGTGAGTCGTAGTTCCTGTGTCACCCAGACCTTGGGACCTCACCTAGTGCGAGCTTCGGCAGACAGCGGAAACCTTCGTTACAATATCGTCAGAGAACACAGGTATAGTCACAATACCGCACGGAGCGAGAATCAGGTATCGACCGCTCCCTGATCAAGCTTTCGGCTCTCCAGATTCGGATAAGCATGGTCAGATTGGTCCCACAATCACTCCTCCAGACTCGGCAAAATGTTGTCAGATTGGTCCCAGAATCAACCCTACGGACTCGGAAAACTTTTGTCAGATTGGTCCCAGAATCACCCTACAGACTCAGAAAACTATTGTCAGATTGGTCCTAGAATGACCCTTCCAGACTCGGGAAAGTATGCTCAGATTGGTTCCGGAATCACCCCTCCAGACTCGGCAAAATATTGTCAGATTGATCCTGGAATCAACCCACCAAACTAGGAAAAATATTGTCAGATTGGTCCCAGAATCAACCCCAAAGACTCGGAAAAATATTGTCAGATTGGTCCCAAAATCACCCCTACTGACTCGGCAAAATATTGTCAGATTGGTCCCAGAATCACCCCTACAGACTCGGGAAAATATTGTCAGATTGGTCCCGGAATCACCGCTTCAGACTCGGGAAAGTATGCTCAGATTGATCCCGGAATCATCCCTCCAGACTCGGCAGAATATTGTCAGATTGGTCCTGGAATGAACACACCAGACTCAAAAAAGTACGCTCACATTGGTCCCGGAATCACTCCTCCAGACTCGGAAAAATATGCTCAGGTTGGTCCCAGAATCAACCCTACGGACTCGGAAAACTTTTGTCAGATTGGTCCCAGAATCACCCTACAGACTCGGAAAACTATTGTCAGATTGGTCCTAGAATGACCCTTCCAGACTCGGGAAAGTATGCTCAGATTGGTTCCGGAATCACCCCTCCAGACTCGGCAAAATATTGTCAGATTGATCCTGGAATCAACCCACCAAACTCGGAAAAAGATTGTCAGATTGGTCCCAGAATCAACCCCAAAGACTCGGAAAAATATTGTCAGATTGGTCCAAAAATCACCCCTACTGGCTCGGCAAAATATTGTCAGATTGGTCCCAGAATCACCCCTACAGACTCGGAAAAAGATTGTCAGATTGGTCCTGGAATCACCGCTTCAGACTCGGGAAAGTATGCTCAGATTGATCCCGGAATCATCCCTCCAGACTCGGCAGAATATTGTCAGATCGGTCCTGGGATCAACACACCAGACTCCAAAAAGTACGCTCACATTGGTCCCGGAATCACTCCTCCAGACTCGGAAAAACATGCTCAGGTTGGTGCCGGAATCACCCCCATGTATTCCAGAAGGAATGCGGACAAACTGACAGACGAAGCCGATCATAAGTAGTAAGGATCCTCGGGTCCGGGGTACGAAAAATGAATTTCTGTACCACCCCGGTACGGTGTGTAAACCCCGCGCCGGGATGGTCCCTATACACGGAAAGTGAATTCCCGTACCGGAGTGGTACGTAAATTCGTTTGCCGCACTACGGAAAATGATGTCTATCCGGGACCAATCTGACCATTACTTTCCGAGTCTGGAGGGGTGATTCCGGGACCGATCTTAACAATAATTTACCTTCCATCGCTTCATTGTCATTGGCCTATGACTGGACACCGAGATTTACCACATGGAATTCAACTTTAATTCAAATTTCCCTCGCTTCGGAAAAAATCTCAAAGGCCTACCGTTGCGATTTTTTCGTTGCGATTTTTTCGTTCCACTCGCAGTTACGCCCCAGTAAACACGCCTGAAGAAAAACACATTCCAGCGCTAATATCTGAGCGATTCGGCCGCTGCCAAGCGGTGATATCGGCCTCAGAAGTTTCGATTTTCAGCCTCCTCGATCTATGTTGTGTGAATAGGAAAAAGATGGGCCTCCTCGAAAAATGCTCCCCCTTCACCCAAAGACGAGCCAATTTTAGATGCCGCGTAGCACATCTTATAGCTGGGCTCAAAGCTTCGATTTTCCCTGGAAACTCATGGAAAACCTGAAATTGGATCATATAACATGTTTTTGAGACCTTGAACCCGGCTATAGCATGTGCTATGCAGTATCTCAAATTGGCTCGTCTTTTTGGGGAAATGGAGCATTTTTGGGAAGGCCCATTCTTCTCGTTCACTCAGCATAGATCGAGAGGGCTAAAGTCGAAACTTACGAAGCCGATATCTCTGCTTGGCAGCGGCCGAATCACTCAATTTTTCTTTGAAACAGCTTGATTTTCTACGAACTTTATGATTCCGAAGACCTTGAATCCGGCTATAGCATGTGCTATGCAGTATCTCAAATTGGCTCGTCTTTTTGGGGAAATGGAGCATTTTTGGGAAGGCCCATTCTTCTCGTTCACTCAGCATAGATCGAGAGGGCTAAAAATCGAAACTTACGAAGCCGATATCTCTGCTTGGCAGCGGCCGAATCACTCAATTTTTCTTTGAAACAGCTTGATTTTTTACGAACTTCATGATTCCGAAGAGAAAACAGGGGGTCATAATTTTAGTTTCGCCGGAATCGAGAAATCGCTTTGAATCAGCTGACCGAATTCCGCGTATTTTGAGCATTGTATAATCTGTCTGCGACTTCTGGGAGCGGAGTTATGAGCTGTCAAAGTTAAGCGCTCAGAACTTTTGCACGCACCCAAAAGGATGTCACCTGTTCTGCAAATACGCGGGAGAAGAAGGATGCAGAGAGCCTGGAAAATCACGCGGAAGCTAAACACCAACAGCTTGGACGCACCAACGCCAAGGCTCTGGACAATCCGAAGAATGAAGTTTTAAATTCGGCCTTGATCATGCGGCTCCAACAGGAGCGGATGCTTGGATTCCCTGTTTCGGGTGATGTCATCTGCGCGAAAGCATTGAGGCCCAATCAACGACTTGGGGTGGGTTCTAAATTCAAGGCAAGCCAGGGATGGCTGAAAAGGTTCGAGCAATGTTATGGGATAAGCAAACGGGAACTCGAAGCACGAAGAATTCTTCTATTTTCTTGGGCACAGGAGCAGCCGAGTCATTGCGGAGCGGCTCCGGGGCGTTCATAGCACCTCAGGTGAATGATCCCGATTTTATCTTCAACGCACATGGAACTGGACTCTTCTACAAAACGCCATCGTAGGCGCTAACATAACTAGGAATCGAAGGATCCCGATGTTCGTTATTGGAAGATCCGAGAACCCGGGATGCTCCCGGGGAACGACTGCTCCAGTGGTTCATAGGGGCCAAGAGAAGTCTTGGATGACGGGTTTATTCTCAGGGACTGGTAGGATTATTATACTTCCGCTCCCAGGAGCGTTCCAGGGAGTTCTGGGGGAAGATGGGGAAGTAGTGCTGCGTCTAGATCACGCGCCGTCACATCCCCTGAGAGAGTCTCTCGGAAGGTAATACGGGAAGTCCACCGTTGTCCGTCTGCTTCTGGTCGTAAATGGATGGATGGACGAATGGACATTTATTGACCAGCCGGCCTTCGGCCGACTGGAGTCCGCCGCGCTGCGCGCGGTTAGACGGCGCTCCCTGCCATCGAGGCGCTTTTCTCTCTCTTCACTGGGTCAGCATTATGATTTTTAGAAGTATGGTAAGATAGGTCCCGGAATCACCCCTCAAGAGTTGGAAAGTACTGAAGAGATGAGAAAGAGGTGAACGACTAAGAAGGAAGCAGGGAGGATGAAGAGAGACGAAGCCGCGGACGGGCAGTGGGGGCTAATCTGGTGATAAGCTACGAAATTTGAACTGGAAAGCCCCAGACTCAGAAACGGAAACTGTCGACGGAAGCGACAGGGACCAAGGCGAGGAACGACCTGCGGAAACTCCCGCACGCGTAGACCTGAAGGCAGCTCTGCGCAAGAGGCAACAGGAACTCGACCAGGCAGCTTCACCGGAGCCGGCCGCGGCAACGTCATCAAGACCGATGGCGGCTCCACCGAAAGCAGCGCCAGCAGCGCCACTAAAGAAAACGACGATAGCCTCACAGAGAGCGGCGACCGCAGCCTCATGCTCATGAGCAGCCTCGCCGGTCGGCCAACTGGTAATCCCTGCAGGCTCAACCCCCCGGATTGAGAAAACGGCGATGACTGACGACAGCGGATGCCAGTCCCCGAAAAGAAAGCCAACGTCGCCTGAGACACAGGGCGATGGAAAGCGCATCAGGGGGCAGCCAATTGAGGATGTCATCAAGGACAATATCGAACCGATAAGACGGAAAGTAGAGCGCCTTGTAGAAATAAAGGTACGAAATACTGCTAAGGAAGTCGAAGAAATAACAAAGGACCTCGAGCGACTCGTTCCAAGACTTGGAAGAGCGCTGACAACGGCTATCCACGAGTGGAGAGAGGACTTCGACAACAACTCAGAAGCGGAAACCCATGATGAACTGGAGCAAACCAGCCTCCGACTGGAGGTAGCGAACAAGAAAATCGCAGATCTTGAGGCAACCATCCAGAAGCTTCACGAAGAAGTGGCCCGAAACCCAACTGGCCCGAGAAGAGGCACAGACGAGGAACGATCGGAGGAGATCAGGGAGAAGCTGACCAAACTCAAGTCTATAGAGGACATTACGATCCTGGCGCAGCAACAATGGCCGAGACAAGCTTGTGAGAAAATCACCTTATCAAAAGCCGCAATCGCGGGAAACCGCAGCTGCGAGGTCCTCATTCACCCCGCAGAAGACGATGATGAACGAAAGATAAGCATATTCAAACAATTTCAGGATGTTCCCTGCTGTCAAGGAAATCGACTCCTTAGAGGATGGAGAAGCAGCCATTACGGAAACACTCCTCTCTACGGCCATGATTCGGAGCGGACAAGCAAAGCCCGACGCAGACAAGGGGACTCTGATCCTGGTCAAGCTGAAGAAAGAGGCGTCTCACGAAGATATCACTATGATCCTACAGATGGTCGCAAGAACTGTTTGAGGAAACGCCCCACGACGAAAGGAAAAAGTTCTCATCAAACTGCCCACCACGGTGGACGTCACACTCTTCCGGGAAATAGCGGAGGCTTGCTGGGTAGTGAACGGAGTCTCCGCTAGGACAGAGTTTTCTGTAAAGTCTCCGAAGTTGGAAATTAGGCAAAACGAGGAAATAAAAAAAACTAGGAGGCAATACCAGACAACGTTGGACATCGGAACAGGAGGAACAAATTATGCTGACGCAGTCCGAAGCCTCAAGGGGAAAATCGACCCCCGGGCATTCGGAATAGAAATAAAAGGGGTACGCCATACTGAAAATGGACTCCGACTCCAGGTCAGAGGAAGGAAAATGGGCGGTCAGCAGAGACTGGCAACGTACGTCGCCGAGGAGCTCAAGCTCGAGATGAAAGTCAGAGCCCCCCCTCCCTTATCAGCGGCGGTTTGGTAAGCAGGCTCGACATCGACACTACACGGGATATTTACAGAGATATCCGAAAAGCCCTCGGAATCGAAGAAGCTAGCGAGATTAGAGTTGAAAAAATTGGGAGGAACGCCATAGGCGGGAAACGGCAATAGTGCCGCAATGTCTACATAACAGTGGCTTGTCGTCTGCACCGATGGATGTATCCCGTTCACGTTCAGTCTGGGGGGCGGTCGAAGACGGCTTCGAAATACTGAGATATTCGAGTCAGAAGCCCGCTGTGTTGGCGGAGAAAGACTGGCGGCTTGAACGGTTCTGTGCGGAGGCGTTACGAGGGAATCTCTCGAGAGATGGAGTGGGAATGAAGGCTTGCGTGCTCGCCTGGCCAGTGAAGCTGTAGTTCTCGTATTGGGAGAAGGTAATGGTAGAAGTCAAGGGTCGATCGATCTACACATGTGGATTATGGGCACTCAGTGGATGGTTCCTTCGCTCGAGTGCAAGGCCGATGGTAAGAGTGGACCTCTCATCTCTCCGTCTGCTCAACTACCAGTTCCCATTCATAGAATTTTCCACAATGAAGATGGAGCCTCGCAAATCGCGAATGCGTGAAGATTCTTAGAAGGGGCAGCGAGTGATAATTAGAGACTTCATTTGAACGGACATGTCCGTGCCCTCCCGCTTTGTCCGCTTTCGAGCGTTCCAGGGTAAATGATCGTTATCTCTGCTATCGATGGAAATCGCCGAGTTTCGAGGCAATGCATGGGAAGAAAAGCGCTGTTGCGAACTCCGGGGGTCTCGTTCTGCCGAAAAGATAGGTGAGCCAACTGCGCAGTTTGACAGAGGTCTCGTGAGTCGTTCGTGGACAAGCAGAAATGCGTATGGTCCTCCCCAGGACCTCGGATCGGATTGAAAGGTACAGATAGACCGGATACCTCCGGAAATAGATGGACATAGCCGAAATATGGGAAACCGATTGATTCTGTGGGAGGTGGCATCATGGATCCACGAATTTGTGCCCCCTGCCGATGGGACACAGGTTCCACAGGGAGGAAGGTGGTGAATATCGCAATAGCTCCTCCAAGAAGCAAGCCTGAACTTCCCCTTCTAGTTGACACCTGAGGCTCAGCAAGGTCAGCAAACAACGTCACACTAGCGGAGTGAATGTTTTCCGAGAATCGATCACCCATGGGCCGCTGCCCCCAAGCCGATAAGTACGTGTTGCGAAAGCATCCTTAATGCTCCCACCCATTACATCAATAATCTAGAGAGATTCTTAGTCCCCGTTTCCTGTCTCGAAACCAAAGCGACCGACATATTGGCCCTCAAGGCTCTCATTCAAGACGGCGAGCCCAGGAATCAATGTGGAGCACTCTCTTGGAAAACAACATAAACCAGTGGCGCAGCGAGCCTCCGTGATGCCCGGGGCGGATTTGATGCCCCCTTCTGTTTGTGACGTTCAAGAAAAGCAATGCGTTTAACTGATTGATTTCTCGGATTATCTGAAATACCTACAAATAGAGATCTCTAACGGGATCCTCAGAGAAATGAAGACATCTTGTGGATTCAGTGATATTTTCGACGGCTTTCCGACCTAAAACTTTGAACCGCGATGCTCATCGCTTCTTCAAGTTCGTATGTTTCGCGGATCAGAGTCGATCATGATAATGCGTTTCTGGTCGCCCTGCTGACTAGTCGATCCAAATAAGGTATTCCCCAATCAGTCGATTTGTGTTCACTGTGGAGCTTTCTCTTCACGACCTTACATTACCGAGTCGCTTCACTGCCTTACATTACTACCCGAACTTCCAGCCCATGGGACTTATCTTCCGTTGAATAGGGCACGCTCGGATTGCAAAACCTCACACTCTGTTTTTATGCCTCCGATGTCCGCCGGACAAGTTTATGCTTCTCGCCGGAAAATGCGCCCGCTCTCATGGCGTCTCTGGAAATAACCATTCCTGTGTAACATTGTGTTACTAGCGATTGGTCATCACTTTGCTCCCCTCTCGATGCAGCATTTCCTCGAAGTCATCGAGCACCTGTCTGCGATGCATGTTAATGTAACGATTTCGGTCACTTCTGGGCATCGTTTTTCCATGATGAGCACTCAGGCGTCGAGGAGTATGGAGCTCTGAGAGCTTAGGCCCGATTTCTTCGATCACGTGATTCGATCACATGATTACCCCCGCCATGATACTGAAATGGGGTATCCGTCGAGGGAGCTGACTCGCTCGCATTTGACATCTAAAGCGGACTCGGCAAGGAGTCGTGTGATAGAACATACGGGGAACTTCGGATTCAACTCTCTGACGCTGAATTGGTGAGCCTGCGCCATGGATTGGCTCTCCTACGACGGAAAAACAAAAATCGGATGAGCCTGCCCCAGAGGTTGATGCAAAAAGAGCCAACGGTTTCTTTCGAATCCGAACTCGCCACTGAACTTTGAGAGGCGGAAGTCCATCCCCTTGAATACTTTCTCCAAGTCAGCATCAGACTGACAAATTCCCCCGAGAACGAGAGCTGGAAGTGTTGAGGGAGCGCCAACATCCGACCTCGGGAGGCGTGGAAAAAGTGAGTGGAAAAACTTTTTGCATTTTTGAAAGGGGATTACCGAGAAGTGAGATTTCGGAAGTCGCCGTGAGAACAGCCAACGGTTTTTCCGGATTCGAGCCCCTCTGAGAACAGAAAACTTTCTACACGAATTTATACATTAAAATTTCTACATCGAATTTCCACTGAATTCGTTATGAGGAGATCACTTGGGCGCACAATCGAAGTATAGAATCAGAGACCGACGTCCGATAATTTATATTGAAATGAGTGGATGAGAATCGAGCTGGAGGCGAATCACCTAATATAACCAATAATATATATTGAAATGAGTAGATGAGCATCGAGCTGGGGGCGAATTACCCAATATGTCCAATAATTTATATTGAAATGAGTAGATGAGCATCGAGCTGGGGGCGAAATACCCAATATGTCCAATAATTTATATTGAAATTAGTAGATGAGCATCGAGCTGGGGGCGAATTACCCAATATGTCCAATAATTTATATTGAAATGAGTAGATGAGCATCGAGCTGGGGGCGAATTACCCAATATGTCCAATAATTTATATTGAAATGAGTAGATGAGCATCGAGCTGGGGGCGAATTACCCAATATTTCCAATGATTTATATTGAAATGAGTAGATGAGCATCGAGCTGGGGGCGAATTACCCAATATGTCCAATAATTTATATTGAAATGAGTAGATGAGCATCGAGCTGGGGGCGAATTACCCAATATGTCCAATAATTTATATTGGAATGAGTGGATGAGCATCGAGCTGGAGGCAAACTACCTAATATTTCCAATGATTTATATTGAAAGGAAAGGAATCGAGCTGAAGGCGAATGACCTGATATGTCCAATAATTTGTATTAAAGTGTGTTTGAATGAATTGAATCGGATTGAATTGAGGGTGGGATCCAAGACCTCACATTTCGAGAGAAGGGATCAACCCTGAGCAGATCTGATGAGGATAGAGATGAGAGTCAGTTCTCTGGGTCACCGGAGACCCCCACGAATCTGGGACCAACATTCCCACGAGTATAGGGAACCAGCCACCCGGAAATGGCTGTGCATCGAGGGTTCGGTTCCGTGACAGCTCAGATGCGTGCGGATAACTGCCGTGCACAGCTGTACACCACGGGCAGTTCCAGTTGTTCTCCACGTAAAAGTAGATGTTTCACTGATGAGACCTCAGATTATCATATAGAGCTTGTTCATCCAGAGAGGAGCGAAGATCGGCTCGGTTCTGCGTCTTGCTTTACGAGGCTGCGGCTCGACACACACCTTGGATGGCGAGCTAACTCCGTCTCTAGAAAGTGTTACTTAACCGAATCACTTGGGGTATGATGGGGAAGCTTTGAATTTGATTGAGAGCGTTTCTGCGACAATGTTCGCTGAAATCGAACACTGGCACTTCGAAACTCACTGATCGAGTCTAGTTGAGGAGGAACGTCCGCTAGGATCCTTCTCGGAGCCAGCCTTTCAAACGATGGAATTACATGCCTCCCGCCTTTCACGACAATCCGGGAGTCTGAAACTCGTCTGGTTTCACCGCAGCAAAATTATGAATAAATTAACGCTCGCAGTCACTGCTTGCTCAATCCATGATCCGATTCTGTTGCTCTGGCGGAGTTTAGAGCAAGATTCTGATGAGATACAAACGTCTGACCAGGAAGCTTTGCCATCAGTGAAGTTCCGCAGTCGAGAATCGGCCTCTTGAAGATCACAGTTCGACTAGATCACATCTGATTTCCTACAGTAGCGGCTCATTGAAGGACTGTAGAGCGGAGCTGTTTCCTCTCTTCCTATGAGTTGTTGTCGAGAGAGCTCGAGCTCATTCGCAACGTCCACAATGAAATAGGAGCAGAGGAAGCAACAATGAGCCGCAACTTTGAGAAATCAAATGCGATTCAGTTGAGCTGTGCCCTTCAATGTGCCAATTCTCGACGTTGGAACTTCATCGATGCCAGAACTTTCAGACAAGATTCAGCCGAGCTGTGCTCTCCGCGGGATGGAGTGCATAGAGTCCCGCTGAAGTGGGATATCCCGTAGAGTTGCCGGCGCGAACCAAAATCATACAGTGCTTCGGAAGCGAGCTGTGAGGGGAGAGCTCCCAGCTTCGCTCGGGAACGGTGTTCAAGCGTGCTTGTGCGGAAGGTTTGCGAGGGTACAGTCGGATAAACCCCGAGGCACTGGGGGCTGGCGCATAGTACAGAGGCCCGGGCGGGCCTAATCACCCCGTCTGGCTGCCCCATCAGGCGTCGAAAATCCCACGGAGTCGCTCGGTACCGGTTGGTGACCGGAGAGGAATCCCGAACGACGAAGTGGGGGGCCCGGCCGAGGCCACGCGAATCGACCGCATCGCACACAGTCTTGTACACTGCACTCGAGCGAAGCCGGGAGCTCGAAGCTCACAAGAGCGAGCGGAAGAGCACACCCTTTCGAAATATGAAATGTCAAATCAACACACAAACAACGCAGTAGTGCCAACTGCGAACGGTGGTCCTCGCCAAACAAAACACAAGCGACGAGCTCTGCATCCCGAAAAATTTCGTTAAAACTCGTAGTCTGCGCTACGGGAGTGACGATTGCTGGTATGACCCAGCAGGCCGTTACTGCGTCAAAGAATCGCAAGCCTTCTCCTCATTCTTCTTCCACGTAAATCGCAAAAACAACGACGGAAATATTTCACTGCGGTGCAAGTCGTACGTGAACGCTGCCGTGCGGTGCCCGGTCACGGCGCGAATCACTTCCGTTGGTGAGATTCTAACTGTCAGAGGCGTTCACAACCATCTGCCCGACGTCGGTGGACACGCTGTGGACTATCGCGCGGTGAGGACGGACATGATAGCTGATATTCGGGAAAATCCTGGTAGGCTGCCCATGGACGTCGTACTCGACCGCCGGCGTACGCTCCCCATCGAAGCCGCATCCAGAATCGTTCCAGGGAAGCAAATCCGGACGCTACGTCACCACGCGGCACATATGAGACCAAGCCAAGTCAGATCACTACTATCGCTCCATGAGAAGATCACGTCTGAGAACATCGCAGGCTTTACCACTACGCTAGACAAACAGCATTTACTGAGTTTCTATAATTCTGAATTCAACACGCTAGTCCTCACTACGACAAAACTTCTCATGCTACTGAGCGACGCATCTGTGATGCATGCAGATGCCACCTATAAAACGGCTCCCCGGAGAATTTGCAAGACAATATTCACTATATGTACATGGCAACTGGAACGGGTACATTGGCATGGTAGCATGCGCTTTTATGAACGAGTCCCATACTGCTGCGTATAGGCGGGTGTTCCAATGCCTAAAGCATAATTCACCTGGGCTCCATATTCCTGCGTACATGGGTGACTGGGATCTCGCGATGCGCAAGGCTTTCCGAAGCGAGTTCCCACAAGGTCATCTCCATGGATGTTTATTCCATTACTGTCAATGTTTAGTCAAGAAAGCCGGCGAAGTGGGGCTGGCTAGCGCGATTCGCTATCCAGGAAAGGTTCTCTCAAAATTTTTGCCTTCCTTATCGCTCCCTTTATTGCCATCGGCCTCACTAGAAGGTGCATTTCATTATTTTGCAGCCCAAGTGAACAACTCTCTTCCAGGATTTCCCCTGTTTCTCGAGTATGTGTGGTCTCACTGGCTACGTAAAATAGGCTCACGCAGCGAACGAATAATGATGTCGAATCCTACAACGCGAAGCTCTTGCGACAAGCCCGCCGCTATCACGGCCCTACTTGGAGTATCGTATCCATACTCGTGGGTTCTGCTCAACATACTGTTGTGAATCTCAGGAGTCACGTGGAGGGCGAACGGAACCTGCTTTCGAGACCAAATCGCGCCACAATAGACAACAAGGCAATACTGGAACGCGCTTGGGATCTTCTGGACCGCACGGAGATCAGTGCTGTAGAATTCATAGATCGCGTTAAGTATAAAGTTGGCAATAGGAACCACTGGCGTAACCTGATAACTGTGGACGCTGCGTTGCCAAGGGACCCGATCCTACAGGCGTGGGTGGTGCCCGTCAACTGGGCCCCGGCGTCAACTGGGCTTCGCCGTCAACTGGGCCATGGCGTCAACCGGGCCACGGGGTCAACAGAGGCCTTAACCTGATCTCACCGGATTCCCCCGCACGATTTCGAGTGCGCTGGCTGTCGATCTGCTCGCATCGCTCCGCTCGCTCGCCCGAGCCCTAACCTAACCTCACCCAATCTCCCAATCCGCTTCCAATCCGCTGCCTGCCGGTCCGCTCGGAAGTTGACGGCGAGGCCCAGTTGACGCCGGGGCCCAGCTGACGGCGAAGCCCAGTTGACGCCGCGGCCCAGCTGACGCGCTCCCGGCGTGGGTGGATGAAATGAATGCCCGACACACGCATCGCGCAGATCCATACGACACAGGCTCCGAACACTTTAGCAGCCAAGGGGAAACGGCCGCGGACTTTTGCTTCGATGCAAACCAATTGTCGCCGGGATTCGGACCATCGACCGATGAAGATGTTAATTCCGGATCTTCAGAGTCGGGTCTCAGTGATTCAGACGCTGTTCCCATCATCCATCCCCTCCATGATCACACGTATGCGAAGAATTCCGCCGAGAGGCGGGGACAACGGTCGAACCCGCAAATACCGCCAATATGTGAGAACGGTGACAGCCGGAAATACCGAAAACCCGAAATGTCGAAAACCTGGAATACCGAAAACCTGAAATACCGAAAACCTGAAATACCGAATATGCGAAATCCCGAAATCCTAAAATGCCGAAAACCCTTTCCCTCATTCGAAGGCTCGCTTGGAGTGAATGAGGCTTCTATGCAGAGGAGCCAGCAGCTATCCGAGCTTTTGCGTTCTTCTACCTGCGAGGCGTATAAGCCAGGAGAGGTGGGATCGGCCAGGGTCCGGACTGTAAGCCGGCAGTGTACACTGAGCCGTTACATTCCTTGGAACCGGATAAATGTAGAGATGAGTGTTACATTCCAGGAGTGATTCGAAGTCGAGCGGAAGTCGAGTTCAAAGACGAACAGGAACACACGGAAAAGGTACAACATACACAGCGCAGAGTCGGGATCGCGTGCATTCCCTCGTTGTTGGCGGATTGAAAGCTTGAACCGCACATCATATAACCACTGAACCAGATTCTCATCAGGATGAGTGAATTCTCGCACTAGGGTGGTTTCGAACCGTGCAGGAATGTGGTCTGCAGGAGATCTGCAAGAAATGACGACCCTCGACCGCTGAAGGAATCGCACAGTCCGTCGCGGATGAATTTCAAGATAACGCCACGTTCATTCGAGTCAATTCCGAGTGCAGATGTGTACTTCTGCACGGGGAGATCGCTCCCTGAAAGTCTTTCGCGGAGGTTAATAAGTCTTCCTCAACGTTCCCTCTTCACCGATCCCCGACCAACCCGTTGTCAGCCACCCGGTGGTTGACCGCCGACCCCGTTGAGACACACTGATGTTAATGGTCCGCAGAAACTAGAGAGCTCGACTGCTATTGGGCAAGGAAGCCGAGGGAAGATTGAAGAATAAAAAAATGCTGGATAGTTTCATGGCTCATGGGCAACATATGATGCTGTTTCTCGAAATGATTCCCGGCCAGGAGACTTGTCAAGGACAGAGTCGGAGAAATATACCTATCAATGAACAAGTGTTCACATTGCACGGGGAAATGTTCCAAGCTTCAAGTCATGAAGGTGTCGAACGCTAAGTGGGAAAACCGGGCCGTTGAAGCCAGTACGAGGAGTGTTTCTTCATGGAGTGTCGGAAGGTTTTCTATCATCATGTTTGAGAAAGCACCAGATATGCGAATCATTTCTTCGCAATCCATTCCCCGTGTTGCCTGCGGATTCGATGATCTTTTACTTGGAGGAGGCAGGATGTGGATTCGGATCAGAGGAATGACAGATGGTCGAGGTTTTGGGAGCGCGTCAACTGGGCCTTGCCGTCAACTGCCGAGCGGACCGGTAGGCAGCGGACTCGAAACGGGTTGGGAGATTGGGTGAGGTTAGGTTAGGGCTCGGGCGACACCCCCGGACGGAGTTGATTTATTCTTGATATTGAACTCAAATATTGGAGAAAACTACATCGAGCCGATGCGTCGTTGCACCATTGTGACGATTGAAAGTTTCCGCTTTGCGGTTTGGAATGGCCTGAAGACGTGAAATGTCTTCCAAGGACGATCAACTAGCGGATCCGCGCTCTAAGTCCTTTGCCATGCGTGGGTTCGACATAAAACACTTGCTCTCAGCTCAATTTCATGGGGTCCCGGGAAGGACAGGGTCCGCAGTGCCCGTGACCATGACGTAAACAATAGGCGAAATCGGGACATGCCCGGTCATGCCCCAAATTTGATTGGTAAAAAGACATGATATCGTCTGTTCATACAGACCGCGCGGTCTCGCTCCCTTCTTGACGTTTACTTGTCGGGTTGATTCCACAGTATCACTCATTCGAGTCACTGTTGTAGTTCAGGGGAATTGATTTGATAGCAGACAACCACAGGCCACTATCGCGTCGGCAGCAAAGAGCCGATAGTTCTTTGAAATCCCGTGGAGTCGACAATGGAAGTTCAGGAAGTTAGATCTCAGAAGGGAGGTGCTCTTTCTCTCATAGAGGGTTTCCTGTACGCAGTCGAGAAGAAAGATGGCAATCGGCGTTATTGCCGCTGTGTCCGAGCCAAAGAAGATCATTGCCCGGTACCGGTCGTTATCGACAAGGTGGGGAAATTCCCTTTTATTATTCCGAGCCTCGATAAGCTTTGATGAGCCACCTGACCACAACGAGTCCCAAGCGATGCGGAAAGTCTTCGCAAGCGAGGGCGACTCCATGTGGTCCAAGACTCTAAGGCAGAGGTCGTCAAACTGTGTGTCCTGACACACCAGGGTGCCGAGAATGCCAAGGGTGTCGCGAGGTGTCGCGGGATGCCGAGAGGGCAAAGAGTGTTGAGGGGTGGAGAAGTTTGACGACCTCTGCTCTAAGGTCCCACCCGCTTCTTTTGAAGGCTTCTGTAAGGTAATCAGTTCGTTCCCTTTTCTCCTCCATCAGAGCCCGCTGCCCGTGATAGTGAAGTCACCTCGCAAACCACACAGCCATAGCGTTGAGGACCGCGACCTCATGAAGCGTAACATGATCAACAAAATGAAGAAGGCCGTGCTAGTTCGGCCCGACAAGTCATGCAAGGAGGTTTACCGCGAGATTCTGAGCGAGACCGCTTCCGAGTTCGAAGGCCAAACCGATATGGAAGAGATTGGCTCAATCATGCCCACTTTCGGCGGTGTACGATCGATTCTGCAAAGTCACCGCGCGAGCGTACGACCGCCTCTTCCAGAGAGTCGGGCTGATATAGTCTTGGAGGATTTTTGGACTAAGACGAAGAGGGGAACGAGTTTCTTGGTCATCGACGACGGTACTGCAAGTCGCATACTCGGCTTCATCACCGAGGAAGCACTGGGAATCCTCTGTCGCGCCGAAACTGTCTTCATGGATGGGACGTTCAAGGTGGTCCCAACCCTCTTCTATCAACTGTACACACTTCATGCGGTTTACCTTGACCAAATGTTCCCGCTGGCATATTATCTCTTGCCAAACAAAGAGAAGGAAACTTATATTCGAGTGTTCACGTTGACAAGGGAATACGCTGCCATGAAGGGCCCGGAAAAATGAAGACCCGGAAAAATGCGTCTGGACTTCGAGATAGCTACTTTGAGGGCTATAGAAGAGTGCTTCCCAGCGACAGAGATCAAGGGATGCGCGTTTCATTATAGTCAGGCGATCTGGAGGAAGGCTCAACGACATAGACTAGCCGCCTTGTACCGCACTGACACGTCTGTGAGACGGTAATCCTACGATTCATATCAATCCGAGTCTTATTTATGCATATTCCCATTGGTTCCTATCAGTTCACTAACTCAATGGAAGCCCTTAAGAAAAACTCTAACCGCAGGCTGATAAAGTCTGTACTGGCTCTCTGCGTGGTGCCCTTGGAACAGCTCGACGATGCGTGGTCTGGCGAAGATTCTTCGGGCGCACATCATCAAGCTCAAGGGCAGCTCAATGGTTTCAAAGACTACGTTGTCAGGACATGGTTGGCGAATCAAAATTTTCCGCGTGCAATGTGGAACCAACATGGGTGAGTGCTTGGAAGACGATACAAAGAGTCCTGGCGCCGGCCCGCCGCTCTTCGAATCATCCGAGGCCCCAACGATTCGTTGATGCACACAATATTCAGGCCCCTATCAGGGATCTCATCCTATGCCCTGATCTCCACAGGAATTTTGGCATCAGGACCACGAATCATCTGGAGTCCTGGCACAGCGCTCTCAAGAAACGAGTCAGGAAGGCGCATGTCGACCTTTTCGAAATGATTCGACGCATAAAGGAAGACGAGGAGGAGTGCAGAGTGCATCAGATTCTACTCAGAGGAGGGAACCCACCGAATACGATGCGCAAGAAATATCGTTTATTGAACGCCCGCCTGGAGCGCTTCGCACAGCAGCTTGCTTCCGGGCAAATTTCACTGATGGAATATGTCCGAACCGTTGGACATAATTTCCACGAGCCGGCTGCCCCTCCTCCAGCGCCGGATCTTGAACTCTAGCGCCAGTCGTGGAACAAACGCGTCCCACGTAGAGACCCACATGTTACTGAACACAATATATCGATACTCAGCCTGGGATCAATCTGATAGTCAACAACCATGACACTCAATCGCGGATTTGTGAATAAGCCTAGATGGAACCCCATTAATAAAAATTTGAAAACTGAGAGTAACTGCCCGATAAGGCTAACGCTCGCTTCCCTACTTAATGTGGTGTACTTTCCTCTTACGTTCCTCCTTCACCTGCTACAATTCAAATCATGTTTGAACATGACCTTCTGTCTGCTAGGGGTTTGCACTCTTCCCATTTCAAGCCACGGAACCTGAGAAATTGATTCTCCGATCGTACATATGCCTCTCGATTGTATTCCAAAGCATGAAAGCTGAGAGATCTACGACACGACTTCATCAGAAGCCGGAAGATGCCGTCTCGCCCGGGTCGACTAGCTGACTCCTCTTCTGCATAGAAGTCTCATTCACATCGGGCAAGCTTCCAAAAAGGGGAGAGGGATCCGAGATCTTTGACATGATCGAATTCGGGAATCTTTTCCCCACAAAGAACGTACTCGAATGAGTCTGTATGAAGTACATGGAGGGTTGCAGATTTTGAGGTGGAAATATGTAGTGTCCAACGGTCAGCCCAATCCTCAATGTTACGAAGGGTTTGCTGGAGGGAAGTGCGGCCGTGGGGTTGAGACACATCAGCAAAGATCTTAGTATCGTCGGCGTAGGTCCGATGAGAAACACCAGCGGGAATCTCGAACTGGAGGTCCGTAGTATACAAGAGAAATAAAAGTGGGCCGGCCACCAAACCCTGGGGCACTCCTGAAGGAGCAGGGTACCAGTCAGAGGTGCACTCATCAATCCTGACGCAAAATTGGCGATCGGAGAGGGAGTCTGCAAACCAGCGGCACAGCAAGGGGGAGATGCCAAAGGCAGGAAGCTTCGAGACAAGCAGGCGGTGGTTTACCACATCGAAGGCTGCACGAAAATCGATGAAAATAACATCGGTCCTCGCAGACCTGTCGTTGTACGCAGTCAACCATTCATTGAGAGACTCAGCCAACTGAAGGGCTGTTGATCGCCTGGGACGGAAGCCGAACTGATGACGGTCGAAAAAAACATGGTTTTCACAGTGGCTAATAATCCGATTTGCAAGTATGTTTTCCAAAACCTTGCTAGAGATTGCAGTGATCGATATGGGACGATAGTTATTCAAGTCCGAACGTTTCCCTTTGCATTTGAAGACAGGTGTGACGAATGATCGTTTCCAGGCCGTAGGAACGGAGCCGATCCGGAGCGATGCATTGAAAATGAGCTGGAGAGGTTTAGCAAGCCCAAGAGCCGATCTCGAGAAGAAAAGCGGTGGTAGTCCATCTGGTGTGACAGTGAGCTTGTTTTCAAGTGACTGCAGGATATTGTAGACAGACAACTCGTCAATTACGCAATTGGAGAGGGACGGAGCAACTCGCGGCGGCCCACAAGGGGTGCAAGGCGAACCGTCATCAATGACGAAAAGGGAGCCGAAATGTGTAGCAAGTGCCTCAGCTTGCGAGGCGGCTGATGTGAGTACGGACCCATCATCTGTTTTGAGCAGGGTGACACTCTGTTTGCTTCCGATACGACTCTGTGCATATCGGAAAAAGTCACGAGAGTTCTTCGACAAAGCAACACGGGTTTCAATAAACAGTGCGTTACCGAGTGATCAGTTTTTCCAGTTCCGCCTGACGTTCGGTCAGGGCGTCGATGGGGACACGCTCATCAGCGAGGGAGTCCATGAGCCTGGAGTTGCGAGCAGAAAGGCTGTGAGGTCGCTCGAGGCCATCCCGCACAGGAACAAATGCCACGCAGAGGTCTTCGAGTAAGCCAATGAGAAAGTTATAGAGGGCGTTCAGATCGTCACCGAGGTTGTTTGCAATTTCAGCCCAGGGCATAGCAAGTAGGTGGCCGAAGATTGCGTCATAGTCGGCACGCCTGAAGTCGCGGATTTCTCTGACCTGATGATCAACGAAGTAGGATGTGCGCATACAGAAACGTATACAGGAATGGTCCGACTTGATATGCGCAGATGTGACTTGAAGGTCCTGGAAGCTGTCCACATCGTTTGTGAGGACAAGATCCAAGAGGTTACCGCGCCGATGAGTTGGTTTGGTAATGAGTTGGGAGAGACCATGCGATTGAAGTAGCTCACTGAATAGTTCCTCCTTGGAGAGAGCCTCATCCGAGTGCGTTTCTGGGCAGCTGAGTGTCGTACAGTCAATGTCAGGGAGGTTGAAATCTCCACAACAGATGATGGTGGCGTCGATCAGCAGTAGCGCTTCAAGCTCGCTGAGAAAAGTGGACATTCGAGTGGTGGACAGGTTCATTACGCGGGGGATAGTAGCACGCCAGAAGGCGATATCTATGACGCGATGCAGACAGGTCAATGGCACATATCTCGCTGGTTCCATGAAATTCTAGAGATATACAGCTGAGGGTCTTGCGAACAAGTATACAAACTCCACCACCGGGCTTGACAACTTTTCGTTTCCTTTAGTGATGACTCTTGGCCGTGATAAGACCCGTTCAACCCCTTCTACTCCGTGGGTTCTCTGGTTGATAGTTGCGTCTTGGAACAATTCACATATGCCAGCTGAGGGATCAATCATGAGTCACATTTGATGAAATCGATAGGGACATCTCGCGACAAAGCGGATATTAGGTCACTGATGATGGCTGAAGCCTGTACTCCGAAGCAGGGGTCGGCGAAATCAACCCGAAAACTTGGGCCCCGGAGCCGGTCAGGAATCTCGCCCAGGTCACGCAAACTTCAAGTCTTGGGCCTCGGTGCCATGATTCGGGGCATATTTCGAGCGGGAAAAGTTTGCCGACCCCTGCTCTGAAGCAATGGACATCCCATCTAATGAACCTATGGCGGTTGATGGAAAATTGACGGATAATGCTCGAGATAGCGGTTCCATAAGTACCCATCAGATCCCAAACTGCGGAATTATTTTTCTTGACCATCGGTCCATCCGTTTCAGTCTGGCGTTGAAGGACTCGCTTCCGTTGTTAGTGCGGAATGGGGCCCGGAACAGAGATAGGTTCTCTGGGCCGATTTTCTCCATCCATTCAAGTTCAACGTAGGATATAAAATTCCAGAACTGGTGAA
The DNA here is from genome assembly GCA_037576195.1 of Phytoseiulus persimilis. Lineage (NCBI taxonomy): Eukaryota > Metazoa > Arthropoda > Arachnida > Mesostigmata > Phytoseiidae > Phytoseiulus > Phytoseiulus persimilis. The sequence goes on from CM075103.1 coordinate 30,480,542, forward strand.
TGAGAATAAGTTATTGACTTGCTGAAGAGGATGAAGTTTCCATTCGGAATGGCAATTGCGATCAGCTGGATAGATTAATGGATAACGCCGTATTAAGACCTCCTTGTTTGAAACTTACACGACTGGTCACGCTTATGGCCTCCTCGGCGCAAACTTCGAACATGGGCTTTATGTGTTGCGGCGGCAGGAGGGGCAGCGCGAGAAAACTGAGCAACCTGGAGAGCACCAGTCCTGGACGCCTGAGGTGGCACGCCAGTCCAACTTCGGCCGAGCTCGCATGTTTAACCACGTTCTGCGCGTAATGGAAGAGGCATCCGTACAAGTGGATGCCTGCGAATTCGGTACGCATTGCGCCATCGAAATCGCCTATACCATATACTTCGTCACAGTTAGCTGAGGCAGCTCCCGCTTGATGACCTGCACGACTTCCCGGTATGCCTTGGAGCTCTTGGCTTGCATCAGCCCGCACGCTACGATGTCAGTCTTGGGAGAAAGGAAACCAAGTTGTGAGCGAACATGCTGAGATTCACTCAATAAGATTCTTCATCGACCCCCGACCGCTCCTCGAACCGCGGGAATTCGTGAACGGATGCAATATTGCGGCACCACGGCGGGGAAATGTCGCATAATCACTCACATGCGAATTCCAATCCCCACAGATTGTGAAGATTTGCTTGCACAGCTTCTTCGGACGGGTCTCGTACGTCGCGTCAGCCTGTAGGACGTTTGCGAAAGGAAGGAGCTGGAGTTGGCGTCGAGATGTCAGCACGATGCTGTCGTGATTCGAGCATCTGAAGCTCAACAACGCCGCCCCGTATGTCAACATTGTGTATCCCGTGATGTTTAAGCTGTTAATCACGTTATGCAGCTCTTCCAGGTTTTCGACTCTCGGTGGTTTACTGAAAGCTGCCTGCCGTCGAGCGGTTCGGGCGTGTGCAATCGAAACGAGTTGGACCGCCACATCGATGTTGAGGCTGGAAGGATTCTTTTGAGATCTCCAGCGATCCGCGCACAGATAACGGATGATAGTCTCTATAATGTGGATCACCGACGTTTATACGCAAAGACGCACACCCCCGTCTTTCATCGAGGACTGCTGACGAAGGGGCCTGGGTGGGATCCGCTCGGAGGTTCCTTAGCCAGTTCCCTCGGACCATGTACACTTCGTAGCCATGCCCCTTGTATTCGGGGAGATGGTTGTGCACATTGCGAAGCCATTGAGCTTCACCGTTGTGAGGAGCGATCTTAGCGCGTGTGCGGCATGGCACTGCAGTCCTGTAAAGATGATGGAAGCTAAAGAGCGATGCGTTGATGTACTGAAGGTGGACTGCAATCGTGGGTCACCAACGTAGGCGAGGGTGCCCTCACTCTGTACCATATACACTTTGCTTCAACCAGTACTGTGAACCCACGTAGAATGGCATTCGAAACTCGAGACGGTGTTTCGGATCCCTTTTCCTCGAGAAATAAATTGGCACTAGCGGCATTCCGATGCGCCTCGTAGTCTCCGAAAGGGCGCGGTTTTTGTTCGACTTTTCAGGAAGATGGCGGAACAGAAAAATGTTCTTGATATTGGAGGTAAGCCGCTAACTGTGCAACGAGCTGCTTGGATTGCGAACGACTCGTGAACCAAACTCAGGGGGTCCTCCTACTTCTTGGAGCCAGTCAGGAGGCAGAGGAGGGAACGCGTTCCGGACAGCGATAAAGTCCTATCCAATCTCATTGAAAGCGTCGAACTTGACTGACCTGCTCTTCTTCCTACAATGTACATAGAGGGAATTTCCAACGACTCTGACTCGATGGAGGGAGAAAGCGCCGGTTCCGCTCTCGTTTTCCGCTTTGTAAACGCCCTCACGGTCAGACCATACTGATCTACCGAACTCTTTCCCGTCACAAGGGAAGAACGAAGATGGTTTCATCGTTTTGCACACGAGCCGTGAAGAGTTGGTTTCAGAACTCATCGTGAGTTGAGATTCTGGCTGTGACGGGTAAAGAGCTCTCCCGCCAAACTTTCTGCGTCCGACACTCAAAGCAAATCACAATCGTCGCAAACAAAGAGGTGTGATGATGTGAACACCAGGCAAAGAAGTGGTCAAACAGTCGCGTTCGGTTAGGAATTCTTGCTGCGTGCCCATCGGCGCGCTTATGATCAGCGCCGAGAGCCAAAATCTCCCGGCACTCCGAATTGCAATCTCATACGTTCTCCTGTATACTCGGTCGTGTGTGGCAGTTTGTGTCACTGCTTCCTCGTGTGGTCCCTAATCCTCACCTGAGCTTCCGATCAGACATACAGTTCCCCTCAGAATTCAGGACGGTCCATATGGATAAGACACCCTGATTTTTTTTGGATTCGGCCAGATTGGGATAAGTCTGGAAATATTAGAGCAGCTCCTCTGATAACGGAGTCACCTAGGTTTCCTACCCAGAGAAGGCGCACCGATTCGCGCCGAATTTGGGAATAATGCGCCAATGGGAGCAAAAATGCAACATGTTATTCAATGATCAGTGCACTCCCCTGAACGATTGATCAGCTGGAGAGTACGAGTTTTTATACTTTCAATCAAGTAGCAGAGGATCAGCAGTTCATGATGGCTTCTTTCTACTGGTTCACGTTCCGAAATCGTCCCGGTTAGGGATAAATCTGGCAGACAATCATGGCTCACAAGTACTCCATGGGATTTAGGTCTGGAGAGCTGACCGACCATTCGAGATACCCATTCTTTTCGGAACGGAACCACGTGGAAGTATCTCTGCTGGTGTGTATAGAGGCATTGTCCTGCTGGCGGATGAGGGTTTCGTCGTCGAAATTATTCAGAATCAGTAGTAAACTTTTTTTTGAAACTTGCACGCAGCCTTGCACTGTTTATACGACACGACACAAACCTGCCCCACTTGCTGAATGCGGCTCGAACCATGACAGAGCCACCGCCGAAGTTCCGCTTGCTGAAAATTGAGGCTCCTTCCGCAAGTCTCTCCAGTAACTTGAATAGCTCTCCGGCCCGTCAGGGTTGAACTTTTTTTCGTCGGAAAAAATGAACCACGAGGTTTTGGAGGTATGGAGCACCCCACATTTCCGATCTCTTGATGAGCAGACTCCGCCCCAGAGCTCGCGATATGCTCGATTCTGATACATCCAGATTCATAAGGGCGATATGCCGCGTGCAACCGACTGCGCATTTACATGCGGTATTGACAATATGACGTCTCTCTCGTTCGGGAAGCTTCAAACGAGGTGCTCCTTCAAGTTTCGATCCATAGGATGTCGGATTTTCGAACGGATTCCCCATGACGCACCTAGATCTCTCGAGCCTTTGCGAGACACTGTGGCTCAAACCAATCTCATCGAGAGCCAGAACTTTGGATTTCTCCACTTCTATCCGAACCTTTCCGCGGCCCATAGTTGTCATCAATCAGCCAGGCAGTGCGGCTTCCCTGAGAGTGTCTCATCCATGTGGAACGGACTAATAAGCGGACAGAAAGCTTATGGTATTTATGACAATGGAAGGCTTATGCTCAGCTCAGTCTGTTTCGAGTGTAGGCCATTGTCTCGAAAAAACATGGCCGCTTTGCAGTGGAATCAGTTGAGGAGAGGAGGAGAGGCAGACAATCGAGCGGCGCCGGCGGTCGGTTTGAAATGTTGAGGGCTCTTGAGAGTGACTGGCTTCCTCCTTGCAGCGATGTGTTCTGGTATATGTAGTGGGCATACAGGCCGGTGGTTAACAATAGAGGAACGAGCTTCCGTGCGGGGGACCATTGGAACCATACGGAAGCCTGTCCCAACGCGGGCCGGAGTGCGCCATTGAATCGAATATTTATGGAAGTTCCACTCAGACGAGTTCTTCCTCCTCCTCTTGAATCTATTCTCCAGAGATCATAGTTGAAAACGGGGTTCTCGAATTCCAAGATCAGAACACGCCCTTCAAGATATGATTCCTAGTTTCGCTCCGGCTCTTGGAGGCTCTTAATCATCGTCCGAATTCATCATCGCCCATTAGTCTGAAACAGTGCGCTTCGAATGATGAGGACATCCTCGACATCGGTGAGTTCTGCAACTTCCACGACGAAGTGGAGGGCTTTGGTTCGACATCGAAACAGACGGGGGTCGGCCATTGTCTCGAGAAAACATGGCCGTTCTGCCGTCAGCTTGGTAGGGGAGAGGAGGAGCGGGAAAACAGTGGAGAGCGAGCGGTTGGTATCGTTGAGGGCTCTTTGGAAAAACTTGAGAACTTTTCACCATCGCCATGTTACTCGCACAATGGTGGACGTCCACCGCAGTGACAGCTCACAGTCAGCTCAATAAAGTCATTACCCCGCAGTTGAGTGGCCCGGGAGTTGCGTTACCTCTGTGCTCCGCCTCAAGATGAGCCTTGAGTAGATGTTTGTTATGTTGTAGTTAACCAGTTGAGGCCCACCAGCGCTCCTATATCACCAGAAATTCTTTCAGAACATGCCCCCAAGGGAATGGTCGGAGGGTTCCCCACACTCCGTGATGCCAGTCAGGAGACGCATTTCTGAGGGCGATAAATTTCTATGCAATCTTATTGAGAGCGTCAAACTTGACTCATTTGCTTTTCTTCCTACACTGTAGGGGAAGGAACTTTCCTACGGCTTTGACACGATGAAGAAAGGGCGCTGATACCGCTCTCTTTCTCTGTTCTGTGAAGGCCCTCACGGTCACTTTATATTGATCCACCAAACTGTTACCCGTCACAAGGAAAGAATGAATGGGGTTTCGTCGTTTTGTACTCGGCTTCGACGGTTGCATTCGGTCGGGAATTTTTGCTGCGTGGCAGCTGTTGCGCTGCCGTTCAGCGCTGAGAACCAAAATCTCCCGGCGCTCAAAGTTGCAGTCGCATGAATCTTCCTCGATCTCCGGTCTGACTTAGTCGGTTCCCTCAGCGTACCCAATCGGGTCCCCGCTCCCGCCTCGAGCTTTCGATCAAACATTCAGTTCCCCACATACTGCAAGACTAACAGTCTTCCTGGCCATCAGCGAGCGCCGGCCTGAGATGCTGCCTCTGGATGAATGTTGCTCGTACGCTGGATCCGCATCTAACGATAATTTCTGCCAAACATCGAAACTAATATTCTCCGAAAACTATTCCAAGAGAACTCTCCACATTGGTCTCATATCTGGGGGGAGCAGGTCGGAGCTCGACGACAGCATCGTGAACGATCTCCCGCAATCAGATGTCTAGGACGATGATGGAAAGCCTCCAGGAACCAGAGCGAGACTAGGAATCAGATATTGGAGACCTTGCCTTGATCTTGGAGTTCGAGAACCTCGTTCTCAACCATGATCTCGAAGAGCTTGATTTGGGAGGAGGGAAAATAACTCCTCTGGCTGAGACTCCCATATATTCTATTTTCCGGGAACGCTTCCGTGTGGTTCCCATGGTCTACAGAAAGGATGCTCGTTCCGCTCTCGTAATCTACGCCAGTCTGGGCTCACGAGAATACATCGCTGCGCGAGGGAATCTGGTCACTCTCAAGAGCCCTCAACATATCAAACCGCCCGCCGATCGGCTGTCAGCTTTCCCCCCTCTCCCTGGCTGATTTGACTGCTGGGCGGCCATGTTTTTTCGAGACAATGGCCTACACTCTACCTTGGAGAAAGCACGGCTCCAGTTGGCATAATGGGTCATGTGTGGGTCTACGTTTGCGGAGAGCCGGGTGTGCGACTCACGTTCGGTGAGTCGCACACCGAGGATCTTTCAGATCGCAGGTTGAAGCTCGAAATTTGTGCATGAAATCCCAAGGACACCGAAGAATCTCGATACACATGAGCACCATGCACAGCTGACCATCACCGTTAGGTGCCGTAATGCCCGGAAACGGCATGCTAGAACCTGGAAGTGTGGGGCCAAGATGTCTTTGAGCCGAAAAGCCTGGGAGCCGAAATGTATTTGTTGGAGATCAGAATCTGAAGCCTGTCGGGCTCAGATCTCGCACGCGTCTGAGAGCATGACACACTCAGATGACTCACAGTACTCCCAAGTCACGACGTCTGGGAAATGCAACGAAATCGGGGTTCCAACCCCGACAGCAGATGTAAGGGACTGATACAGACAGTCCACATAAAACGTAGAGTACGGAGTCGGGTTTACAACCCCTCCGACCTACAAACTAGACCATCTGTCAACTTATGTTAAGATGTGACTCATCTGGTGTCTGGACTCTAGACCAATCATGGGAGAGCTACGCTCCCCTTCTAGGTATATAAGGACCCTCTTTTTCGAATAAACTTCACTGTGGTACAGAGCCTTCTACTCTACACGTCTCTTGCGTTGTCACTCTTGTTGTCAACTGAGCTAGTGTTCCACACCTTCGATCCTCTACCTTCAAACCCTACGACTTCCAGTCCTATCACGTTATCAGCCACGTATTCGCTACGTGACGACACAGCGTGACTTCGCGATCGACTACTGTCGGGTAAGCTGACCTCTACCTACTCACCTAGCTACAGCTCAGCTAATACAGTTGCAGTCAGGTATATTTTTTCGGCCCATGCAAAGTGCTCCAGAGACCGAAGCTTCGTTTAATCTTGACGATTACGAGCTCCTAGAGTCTCCTGAAGAGAGAGTGATGGCTGACTCCTCTTCCGCAAGCGGATCTGGTTCAAAATCCAATCATGCATGCAGCATCACACTGGCTGATGATGGCAGAAACTGGCTCGCGTGGTCTTCACTGGTCACCGTGGTCCTGCAGAACAGCGGTGACGCCTACAAAGTTGTTTCTGGCGATCTTGTCATAACAGCGACCGGCTATGAAGCTGCGAACGCTATGGCCAAAACAATCATCCTTAACTCAATCTCCCCCGTTCTGATAGCCACGTACTTCAGCATTTCTACCCAAGATCTCAATGCGAAAGATCTCTATGAGGCACTGAAGAAGCGTTTTGCTCAAACAAGCGGTATTGCTCAAGACATAGCTCTTAGCTCGTTCTATAACTTCCGCTACAATTCTTCGAAATCTACGACGAAGAATATAGATAATTTCCAACAAATTATGCAGCGCATCGCACTTGCTGGCACGAAGGTGGACGAGAAACAGGCATGCCAGCGTCTCCTGCAAAGCTTGCCCTCGTCCTGGGAAGGTCTTCGTTTGTTCTGGAGTGTTAAAACCGGAACCGATCAGACTCTTTCCAACCTTTACGTTCTTCTCCGTGAAGAAGCAATGCGACGTGAAAACTCCTCCCAGGCGGATCCGACCGCCTTGTTCTCTCGTCTCTCTATTCGCTCAAATAGACGACCCAACTTCAACAATCGTCCGCAATACGACAATCGTCGTAATCGGAACTCCTCTTACCGACCTCAATCACGTCCTTCGAATACTTTCCAACGCGCTTCCCGCTTCAATTCCAACTCGTACAACTCCAACTCCAATGCTCGCTATCAGAACTCGAATCAAAACCGAAGAGTCGCCTCCAATCCAACTCAGGCTCCACCCGCTAATGCTTGGCGATCAAGCCAACCTCCTCGACCTCGTGTTTCGACCCAATCCCCACGCTCTCGCCAGCCACCTCTGAATCAGAGGCGCACTTCTCGCCCAACAGCCTATAATGCTGAGACAATCGATCCCTTCGGATCTGATGTTGAGGTTCACATTGCCTCTGCTGCGCATAACAATCTTGATTCCTCAGTATGGTTAATCGATTCTGGGGCAACCCACAACATTTGCAATGATTTGGATCTTTTCCGAAATTATCTCGCATACTCTTGTCCCCGTACTGTGAAAGTCGGCGGTCACCAACAACTTCAAGCGCTTGGTGAAGGCGAGATCTTGCTTGTTGTGAACGGCTCCAATGGAGAAACTCTTTTACATCTCCATGAGGTTCTCTATGTGCCCGAAATGAGGCGAAACCTCGTGTCGATGGCCTGTCTGATGAATGACAATTGGTCAATTACTGCCACTAAGACCACCCTTCGCTTGAACCGAGACTTAGCTACTCTCAGGGTTCGAGTGAACGACGGCCTTTTTGCCCTCCGAGCTACAGCTGTGACGGTTCCCATATCTGCCGAATGCTTGCTTTCTTCGTCACAATCAGTCACTCTGCAGAGTGCTCATGAAACACTTGGACACGTTAATAAACGCCAAGTTCAGCAATTTTTAGCTCGAGAGGGGATTCCCTTCAAAAGGGACCAGATCACCTGCACTGCCTGTATTGAAGGAAAACTGAATCGGGCGACGTATCGCTCGAAACCCGATTCAGCTGTACCGCGGTCCCTGGGATACATTTCCACCGATCTGTGTGGTCCAATGTCAACTCCTGGTCTCAAAGGAGAACGTTACTTCATGAATATGAAAGACACCATGTCTCGTTTCAATCGAATCTTCTTGCTCAAAACCAAAGATCAAGCTCCCGCTCTCATCTAGCAATTCCTAACTTGGTTTCACACTCAAACCGGTACTCAAGTCAAGCAACTCTTCTGTGACCACGGCCTAGAATTCAATAATGCTCAAGTCGAAGCTTCTCTAGCTTCAATCGGCGCAGAGCTCGTCATGAGCCATGTTGCCTGTTCTCCCCAGAACGGCCGCGCTGAACGTCAAAATCAAACTATCACCTAAACTCGCTAGAACCATGCTCCTTGATTCAAAACTTCCAAAATTCTTGTGGCCAGAAGCTTGCAGATGTGCCGTTTTCATTCTCAATATCGTAGACGTTTGTCCCCAAACAAACAAGTCTCCGTACGAAACAATTTACAAAGTGAAACCAAAGATCTCTCATCTACGCCCTTTCGGCTCCCCCTGCTTCATTTACAACGAAGGAGAAACTGACAAATGGACACACCGCGGCATCCCCGCGTTTCTGATCGGTTACACCGACCGTGTTGACGGCTTTCGTGTGTATCTCCCAGGTTCTCCTCCCTCAATTAGGGAAACCAAAGACGTCAGGTTCTTGGGGAAGGCACCAAAGAGTGCAGCGCATGTCCCCGGTTTGGGAACCGCCGATGAAGCCACTGATTTTATGGACGCGCATGATTCCTCCGATTGCGATAGCATCGTTGAGGACCGGCATCCTGACGAGGAGCCCTTTCCGCCTGGAGCATTTGACTCGGCTGACGAAAGTGATTCTGCAGCTACGCGCTCGATCACGATACCCCCAATGGAGCCAATGAAAATGAACCTTCGACGCCGTACGAATCTTCGTAAGCCAAAGCGCTACGAAACAGAGGTGCAGCTAGCAGCGCCCTCCTCACCTGAGCCACAGACTCTTGCACAGGCACTTGCGAGTCCAGAAGCAGAGTACTGGAAAGAAGCAATGGCTGAGGAAATGGCCGCACTTAAAGCTCATGGTGTTTGGACATTGATCGACCCACCAAAGAACAAGAAACCCGTAACTTGTCGCCGGGTCTCCCGCAGGAGAACCAATGCTGAAAATGAAATAGACCGATACCGTGCACGTCCCGTTGTTCGCGGTTATAATCAAATTCCTGGTCAAGAATTTCAGGAGCTCTTTAGCCCTGTCGCCAGGCTGGACACTGTCCGCGTTTTGCTTGCTACGAGTGCATCAATGCATCTAAAACTTCGTCAGTTTGACGTCACTACCGCCTTCCTCTATGGCGATCTCCAGGAACAAATCTGGATGACTCAACCCCCCGGATGGTCAGATGACACCGGCAGGGTATGCCTGTTGCACAAAAGTCTATACGGGCTCAAACAAGCTCCGCGATGCTGGAATCAAAAATTGGCAGATGTTCTACGGAATCTCAACTTCACTCAAAGCCAAGCCGATCACTGCCTATTCTACTGGCACGGCTCAAATGGCGAACTTCTAATGCTAGCAGTGTACGTCGATGATGGGCTAATCGCCTCGACGCATGAACACTTGATTACAGATACACTTGCCAAACTGGGAAAATCATTCAAACTCAAGACTTCTCCTCTGAGTCTTTTCCTTGGCATTCAGATTCATATCGATTCCGATCACAATATCTGGCTCAACCAGTACAAGTACATCAAAAACATCCTGAAAAGGTTCAATCTTGAGGACTGTCGTCCCGTCTCAATTCCCGCAGACTCGGGAATATACGACATTGAGCCTACAACTGAAACTCGCGCAGAAGATCGACCTTATCGCCAACTTCTTGGCGCTCTCATGTTCTTATCTATCTGTACGCGACCAGATGTCTGTTTCTCCGTGGGTTTCCTAGCTCGCTTCCTCGAGAACTATTCAGAACAACACTGGCAGGCAGCACTGAAGATCCTGCGTTACTTGCAGGCGACACCCAATCTGTCAATTGTTTACTCCGGAAGCTCGTCCACTCCGCTAGCTGAAACGCTTAAGCTTTATTCGGACGCCGATTTTGCTGCTTGTAAACAGACCCGACGCTCGGTAAGTGGCTCACTTGTCACACTTGCCGGCGGTCCAGTCCTGTGGTCTTCCCAACAGCAACGATCAGTCTCACTATCCTCCACCGAGAGCGAGTTCATAGCGGTCACTGACTGCTCGAAGTCTGCTCTCTGGCTTCGAACACTCTTCCAAGAATTACGAATCACTATTCGTCCAGTGATCTTCGTGGACAACATTGGAGCGATAAAGCTCATAGAGAATCCAGTATTCCACAAACGTACGAAACACATTTCCACGAGATTCTTCTTCATTCGTCAACTACACGAACGTAAACAAGTCGAATATCGATATATTCCGACGACAGAGAATCTCAGTGACGGTCTGACGAAACCACTTCACAAACCAATCTTCGAGCGTCTTCGAACACTGATCGGCTTGCGACCATGGCCGCTACCACAATCTTGTTCATAGTGTTCACGCTCTACGTTCTCTCTGTCCAATCCGCGTCTCCGAACTATTTTCGCTTCGAAGACTGCGATGACTCCTGTGTTTCATTAAACATCAGCTGTACAATTAGCAAGAAACCAACCGGTTTCCAATGCGCCTGTACACGCTCAGCATCGGCATGCTACAATGAGGCATCCGAGTCCGTGGTCTGTCTGAGGCCTCTTCTCCCTGCTGTGGGTGGCGAACAAATTTGGAAAGAATTCCGGGATCAACACTACCCCGTCCTTCCCCCTGTCATCATTGACAACAGGTTTCTGCACTATGCTTTCGCAAGTGCAGGCGCTATACTCGCATTGGCCGTCTTTCTCGGAATCACGGTCCTTTGCATGATCTACGATAAACGTAGAAACTATCATTCATTTGCGAACCCATCGCCAAACCCGCCAGTTGATGGTCCCTACATGCCAACCACGGAGCTCGTCTCTCAACCCTAGATCTCATTTATCCAATGCACTTCATTCCTAATTTACCCATTCGGTCCTAGCATGCAACTTAGGTAGAACAAACAACTCGAAATGCTCAATTCAATTCTTCCATAGCCCTCCAAACTGCCGTGAATCTGCGACGTATCCGAGAGAGGCACCTAGCTGTGCTGTGCGTGGTTCATACGCATCTCTTCTCTCTCTGTTTCTCAGAGCACTTCTTCGGCCTCTATTCACTTCTTCCACTTCTCTCGCATGATTCTCCTTCGGAATGGCCTAATATCACGGTATTAACCTGATGTACACCTCCAGGTCCCTCGTGTTTTTCCTTGGTTCCTTGGACGCAGTTTGCCCCGACCGCCAGTATCCCATCGCTTGGTTTACCCCCCAATCCCTGCACTATGCCCAAACAGTCACCTTTCTGGATTCACGTACTGGAACTCCAGGATCTGCATCGTGTTCCACGCGATGTTGCTCAGAAGGCGTCAGACCGCCTTTGGCCTCAAATGGATGAACAATCCCGATTTTACTACAGACAGGCAGTCGCGCCTGAATTCAACGAGAAAGCGAAACTTCTCCACACCGCGGCACGCCGCGCTAGACTGACGGCCCCTGCACTCGCATCGGCAGAATATGCCGAAACACTAATCGTCGAGTGCGCCACGAATCAAAAAAAAAATTTCGGATCTAGAAAACACTGTCGAATGCCTGCGACAAAAATCGCAAAGCTCCTCGGCAAAAATCTCCACAGACCCTGCGCCTGAGGACACTCGGCCCGCATCGGCAGACCGCCTAAATGCAGATCCAGACTATCTGGACGAAGAAGTCTACAGCCCGTCAATCCCAACTGGTGCGGATGACCCTGTCGAATCAGAAGAAGCTCGTCAACTTGAGCTCGCTGAGACAGAGATCCGCATGCTCAAACAAAAGATCTACGATCTACGCGCTGAATCAGAGGCTAAACAGCGCCTCTATGATCGAGACAGAGGAAACTGGCATGACGGACGCGCATTCTATCAAAAGAAAATTGCTCGTCTCGAAAACGAACTAGAAGAATCAACAGCCTCAAAATACTTGTGTGATCACACTGATCACATTGAGCAACTCGAAACTCTCAACAGAAAGCAATCCGAAAGTAATTCTAAAGATCGACAACACCTACTCGATCTCCTTAACGAGAATACGAGCTGAAAACACAGCTACTGAAAACGAAAATTGAGCTGAAACGCGCTCAACCAATCGACTGGCCGGAGTCCAGTTCTAGCAGTCACAGTGGTTCCATCTGAACCTCTTCAACGATGTAATGCATGCCAGGTACCCTCAATCATCAACAATAACCATATCAAACTCCTAAGTTACCTCAGACATATGCATGAACGTTATATCCTAAGTTAATAAACACAATGCAAGCTTAGAAAAACATCTCTCGTTTATTACACTCGTTCTGTCTCCACAAACGACTCAAACCCACGACAGAGAGGCAGCGGGATGCGTCCGCTCCTCTTTGCCTGCACCGCGGCCGGTTTCACGGCCCGGCCTGCTCGCAGTGCAACGCACTGCCTCCGCTGCGGAGAATAGCAGACCAGACACCGGTCCACTAATCGGCAGACGAAGCCTTCAAGGGAGACCCTCTCGGCCTCCTCAGCGTCCGGCTCGGCTCCCTCCCCCTCAGGCGTCCTGACTGACGGGGCGTCGTCTCCTGTGACCCACCGGGCCGAACTGGTGGTCACCCTCTCGACAGCCAACGAGAACCTCGTCGAGGTCTCGTCTTGGCCCGACCCTCTCGTGGCCACCGCATGGCCGCCCGTCTGTTCCAGGCCTGGAAAGATGAGATGACGTTAAATCAGGCCTCTACAGACACTGACAAAATACGGAAAATCGACCGCTCAACACTTACCGATTACGGCCGCGCCCACGGCAAGGGCAACAAAACATCCTCATTCGGGAGCAGCCGCTCCCACGGGTGCCCCTTGGCATCCCGTCACTGCTGAGGCCGAGGACGCTGCGGAGACCCCAGCTCCCGGAGCCTGTGCTCCGCTCTGTGGACTGGCGGGCCCGCTCCCGCGGTCGCCATGGGGAGACACGGCCGACCGATTCGCCACTCGATGATCGGCCCTCCCTCGCCAAGCGATCGGCGCGGAGAGCCTCTGACGCTCTCCAAGTGGCCTCCGCGGCCGCTGCCGCCGGGCTCTCGCCGATCTCCAGGTCCACCTCCTCCTGGGAGCTCAACCAGGCACTCATCCTCTCTTCGGTTGTTCCTCGGATCGTTCGGTCTTCCGAGCTGGGGGTGAGGGTGCGGCGACCGGAGCGTAGAAGCATCACGAGGCACAAAATTACAAGTTCAAAACGAACTGTACTCTGAACTACTTCCGCACGCCTTTTTATTCTATCCGCCTAGGGCGAAATCAACCGACTTTTTCCCTCATTCTCGCAACTTGGATCAACGACTCTCAATAACCAAACTAGAATATTGAATGAAAACATCGAAAACTCTACGGATTTTCATCTTTATTGAAAGAAATCATTACTTCCCTGTGAGAGGGGAGAATGGTACAAATCTTGAGACACATGGATCATGATTTCCAGGTCAAATCACCAAGAAAAAGGTCATATTTCACACTTCCTCAACTTTTATTTAAATGCCCCCCAACTGGCTCCACCCATAGCACGCTCTCCGGAGAAACTACGTCGAACTTCCTAACTGCGCATGCAGTCTCGATGAAAAACGAACGGTTGTAGCGTCTACCAACTACCGCGCATATTCGGATTCACGAACAATTCAAACTGAAATAATCACTGTAGAGGAATCACTCGATTTTCTCAAAAAAAAATTCGAACTCGACCGATTCCTCAATCTTCACAGCCAGAGGGGATATTCAATGTTTAATCACATCACGGAACTATTCTGCGAATACTTTTTCAGCTGCGAGATCTTCGGACTCGAAAGCCAGAGGGGATGTTGGAGATCAGAATCTGAAGCCTGTCGGGCTCAGATCTCGCACGCGTCTGAGAGCATGACACACTCAGATGACTCACAGTACTCCCAAGTCACGACGTCTGGGAAATGCAACGAAATCGGGGTTCCAACCCCGACAGCAGATGTAAGGGACTGATACAGACAGTCCACATAAAACCAAGAGTACGGAGTCGGGTTTACAACCCCTCCGACCTACAAACTAGACCATCTGTCAACTTATGTTAAGATGTGACTCATCTGGTGTCTGGACTCTAGACCAATCATGGGAGAGCTACGCTCCCCTTCTAGGTATATAAGGACCATCTTTTTCGAATAAACTTCACTGTGGTACAGAGCCTTCTACTCTACACGTCTCTTGCGTTGTCACTCTTGTTGTCAACTGAGCTAGTGTTCCACACCTTCGATCCTCTACCTTCAAACCCTACGACTTCCAGTCCTATCAGTATTAATCCCCCATTTTTTCCACAATAATAAGAGCATGGAAGGGGGCTTATACGAAGGTTTCGGACTCCGGATCATTCCGCTCAGGTTATTGGATAGCTGGCCTCGAAATCAGGCCTCATAGGATGAACCGTGATTTTTTCCGTGATTCGGAATCTCAACTCCGTGAGAAGTCCTTGGAAAATTTCATCCAAATTCCAGATACTCACGCACTTACCCCCACCTCTCCTCTACACATATCACCGGTTTCGCCCGAACTCGTGGTTCTTCGCCATTGATTCGAAGACGACGAAGTTTACGGGTTGTATTTTTTTCCTGTAGGGATAATCGCGGGTGCCCTTCCTAATGGTCGTAGTCCCACGCCTTCAAGTGCAGAACCTGTGACTTCTGCGATTTGAGTAAGGTACTCCTTCAAACATAGGGTAGGTACTTCGATGGGTCATGTGGATGCACTCAGCAGAGAGCCGGATGAAGAGGGCGAAGAAGTTGAGGAGGGATTCATGCCGACGGATTCAGTTTCGGTGACATTGATTCTAACGCATACAGGAGAGGATCGGTTCACGATCCAAGCCACATATGGGATATCAAGAAAACGATGGAGATTTTGGCGGAAAGCAGTCGAGAAAGGGCCGTGACGGAGGAAAGCATGATGGGAGGATGCTGCGGGTTGCAAGACATACTCTACGGAGACGAAGGAGGCAAGAAGATATCCGTGGTTCCAAGGACGTTGAGGAAATACATCCTGGTTATGAATCACGACAAGGCGGGGCATTCCGGCAAGGATGAGACGCTGGAGCGAAGAAGGACAGATACCGGTCCCCAAATATGGAGGATCACACGAAATTCCATCTACGAGCATGTTTGGATTGCATTCACAACAAAGAACAGAGCAAAGCGAAGGATTCACGAATGCGATTCGTACGGAAAGAGGGCCGATTAAGAGGTTATTCATAGACCACTTAGGGTCGTTGATCAGATCAGATCGGAAGCAGCGTATCATCGCGGTTGCAGATGGGTTTGCGAAGTTTGTGATCATGGAAGCGGTGGTTCCAACAGCGACCGACAAGGTGATCAAGTTTTTAGAGAGAGTGTTTCAGATGCATGGCTATGTTCCAAGAGTGAACTATCACGAGAAGGTGATTGAAGAGGCTCAAGCTACGGTGTGGCAACAAGCAGCGGAAATTCAAGTCAGATCAGAGGGGTTTCAAAGCGAAATCAGGACAAGTACGCGTACTATAGGGATTTAAAGAAGAGAGCTCATGTCAGATCCTCTTTGTGGGATGTAGTTTTCGTTAGACGACTGCCAATACCAACGGGGTCGTCAACGAAGTTGCAGCGGAAATTTGGCGGTCCCATGGTCATTTCTCGCGTCCTGCCGAAAGATTCGTACGAGCTGACCGAATTGGGAGGCGAACGCAACTACGTCTGTACAGCTCCGAAGTTTTCAAACCGCACCACGAAGAGGAAGAGGCCTCAAAAGAAGAGAGCCTGGATAGGACAGAATTCATCGATATCGTCCTTCTCAGACGATGAGGACGAATACGACGCAAACTGTGATACTTCAGATTTGCGCTGGATTCGATTTGTATTCAAGCTCTAGAGAATACCGGCGTTCTGATGAACCATGCTGTAGACGACTAGCTTTGGCTCAGCGATGCTCCGGCGGTCATCTCTCAATACTTTCGAGTACATGCCGAAAGACCGCTCCGCGGCAACACTGTCGAGTTGAACGCTGCGGTGAATTAA
Source organism: Phytoseiulus persimilis (assembly GCA_037576195.1). Lineage (NCBI taxonomy): Eukaryota > Metazoa > Arthropoda > Arachnida > Mesostigmata > Phytoseiidae > Phytoseiulus > Phytoseiulus persimilis. The sequence goes on from CM075103.1 coordinate 30,496,929, forward strand.
CGACATTTGAGAGAGTTTCGGGAGGCGTCGGTCTGAGGCGAGCCAGAAGTCCACGGGGTGACTCAAGCTGTTGAAGTCCTTGGCTGAGTTCAAAAACATTCCGAGCTCCGCCTCCGCCAAGTCATTTTCGTCGAACCACGGTATATGCTCGAAGACGAACTTAGGAGCTAGTGCAGTGATTCGAACGTTCTCTGTTATCGCGGCCACGACTGAAGTGGCACCGGTTTTTCAAGGAAGGAGGCCCTGCCCATCCTCCATTCCATCGGCACCTTTCTCTCGTTCTTCCTGATGTACTCCCAGGATGCTTTGGATTTTGCTTGTCTGGGGGCTCTCATTATTCGGTCGTACATCTTACGATCCCTGATATGGAGTTGGTTCGCGATTTCGGCTCGGACAGCGTCTTGTGCTATTCTATACTGCCTTTTCGCTTCTTCCACGCCAATTCCAGTGTGTCTGGCTCTCCTCCGTGCATGATTCTGGCCTCTGCTGTATCTCGAAAGTCGTGATATTTCGAGAGACAGTATTCTCTTCCTCGTGTCTTCATTGTTGAGTTCCGTAATTTTGGTCATTGCAGTTTGGAGGGTAGTCACCAAATCCCTGTAGTTGGACGACCCTGATGATCTGACCAAAGCTTCCAGCTCATTTGTGGCTGTTTCCGCTACTTTCTGTAACCGTGATACTTCCACTCGTGCCTCTTGCAGTTTTCCATATGTTTTGCCCTTACCGAAGTGTAGGGTAATGAGCTTATGGCCGCTCCACTTAAGGACTTCTTTGTTCTCGTCTATATGAATGGACATGACCTTTCGGTATGCTGCAGCGGTCCATGGTCGATTGGGAACGAATGACCACCCTGGGTGGGGTTGATCCCTCTTTTGCATTTTTCGGACAGGTTAAGGTGGGGTCGCGTTGGTGGGCCAGCTCAATAATGAGCCGGCCTCGGCCATCTAGTCTTCTGTCAAGCTATTGGATATGGGCGTTCATGTCGCCCCCGATCAATAGCTTGGTGTCCTTCTCAATCTCAGCTCGGATAACGTCTCCTATCTGTTAGAATTGTTTCTTATTCGATTCACGCTCGGTTATGGCGGTGTAGACTGAGATGAAAACCTATTGTCGGTTTCCTATCTCAGCGCCTATTGACTGGCCCCCAACTCGAATGAGGTGTCTCCCACGGGTGTACGTCAAATGCGCCGGAATGGTCCAGGTTGGATGCAGTGCGGCGCCATTTTTAAAGGGCCTGCACTGGTCCACAGTGGATGCATTGAGGCGCGATTTGAGACAGAACGTAGGGTGCTGCGCCGCAGCCCGTTTCGCTGGCTGGCCTTATGGGTCGTGATGTAGTGATATGCTTCGTGAGGAGAAACGTCATCCCGGGAGGAGATGAGCGGCTGGATTTGAGATGGGCTGTTCCTCAGGTTTTCGAGGGCGCCTCTGCAAGCTACTCTTAAGATTGTTTTCCTCGTTGAATTGGGGTTGTCTTCCCAGTTTGCCGATCGTACGCTAAGTTTCATCAACCCAAGGTTTCTAAGGATACCGTGGGGCTCATTTCGAGGCTGGGGCTTATATAGTTCTAGCGCTGAGAATAACAGCAGAACTCCCTCATGCCTGAGCGTTACTGGAAACTGATCTTAACTAGAATACAATCCTTTTGCTCGTACGAAAGTCGGGGGGACTCACAATCACGGGTAGAGCGCTATCCCGTGCTCATCGTGGTACCTCTGAGTCATCGCTCTCTGGCATATCCTCGAACATCCGAGATCAATGAAAAGCCTCTCGGGCTCTCTGCATATGTTTTTATGCGACGGATTTTCCATTCAGCGACGAACCTCTTCACAAAGGCACGTGTTTTGCAATGTATCCGTGACAACGAAATCGTTTCGAGAACTGTCGTCGGAGACTTCCCCCCACGAGTCCCTCATCTCCAACCCGATCTCCCACAAGCTTGGCTCCACGAAATTTCTTTGACAGGTTCTCGTCATGCGATTCTTAACATGAGCGTTGATCTGCGAACGAACACGAACATCAAAGGGTTTGTCGACGGCAACATCGAATCCCGCCATTCTCACTGGGATCATCATCTGATGCAAAGAGTGCCGACGAAGGAATTTTCCATTTCTTTCGCCGCCGAACCGCAATCGAACGAACGTTACCGTGAACAAGCCTATCATTTGAACACGCTGAGCTGAGACAAGCAACATGGAACTTACGTCAAAAATGAACTCTTGTCCTAAAGGTAGGGCTAGATTTCGGGGAAAGGCTCATAGAACCCCCAACGTCGGGAACCGTGCCAGGGGCTTTTTCTGCTGGTCCTTTCATAGGTCGTGTCGATACAACAAACACGTTATGTTAAACGAGATTTATTGACAAGTTGAATTGTTCAGTTTGGTTGATGTTGTACAGTGGGGAGGCCATATAGGAACAGCAGGGATTCAGGAAGTTTGAACGGAACACAGTTAGGATATCAGTGGATTCCGAGTAGTGATGAGGGAACTGTGGTATGAGGAACGAGAAATTAGAAAGCTGATGCGAAGCTAGGAAGCTTGAGCGCTGCTGTATATACATGCAGAATGCGGAAGAGACGAACGAACTCACATTAAGCCAAAGGAAGCGAATAGGAATGATCGCCATCGTGAATGGCGTCTCCGTGCGCAGTGGCGTCATCCTCTGACCATGAGTGGTACCTCAAGGTCATTAATTCCGCGACGTTTTCGTTGTCTTCGAACCAGGCTTCAAGAGCGTCATCGTCCAGGGCTCCATCTTGGACGGCATTCTCCAGGTGCCACCCTTGACTGTGTCCCTCAAAGGGCCGCTTTGGGATGCGTCCTCCAAAGGGCCTCCTTGAGCTGCGTCCTCCAGAGGGCCACCTTGGACTGCGTCCTCCGGCGGGTTTTCAAAGGCATCATCCACGGAGCTCGCTTGGATATTAGCTGTAACATGTTCATTCATGCTTCATATAATGCCGTCTGTCAAGATCCTCGTAAATTACCATATGAAATCATCGAAGGCTGATTTACCGGCACCAGTCCTGAACTTCAATCGCTGAATAAGTTCTATCGGACTGATTAGCCCCATGTCCAAAGAGTCCCAAGCCTGGGAAATCATGCGCTCATTCGCTCGGGTGACGCGACTTGGCCTAGATCGGATTTGCTCGTTCCCGATGAGGTGACTGTGGTAATCGGTGTACACATCTTGATTCATGTCCACGAGTACGGCTAAGAGATAATCTCCAGGTCAGAGGGTTCATTCAAAGCAACGTCTGGAAAACAGACAAGTTTATCCTTCTGAAATCACCCGAGAGGCCAAACACTCACCAACGAGGTCCCATATTGGGCCATGAACTTTGCAGACTCGACGCAGTAACGCGGCGTTGTTAGACTCCACCGCGTTGTTCGTCCTGCACGGCGCTCTGAAGATAGAGAACCCAAGCGGGCGGACGGATTCCATCCATCTCCTCCTGAAGTAGTCCACGAAAGGTTGAAAACGGCCGTCGAGTGCGATGGCCGTTCCTGAAAAGAAATCGAAGGCGGCAGGGATCTCTTCCGGAGGGAGTAGGGGAAGGGCCGTGAAAGCCAAGAACATCTTATAGACCTCACCACGCTGCCGGATCTCCGTCGCTAAACCTAGCCGGGAAGTACTCGCTTGTCGCACTAGACACTGCGTGTAATGGAAGAAGCAGCCATAGGCGTGAGCGTCAGGAAATTCTGACCTGACGGCTCCACGCATCGCGCCGTCAAAATCGCCCATGTAGGTCTGCATGGTCCATTCTGGCACCTGCTGCTTCAGACATCGATAAATCTCTCGATAAGCTTCAGCGGTCTCCGACTTCATGCGGGCACACGCAACAAGTCCGATCTGAGAAAAATTGGAAGTGATTGAGACAAGAAGATGGAAGGAGAATCAGCAGAACGGAGTACCTACTGATTGCGAATATTTTTTTTCAAATCAGCATGGAAAGGTTCTCAACGCGGTAAGAGCTCACATGACCGTTCCAGTGAGCATGGATGCAAAAAAGCTGTTCGCAGAGGGTTTGTGGTATGACTTTATACGTTGCATCCGCGAGAATCATCCCCGACGTCGGGAGGAGGTCTAGAAGTCGCCTAGTTGTCAGGATGGTACTGTCGTTCTCGGGACAGTGGAAGCTGAGCAGTCTCTCCTGATCCTCAGTCACCGTGTAGTCCGGAATGACCGTGCTGCTGATTACCTGATGCAGTTCCCGTAAAGATCTTACGTGGTTGGGTCTCACCGCAGCAGCGTGGCGTTGAGCCGTGCGAATGTGGGATACCGGCAGGATCTCTCGTGCGACCTGGAGCGGAAGTTCGCGCTTGGTTTCTAGAATGACGTCACAAGGGTTCGCCCGTGGTTGGGTCTTCATCTGGTCGATCCACTTCTTCCGTGCTGTCAGAACTTGCAAGCTGTGACCTCCGTGTTGTGGTAGATGATTGTGCGCGCCGCGCACGTAAACGATGGTTCCCGTTATTGAGATCTTCGCTGTCACTGAGCACCGAACCGGCCTGGAATGAAGGATTTGGCAATCAGTGTCGGAGCGTAAAGGGTACAGTGCATCAGAGTGATTCTCTCGTCGTCGCCCAAACTTACGGTCTGCAACATCTACACCTCAGAGAAATGTATCTTTGACAGCCACTCAGCTCCTTCACGTGAAAGGAGAATTCGGCGGATCCTTCCTGACCCTGGAAGGCGTAGTGCCCCCGCAGATCGTTCCAGATATTCCTTCCAGTGTGATTTCCTGGCGCAAGGACGAAGCTCTCGCCGTTGCGATCCGTTGCCTCGAAGCTCATGAAATACTTGAGGAGAGTGAGATGGACAGAGTATGGAGGGATATAAAGGATGATTGACTGTGGTCTGTCAATGGATTGTACCGCGAAGTTGGGACAGTAAAAGAAATTGTTGAGGGATCTGCTTGGTCCGGAGCGAAAATATTGAAAGGTGCCTTCTCTGTGGAACACTCACACGGATTTCACACACACTTACGCAGTACACACAAGGACGAAGAACACGGGTTACAGGCGCGGAAAAGTCTCAATCTACCCGGAACACAAAAAGTACACATGAACTCAGCACTACTATTCTCAGCTTTTATAACTCAGCGTTCTGCGCGCTAACCTCGAACGCCCTCGCCCTCTAGATTGGAAAACCGTCAAGGCTTGAGACCACGTGGTCCGCAATTCTGCAATCGGTATCTATCTGATTCATTCCGACTCGTCATGTTCTGTAACTCGACTTCATCCGATGTCGGTGATCATGCGAAAATATCTTGGACGGCTGTCGCTCTGAAATCATTGGCTCCAGCATCTCGTCGTATCTGCTTCTTCCTCTTCATTCCCCGGGAGCAATAAATACATTTCGGTCCGGAATTTTCGACCCCGAGGAACTTCGGCTCCAAGACTTCTCGGCTCTAAGACTTTTCGGCCCCAGAACTCTCGGCTCCGTAGATATCCAACCAACTAGCCTCATCGCCGATGAAGGAACTGGCGGGATCTGGCTCTCGGAAGGCCTCGGAACCGTTAGGGACACTTTGCTCAGCGGCGACCACCTTGGTTGAAACTTTGAGCGTCTACAAGTCCTTCATGGATTCCGTGATCTGACTCATAGTGTATTTTCGTGCCATTATTCGCCAGATTAGTTGTGTAATTCGTTCTCGTGCTCATGGGACCGTTTCCGAATAGAGACCAAACCGCTCCAAACCGCCTACGCTCACATGAAATCATGGAAACCATGAAGAAAAAGCCTGTATATCTACATGAGCACCATGCTCGGATGTGCGCCGCCATTCAGGGCCGAAATGTCTTGCGGCCATGAAATGAACGAGACCTGCCTTCAAAACCTTTCCATTTCTGAAAGTTATGGCGATCGGAATACGTTCGTGTTTCTCGGGGACAGCCGTACTATTTCCTGTGCGATGATTCGGATGTGTTTCCATGGACTCCGGACAATGCAAAGCTTCATAAAGCTCCAATGTGCAATAAGGAGCTGCAGGATTAGCGAGGTTCAAGCTTTTACGTCCATCATCATAATATGGCTCCCTTTCTCTGAAGTTTTAAAGCCCCTCCCAACATTTTCGCCGCCTGTTCCAGCGAGTGTGAATGCCTATTTTGTGGATTTTTAGTGCCTTTTTCCGGGATTTTTCATGCCTTTTTGCCTGCTTTCTCTCGAGTTTCCTATTGCCTGAAACCCCTATCTCTATTCAGCATTATCCATCTGTCCATCGATGAATGCTCAACGGCATCGTGTTTCGTGGGCGTCATTCGAGCTTGGAGAGACGATGCGACAAGAAGGACGTAAGATGAGGTGACTTTCGCCAACATTCTGGAAGATATTCGATCGAGCAATGTCTGCGAGATCTCTGCAGTTTATTGGAGATTCTGATGCGGCCGTATGGTACAATGTCACACGCTCGTATTCACTCCTCGTATCTCAACTGGGAATATGACCCAGCCGGTCTCAGATATCATGGAGAATCTCCATTCATTGGCAACAACTCAAAAGTCCTCCGAAAGTGAACTCAGCATTCCGGCGCTCAGGCCGCTCAGCCGAACCGATATCCCATGGCCACCACGACCTGAGACGCCTGTTTCCGTCATCCTGAAAAGCGAAGCAAGTCCCAAAACTTATCCATGACCGTTATCTGTTCGAACCTAGTATCAGAAATGACTGAAAAGAAAGTGGCAATCAGTATCAATACGAGCGATTCACATTCTACATCGCTTTCCCCAATCCACACTCTCCCTGAATCCATTCTCTCCGTGCCGTGCTATCTCGGTGGTTGCTCCTGACGCCTACCAGAGGATCTCAACTAGAATCTTTCCGCTCTACTCCTCCCTGGTTTCCCCTCACGAATCATATCACGACCCATAAGGCTAGCCAGCGAAACGGGCTGCGGCGCAGCACCCTACGTTCAGTCTCAAATCGCGCCTCAATGCATCCACTGTGGACCAGTGCAGGCCCTTTAAAAAAGGCGCCGCACTGCATCCAACCTGGATCATTCCGGCGCATTTGACGTACACCCTTCCGGCTGCGCACACAGATTTTTTGCGCCGTCGGATAGCAGCTGATCGATCTCGGCCGAGGGTAGATTGAGGCCTTCGCCTCCGGTATTCGGCGACTAATCCTGATCATGGCCTCGACCTGACCAGACTTGAGTTTAACGCAGGGCGTTCTGAAATATACCTCAGATCTATTGTCTCAGTGCTGCCCTCCAGCTGGGTCTGCAGGTTGGCTGTGTACGGAGAGTGTTCATAGTTCTTGTTGTCTTTCTCGTGTCTCCCGAGTTCCTCGAGTGCTTGCTGCACTTCCACAACAGCCTCGCTTCTCTGGTACGAGGCCTCTCGGAAGACACTTTGACCTCCCTGTTAGAGTTACTGTAGTAAGATAATTATGAATCGTCACCGCGTCGCCGATGAGAGTCAATCCTCGAATAAAGACTATGAATTATCACGGGTAGATAACGACGATACTGAGTTGTCATTGGCTCGTCTTCAATATAGCAGCTTTTCATTGCACACTTCTGATAGGTTATGGGCCTAGAGCGTTGCTGGGCATCGAAGACTTTGTATTACGTTCGAAGTTCATGAAAGGCATGGAACTTGCGAAGCATGTGAGACAACTCACTGGTGAAGCTGATTGGCCGCTATGGAGAAGGGAAATTAGAGATATCCTCGATTATCACGAAGCTGCGCTGGATGTAGTGGATGGCAACTTAGTGAAGCCAGAGCCCTTCGAAGAGGGTGCGTCCGCGAAGGACCGGAAAGAGTACAAAGCAAGAATGAATGTATACAGGAAAGCCAACAGCTACGCAAGGACCCTGATTTCGAGCGCTGTTGCTGAATGCGTCTACCAGAAGGTCATGGATAAGGAGTCTGCGAAAGACACTTGGGATGCACTTAAACTACTGTTTGAGGCGTCGTCACAGGACCAACTCTTCAAGATCTGCACCGACTTTTTCGCGCAGAAAACGATGTGTCGACACATACAGCCAAGTTATCGGGCCTGTTCAATGAGCTTAACCTCGGGCTAAGGGCCAAGAAGCAAAATCCACTCCCAAATCTACTATTGGTATGTAAAGCACTCCAGATTTTGCCGTCGACGTACGGAAACTTTCGCTCGAGATGGATGTTATTATCTAAAGACACTAAGAAGAGTTTCGAGGATCGGGTTAATCAACTGTGCATGTTCGAGAGGAATTTCAAGGCGGGGCCAGATTGTGAGAAACCAGAAGCGCTGCAGCTTAGGCAGAATGGTCCATGGCGACCGAATCAGAAAAGGAATGGAAGGAATGACCACTGCTCCTACTGTGAGGAACAAGGTCACTTCAAGAGACACTGCGAAAAGTGGATTGCGGGTGGTTGGCCAGGTCGCGACGGTAGACGACCTCAAACGAGGCCCGCACATGAAGTAGAGGCGGAGAACATGGCTTTGGCTCTATCTCACGAGTTGTGCGGGAATGCGTCGGATTCCACTCGCTGGTGGGTTGATAATGGAGCAACTCAGCATGTAACGCACTGTTCGGACTATTTTGGAGAGTCCCAGAAGTTCGATGAGTCGCACAAGGTCAAAGCTGCTGGCGGAGAGTTTCTGCAGGCAATCGGGAAAGGAACAATCCCGATCCGTACAGACATTGGTGCAGAGTTGGTGCTCAAGGACGTCTGGTACGCGCCGAAGGTGTCGAGGAACTTGTCATCGGTGCTTACTGCTCACGACAGGTCAGATGACAGCACATCCGTTTCCGAGGCTATGGAGTGTCATTTCAAGGTTGGGAACCAGGTTATAATTCGTGGACGTCGTCGAAAGAACGGCGCCTTGTACGAGGCATGGTTTGGACCGGCACGCTCTCGAAGTGAGTTGAACTTCAAAGAGAACAAAGCTTCTCAACTAGAGCTGTATCACGAAAGGTTCGGACACCAGGACAAGAGGCATGTAAGGGACCTCGTGAGGAGACAGCTTTGTATCAATGTTCCGATGACCAAGGAGGTATGTGAGCCATGTATACAAGGAGAGTTGAACCGATCGACGTTTGGAACAAGGAAAAGGCGGTGAGGCCACGCGAATTGCTTTCAGCAGACATCGTAGGTCCGTTCGACCCGTCTTCCAAAAAGGGAAAATATTCGGTCGTCTTCAAGGATGACTTCTCGGATTGAAGTATGGTTTCTTTCTGAAACGTGAGAGTGAAGTCCCAACAGTCCTAAGGCAGGTGATCGCTCACGCCAGCAACCTCGGGACGTAGAATCTTGCAGTTTTTTAGCGATAACGGAGGGGAATTCGACAACAGAGAGGTCAGGAGCATCTTGGCGAATTCAGGAATCACTCAGAGACTCACTGCTCCTCACTGCCCGGAGCAGAACGGAAGGAGCGAGAGAGCGAATAGAACTATTGTGGAGATGGCTCGAACGCTGAAGTATGCGAATCCGGATACCGACTACCCACAAGCGATTTGGGCTGAGCTCGTGCGTACAGCAATCCACATCCTGAACCGAACTGGGAAGTCTTCGGTTTAGGCAAAGACGCCACAAGAGCTTTGGTTGATGAAGAAGCCTCGCATAAGGCACATGCGCGTGATTGCTGGCCCTGCTTCGCGCTTATTCCGGACGAAAAACGACGTAAGATGGACAGAAAAGCGGTCAAGGGTTTTCACGTAGGTTAGGATGGGGATGAAAGATACAGGGTGTCCCTGGAAGAGAACCACAGAATCATCGTCGCAAGGCATGTGACCCTTTAGGAGAATGTATCAGGATGTGGAGCTGCCGCTAAAAAACTCTCTGGAGAACAAGGGTAAGGTTGCCGAAGATAGCGGGGATGTGAAATCGATGCGGCCCATGGGAGGAGAGCTCCGGGTTCAAGGCGAAAAGTAGGAAAGATTCATGACCTATATTTAGAAGATGGGACTGGCCGTAAGCGAGGCCGATCCATGTCTGTTCATGGAGAGTCTGGGAAGGAAAAGTTGCTCCTTGCGGTATACGTCGACGACGGACTGATGGCAGCATCATCAGAGTCCACACTGAAAGCATGTCTGGAAGATCTGAAGCTGCAGTTCGAAATAACGTCGAAGGCAGCAACATACTTCTTGGGACTCGAGATAAAAAGGGACGGTGATTCAATAAGAATCAGTCAGGCTCCACAGTCAAGGAAAATCTTGGAGAGGTACAACTTCAGCAAGTGCAAACCGGTTGACACTCCGGTGATCAGGTTATCAAGAGCGGTGAAAGGAGAAGAGGATGGAAACGGGGGCAAAGGCTCAGAGGGGGAGCAGCAGGCGAATGAGTATTTCCCATGTCGCCAAGCAGTTGGAGCTTTAATGTACCTCATGGTCGGGTCGAGACCAGATCTGTCCTACAGGGTGGCTTTTTTAGTCGAGAATTTTCGAGCCCGATCTTGTTTTGGCCATAACTTCGTCAATTTTTGGAATTTTTTCAAAAATCAAAGAGTGATCGATAGGGGATATCGAGGCGGTCATTTTGATACAGGAGGTTCTGGTAAAAATCCCGGTCAGGGGATGGTTTTGAAAATGACCCTTTTTTTTTCGGGGTCTTCCTAAAAGTTATCGTGAAAACGTCAATATTTATCGGATCGGACTCGTGCGGGTCGCATCCGACGCGCAAGGAAGCCGGTCATTCGCCAGAAAACCGATTGAAGTTGTCTCGTTTCTCCGAAAAATGGCAACCGATCGTATCGAGAATTCCTTTGGTGTCGAGGGTGATTTTGGCAACCGAGGGCGGAATCCTGAGCGTGGATGATTTCCGGTGAAAATCAAAAATCATCGGATCGACCTCGCAGCTCAATGTTCGGATGATTCACCCATTTCCGAGTAATTTTCACCCGGGGAGATACCTCCGATTCTGCCTCGTTGAGGAGTTACGAGAAGAAATGCAGGCAAAAGCGAGGAAAACGAAATTAGCCAATGGGCAAGGCCTTGAAAAACGGGTTGATACGATCGCTTGCCATTCAACGGGGAAATGAGATAACTTCGCTCGGTTTTCCGGCGAATGACGGGCTTCCTTTTGCGCGTCGAATGCTACCCCCACGAGTCCGGTCCGATAAATATTGACGTTTTTACGATAACTTTTAGGAAAACCTCGAAAAAAAGGGTCATTTTCAAAACCATCTCCTGACCGGGATTTTTACCAGATCCTCCTGACCTGATCAAAATGACCAAAAATTGACGAATTTATGGCCAAAACAAGATCGGGCTCGAAAATTCCCGACTAAAAAAAGCCACCCTGTATACCTCAGGAGTGTTATCAAGAAAGCTGGAGAGTCCTACGGAGGATGACGTAGCCATGCTCAAAAGAGTTCTCCGCTATGTTGCAGGCACGATCGATTTTAGACTAACCTATGTCCGTACCGGCACAGCAGCCAGTATTGAGGCTTTCAGTGATTCAGATCACGGCGGGTGTTTCCAATTGGGTCGATCTACGTCTGTACAAGGTGGTGAAGTATACCGGTGGCGCTGTGTACTGAGACAAACTTCGAACAAACTGAGACGAAGTCGCAATTTCTACCACTGAGGCTGAGTTCATTGCAGCAAGTTAGGCTACTAAAGAAATCATCTGGCTCAAGCGACTGTTCAGAGAAATCGCGAACCATGGAGGCACCCCTACGCTCGTCATATTTTCGTGAGAGAAAATATTCTCGAAAAGGAACTGATGGTGGTCCCGATTCCCACGGAAAGACAAGTTGCCGATATCCTGACCAAGCCGCTTGAGGGGATTATACACAAGTATTTGTGTAAATCATGGGAACGTCCTGAGAACTTCTTCCTTCCTCTACATTTTAAACCAAACAACAGGGGGAAGTAATGAAGTTACTGTTGTAAGATAATGATGAATCGTCACCACGTCACCTAAAAAAGTCAATCCTCGAATAAATACTATGAATTATCTCGGTTAGATAACGACGATAACCGGCTCGTTGGCCGTGTGGCATAAACCAACGCCTTGGGTGCCACGCTAAGCTAGCAATCGCGGGTTCGATCCCCGGCCGGGACAACAAATTTCTTGGGTGGTAAAAGAGGATTCAATTTATATCAGAATTGAATCTGAACCATCTTAAGACCCAAGCCCACCGCCCGCAATGGGATTTGCGAGGCGATAGGGAGTGTTTCTGAAGCAATACCGAAAGGTGATTCCGGGACACTTCTGAGGGCTGGCTGAGAGGTTCAGCCGGAAAACAAAAAAGATAACGACGATACTAAGTTGTCATCGGCTCGTCTTCAATATAGCAGCTTTTCATTGCACAACTCTGACACTCCCCACACGAGGACTGTGGCAGAGCAGTTGTAGTCCGCCTTCCCAAGCTCAGCTGATGCCTTTTGGCAGAGCTTCGCGGTGGAGAGAGACCCGTACGTCCTGACTCTCGGTCCTCTGTGATTGTTGAGAAGTGCATACATGGTGTTCGACACAGAGGCACAGTGCCGATCGATGCATACCATCACTATAGGCAGTGGCGGCGCCAGGACTGTTTTTTTTGAGGAGCTGATTTGGGCGGCGAGATTCTCGTGAATTTCTTTAGAGCTCTTTATAAGTATTCCGTGAGGGGATAGAGTGTCTCCAGATGCTTCGAAGATTGGCTAATCCTTGATTCTATTTTCTCTGTGATTCACGAAAAAATCATAGAACGATTCTTCCACATGGTAATATCAAGAAAGACCTTACGATATCATTTCTCCACAGACCTTTTGGAGACGCTCCCACACGCGGAGGATCGATTCAATTCAACCTACCGGGTTCAACTTTTCAGTCAACTGGGACCTGATTCCGGAACGTTCTGAAGGAACTTCTCATTAATTTCTGTTTCTTCATCGCCGCGACCGATTCGGGAGCAATGACTGAATCGCGAAATCCGTGGAATCGTTTCAGAAATTCAAGTCCATGTTCACCGCCGCCGAAATATTGAGGGAGAGGGTGATCGTAAGACAGACTGACAGAGGACAGCGGACAAAGTTGGGAATTTTTCGGTTAGGCGGGCTGCGAAGAAAAACAACAAAGCACGGAATGCCTGAATACCGAGTTGGCGATGGGGAGAGGGAAATGGAAGAGGAGAGACTCCAAAGAGACTTCCCAGGCACTGGATTTTGCGTAGAGAATAAGTATGGGTCTCACCCAATTCCCCGCACTGCCCTGAGGCCGCTTGCTGTCGGTCCGCTCACGTCGCTTCGCTCGCTCGCCAGGAACCTTACCTCTTCCAATCCCCCGCACGGCCATCAGGCTGCTTGCTGCCAGTCTGCTCGCATCGCTCCGCGCGCTCGCCAGTTTGAGTCTCTTGTCTCGCTTTCCGCGACGCTAGTGTGCCGTTTTCGTCTGCTACGGCTAGCAGCAACTCGCTACCGCTACTAGCGAGTCGCTAGCTACCCGCCCAACTGGGGTATAGGAAATCTGTACCCAATCGAGACGGATGGATGAATTCCTAAAGGGACTGCCGGCCGCTGAACTAAGATAATGATGAATCGTCACCACGTCACCTAAAAAAGTCAATCCTCGAATAAATACTATGAATTATCTCGGTTAGATAACGACGATAACCGGCTCGTTGGCCGTGTGGCATAAACCAACGCCTTGGGTGCCACGCTAAGCTAGCAATCGCGGGTTCGATCCCCGGCCGGGACAACAAATTTCTCGAGTGGTAAAAAGAGGATTCAATTTATATCAGAATTGAATCTGAACCATCTTAAGACCCAAGCCCACCGCCCGCAATGGGATTTGCGAGGCGATAGGGAGCGTTTCTGAAGCAATACCGAAAGGTGATTCCGGGACACTTCTGAGGGCTGGCTGAGAGGTTCAGCCGGAAAACAAAAAAGATAACGACGATACTAAGTTGTCATCGGCTCGTCTTCAATATAGCAGCTTTTCATTGCACAACTCTGACACTCCCCACACGAGGACTGTGGCAGAGCAGTTGTAGTCCGCCTTCCCAAGCTCAGCTGATGCCTTTTGGCAGAGCTTTGCGGTGGAGAGAGACCCGTACGTCCTGACTCTCGGTCCTCTGTGATTGTTGAGAAGTGCATACATGGTGTTCGACACAGAGGCACAGTGCCGATCCATGCATACCATCACTATAGGCAGTGGCGGCGCCAGGACTGTTTTTTTTGAGGAGCTGATTTGGGCGGCGAGATTCTCGTGAATTTCTTTAGAGCTCTTTATAAGTATTCCGTGAGGGGATAGAGTGTCTCCAGATGCTTCGAAGATTGGCTAATCCTTGATTCTATTTTCTCTGTGATTCACGAAAAAATCATAGAACGATTCTTCCACATGGTAATATCAAGAAAGACCTTACGATATCATTTCTCCACAGACCTTTTGGAGACGCTCCCACACGCGGAGGATCGATTCAATTCAACCTACCGGGTTCAACTTTTCAGTCAACTGGGACCTGATTCCGGAACGTTCTGAAGGAACTTCTCATTAATTTCTGTTTCTTCATCGCCGCGACCGATTCGGGAGCAATGACTGAATCGCGAAATCCGTGGAATCGTTTCAGAAATTCAAGTCCATGTTCACCGCCGCCGAAATATTGAGGGAGAGGGTGATCGTAAGACAGACTGACAGAGGACAGCGGACAAAGTTGGGCATTTTTCGGTTAGGCGGGCTGCGAAGAAAAACAACAAAGCACGGAATGCCTGAATACCGAGTTGGCGATGGGGAGAGGGAAATGGAAGAGGAGAGACTCCAAAGAGACTTCCCAGGCACTGGATTTTGCGTAGAGAATAAGTATGGGTCTCACCCAATTCCCCGCACTGCCCTGAGGCCGCTTGCTGTCGGTCCGCTCACGTCGCTTCGCTCGCTCGCCAGGAACCTTACCTCTTCCAATCCCCCGCACGGCCATCAGGCTGCTTGCTGCCAGTCTGCTCGCATCGCTCCGCGCGCTCGCCAGTTTGAGTCTCTTGTCTCGCTTTCCGCGACGCTAGTGTGCCGTTTTCGTCTGCTACGGCTAGCAGCAACTCGCTACCGCTACTAGCGAGGCGCTAGCTACCCGCCCAACTGGGGTATAGGAAATCTGTACCCAATCGAGGCGGATGGATGAATTCCTAAAGGGACTGCCGGCCGCTGAGCTAGCGGCGCGTTCGCTGCTCCGTGTTTACATCCGCGAGATCGTGCTCACATCTGTGGCGGAGAATTGAGAACACGGAGAAGCAGGCGCAAAAAAACTCTGAGAAAGCGACTAAACTGAGCAGAAACTCTGGGTTAATCGTGCTGACTGACATGAAGTATCGGAGTCACCAAGCACTGAACGACTAGCAGGTGACGGCATGAACTCGAATGGAGACGACAAACGTTAGATCGGAGGAAATCCATGTGCTCATCTCAGTACGATACGGCGTGATTTTCGTTAAGTCTCCGATGAGCTGAGGAAGTGTGTACAGAGAATATGAATGACAGTTCTCGGATCGCGCGGGTATGGGTGCGCCATGTGATACTTTAGGAGCAGTAGCGGATCCAACGGGTGGCACAAGGGACAATGCTGCTGTTTACGAGTCTGGGGCTTCCTTCCAAGAAGGAGAGATGAGTTAGGGGACCTATGGTCTCGAAAGGCGACCTGGAACTCTATTGTCCGTGAGCCATTGTCCCTCCAGTCTCCAGCTGATTAGGAGGAGTGAAATTTTATTTCATCTGGATCTGTTCTTCACTCCGCGTGGGAGCCGGCGAGACTTGCGTGTATGGCGAAAAACCAGACCTGGTTTCCCTGTCGAGTGTTATCCCCGAGTATTACCGAGGAGTACGAGGAAAGGGTTCCCGAGAAATAGATTCCGTGTTCGGGCTCGTGGTGCCCGAGACGTTGAGTAACATGGAGCGCGAGTTACCTGCAAAGCAGCGTGGATGTGTTGATGAGAACGTATCCGGAGTTTTTCACGACAGATTTGAACCATGAGTTGATCAGTTTCGAAGACATGTACTTCAAGGACGACCACACTGATTTCTGGAAGGACATGCCGCTCAGCTACCTGGACTTTGTGGTCAACAACAACATAATGGTCCTGTGACCGCTTGCTCCGTCCATTCCAGACCCTGTCCGTGGGGTCGGCGAGCGCGGAACGCGTCATGAGCTCTTTGAGAATTGTGTGGGAATATCGTGGGGCTACCTTAGCGGATACCACGCTCAACAATTTTCGTATACTCTATATAGAGCGGTGGGTTGCCAACTTCTTGAATTTGGACTATGCGATTGAAACACAACTCGGCCAACACTTTGGTCCTGTACTGGCACCAGCACAAATCACGGGAAAACCGCTTGAAAAAGTCAGAATTTTCCTGGAACACTTCGATACATTTGATAACACAAAGTCACACTCGAGAACACAGAGGCACACTTGTCGAACACACGCCCCCTGTGTTCCTTGCATCCGACGTGGAAACGGGAAAAAAGCACTCCATGCTGCACGCAAAAAACACGGGGACGTGTGCGTGTGCTCTAAAAATTCACTGGGGAACACTGTCGCCTTTGCCGTCCGCAAGCAAAGCGAAGCCTTATGTGCGCTCTAACCAACGGTTACCGTTTTCCGCCTCCCTCACCACCCTCGCCCTTTAAAGCCTGAAAAGCTGTTGAGATTCGAGATTTCACGCTGACAACTATTTTCCTGAAACTAAGACCTCCGGATCCTGGCTTCCATTGTATGTTATGACCGTGATCGACTCTTCTGAGCTCTCCAGAATACTTTCCCGACATGTTTTCCCCTTGCACTACGCGACACGTCCTCGACGACTCGACATTCCCGACTTATTCCTCTGGCCCGTTCTCTCGGGAGGATATGCGAGTTCGGCAGTGCATTCTTCCTTATTGGGCGTCTCTGCCAAGGTTGAACGGAAGGCAATATCAGCTCCACAGAGGCAAGCTCTGACTGAAGGGCTTCCTCGAACAATGATATATGAGAGAGAAACAAAACATCACACTACTAAGAACGCGGAAGGTAGTGTTGCTGGACAACATTACGATGAGTAGAAGATCAACCGAGTGCTCGTTGAAAAAACAAAGATCCTCAGGATTCTCGCAAAGAGTTGATGAAGTTTATTCAATATTCTGGCGCAGACGGTGAGCGACGAAATTACAGCCGGACAGGTTGTTCTGGGGGAAATTCAGGCATTTTCGGCCGAGGCCGCCGAAACAACGCATTCTTCTTCGATATACAGACCCCATGCGGTTGGTTCTAGGAGGCGAAAACAGTGCTCAACTTGGGCAAGCTCACAATCTTTGCGAGCCCAAGATGTTCAATGCACCGTTCGGGCCGGATTCGGACCCGGTCTATCGTCTAGCCTCGCATTGTCGAGGTCTTCCCGTCCTTTGAACTTTCTTCGAATTCAATTCATTTCCCACCTCCTAATGAGCACTTGATTTTCCACTTTCGGCGGTACTTCCTATCTCAAAGATATCATTGCCTGAAATTAGATTGTGAGAGTATCCCTATTTCCACACTCCTCTTTGCCCTCGGTGATGGCTTAGGCCCTATTAGCCCAGCACGCCTGACAGAATAACACTCGAGGCTGCTCAATCCGTTTTATTCAAGTCCAGTTCATACCTAAATGATTCTCTGACTGCATTATTCAGACTCTCAGCCCCGAATATTCCGTTTCCACTGAGCTGTTTGGCGCCCGACTCATGTTCAAATCTATCGCCATCTCCTAGCAACGCCAGTGCGCGCGGCCAGCGAACGCGCCGCCAGCTCAGCGGTCGGAGGTCCCTTTAAAAATGCATCCATCCGACTCGATTGGGTACAGATTTCCTATAGCCCCCAACTGAGCAGGTTGCCCATCATTTGAACCTTGTTTATCAAATGGATGAATCTCTGAAGGGACATCTGCCTGCTCAAGGAGGTTATGCCTCAGATACCAGAAACTCAGATGCCAGAATGAAACCCTCTCCCGATTCCGGATAGATCCCCGCTGATTAAGCGGATTTGGGAGCAAAGCGTCTCCGACGTCTGCAACAAGCGCGACCGTACATATGGCACACGCTGCACCGCATCCCCTGCGATTCATTGATCGTTCGCTGATGATGGCAATGAATGAATCATGATGAATCAATCTCGATCAGCGTGGACGTTTGGGGACTCGAGCTGCGGGGAAATAGAAAAGCGATCCTTCGCGCATTCCGAGCGGTCGCAGCCCCTTTGCCGAAAGCTCGCTCAGCCTCAACTTGGCTTTAGGGCCGCTAGCTCGGCGATTCCTCTCTCAATGCACGGAGTTAGGAGAGGAGCTACCTTCCTTCCTACTCGTCGCTAGCGAATCAGCACTGCCAATGGAGGAGAGAGTGTAGGATTGAGGCGGGTCCGGAGACCCGCAATGAGGACGTCGTTGAGTTTTCCACGTCGATCGATACTAATCACATGTCCGAGGTGGTTCTCAAGCTGATCCTGCAGATGTCGAATGTGGGATTAGCTCTATGGGTATCCGAATCGCATTCCATTCGTAGGAGTATTCGGAAAAAGCATTCTATTTCCACCCACTCTCCTCTCCCTATTTTGTGCAACTTCCAAGAGTCGGACAGCTCCTACTTCCGATGTTTATCGGTAGCGGAAACACTGCCTCTCGATGGCTCACGGTTAACGGTTCACGGTTAACCTTCCATGGATTCTCAGCTGCTTTAGAGATTCCAGACAGTGATACGTTGTCCAGGGCGTGTCGATATTCGAGTCACTAAGCGTACCTCGAGGCGGTGCTTTTTTACGATTTTCCAACGTTGGGAGCTTTTTTGTTCGACGAACGTGGTCTGAGAGGTGCACGGGCGTGGGGTAGTTCCTGGGCTTGGATCCGGTATGTTTTTCACCCTCACCCCACTTTTGCATGTTCTTCTCTCGTAGCTCGAGATCAACGTTGCGTTCTCGTCTTTCGTAGCAGACGACTCTCCACACCCAATCTCCTCACAACTCGGTGCTCCCGTGTCGATAGTATTCCAATATCATACACGGGTAACATTGAGCTGGCTCTGGCAAACGAAGATTTCCATAGATGTTTCCCTTGTTTACCTCCGTAACGCCAACATGATGAGTACCTCAGCCGCTCCCCCAGGGCGAAATACTCTGGATAATCGTGGCCGTCCTCGTGCCCATATGATACCGAAATTTCACCATAATCGTGCGCTTAGAGCTTTCACCAGATTAAAAAGAGGCGATTTCTTCTGAATCAACGAAATGGACTTATAGCCGTTTGGAGTCGAGCGCGTCAATCGTGGTTATTCATTCGAAGTGAGCGCTCAGACCGGATATCGAAAAGAGACCACGCCATAGCGCCGCGAGAAATTTGTAGCGCAGCAGTTGTCGTCATGGACTGGTTCCTATCCGAAATCATTGGGTCCCAGAGCCGCTTTTCGCCAATTTCTACCCTCGCGGGAGCCGAAGTTTTTGTATCTCGCTGGGATGTTCCTCTCAAAGAAATGCTCTCGGTTCACCGAGTTATATCTCTCGAATGAATC
This sequence comes from Phytoseiulus persimilis, assembly GCA_037576195.1. Classification (NCBI taxonomy): domain Eukaryota; kingdom Metazoa; phylum Arthropoda; class Arachnida; order Mesostigmata; family Phytoseiidae; genus Phytoseiulus; species Phytoseiulus persimilis. Next base: position 30,516,333 of record CM075103.1, read on the forward strand.
TCCGATTTCGGTGAATCGATCATGCACATTGGATGAGATCGTGATAGAAGAAGAAGCAAAAGGGGCCTCCGCGCGCTGCCATACATGAGAGGAGTTCTCATTTTATTGCTTCGGGGAAGTGCTGACTGCCGAGAACCTATCTCGCCGACTCTTCGTGCACCGCTGAGAAGAATTCGGGGTCTGCACATTCCTGCGGTTCAGAGGCTCCGCTATCTTACTCCAAGTTCTAGCTGTTCAATCACGTTCGAATCATTGAGACATCACTGAGCTTTGAAGCAATCGGGGGCTGATCAATAGGGTTGGCTCGTTATGAAACATCGATTCATATAATCGAGTCAAGAAGCTCAGCGAGCAGACCCTCCCAGGAATTGCATCTCATACTTGCTTCTCCCCTTGAAAAACAAATTTTTCCGGCTGATCGTCCTTCGGACGATGGATACGAGGCTTCCATGCGCTGAACCGTGATACTTGAGCATCCTTCCTTGTTCCTTCCACAAACCTCCCGGCTTTCTCCTTCCATTTTCGAAGCATCGCGGCGAGCTTCCAAGCTCTTTCTCCATCAAATAATCATGCTACGCTGCTCTACTCGAGTTGTCAAGCTCGCCTGCTGAAGTGCCGTCCAGACATTTTCTATCTCATCTAGGTGCTCTCGATACGTGTCCGCTGCAGTAATCAGATCATCCAAAAGAGCGAATGTGTGTTGCGATCCAATCGCATATTTCACCTTCCTCATCAGCTCTTGGAACTTCGCTGGCGCATCGCATCACTCCATCATCAGCACTTTTGGTTCGAACCCCCTCTGGTGTCACAAACGCCGCCTCCTCCCTTGCCTCCTCTGTCATCGGGGTCTGGAAGTATCCCCATGCCAAATCGAATGTTGAATAGGTTTCCTTTCCTCCTATTTCGTCCAAGACATCAACAATCAGTGGATGTGATTTATTTGATCTTTCATATACATCAGATGAGCCCTTTTTATTACAGGGGTGAGTTGAATTGTAGTCACCGATGTTGTCTCTCCCAATTTATTAGGGTAGTTTTCGTCCTGCGTGGGACTGCTTGAGTTGTGTTCGGCGAAAGTCCAATGCGGCAAGGGGAATTCCTCTGGAGATAAAGAGTCTTCCTCGCATGCCAGGACCACGTGTCTGTTCGTTTCGGTTCCGCCGCATCTTGGGCATTTGATGTCGATGGAAGCGTCGCGGTTCCGGTGCTTTTTCCGGATGGTTAGCATCCCTGCTCTCGTTAGAGCTAGAAGCTGGCTTCTGCGCGTGTTGTCGTACAGCCTTTGTTGGGGACTTCTGGACTCCTTGTGTTGACGATAACACGCCAATGTGGATTTGGAATGCATGGCTTGTTTCCATGTAGAGTCCAGTTGATCTTGTACTTTTTTTCTGAGGTCTTTCCGGAATGTGTTCCACATTGGCTGCCCTGACGTGTTTCTGGCTATTCCGAAGTCATTCAGGTTAAATTGTGCTCTCAGTTTTCTGAGTCTCCCTGTCGCTTTGAACCTGGTGTTCGTTGTTTCGGTTGCCTGGGGGAAAAGTTCCGGCCATCTGTGTGAGTCCATTTGTTTTATCCTCTCGAAGTACATCAGTTCATTTGTGGTCTCCCTGGCATCGAACGAGCTCCAGCCTAATTCACGTTCCGTGAATTCTTCGGCTATGGTGGAATGTGGTATGCCAAGGGCCCGCCGTGCCGCCTCTCTTTGCCTGACCTTGATGTGGTTTGTGAGATAGTCTTCCTCTGCCGATAGATCGAGCCCAAGATATTTGTAGGATTCTACCATTGGTATTGAATTTCCTTGTATTCTGAGGTCTCTACCGTCGATTTGGTCGTCGTGCGGTCGAGAGAATATTGTCACGCCGCTCTTTTGAGGGTTGAATTTGATGGACATTTCGAAATCCGATTGGTATGGATATTTCATCGGAGGCGTGTTCCTCATGTTTGAGGGTAACCTGTGTGTCCTCGTACATGCATTTGAGGAGTTCGAGCAGCGGTGTGTTCATTCCTTTTTCTTCTAGTGTTTGCCAGAGCTTCTCCCGATCGACTCGGTCGCATGCTTTCGTGGCATCCAGAGAGACGCAATATAGTCCCTTCTTCTGGGATCTTGCGATCCCAATGGCCGCAGTGAGGATGAGGATATTATCACCCCCCCCCCCTCGAATCACTCTCGAACACATTTTGCATTTCTGATAGCTGTCCACTGCCTTCCGTCCATTCTTGTATGTGTTTCCCCAAAATTTTAGTGAAAACCCTGTACAGGACGTCCGACACTGTAATGGGTCTGTGTGTTGTGAGTTTTCCTTTGGTAGAGTTTGGTCTTTCAAGGATACTCTTCCTTTTCTCCATTCCCCATGGAGTCCCTGTGTCCCTTCTAGAATGTCGTTGAAGGTGCTTGATATGTATTCATATCCTACCGTTTCCAGCGCTTTGAGGACTTTGGCAGGTATTTTGTCTGGGCCAGTAGCGGAGGAGGCTGAAATCGACATGAACGTCGCCTCTATAATCTCCCCCGTCATGGTCAGTTCTACCGGTTGCCTGATCAGGGGGCAGGTTGCATTTCCTTGTGATTGCCCCCTAGCGCCTAACAAGCTTTTTGCTACTAGAGTGAGATAAGACGCGATCTCTGGTGTCTAAATGATGTTGTCACTCTCATCTATCAGCTGGGCTCTGTTTGGCGGTTTCCTCTCCCGTCTTTTGATGTGGTCCCGGAAAGCTTTGGATCTCGCTTGTCTAGGTGCACCCATGATTCGATTGTAAACTTTACGGTCTTCAATTTCGAGCAAGCGTGTTACCTCGTTCCGTACAGCATCCTGTGCCTGCCGGCATCGTGTTTCCGCTTCTCTGTCGTCGAGTTTGATCTCCTTTCGATCTCGATGCTTTCAATTATGTCCCTGATCACGTCAGAAGCTGTATTATGTCTTCGACCCCTCATTTCATGGACCATGAACAGATACTCCGGCGGCGAACCCTCTAGAGTCTGACACTGTGTCTCCTTAGGACTCGATTCCAACTTCAATGCTATCGTTCCTTTCCTCCGCACGTACGTTTCGATACTTTCCCCCTTTGTTTGGTCGTATCACAGAAGCTCTTCCATCAACTCCCGTTTCCTCTCCTCCGGAATGTAAGCCTCTTCAAATGCCTAAGCCAAATCTTCGAAGTTTTCCGCCTCCGATCCAGAATCACGATTACAAAACTTTGCCAGGCCAACCAACTTGTTAAACAGAACTGATTCCGCAAAATACCATGACCACTTGCCGGCTTTCCTCGCTAGCTTGGGATCCGTGTGTCACTCGGTCGATTCGGCAACCGAGCCCCCGGCGAACTCCTTGACTCCTCTTGACGTGTCATGCACCTTCTCACGCCATCCTGCGTTAGCCTCGTAGCTTTCCATGGCCCTCTCGATATTCCTCTTCCTGAGCTGCTCGACTTCCTTGCGAAGCTCTTCCACGAGCTTGTCGATCTTGTCGTGACCTTGACCTCTAATCTTGATTTTCCGCTTATCACCAATCAACTTCACTTCCAGAGAATCCTACCGATAGCTGCAATCACCTCACGTGCTCTAAGGCCTGGACTCCCAGAGGAAGGGATTTATCGGCGATTCTATTCCACCCAATTTGTTCGATACTCTCCATCGACGCTACCACTCGCTCCGCTTGAGGTCGTCTCTCACGCTTCTCTCCCCGCACATACGTTCTATAAACCGACGCACATAGGTTCTACACACCGACGCCCACTCTGCTGAGGGCGCTAGCTTGCATTCTCTCTCCACTCTCTCCTCTGTATCTCGGCTCAACCGCGATCCACCGCGACTCACTCCAACTCGATCCTACTACGCTTAGGTACGCCTGCCGTCATTGGGCGTCGCTCTCCGTCAGCCGTGACGATGCCGCGGTCCTTGAGGTAGCTCCCTAAGATTCCGCGGAGGGTTTCAGAGATCCGTGTCTGCGTGAGGGTCTTCATCACCACCTGCGACGGCATTGAGCTGAAGGCATTCCGTACGTCAAGCATGACAGCAAGATATGAGCGCCAAGTCCTCAATGTCCTATCTCTCTCCAGAATAGGGATCCACCCGCGACGAGAGCATACAAATATCTCGGAAGCACTAGGTCCAACGCGCGGAAGTTCCTAGAAGACCAAGAGAATATATGGGAATCCGAAGCGGAAATGTTGATACAACAAATGCACGCCAAATCCCTATGGGAAGGGTCTCAGCTAATATTCGCCCCTTCGATTTTTCACTGCTTTCGAGGAAAATCGGTCAACTTCATACCTCGGTTCTCAGGCGGGTTACAGCGCCCATCAAAAACGGACGCATAACTCCGAAATCGATGAATTCGAGACAGATGCGAAAACAGATAGCGTCGACTGCGCACTCTGGAATGACGCTAGATCGGAAGGTCACTGAGAATCAAAGCTTATGTAAGAGAAGGTCCTACAAAAATCGGCGCTTTTTTTTCTCGCCGAAAACACGATTTTTTTTGACCGACACTCCGATTTTTTCGCCCCCCCCCCCCCTCTCCTAGCTCTACCGATGCGAAACGATACGCTCATTGTCGATCGTGGCTTCGGGATCTTGTGACACAATGAGCGTGCTGGGCTTCAACGTATTGATGCCCGCGGTGCAAGGCAGGAGGAAACGGCTCCCGTGCGATGGAGCCAATTTTTCGCGCCGAGTCATGAAGCTCCGTTGGATCTCAGAGGCAGTGCACGGTCGCGCTGCTAAGCGATATAAAATGCTGCATCATACCGCCGACAACAGATCGCCAACGAAAGTCCATTCGCTTTGCCGCGTTGTGGGTTACCTGGGAAACCGGTTTGGCAAGCAATCATGGGGAGATAGTAGCACGTCTTCCGAGATCATCGATCACATGGAGCGACGCCACGCGCTCCAAAATGATCTCGCAGAGGAAGTCCTTCGCGCAGGGTAGAATCGCGGACCGTCGGCTCTCCAGAGAATTTCCTCCACACAGCTTACTGACTTCCCGGAACCGACGAACACCACTTACTGGTTCTGACTTCTGGACCGAAGCGAAACAATTTGGCTTTATCCTACTTGACGAAAGCGTAGAGCGCTGCCCGGGAGAGACAGCATAGAAGCGATCCGACGCTACTGGTATGGGTGCTCTAACGGAGCCCGAACGCGGCCTCGGTCTCCGACCTAGCCCATGCTAGGCACCTCCCATCAGTTCCCAACGATTTCGAAGATATGCGTCCATTTCCAAAAATAACCCGATCGGCGCTGTAACCCATCTGGGAGCCGAGCTATGACCATTTGGAGCTTACCAATTTCGACGTGAAAACGTCGTTCCCTGTGGCTTTGGCTCACTCTGCTAGTGCTTCGCCATTCATGTAACGAATCTTGAAGCTCTGGTTCATCTCCAAACTTCGCTCGTGATGAACAAGACTTTTTTCGATTTTTCTGAATGGGTAACAGATTTTCGGGAGAAGCCCTCAATGAATTTCGGCATTCTCTCGAGCAATTTGAGATTGAGTCCGAGGCCAATATGTGCACCCCCTCGGAAAGCTCTGAGATCAGCATGAATAACAGTTTTTCTCGGGTGCCGAGGGACGCAATGGGATCAATTTTGCAGGGAAGGAGGCGCCCATATGAGCTTCTCTCGGGCCGCCCCTCATTTCTACCTCAGGGTATTCAATGTATCATTTGTGACCCGAAAATTGGCCGAATTTCGGGATTCGATAGGATTAATTGGATGCGATCGGCGTGTCAGACGCTGCGTCGAGACGCAGATCTCGAGGCCATTTGAATCACGGCTCAGCTGCCTACACTTATGATCGCTGATCAAACAACGAGGTTTCTGCTCGAACAGTGGAGAGACAATGATTCCGTGCGAGAGGTCTCAGACTTTCGGACAGAAATTTCGCTCTCTGCCTACATTAAAATGGCGCGCCCGAGGACTTTAACTAGTGCTCAGACAACTCGGGAAGCTGAATTCTTGGGGTAAGCGAAGAACCCGACGAAGATTTCAATGGATCGCTCCCGATATAGCCCCCTCGAGGTCAAAAGAAGAATCATGACAGGTGCCCAACTCACCCAACTGAGGACCATACAGCAAATACTCCACGTTATCACTCAAAACAAGCGCTAGTATGTGATACTACCCACCCACCTTTTTTTTTGTCAAAGTAGTGCAAAATCCAAGGGGCGATGGCCATGCCCTAATGGCCGAGACCCTTCAACCGCTTCGAGGTCACGAGAATGCAGTGCAAGAGCACAGCAATCCCAGTTCTAACCTATGCGAATCCAGTCACTACGATGTCAGCGAAAACGGGGAGAAGACTCGAAACCATACAGCGAGAGGCTGAGAAATGGGCGTTGGACAACCTGCAGGCAGCTTCCTGATCGAGAGGTAACGTTCAGTTTATGTCGTTTCTGCCTCGTATCAGAGATCGAGCCGAAGAAGTTGACAAACCTCGCTGTTCTATCCATCGACATGTCCATCACGGATGAGTCTAACTTCGAGGAGTGAATAGAAGATTCGCAGGTCCAGAAGCGGAGCGAATAACCCTCCAAGAATAGGTAATCCAGTTGCTCATATAATATTCTGGTTGCTCACATTTGGGTCAGCTCGCGCAAGTTGTCTCCATTTCTCTGAAAATCTCCATTTCAGATGATCATGTTTTGTGTTTGGGGAAATACAAAAATACAATCAGTGCGCGTCAAACGGATTCATCCTCTCAGATCCAGCGGCGCGGTAAACCCACCAAAGCAGAAGAAGAGATCCGGAAGAAACTTCGACTTCACAAGGACAGCACACCGAAGATGATACGCGACACGAAGAGAACGCTAGGGGAATGGGAAAACGCCCTCCGCCCAAACAACGAGCACAACTGAGCAAATACCGCATGGATCAGCTGCACCACCGCCGCTTCATTAGGGTCTGTGAAAATACTTGAAATGTAAAGATGAGGAGGAGATGATCGTTACTATATATAATTCGCTTCGTCTGCTAGTTGGTTTGTCAGTTGTTGTCCGCACTCCTTCTGAAAGACATGGGGGTGTTTCCGTAACCAATCTGGCCATTACTTTCCAAGTCTGGAGGGGTTATTCCGAGGCCAATTTGACCCTTACTTCCCAAGTCTGGAGGAGTGATTGCGGAACCAATCTGACCATTAATTTCCAACTCTGGAGGGGTGATTCCGGGACCAATCTGACCATACTTTTTCGAGTCTGGAGGGGTGATTCCGAGACCAATCTGACCATTACTTTCCAAGTCCGGAGGGATGATTCCGGGGCCGATCTGACCATACTTTTCCAAGTCTGGAGGGGTGATTCTGGGACCAATCTGACCATACTTTTCCAAGTCTGGAGGGCTGATTCTGAGACCAATCTGACCACACTTCTCCGAATCTGGAGGGGTTATTCCGAGACCAATCTGACAATACTTTCCAGAACCATGATGCCGACCCAGTGAAGGGAGAAAAAAAGCCTCGATGCCGACCCAGTGGAGAGAGAGAAAAACGCCTCGATGCCAGGGAACGCCGTCCAACCACGCACAGCGCGGCCGACTCCAGTCGGCCAGAGGCCCGCAGGTACACCTATATCCTCCTTGCGCCGACCGGGGACTACCCGCGAGAACTGTTGCCAGGCACCCTTCATTAACATTGCTTCCGAGTCAGCGGAAGCCTAATTTTACTAGTTTCTCCTCCAATGATTTCAGCTTCCCATTTTCGCCCACGCTCTTTGCCGCACTGGAAGTCCAGCGACCACTGCAAGCTGGGGGAGGCAGTTGTTGCTGAGGCGTTGATATCAGTCGAGAAAGGGCTTCCTTCTTCTTGAAGATACAGGACACCTTCCGGCTGACCATGTTCCACTCTTTTTCGGAGGCTATCATCTGCTCTACAAATTCCGGCACGGAGCCGACCTGTAATTTTCGCTGTGTGCCAAGTGCGGAACACGCAAATATGGTGTGGTGCGCATCATCTTCCTTCCCACCGTCGCAGTGGATACACATCGTGCTCGGGATTGCGCCAATCGAATGGAGGAACATCTGAAACGACCCGTGACCAGGTCGTTCACGCAGTTCTCCAAATGCTGAGAATTTTCTCGACCTAAAGAGCGATAGTATCCGCAAGTTTCCAAACCCCGTCGGCGTCCCCGTTTGCATCGCCATTGTCGCCCGCTGCAGACGTCACACATTCTTTCGACCGTTCCGTGCTGAGGAGAGGGGCGGAGACGTTTCTCCGAGGATCTTATAGAAACAGAATACGAGGGGATGCCCATGGACTGGAATCCTCTTTCGTATGTCCATCTTGAAGACGGTGTATCTCATGATTAGACTGCACATAACCATGCACTGGGGAAATCTGGAATACGCATCCACATATGCACTGCCAACAAGGAAGATATGCATCGTAATGCTGAATTCATGCATTTGTAGTTCATTGGAGATAGGACCGGGAACGTCATTATACGTGTGGCAGAAAAGCATGTTCTTCAATTGCGAGAAAATCGATTCAGCCTCAGTTGGCATCATGGGCGCGTAATTGAAACCAGAGAAGTCGCTTGGAGTGACTTTCTCGAGACTGACCATGAAGGGTGCACCTTGTAGGACCTCCGCGATCGCTCTCATGCGGTTCTAATCCGGGTTTCGGGGGATTACAAACTGACTCTTCTCTGGTAACTTCTCTCCACGCGAACCTGGCATGTCACTGCGTTCTCGCTCGGGTCCTTCGAGAATATCTGTGAATTCAGTCAGATAAAATTGGCGTCGTTCGCCCTGCGGCAACGCAGAAAGGCTTAAAGTGTCTTTCTCAGTTCGGTGATTTTCGGGGAAACTTTTCGACTCCATGTTCCTGCGAGCTTCGAATTTTCAGAAATAATTCACGGCGAAAAAAAAGCCCCTCTTTTTTTCGGATTTTTTTCTCGCAAAACCTTCGACTCTCAGTGACCTTCTGATTCAGCTTAACTCTACGCTATCTGTCTCGGATTCATCGATTTTAAAGGTATGCGTCCATCTTCATTATGCCAGTAAGTCATTCGATAGCTCTCTTCTTCAGCTTCCAAGAAAAAACTCGATCGGCGCTTAGACCCATCTGAGAGCCGAGATATGAGCCTTTGAAGTTGACCAAGTTTCGTCAGAAGTAGTGCAAAAACCAAGGGGCCACTAATGGCCGGGCCCTTTGCAGCCGCAGCAATGGGTATCACTTAACATTCGAGTGAAACATGCATGGCGAACGGTGAAATCATCGATGTCGGTGGATTGAAACCCCCTGGCTGAAGACAAACGACTTTCTGGGAGCGGACGTGTGATGATATATCAGCTCTGGGAGCACCATGGCCGCGGAGTCGTACACAACCTAACTGAGACAATGATTGCGGCGATGCTTGTGTGTCCAATGGACGCGGAACAATTCTTGCGGCCGTCCACATCAGGCCCGGTACAGGAGTCGTGAGAGTCACGAACTTCCTACGAGAGCACTTGAAGTTCGTGAAATCTACGCCACATACTGGTGTTTCTGTTCCAACAATCGTTTGCGGAGCGAACCAAAATAGTCTGATCTGTCCCATGCGAATAGTATTTGCCCTGAGTCAGGCAAACGATCCTTTTGAGCGCACTCTCTCAAACGCTTCATGTCTGGACCTCGTTTTCGCTGATCGTTGAATGAGCATCAAAAGAATCAATCGTATTAGCTAGTTCAGTTATCATAGACCACATTCGATCCTTCTGGAAGGATTTCACCAAACATAAAGGCATCTTATCGTATGCCGTTCATGGAATGTAATCTCTGGTGACATCTGAGGCATCGTGGGTCAGTGGTGTGCAAGGTGAAAGGCTGTACCGGAGAGTCCTGGGAGAGTCGTAGCAGACGATTTTGTCGATTACGTTGGCGGTGAAGCTCGAGGTGTCTTTGTAACACGCTTTAGCTTGTTCCTCAGAGGTGAAACTACGATCACTTTGTTGGGCTGAGTTTCTTGTGCTAGGTCGGAGCCGTCCTTCGAGAATCCAGGCGGTGAACTGCCACGCGCTGAAAATCTGGATGGGTTAGTAGACTTCCGTCAGACTGGCATCCGTGAATAACACCTCTGAACTCCGCGCGAAATAACATGAGCCTACCTTAGATGACTCAGACTACCCACTGTTTGACAAGCTGGTGAAGGAACTCGAACAAAAGTTTCACGAGGTTCTTGCCGAGGGTTTTGGTGAAGGCGCGAAATAACATGAGCCTACCTTAGATGACTCAGACTACCCACTGTTTGACAAGCTGGTGAAGGAACTCGAACAAAAGTTTCACGAGGTTCTTGCCGAGGGTTTTGGTGAAGGCGCAAATTTTCAGCCTCCATCAAACTCGGGCCACGTGGTGATATGGTTCCCCGGAGAGCTAGAGCAGTGGCTTCCGCGAGGCTCCCGGCAGTCTCAACAGAATTCGAACGTCCTGAGACACGCAGGAGTACACGAACGAACACCATGTTCGGAACCAAACAGCACAATCTTTGTGTGCTTTTTCACCGGACTGAATGACAACATAGCGGAAGACCACCTGAGGGCATGAACCGGCCAACAGGGGCAAACTTCGAGCAGCCGATCCTCCTCCAGGGCCTCGAGCCCTTTCGATACCGGCTTTGGATTATCTAACTCATCCGGTTTGATCCACTTCCGGTATTGAATCCAAGATTGGAATGCGATGGAGTATGATGAGATCATAGCCATCATTGAGTCAGGTTTGTCCCTCCATCAGTCGTAATCATCCGTCGTTGAGCGACTTACCAAAATCCCTGTCTGAACCGTGATGTGTTTGGTGTCACTCTGCCAGCACCATGCCTCGAAACGATGCAGTCCTTGACTCTGTTTCGTAAGTTGCAGGAGCTGAGGACTGTATCGATTCAAAGTTTCAATCGTGATCCGAAGATTCGAGAGAAGCTAGAATTCAATCAATAACGCACCGAGACCAGAGCTCCGCAGGACGCTCGTCTATGCTTTTACTGGAAAGCCGGCCCGTGGAGCGGCTTACGGGTTGAGCCGCGGCGGAGTCCGCGTGAACTCCCGAGGATTAAAGAGTGTTTCGGTCGGCCGGATGTGAGTCGGAAAGGAGTCGAGAGCTCTCTCTGATCCAGTCCTCAAGAGATGCTCGTCTTGTCGTGGATACGATAGGTTCCAACCCTCACTCACGCTTCGAGTTCCTACGACGTGAGGGGAATGGCGACAGTTCCTCATCATTCGGAAGAGTCGTCGGCCACTCCGGCGCGAGAACCATTCGACGCTGCATTCCCGCCGACAGTGGAATCTTCTGCGGAGACGACGATAGAACTCGGTGATGCAGTTCGAGACGCGAGAGAGTCGAAGCCTTCTTTCGTCCAGCGACTCAGAACCTTCGGTGCGATAGAAGCCTACCTCTTCCTGAATGTGTTCAGTATGGCCTCGAAAAACTTCACGGATGTCAAGTTGACCTTCGTCAAAGCCTGTGTGACAGAGGTTGGACTGGGCTACGAGGAGTGCGTTTCCTTGGACGAGCACACTGAGGAATTCAATGAAGCCGACAGAATCGCTTCGTACTACCTCATGGTGGGTAGTTGGATGTCGACAGCCGTAGCGATGGTCACGGGAATCCTGATCGGCTCGTTCTGTGATAAATATCAGAAAAAAGTTCCTCTTCTCCTCGCGCCCCTGGGTTTTGCCATCGAAACAGCTTCCTCGATCTTCTGTGCGGTGTTCATCGACTCTCCAGTGATGATCTTGGCCATATCCAAGATCCCAGCAGGTCTTTTCGGAGGTCTCATGATTGTGATATCGGGCACATACGCATACGTCAGCCAGGAGACTGCTGTGAAAGCAAGACAAATACGGTTTGCGGTCCTGCAGATGTTGCTCCTAGCCGGAGTCACGATTGGCACGGTCGCGGGCGGCTGGCTGTTCCAAGAGAGGCATTATGTATTGGTGTACAGTGTGTCCATCGCAGCAAACGTCATCGCGATTATCCTCCTGGCTCTTTTCATGGATAACAGGGGCTCGAGAACAACACATATGACCTACGGTGAGATCGCAAAAGCGTTCTTCAGCTTCAACTGTGTGAAAGAGAGTTATCGCCTCGTCGCCGCTCCGAGAGGAGGCAACGCGCGCTTGCAAATCTGGCTCCTCATCATCGCTTCCTTCGTCTCTGACATCCCTCTTGTGGGAACGCGTGCTTTGGTCTTGTTCTACGTCAAGAAACGCTATTCGTGGGACACGGAAACTATCGCATACGTGACTGGAGCACTGCGGCTCGGAACAGCTTTCGTGACGATCGCCGGAGTTCGACTTTTCACGAAAAAGCTCAAGTTGGGAGACACAATCATTGCTCTCATCGGCTTCGTCTCTCTCGCGGTGCACTACCTCGGCCGCGGCTTCGCAACATCGGGTTTCATGTACGCAATGTCGTACGTGATTGGCGGTCTGAACGGCTGCTCGAAGTCGGCGTCGGACAACCTATTAACCCGGCTGCTGAACGAAGACGAGATCGGGAAAATCTTTGTTTTCAAATCTCTTGTTGAGTCCACCACTCCGGCTGTGGGCACTTCATTTTTCACCCTGGTCACACAGAAGTTCGATGCAAAGATACCAGGCGCGATGTTCATCTCTGCTGGGATACTGATCGCTATTCCTCTATTGATCATGGTTTGGATAATGATTTTCGGGTCGATTGCAACGCCGGAAGTCCAGATTCGGGAGAGTTTGGACTCGGCGGCAGGAGCCGGGAAGGTGGATATGAGCGACGACGGAGCGATCGTGCTCAGCGAGATCCGTAGGAGCAGTTTCGTCTATCGATTTTGAGGGACGGACAGAAAAACTGTGATCTCAATCATTTCTAGCTGGTAGGTATGTGCTCACAAGCAGGGCTGTCGAAGGAGCAGAATGGAAAGTGGATAATGAATGAATTGTGAGCGAATAGAGAGCGAATAAAGTTTCATCGCTGTGCAATTCATGCTCTACGTCAGGTATGCACGACTCGAGGTGTCCAAGATATAGAACTCGAAAATCTGGGACGAGTTTTAAGCTAACAGGGCAGCATCAGCTGACACTCGCAAGAGGATGAAAACATCCCAACGCGGAGCCATGCGCACTAGGCCAACCGTCCTTCAATATATCAAATGAGTTCGTAGGAGGAGAGCTGAGGTGGATTTCATACGAAAGCAGAGAACCCCAGAGTCAGATACTATAATCGGCAGAATTCGACAAATGACCAGACATGGATGGCCAAGATCTATCCTGGAAGCGATAGAGACATGCAACACATACAGTTCAGCACCCGATAGAATGATTCAACTCAAAATACTGTTCGAATGCGATAAGCTAGAGCTTTCGAATTCGGCAAGAGTTGAACATCGCTGGGAAACCTCCCGCAAACTGGTGCAAGAACGTATTAGAACACTCACTGATAGGAGATGGGAAGGAGGAATTGTAAAGTAATCCAGCCTGAAAGGATTCAGGCTAAACAAAATGAAAAGAGGGGCATGACAGACCATATGTACGATATCTCCAGCGGTAGCACTCTCATTGCCAGCACACGAGCTGGATTTTTGAGCACCAACTTCTTCATGTGTTTTCTTCGATGAGACACAAAACATTGTGCATGAAGAGCTTCGATTTGTGGCCCACATGGAAAACGATTTTCGATTTGCTCCGCGGTTTCGTGGTCGATCCCTGGGATTGAAGTCGAGTATGGCACGCAATGCTGCCCAGTTTCTCACTTTCATCACATCGAATGAGAGTAAAGCATCGATTCCTTCCGACCGATGAGATAACTCCGATGTGACGCCCCCAATATCCCCATCAGCCGCATGGGACCATCGTCGTGAACGGAATTTCTCGTTTTGAATCAGAATGCTCATCCAGTCAGATATGGTGTTCCTATGATGACTCATGGAGACGCTTCTAACACTGATCCCATTCATATATGGGAATCGTCTAAGAGGGGAGAAACGAAATGAGTTAAGATCATCAGTCAATCGTTTCCGTGACCACTTCTTGGGAGGTCTGACGTCAGGAGTTGCCAACGTTCCGCAAATCCCGAGAAAACTTCGAAAAATTTAATCCGCAGAGAGTTCAGTGGTGGAAAATGAAATGACACTACGAAATCAACATAATCTAGGGTGAAGCGGATGGATCACTATGATGGCAGGGAGAACAGCACATACTATGATTTGATTCAACCCATACATCCTCCAGGACTGAGAGCTTCCGCTATTACCCGAGATCTTTCGCGCGCCGCCTCGACCACATTGCTCATCATATGAACTTTGATCAGCGCTTCGAGGCTCTCGGAGCCAGACTTTGTTCTGGGGATCGTGACGATTTTTCATGATTGGTCCAGATCCACATTCTCTCACGAAATTCGAGTCACTCACTGTGTGTCTGAATCGATTCTAGTCAGTTCCTGAGGTGCTCCTCTAGCATTGGATGCATGGGGTTTCCTTTCGATTCCCAATAAATCTGTGTTTGTCTTCGTGCAGACCAAGCTGAGGAGGCGACACGTAGCAGAAAAAGATTGAGTACTGCGGGTCACAGGAGCACCGCCAAACAGGACCGCGGCTCCGATGGGAACCCGCGGGAAGCTTCCTAAAAGGTTTTGTACCGTTCTTCCGTTTTATTTGGGAGGATAATCACAATCATGCCGTATTCATGGGATTTTTCTTCAAAACAGGATTTCGGGGATGATTGAAACGTAGTTGAGGGTTTTCGGGGTCGCTAGGCACGTTGCATGCGTTAGTTTCACTCAATCTATCCATCCCGACGCGGAATTCGTTGAGGAGGCCAGATTCATGATAGTGATCTCGGCGTCGTCATCCGACATTTTGGGAAACCAAGATTCTTGAGGCGGTTGGCACGTAGTCGGGGGTTTTCGGGGTCGCTGAGCTCGATGCAGGCGTTAGCTTCACTAGATCTATTCATCTTGACGCGGGTTCGTATCCCCCATCGGTTCGGATATTAGGATTTATTGAAGCACCCATTGAGCATTGCGGGGCAGTACTCGTTGTTTGAAATTAGCATCGCTTGGCCGGTTCGATTCTGGCACGTTCATCATGGCTGCGTAGGGAAATAGTCTTTCAACCTCCGCGCTAGACGGCAGTGCCGTGTTGAGTTGCCTGAAGAGGGCTAAGATGGGCTCGTATCGGGGCAGCATGGTGAGCCTGGTGTCCGGGTCGTGAAGATACTGCCACATGGGATTCTCGGGAGGGTCGGATGGCGTCATCAAGAAGGGCCCCGGGGCTGACGACGATGGTGCTGCTGACACCTTTGACTCCACCGCCTCCATTATCGTGAACTTCAGGAACCCGCCCACGCCTGCTATGATACGTTCCCTGTAATTTTACTTGGACGGTCCAATGTTATACACTTACAAGTCCTCAAATGGCCTTATCTTCGAACGGCTCACTCTCATGAATTCTTCGCCTTCGTTGTTTTCGCTTTGAGCATATTCAAGACTTGCTCCTGAGCGGAGTTTGGCCTCATCGTCCATCCTCGGAAACGAATATCTGCTTCCCGTCAGCATTGTCTGAATTAGAAGCTGATGTGTCTCATCCTCTCATATTTGCCTCAATGCCCTGCCTTGTCGTTCATGAGTCATGAATTCATGAACCATGACCTGAGTGTACTCCCTCAACGATCTAGGGACCGCGAAGAATTTTCGTCCCCCTCCCCGTTCCCGAGAGTGCTGCTGAGCAGAGCCTGCTGCCTTATTGTCGGACGGCGACCGCGCGACCGAGTGAGCTTTTCAACCCAGAGCTGGACCTCCGACGTCAATGCTCGCCGATTTTCCGTGTCAGAGTTACAACGATTCTGAATGATTTTCGACGTCATTCCCACTGAACATCGCCGTTACACAGCTGCTGTGCCGAGCTGAAAGTATCAGCTTGTGTCGAATACCAGATCTCAGTCTGATCCCTGATCTAGCCCTTGAGGTACGACGCTTCCTCAAAAATAGTTTGTCTCCCGCAGGCGCTCATTGTCCCATCCCTTTGGGTCTATGTACACTCATTTGAATTCTTGCCTCTCTCACGTGGCTCTTACAAATATCCGTGAAACTACTTGTCCTTCACTCGAATCGCTGGGCGTTTTTACAGAGGAACAAACCATGGGTTCAGCAACCCGGCCGTACAACCTGCATACACCATCGGCAGCAAGGGTGCGCGTGCATTTGCAGATGGAGTGATGGTGTCCATGCATGGCTCCCGAAGTGATCAAGTGTCTCGTGGGTAGGCTTTGCAGCGGCTAGTTAACCGCGGTTAATAACCACAAGAAACGCAAATAGTTTGGGGTCATTAACCGTAATAACCGCAAGCGAATGGACGTTATAACCGCAATTTTCAACCGAACTAAAAATCGAGGGTTAATCTTATCTGACAAGCACATGATTGTTCGGGAAAGCGTCTCATCTGATGAGCATACTCAGGAGGACTGAGATCTGGAATTAGTAGTTGTTGATTGAACAGAGATGAACTGACAGACGTGAAAGATGCTCTCAGCATTCAGCTCGGCTCAGCGGATGTGCAGAGACAATGCTCCGCGGAAATGTGATCTAATGATATTCGAGCTGAAGCGTCGGGAATCATGAGACGATCGACTCTGCTCGGCATATTTGGTTTGCACGTCGAACTAGTGTGATGGCTCCCGTTAAACGAAGTTCTTATGTGGTTACGAAATGAGGTTTCGACCAGCAATCATTCCTGGAGATCTCACATATCACCTACAGCTTCTTGATGTTTCCATTAGCAAGCCGCCAAATGACTCTATGAGAGAGCACTGTACGCGGTGGACTCAAACTTCCAGACAGAAGGTCTACGCATCCGGTGAGATCAAGAAACCAAGCACAGTGAAAGTAGCTATTATGTGCGTCGCATTCGCATGTTAAGGCATCCATTGAAAAATCGTGATGGAGTCCTCCAACATAACGGGTGTGGCGGATAGTTTACTGACTAAGTGAAGACACTGGGGTGACTTTAGCACTCGTGGAACTTGTCCGCGCACGGGAGCGATTTGTTCTCGTCTGCTCGGTCGGCGGTCCCGAGAGAGCGTCTCCGTGGCGTCGACTCCGGCGGATTCCGTCGGATTCCGTATGACGTCATGTCCGCCAACCGAGGCCCGTGCTGGATGAACCGATATTTTATTGCTTTAAAGCTGCCTTGGGTCTCCCGTGGCACAATACATCGACATTAGGTGAATCGTTGGAACTACATATTCGAAATGGGTCCTCTATCGCCGACCCGTGTCTCCTCGATTCTCATGTTAGTGTGTGTATTGTGTGGTGACTGAGTGTTAAGCTGCTCCAAGCACAACGGGTCGCTGTTTTGATTGTGCAGGATCGTGCATTGGCCGGGTCGACTCCTTCGGGGAAAGCTATCACTCGGCATAATGGCCAGACCGCTCTGCTAGAAGCGGGATCCTCCAGTAAGCAGATGTCGCCCAGCTGAAGAGGTCGAATCGCAGTTTTTGGCTGCTTTTGAGCTGTCTTCAGGTATCGCAAGTATTCTCCTTGATATCGTTTCCAGAATGCGTTCAGGAGGCGCTGTTGGTATTTGTATCGTTTCGAGAAGATTATTCTGTCTTGGTGAGCTTTTGAATTTGGGGTCATTGTGTATTGAGGCAACACCGTTTCTCCCTGAAATCCGTAAAGCAGATCCAGCGGACTCAGCGCTTTCGGTTCATCGGCGTCTGTTGTCACTGTTGTTACTGGTCTACGGTTGATCGCCAGTTCAATCCCGCTCAGGATGATTTCCAGATCTCTGAAATAGGGATCGAAGTTCCGAGGATTTTCCTGAGCGGGCGTTTAACACATTGGATTTCGGGTTCAAACCATCCTCCGAAGCAGCTCGCCGTTGGGGTGTTGAAATTCCATTCGATGAAGTTATCTGCGAGCATCTTCTTCACTGCTCCGTCCCGAATGTGTTCATACATTGCTTTCAGCTCTTTGGAAGCCCTCTGGAAGGATAGCCCGTTATCCGAGACTATAACTCTAACGAATGGGAATCTGTTGATGAATTTTTGAAGTGCTCCCAAGACTTCCACGGTTGACAGGTCTGTTACGAATGCTGAAAGACGCATCGTAGGTATTTATAATTCCGTAATAAAGAGCCCGGCTCCGAACCGCTTCTCGCTCGGCTCTCTCGAGATGCCGTCGGGTTCCTCCTCTCCCGGCTGGGGGAGCCGTTGGAGAGCTCGACGTGCCTCTCTCTGACACACACAGTCGAACCTACGAGACCTTCGCGTCTCTCTTCCAGCCGACCGAGAAAGTAGGTTTTGAGTCGGTTCGCTACCTTCTCCAATTCCGGCTTTTCCTTGTGTGTACCCCCACTCCCAGCCAGGTTCCACCCGATTGGTAACGTTGGTGTCAGACTGCAAGAGCCGCGCCACGTCGCCGCTTCCTCCTGCATCCCGATCAACGAATCGGCAAGTCACGACTCGTGCCCGCGTACCAGCGGCTAAATCTTCGAAGTATACACAGCAACAGGGCTATCCCGCACGATCCGGCGCGCCACCCCTCCTCACAACGTCGACCCAGACGTATTTTCGCCGGAAAGTTATCACACTCTCTTGCCAAACCCGTCCGGGATCCTTGACGAAAGACACAGAATGTTGGTCTACTGGCCGCAGCCGCCTGTCAGGTCTCCGCGAAGCGAACTTGGTTAAAGAAATTGCAAGCGTGTTGCTCACGGTCGAGTCGCAACTTGTGTGTTGTCGGCTGTTCGCAGACAGTCGACCGCAGTGATGTTCGCTTCACGAAGCCGACGTGCAACGTTGGCGCGTTTATTTCGGATGGACAAAGATGCACCCTCGGCTCTCTATCCTCTGGCCGTAACACTACTCTAGTAGCGTTTCTGGGACTCTGAGCTGGAGCTTGCCGAAACTCCACGGTCTGCGGAGAGACCTTCGGAGATTCCGCAACACTCCCGGCAACCGCCGCAGCGGTTCGGACCCTGTTAACATTTGGGACCATTTTGTCGTGTATACATCAGACGTCTTTCTTCGGGTCCATACAAAACTTGGAATACACTTGAACATTCTTCATACAGTCATTCAAAAAATTCACATTGCATATATTTCACATTGTTTGGCATATTTTTTTCCTGCTTCGGGATGGATGACTTTCTAACCCGCGGTACAATTTCTCGAGATCGACAACCGGGAACGCCTGTGAGAAACACGAGTCTGTTTCGGAAACGCGAGAACCACTCATGCAAGTCAGCCGAGTTGAGCGCGCGATTTTTCAGTGACAAATCAGAACCACGCATAGTTCTCTGAGATTCCAATGGTCCCGCCTTTCGCAAGTTTTCTCCCCCCTTGATAAAGTATAAAGCCTAGATCCGCAGACCTCTGAGACATGCTTACTCTCCGGGTTCCCGAGCCGAACGCTTCCGAAACTCGCTTCGCACGCTACCAACCCGATGGCTGAATCACACCCGCACCGTGCCTCGCCGACCCAACTCAGTGCGACTGAGTTCATCGTCACCGAAGACGACCTGGAATTCACCCCGGACGACCCCACCGACGGTGTATCGTTCGCGGCACGCCTCCACCAGGAAATCCCGCGGTACCGCCAGCAGCAGTACCGAACCTCACCCTGCGGGGTGCTGGCCGCTCTGAGGTTCGCCACATCCGAGGAGTTCCGGATCCTTCCCGCCGCCGACCGTGCCCAGCTGGTGGCGTTCTACTTCATCGAGACGCTCACCCCGGCGCAACAAGGGATCCTGCGCGACACAACCCGTGCCCTACGGGGCACGGGCTGCCCCGACGCCGCCGTTGCCGTCATCGATGCCTTGGCCCTGTGTGGACGGCATCTTCCACTACCCTCCGTCGCCGACGCCAGCCGGTTCCGCCGCACGTTCCTCGAGGAAGCGGTGCGCCGCCGGAACGACGCCGCCCGACTACAGAATGAGGAGAACGAGGAGCACGAGCGCGTGTAACAGGAAGAAGCAAGGCTCATGCGTGAGCCGCGGACCGCCGCCGAGGCACACCGTCAACAAGAAGCCTTCACGCCTGCCGAACAACTTCGACTCGAGAACGAAGCCCGCTCCACGGAGATGCGTCTCCGCACCGCCGAGGCACGCCTTTACCAAATCGCTCCCGACACCGACCCAGCCGACGCATCAGCCGCCGCCGCCCCAGCAGTCCGTCCGCGGACCACCATCGCAACACCGGCCGCCACATCAGCCGCACCAGCCGCTTTACCTGCCGACGGGCCCTACTACAAGGTCCAACTCCCGGATGGCACCGTCCGACTGATGCGGCCGGCCTAGCGTTAGCCTACCGTTAATAAACGTAATTTTTGTACAATTTCACTTGGTCTGCCTGCTTCCTACCCGCTAGATACTTTTAATATTGAGCCGGATCGAGTTTATGCAAAAGTTGAATGGGTCTTTTCAAAGTTCTCTCATTGGGCAATCTGATTATGCAAGTACGCATCTTGCCGTCTCCTCCGCTGCCCGCGCATAAAGACTGCACTCTAGCGATCGGCCAATAGGTTCTCGATGGCGCTGGATCGTCAAGCAGCACTACGTCTCCGACTTCGATCGATCTGCTGCGAATCGGTTTAGCTCCTAGATTGAACTTAAGTTTAAATAGATACTCCCGGCGAAACCTATTCCAGAACGCATTCAGGATATTTTGCTGGAATTTCCATCGTTCGGACAAGATTGTGGCTGTCGCCGATTCCGATGTTTCCAAGATCTCGTTCAGCTCCGGCAACGCTGGACGCGTTGTGTTGCCATACAGCAAATCTGCCGGAGTCACTGGCAAAGTTTCATTCGGATCGTTGCTGACGCATCCCAACGGTCGATCATTCACGATTTTTTCGATGTCCGTGAGAATTGTCTCGAGCTCCCTGAATGATGGTAAATTCTTCCCTAGAACCTTCCGCAAAGGTTTTTTCATCCTCTCGAAGAGTCTTTCCACGAACCCGTTCCTCCATGGTGCTCTTTCCCTATTGAACTTCCAGTCTTCCTTATGCTTTGAGAGAAAACTCTGAGTCTCCTCAGATCTCGCCAAGTCGTACAAAAGTTCGATTTCTTTCGCCGCCCTTCGAAAGGATGACGCATTATCCGAAAAGAAGCAAACCACCGTCGGATTTCGATTGTAGAACCTCCTCATTGCCAAAAGAAATTCGTACGTCGACAGATTCTCGACCAGCTCCATTCTGACAGCTCTTGAAACCGAGCAGCAGAACAACATGATGAACGCCGTGGCTTTCTTGCCATTATGATCTCTTATCCAGATCGGACCTGCCGCGTCCACCCCCGTAGTACTGAAAGTTGGAACTGTCTCGACTCTGAAATTTGGCAAATCCGGAGTAGACTCCGCAGCCGGTTGAGCTCTGAACTTCGCGCACACTTTGCTTCGACTGATTGCTTTTTCCGCCGCGCGCCGACCCCGCAGAATCAGAAAACGCCTTCTGATTCGCTGCATAACACCCGGTATGCTGCCCGCATGCATGCACACTTTTTCGTGAGTCCAACGAACCTTCAAATCAACCAGAGCATCCTCCCCAGGCAGTATTATCGGATTCGTCGTCTCGAAGTCAACATTTTTGAGATTGTTCAGCCTGGAGCGGCACCTAATCAGGCCCTGCTTGTCCACCAATGGATTGTGTCAAGAGATTTCAGGTTGTGAGCGTTTCTAATTTAAATCAAGGCGCCATTCCAACGGCGTGAGCGCAACACGTCAGCTTGCCTTCTACGAAAATAAAAGAAAGAGATGTGCGTGTAGAAGAATTCAACGTGTTCTTCGTAATTCCTAGAAACTAGTGAAATTCCCGCATATTTCCCACATTATGGTGCCTTGACCAGGATCCAAAGCGGTCCTGACAGTTTTGAGCAATCTCATCAATAGAACTTGAAAAGATGCCGGTCGAACATTCTCCACCCAAAGGTCCAGACGGATCGGCAGACCCATCGGCGCAGGATCCTTCACCGATCTCGCTCAATGCAGACGGCGAGAGACAGCGAAAAATCACTCTGAAGACCCAACGTCGCCTCCGAACAATCAGGAAAAACGCGATGGGGAGTGAATTGAGCACCATTCGGGACCTTCACTCGGACGACCCGGTGTTCCGAGCAGGCTGTACACCAGATAGCATGACACAGCGTATTGCTCAACATGCGGCAGCAATTCACTCCTCCAACGAAAGGATAAGTTCTCTGATCGAGGAAGAAAGTGAATGGGAGAGCGAGGGCCCAGCCTCCGAGGAGTTTGCCAGAGATGCTGTCGCCGCACTCGCTGCCGTGGAGGCTGCAAATCGCCGACTCCAACCAGTTGCTAAGTCGACAGCCGTGCCGATCGCATCTCTACCGGTCGCAACATGTTGCCGAACCCGCTCGGGATCCTTGAGGAAAGACACAGAATGTTGGTCTGCTGGCCGCAGCCGCCTGTCAGGTCTCCGCGAAGCGAACTTGGTTAAAGAAATTGCAAGCGTGTCGCTTGCACCGAGTGCGTGTTGCAACTTGTGTGTTGTCGGCTGTTCGCAGACAGTCGACCACACCGCAGTGATGTTCGCTTCACGAAGCCGACGTGCAACGTTGGCTCGTTTATTTCGGATGGACAGATATGCACTCTCGGCCCTCTATCCACTGGCCGTAATAATACTCTAGTAGCGTTTCTGGAACGCTAGAGACTCTGAGCTCCAGAGCGGTGCTCTGGAGCTTGCCGAAGCTCCACGGTCTCTGGAGAGACCTTGCCGCAGCGGTTCTGACCCTGTTAACATATGAGGTGGACGTCTCTCTTCGGGTCCATACAACACTTGAATTACACTCGAACCTTCTTCATACAGTCCTTCAACAGATTCACATTGCATATATTTCACATTGGTTGGCATATTTTCTTCCTGCTTCGGGATGGACGACTTTCTAAACCCGCGGTACAATTTCTTGAGATCGACGACCGCGAACGCTTGTGAGAAACGCGAGCCTGTTTCGGAAACACGAGAACCACTTATGCAAGCCAGCCGAGTTGAGCGCGCGATTTTCAGTGACAAATCAGCACCACGCATCGTTCTCTGAGATTTCAATGGACCCGCCTTTCGGAAGTTTTCTCCACCTTGATAAAGTATAAAGCCTAGATCCGCAGACCTCTGAGACATGCTTACTCTCCGGCTTCCTTCCCGAGACGAAACGCTTCCTCCACGATGGTAGAATCACACCCGCGCCGTGCCTCGCCGACTTCCCTCAGTGGGCCTGAGTTCACCGTTACCGAAGACGACCTGGAACTCACCCCAGCCGACCCCACCGACGGTGTCTCGTTCGCGGCACACCTCCACCAAGAAATCCCAAGGTACCGCCAGCTGCAGTACCGAACCTCACCCTGCGGGGTGCTGGCCGCTCCGTGGTTCGCCACGTCCGAGGAGTTCCGGATCCTTCCCGCCGCCGACCGTGCCCAGCTGGTGGCGTTCTACTTCAACGAGATGCTCACCCCGGCGCAACAAGGGATCTTGCGCGACACAACCCGTGCTCTGCGTGGCACGGGCTGCCCCGACGCCGCCGTTGCCGCCATCAATGCATTGGCGTTGTGTGGACGACATCTTCCACTCCCCTCCGTCGCCAACGCCAGCCGGTCCCACCGCACATTCCTCGAGGAAGCGGTGCGCCGCCGGAACGACGCCGCCCGATTCCAGAATGAGGAGAACGAGGAACGAGAACGGCTCATGCGTGAGCCGCTCGCGACACCCCGTCAACACGAAGCCCCCACGCCTGCCGAACAACCTCGACCCGAGACCGAAGCCCGCTCTACGGAGGTGCGTCTCCGCGCCGCCGCCGAGGCCCGCCTTCACCAACACGCCTCCGACACCGCCCCAGCCGACGCATCAGCCGCCCCCGCAGTCCGTCCGCGGACCACCATCGCAGCACCGGCCGCCCCATCCGACGCATCAGCCGCCGCCGCCCCAGCAGTCCGTCCGCGGACCACCATATCAGCCGCACCAGCCGCTTTACCTGCCGACGGGCCCGACTACGAAGTCCGACTCCCGGACGGCACCGTCCGATTGATGCGGCTAGCTTAGCGTTGGCCCACCGTAAATAAACACGATTTTTGTACAATTTCACATGGTCTGCCTACTTCCTACCCGCTAGATACTTTTAATATTGAGCCGGATCGAGTTTATACAAAAGTTGAATGGGTCTTTTCAAAGTTCTCTCATTGGGCAATCTGATTATGCAAGTACGCATCTTGCCGTCTCCTCCGCTGCCCGCGCATAAAGACTGCACTCTAGCGATCGGCCAATAGGTTCTCGATGGCGCTGGATCGTCAAGCAGCACTACGTCTCCGACTTCGATCGATCTGCTGCGAATCGGTTTAGCTCCTAGATTGGACTAAAGTTTAGATAGATACTCCCGGCGAAACCTATTCCAGAACGCATTCAGGATATTTTGCTGGAATTTCCATCGTTCGGACAAGATTGTGGCTGTCGCCGATTCCGATGTTTCCAAGATCTCGTTCAGCTCCGGCAACGCTGGACGCGTTGTGTTGCCATACAGCAAATCTGCCGGAGTCACTGGCAAAGTTTCATTCGGATCGTTGCTGACGCATCCCAACGGTCGATCATTCACGCTTTTTCGATGTCCGTGAGAATTGTCTCGAGCTCCCTGAATGATGGTAAATTCTTCCCTAGAACCTTCCGCAAAGGTTTTTTTTATCGTCCCGAAGAGTCTTTCTACGAACCCCTTCCTCCATGGTGCTCTTTCCCTATTGAACTTCCAGTCTTCCTTATGCTTCGAGAGAAAACTCTGAGTCTCCTCAGATCTCGCCAAGTCGAACAAAAGTTTGATTTCTTTCGCCGCCCTTCGAAAGGACGACGCATTATCCGAAAAGAAACAAACCACCGTTGGATTCCGATTGTAGAACCTCCTCATTGCCAGAAGAAATTCGTATGTCGACAGATTCTCGACCAGCTCCATTCTGACCGCCCTCGAAACCGAGCAGCAGAACAACATGATGAACGCCGTGGCTCTCTTGCCATTATGATCTCTTATCCAGATCGGACCTGCCGCGTCCACCCCCGTAGTACTGAAAGTTGGAACTGTCTCGACTCTGAAAGGGTCTCGGCAGTTCTTCGGCACTTTTGGCCTTGGGTCGGGGATTCGAATGAGATATATTGTTGTGGATACCCCATCCCAAGAGAACACTTTCTCTCCAGTCGGCGGGCTAATAGCTGCCTTGGTTTTTTTTTTTTAGTATGAAACATCTTCTGGACCGATGAAAATCGAGCGAGATTTGGAAACTTAAAATGCTCATATCTCCGTTATCTGAAGGAGTTCAGAGCTCATAAAGTGGGTTTTGGAAAGCTCGTGAATCCAGCTTCCTGATGCGTACGTCAGAGTTTTTCCACGATCAATTTTAATACCTTAAAAATGACCATCTTCAAAGTGAATGTTTCTAACCCACTTCCTGGAGGTTGACCACTTTCTAGTTTGTGTCATATTATGCCCCCCTTCAGTGCGAGCACAATGCGATAGATAGATCAAAAAAATATTTGGGGGACCAAGGTGAGAAAACTAAAAAACTGTCGTTGGTCACCCTGGATCCATCGAGTTTCATGCTCAAACTCCAGAATATTTGATGGTGGAAGGCCCCGAGCCAGGGAAAATCATATTCTGAGCCGTGGAGTACACGGAATCAGCCGCTCAGACACCCAAAAGTTTGGTCAGATCGATCCCGGAATCACCTGTCCAGACCCCAAAAGTATGGTCAGATTGGCCCCGGAATCACCTTCCAGCTTTTGAAAAGTATGGTCAGATCGGTCCCGGAATCACTCCCCCATAGTCAGAAAAGTATGGTCAGATCGGTCCCGGAATCACCCCTCCAGACTTGCAAAAGTATGGTCAGATTGGTCGAGATTGGATGGAGGACTCGGAACTCACGACTCCAACAGATCAAGGCCACCGACCTAACCGACTTCCCGGGCCTGACGCGTGAGGATTTACTCCTGTTGACTTCAGGACCGTTCCAACTCAAGCTGGCATGCTCGTACTTGGCGGAACTCCTGACACCCGACAATAATGCCCTACTGAGGTTTGTCAAAGAAACACCCAATATCGTTCGTCTAGGAAACAGGTCGCGCCATTGTGGACCCAGCAGCAGAAAAAACTACCATGTATTCATCGATTACGAACCAAACCTGCATCAACTCGACGGCATTCGGAGATACTGGGGTGACTGTCCTAATGGGGCACGGACAGTGGGCTGCTGTTCGCATGTGGCCGCGTGCATCTACTACCTGTCTTTCGCCAGGCATGAGCCGCGAATTCGGCTGCCGGCACCAGAGCTAACGGATCTCTTCATGCCATCTGGAGACGATACAGAGTCAGAAGACGAGGGAACCAACACTTGAGGAGCGAGAATAAACGAAACCGCTCGAGACCACTGAACGTGTTCTCTTTTTTTGCTCGAGGTCGATTTCTCCGAGAGCGTCTCGGCTCATAACATGATTCTTTTCTGCTTTGGGCCTGACACGGTCAGATTATTTTGGAGTTTGTTCGGGATCGACCAATCTCACCATACATTTGCAAGTCTGGAGGGGTGATTCCGGGATCGATCTGACCATACTTTTCTGACTATGGGGGAGTGATTCCGGGACCGATCTGACCATACTTTTCAAAAGCTGGAAGGTGATTCCGGGGCCAATCTGACCATACTTTTGGGGTCTGGACAGGTGATTCCGGGATCGATCTGACCAAACTTTTGGGTGTCTGAGCGGCTGATTCCGTGTACTCCACGGCTCAGAATATGATTTTCCCTGGCTCGGGGCCTTCCACCATCAAATATTCTGGAGTTTGAGCATGAAACTCGATGGATCCAGGGTGACCAACGACAGTTTTTTAGTTTTTTCACCTTGGTCCCCCAAATATTTTTTTGATCTATCTATCGCATTGTGCTCGCACTGAAGGGGGGCATAATATGACACAAACTAGAAAGTGGTCAACCTCCAGGAAGTGGGTTAGAAACATTCACTTTGAAGATGGTCATTTTTAAGGTATTAAAATTGATCGTGGAAAAACTCTGACGGACGCATCAGAGAGCTGGATTCACGAGCTTTCCAAAACCCACTTCATGAGCTCTGAACTCTTTCAGATAACGGAGATATGAGCATTTTAAGTTTCCAAATCTCGCTCGATTTTCATCGGTCCAGAAGATGTTTCATACTATAAAAAAAAAACAAGGCAGCTAGTAGCCCGCCGACTGGGCAGAAAGTGTTCTCTTGGGATGGGGTATCCACAACAATATATCTCATTCGAATCCCTGACCCAAGGCCAAAAGTGCCGAGACCCTTTGGCAAATCCGGAGGAGACTCCGCAGCTGGCTGAGCTCTGAACTTCGCGCACACTTTGCTCCGACTGATTGCTTTTTTCGCCGAGCGCCGACCCCGCAGAATCAGAAAACGCCTTCTGATCCGCTGCATAACACCCGGTATGCTGCCCGCATGCATGCACACTTTTTCGTGAGTCCAACGAACGTTCAGATCAACCAGAGCATCCTCCCCCGGAAGTATTATCGGATTCGTCGTCTCGAAGTCAACATTTTTGAGATTGTTCAATCTCGAACGGCACCTAATCAGGCCCTGTTTGTCCACGAATGGATTATACTGATATAGTTGGCTTCGCTTCGACAAATTCTCGAACCCGGCTTCAAGCTCCGCATGGAAGTACTGGCTCTGGATGTTCTTCAGAATAGTTGTCTCGGCGTTGGTGTATTCTTTTGTGGCGATCGACGCCAACCATTGCGGTTTCAGCTCCCGCCTGAATGACCTCCAGCGCCGCAAATATGCGACAACCCTGACTGTCTTTGCCCACGATGACATGGGCTTAATGTCGATTGGGTCCTGTTTCACCGCGACCGTTCCTACGAAACATTGAGACCGTTCCTCGTTTGCGACTTCGAACTCATATTCGCTCGGATTCAGGCTATGATCTTGCGGTTTTCTGCCGGATTTTAACCATGCTGGACCGTACAACCAAAAATTCCGAAGCTCTTTTGAATCCAGCGCTGAGTTCCTGGAAAGCAAGTCGCAACTGTTTTGCTCCGACCGGACATAGCTCCACTGACTCGCCTCGGAAGACGCTTGGATTTCCCTTACCCGGTTTTCGACGAACGCCTTCCATCTTTCTGGCTTGTCTCGAATCCAGGCTAGCACGCATGCATTGTCGCACCAGTAATGGATCGACGCGAACGGCAAGCCAACTTCCAGGGTGATCTTTTTCGCGATCCTTACTGCCAAAACCGCGCCCAACAACTCTAGCCTGTGGATTGACCAATTCCCCTTCAACAGAGCCACTCGCCCTTTCGCCATGATCAACGAGATTTTGATCTGATTCCGATTCGAAACATCCCTCGCGTATGCCACGCACCCATGACCTGTGAGGCTTGCATCGCAAAACACGTGCAGCTCTCGCACCGCAGTGCCTCGGCTACCTTTTGCCGCCAGAAAGTCCCTCGCTATGCTAACGTGCTTGATATTTTCGAGTCTGCGCGTGACATCTCTGTACTGTTCGAGATCTTCCCCAGCCAGAACCTGGTTCCAATCTAGCTTCTTCTGCCAATGATGCTGAAGTAAACACTTCATGCCCAACGAGATCGGCGCCACGATTCCCAACGGATCGAAAACCTGGCTAGCTCCCTTGAGCAGAGATCGTTTGGTTGGAACGCTTGTTTCGAAAAACGCGATCGTCTTTGAGACATCTATGTGCATCGTGTCTTCTTTCTGATTCCATCTCACTCCGAGAAACTTGAAATTCTCGTCGTCGAACGTGACTGTCGCGTCAGGGTATAGATGTTGTATGAATCTACCCAACTCCGCAGAGTTCGTCGCCCATTTTTCAACGGAAAGCAGCCTGCCTTGAACGACTCGTGTAAGATTTCAACAACTTTTTCTCCGATCCCGGCGTTCTCTGCGCCTGCGATCAAATCATCTACGAGTTTTTTCTACATAGAAATACTTTTTCATGAGCTCAAGTAACTCCTTGTCCTGCGGCCGATTCCTGATCTAATTCTCCGAATGGAGCCTGATGCCTGCACAGGGCTGGTAAGGCGCACTGACCACCCCGAAAGATAACCTACACGACTGCACTTCCCTGAGAGGGGCTCTCGGATTCTTATTTATGCCTAACGGCCACACGAATTTCAGAAACTTCCTATGTTCCAGAGTCATCTCGAACTGAAGGTACGCTTTCTCTATGTCAGCTGTGATCGCAATCGGAAGCTGCCAAAATTGGAGTATGACTGAGACGATGTCTGCGATGAGATTCTCGCCTTGAAACAACACGTCGTTCAAGCCAGCTTCGTTCCTCGAACGTGCACTTGCATCGTTCACCACTCTCACTTCCATCTTGGCTTCCGCCGGAGCTTGTTTTTTGAACACCGCGAGCAGCGGTAGATAATGACATTGTTCCCCCGATTTCGGGGATTCCGCTAACGCAATGAAACCCTGATCCAACAGGTCAACCATTTCGGCATCAACTGCCTCTAAGAGCGCTTGATTTTTTCTTGTCTGAGCCAAAAAACTTTTCAGACGCCGCAGCGTCAGCTCGCGGTTGTCTCCCAACGTATCTTTGTTCGGTTTTAGCGGTAAATGGATAATGTATCTGCCGTCCGGTTTTCTCTGGGTGGTTGTACGGACGAATCCCGTCAACTCTTCGTTAGGAAGTTCATCATTTTCCTTGGAATACGGTTCGATCCCGAGGACCTCCGTATCCCACGGAAACGAGATGTCGTCTGGATCGTATTTCGAACGAACTGTCGCCGCGAGAGACACCGTCGCGCTGACGCCTCGCTGGCTTTCCGCTCTGCCGTTCCATGACTTTCTCTTTTGTTGGATCACTTTCAAGAGTGCTGGATTCAACTTGATTTCCTAATGTTGGCCCGTTCCGCATAGAAAATACCCAAACAGGGTTTCGATCGCAACGAACCCCCCCACCTTTTTGGTGTTCGTTCCCACGATAGGATATATATAATCTACTCCGACCAACATATTGATCTCTGCCGACCAAGCTGCATCGTTTCGATCCGCGATCGGCTTTAGGTTTTCCGTGAAGTTAGCTTCCGGGAGAGCACCCTCAACCACGTTCGGAAACGCTTTCGCGTAAATGACCATGTGGTTGTCAGAGAATCTGCTCTTCAGTGTGATCTCTACGATCCTTCCTTCGCACTTCTTAGGATGCGCCTGGCCTGCCGCCTGCAGATAGAAATTTTCAGAGCCCACCTTCCTCGACTTCAACAAGTTCGCGAACTTATCGGAAATGAGAGTCTTCTGGGACCCCGTATCCAGAAAGATTCTACCTAACGCGACGCATTCCTCGGAAAGCATTCCTCGGTAACCCGCAGGCAATCTTTTCTCCGAGATGTTAGTGATCTTTATAGAGTTCACGCAGGAAACGTCCGCTCCATTTCCCGCCGGCGCCACTGCCGCAGCCCCGCTCGGTTCCACGCAGAGTAACTTATGGTGACCCTTGCCACATTTTGCACACCCCCTAGCCTTGCATTTATCGGCTCTGTGATTCCGATCCAGACATTTGAAACAGGCGTTTCCTGTCGTCGCACGCTTCCTCCGCTCTTCCGGAGACATCGGTTTCCTACACTTACCGCTAAGATGCTGTCCTGAGCAAAAGTTGCACGAATGATCCGCGGACGAAGATGCAGTGACCGCAAAAGCATGTCGATTGCTTACTGAACCTGTTGGCCCCGCAGGGCTGAACCTAGGCTTGATCTTTCGGCTGAACTGACTTTGCTGTGATGGCATTCTAGGTGACGTATCAGCCCCAGATTTACCCATTCCGTTGCTCGGAACGGGGCTCGAGTTTGTTCTAAACACGGACGGTGATAACTTCCTTCCTTGAAACTGTTCAGCTTCCAGAAAGTCCAGAAGTTATTTTAACCTACAACTTCGATTTTCTTCGTCCTGCCAACCTGCTGCGTCGTCGAATCCTCGCCTGCGACCATACGGCAGTGCTTTCATAATCGATCTAGTGGGGAAAGGAGACAGACCTTCGTGGTTGTATCCCAGCGCGATGAGTGACTGAATATTCTGAGTGACATCCGTCACGAATTTCACGAAATTCCCACTGTCGTTGAGATTTCTTCTGTTGCAAGCTTCTACCACGTTGTCCAGCAGACGATCTTCTGCCACCGCGGTTTGACCGAAGAGCTTGTACACCGTGTCCCTTGTTACATCGTTGTTGTCACTATTCAGCTCCAAACTTGCGGTGCAGTTGGCCACGTCCCTACCGGTGGTCTCCCTCAGCAGATGAAACTTCTCGAGAGGATCGATGTCTACGAATAGACGGAACGCATTCTGCCGCTCCTTGAATTTGACTGGATCTCCGTCGAACTTCGGGACCCTTCTGATCAACTCGTCCCACGACGTGCGCAGAAACGTGGTCATCCTCGGCGCCTCCGGCAGTCTCGTGCCCGAAACCTGCGGATCGATGAGCGAACTCTAGTGTTGGATCGACATCGAACTGCCTCGCGATCTCTCCTCCCGGTAGGCCTCCGGGTCATTCTCCCGCAGGAATTCCTCGACGTCGAATTTCAGATCGACCACCTTGGCCTCGTACTCGATCTCCTTGGCTAGCTCGACCTCCAATT
The DNA here is from genome assembly GCA_037576195.1 of Phytoseiulus persimilis. Lineage (NCBI taxonomy): Eukaryota > Metazoa > Arthropoda > Arachnida > Mesostigmata > Phytoseiidae > Phytoseiulus > Phytoseiulus persimilis. The sequence continues at coordinate 30,547,883 of CM075103.1, forward strand.
GATCTGAAGTCATGCTTCCAGCTTCCACCACGGCTCTGGTCGCAAGCGAGAGCCGTGTTGCTTGCGCCTGCAAGCCACCCATCGCCGCGCGTACTCCCGCAATGGTTCGCTCGGATGCATCACGTGCTAGTACTTCTCGTACTCGCGTGCACGCCCGTGTAGTCAACTGTCCCGCAAGAGTCAACTCCCGTTGACGCAATACGATCCTCGTATCTTCGGGCGACAACTCCGCTCCAGCCACTTGTTTGCTGGCCATGACGAAGGGGAAAACACCGCAGTGTCGGTTTCAAACCTCTTGACTTCAGTTGATGACTCAGCACCACGTGTCGCGTGCCGGCGTGCGTGGGTTCTTCTTTCACAATTCTGACGCCACTGTTGCCAAACCCGCCCGGGATCCTTGAGGAAAGACACAGAATGTTGGTCTGCTGGCCGCAGCCGCCTGTCAGGTCTCCGCGAAGCGAACTTGGTTACAGAAATTGCAAGCGTGTCGCTTGCACCGAGTGCGTGTTGCAACTCGTGTGTTGTCGGCTGTTCGCAGAGAGTCGACCTCACCGCAGTGATGTTCGCTCCATGAAGCCGACGTGCAGCGTTGGCTCGTTTATTCCGGATGGACAAAGATGCACTCTCGGCTCTTTATCCTCTGGCCGTAATACTACTCTAGTAGCGTTTCTGGGACGCTGGGGACTCTGCGCTCCAGAGCGGTGCTCTGGAGCTTACCGAAACTCCACGGTCTGCGGAGAGACCTTGGAAGATTCCGCAACACACTCCGCGCCCCATCCCGGTCAACGTACCGCAACCATCTCGCGTGCGCCCCGCAGCGATCTCAACAGCTAAGTAGACTCATTTCCCAAAGGGGCCTAGGTTCGATCAGGCTCCGCAACAATCAGGCTCCCGTGTCCAGCGTCCGCACCTGGTCGGTTTTAGTCTATAGCCAGAATCCCCCTGAACTCCGTTTCAAACTCAATCAAATCCGCAATGGATGACAAAGGGGACAACGATAGAGGTGACGAAACATTCACAGCAGCCATCGCTGAAAGCTCAGAAAGTAACCAGATCTTTCTTGAGAGGCAAACGCTGACCCTCAGGCGCAGCCAATTCACAAGAATCGCCTCTAGGGCCGAAGCTCTCGACGGGCAGGCGGAACATTCCCTCACCCAGCTCAAAACTGCACAACGCCTGGCACTTTCGCTCGACAAGGCGTTCACGGAACTGACCGGCCCGTTCACCCGTCTCACCTCGTCCCCGGCCATCATGGCCGATAGGAAGAAGATCCAGGCAGAGTTCGCCAAACACGATCAGTATTCCGAGAAAATGGACACAGTCGCAGAGGACCTGCAGGAGAAAATCGAAAACCTGACACAGCTTCTCGGCGCCCAGTCGACTACAGGTAACTCCCCCCAGCAGGAAGCCTCGCTAGATCCGTTCCAGTCGGATGCCGACCCTCAACCGGACGGGCTGCAGTTCCACGCCGGCGCAGAGGAAGCGAGTCCCACCTACTCCGAAATCACTCAACAATACAGTGGACCTGAGAGAGACTCCTACATCGACATCGCGCCAGAAGCAAACCCCGGAGTCCCGACCACGTCGAGCCCGAATCCACAGGTACCTCAGCAGACCCCGTCACAGCCAATCTACGTAGCCCGCGACCCGGCGGCCTCCGTCCCCAGGTTCAACGGCGACCCGGTGCGCTGGGACGAGTTTTGGCATCTTTTCCAGTACTACGTCGACTCCAAACCATTGGAAGTGACGGAAAAGTGCCGAATCCTCAATAACGCGCTCATCGGGAAGGCGGAAGACCGGTCTACCACCTCAAGATTTGCGCCGAGAACTAAGAGCTGATGAAGGAGATCGTGCAAAGAGAGTTCCAGGACAACGCCCAAGCCAGAAGGACTCACGTGCGGAGGATCAACGAACTGCTCAGATCAAGGGATCTCCACAGAGACGATTAGTTGCTCGATTTCCTTACCTCCCCAAAGCAGCACACGCAGTCCTTGTTTATGTTAGGTTCCGACTGATTATGCATCGCTCACGGCGGCATCAGCGCCCACAGTCATGGAAACGCTCCCCGGGAGCTACATTAAAAAATTCAACGCCGTCTGGGGCGAGCAAGTCGCGCAAGGAAATCACTGCGAGCTAGAGCTCTTGATGAACTTCTCAGAACGCGAGGCCTACCTCATTAAAAGCTGCGAGAGGTACGGCAGAGGCTACGAAAATGACGGCCACCAGCAGAATCGTAGGGGCCAGAACTCGAAAACGGGCAGAATCTTCGTCCGGTCGATCAGAAACCGGAATATAATCAGAAATCGCAATGCTCCTTCGCCGGCGGCGTCGGATCGGTTGACCACTCTTGCATTTTTTGTGCAAAAGATCATGCCAGCACCAAGTGTTCAGAAAAAATGTCAAACGAGGAGAGACGACGAACGGCGGAGTCGGAAAACGCGTGCTTGAGGTGCCTTCGGCGCAACCACTCAGCCCGAAAATGTCGAGCGCGCGTCCCCAACTGCTCGGTCTGCAACGGCAACCACTCCAACCTAGTCTGCTCCCGGCAAAGAGAGCAACGGCCCGCGGATGAAGTCGTGGTGGCATCCCCCTGCCTCCCGTTGCCCTCCGGAGACGCCGCGAACAGCGCCTTCCTCCAGACGGGTTACGTGTGGGTCAGTGCGGGTAAGAACCGCAAGACCATCTGCAGAGCCATACTCGACCCAGGCAGCCAAGTTTCTATAGTCTCAGACAGGATAGTACAATTGCTCAAGTTGAGCCCGGTGGATCAAAGTCTAACCAGTTTCCACGGGGTGGCCGGAAGTGTGTCGGATGGCCAAAAAACTAAATTTGGTCGAATTCAAAATCAGGAGTCGGTTCTCTCGCGCCGCGGTATCAGCGCGTTGCCTCGCAGTGCCCAAAGTTATCGAGGGCGTCCTGCCGAGGGCCGTACTGAGCGTGCCAATGCCGGAGCTCGCGGACGAGAGGCTCGACTCATTCCCGGATGAGATAGATCTCCTCCTTGGCGCCGACGTACTTCCGTATGTCTACCGCGGCACATACAGAAAAAAGGGCGGTCTCTTGGCGTACTCAACCATCTTCGGATGGTTCCTATGGGGCAGCGACGGTCTAAATCAATTCGGCGACTCGGTTGTCACGTCGTTGGGTGTCATCAAGTCAGTGCGCGAAACCAGTCAATCATCTCAAACGCCAACGAGCCCAGGACCCTCTGCCCGGCCAACCGTCTGTACGGTTGCAGTTCACAGACGGGACTCCCGGACACGAAACAGATCACCAAAGAAGCGGAAGCCGCGACGGCGATTGTCTTCTCCGAGAGATGGCGTCGGCAGCAAGCCACGCTCCGCGGATTCTGGAAAACATTCCACGTCGAAAACCTCCAACATCTGCGCTCATACCACTTCGCCAACCCGGCGCGCGATCGCCCGCTCAGAGCCGGAGACGTGTGCCGTCTGCACTCGGCCGACTCCTCCAGAGCCTAGAGGCGGCTTTGCGTGGTGGAATCGCTTCACGGCGGGGAGGGAACCGATCGTCGCCAACGATCGTGTTGGATCCGCACCACCGAGGGCAAGCGCTTGCGCCATCATCATCGGGCCTAGGTATACCTGAGTTGAAAAATAGAAAATAAACGAGGCCCGCATCTCGGGCCTGGGTCAGCAGCAGGGCGGCCTCGAAACCGGCCAGCCATGTTTCAGGCTGGGCGGTCCGTCGGCTTAACCGACTCAACGCCAGGTACTTCGCCCGCTCCCCAGCGGTGAGGGTCGGCCAAGCTGCCCCTGCAAGGGCGCGAGCCTCCTCCGCGGAGAGCTCGGCCACCTCCGGGTTGTGAACCCGCATCCACAACAAAAGCACCCCCGTAGGGGAGCTGGCGAAGGAAAGACTACGGCGACCGGAGCGTTCCATTGCGAAATGAAATATAAGTGTCGTACCGTTTCGATCTCTAGAGTTCAGGCGAGGGAAAAAGCAAAAGTATTCAGGTCACTTCATCACATTCGGCGTTCAAGGGACATCAAAATGCCTTCGACCGAGCGTTGCGGTTAGGGTTTGTTCTCGACTCTCGGGAGCTGAGGCTGTAGTCGCGTCGTCTCTCCTCGTGAAATAGGCTCGTCCATAGTTAGGCTGCAGGGAGGTAACCAAAAAAAGCGTTTTCAGTGCTTGGTGGAACACCGTGCCTCCCGAGCTCCCCGCTTCCCAGCTGACGTCCTCGCCACGGACACGTCACTCCGTCCCCTCGTCCGGAACTGCAATGCGTTTGCGACGCGCAGTGTCCCCGGCGGAACACGGAGAATCAGATGCCGAACCTACGGCTCCCCCTTCCGGCACCGGACCAGCCTTGGCTGGTCGCGCAGAGTCCGCGTCGGCCGAACTGTTCCCGCTACCGTGCGAATTCGTGATTACGTAGTCCGAGGTATCGATCTGCGATCGCTCTCATCCCCCTCTGCCCGAGTTGTCATTTCGAGCGTATACGCTCCCGGGGCAATGGTACGAATGCTGAAAGACGCATCGTAGGTATTTATAATTCCGTAATAAAGAGCCCGGCTCCGAACCGCTTCTCGCTCGGCTCTCTCGAGATGCCGTCGGGTTCCTCCTCTCCCGGCTGGGGAAGCCGTTGGAGAGCTCGACGTGCATCTCTCTGACACACAGTCGAACCTGCGAGACCTTCGCGTCTCTCTTCCAGCCGATCGAGAAAGTAGGTTTTGAGTCGGTTCGCTACCTTCTCCGATTCCGGCCTTTCCTTGTCTGTACCCCCACTACCAGCCAGGTTCCACCCGATTGGTAACACAGGTCTGTTGTGAGTTCGAGATGTACTAGGCGTGTGATTGCGCTCGTGAAGTGTAGGAAGTAACCTTTGGCGACTACTCCTGTTTCTTTTTTGCATCGAATCGGTCTGGCGAAATCGCATCCTGTGTGCGTGAATGGCGGAGCTTCTTCTATTCTGAAGCTCGGAAGTGCTGCGATCGGCAGTGAACCTCACACACTGTGGAAAATTTTGCAGACTGCGCATGACTTGACCAGCTGCCTCGCTTGCTGAGCTTTCTCGAGAGTGTTTGCCCCTGTGCTGATATCGTCCATTCAGAAGTGATCCTGCACTCCCTGGATGAACTCTTCGTGTTCGGGACCAATCTGAGCTTTACTTTCCAACTCTGGAGGGGTGGTTCCGGGACCAATCTGACCATACTTCTCCGAATCTGGCGGAACGATCACGAGACCAATTTAACCATACTTTTCAAAACCATGATGCTGATTCAGTCAGGAAAGTGAAAAGCGCTTCGATGACACGGAACGCCGTCAAACCGCGCACAGCGCGGCCGACTCCAGTCGGCCGAAGGCCCGCTGGTGTTCTGATGTTATCTTCGAACGGTAGATGAATTTTGTACTCTCCTGTTGGTTCTCGGGTTGTTGTTGCCTTGGAGTTTTCTACAAGAGCTTTGTTTAGTTCGTCTTCCTCGTGATTTCTCTCTTCATCGTCTTCGAAACCGGCTTCGTTTGACCTCAACAACCATTTGATGTCTTCTAGCATTTTTGCCCTTTTGCTGACTCTCGAGTCATCGACGATTCCGTTGCGTGTTTCCGTGGATGGCTGGCTCTCTTTCGTGACGTCTGCGAGGGGTGATGCTGCCTGCACGATCTCAAAGCCGCAGAGCCCCGATAGTGCTCCAGAACTCTGTGACTTCCTTGCATTTCCGCCGCAGATCCAGCCGAACAACGAATCGGAGGCGAAAAGATTTCCAATTGATTGTGGGTTTTCGAACTCGATCTCCGCCATCTTCTCGCAACCCAACAGAATATCGATCCATTCCCGACTTTCACCGTCTGTGTTGTCCGCCATTGGGCCCAACCCGAGGTCTAGATTCATGATCGGGAACTTTGCTTTCGTGAGGCATTTCAGTTCGATGGCTTTCACGTGGAGAACTTTTCCTGGTTTTTGTCTGCTATGTAGTGCAATGTTATGCACCTCACAGTTGAAGACGTTGGTGGCTCGACCACCTGCCGTTGAGATGGCCTTGTCTACGTGGCTCTCTGGAATGGAACCCAGTTTCTTGATCATGGAATGAGTAATATGGGAGGATTGAGAACCGGGGTCCAGTAGGATGCGGCAGAGAACTCTCCTGTCTCCCACAGTTGCATGCATGTGGGCTGTCCATAAGTATGCAACATGTTCTTGTAATTCGACTTTGAGATTCAGGAGAGAAACTGTCGGTCTCTGCTCGATGGCATCTACTGGAGCCTCATTGCATAATATCGAGTAGTGTTTTCCCTTGCAGAACCGACACAGGTGTTTGAAGGATTGTCTGCAGTCCTTGGCCTCGTGACTTCGCTTCAAGCATTTGAGGCAAGCGTTGTTCGCGAGGCACCTTTCCTTACGTTCTTGCGCTGAAAGTGACGCCGAGCATCTGAAGGAGGGATGGTCCCCCTCGCAGAAGACGCACTTGTATTTTTTCGGCGGCTCTTTCGGAACGGGTCTGCTTGGGGTTGCTGAGTGAACCGATGCCACGTGGAAGTTATTCGACGTGATCTTGTACGAGTAATTCGCGTTAGAGTTGTTTGTGCCGGATGGTTTGCTTGGATCGTCCTTGCTGCATTGCGTTTGACGATATGGGCTTTCCCCGTCGGAAGTTGAAGGGAGGTTTGGACACTGAGCCGTCGGCGATTAGCGTTCCTATGATGCTAGATTCTGCTTCCAGGAAGGACATTAGGGCTCCGAGCTTGCTCGTGGACGTGTTTCCGTATTTGTCCCTGTATGTCTCTAGAAATTTGACCCTTATGTTCCACCCCAGTTTTCCGATGACCTTGTTAGCGTATGCAGGTGTGAGAGTAATGTATGTGTCTTATAGAGATATTAAGGCTAGAATGTGTTGAGAAATCGAATTGACGAAGTGGGGTAACTTATCGTTGCGGATTTCACCTCCGGACGACAGGATCTGATCCATGGCACGTAGATGGCTGTCTTTCGCGAGGCTCTCTCTTCCAAACTGTTTTTCCAGCAGTTGTTTCGTCGGGAGGTAGTTTTCGGCTCTGAGATTCAGGTGTTTGATGCTGTGATAGGCTCTACCCGACAAGGACTCATGGAGCAGGAGGATCTTCTGGAGTTCGGAGATCTGACGTTCGTGTACGAATGTATTGAAAGTGTCCATGAATTTTCGAGACTCTTTGACGTCTGCGTTGAACGTTGGCAGTTTGAAATTCTTGGAGGGCTCTGGAAGAAAATTCTCTGGATTCGCTGCCAGGGCTGCAGTGCTCCAGCCTGCTAGAGCCTGATTCGAGCGATTTTGTGACTCGCTGGGAACGCTGGGTGCCGCTTCGATAGCTTACATGTGGGTTAGCAGCCTTCGGCCTCCGTCCGCTGAATTTTCCGTGACCATGACTGAAGGAGGCGCAGTCAGGGGAATCTCCGGCTCGGTTTGATTCGCCGCTGGAGCCGTCGGTTGCGGCGTGGATGATTGCCATTCTTGATGGTTTGACGTTTGTAGGTCCATCGGAGTATGGGTAGAATGCACCCATCCTTGAGATAATTGTTCTATTCGGGACCCGAAAGTTGAATCCGTGACTGTTGACAGTCGGTTGTTGATAATGAACGTTTTGAGATCACTGAGGTAACTTGTGCAGTCTGCAAGCTCCTCTTCGATTGCAACAAAGTCGTCTAGAGGGGGGTCGACCCCCAGGTCTGGAGCTAACTCGACCATTTCGCTGGTTAACTTTTCCCACTCCGGGACCACTTTGTTGAGAAGGTTTCTGGGATACGGTCAGGCGAATGGCATCCCTGGGTTCGAGGTCTTCGGTGTAGAATGAATTCGCTCTTGTTGTGTGAGCTTTCACTCTGGCTTTGAGGAACTTGAGTCTACCCTCCATTTTTCTCCACATCACGGTTGGCTCCGCTGACATATGGTTGGTTCTGTGGTTTAGAGACTCTGCTCCGACTCGGAATGTGTCTGTGTTATAGCTGCTCCGGTCGTTTCTTTGAGGATTTTCGGGAACTGGTCGTGGGGCTGTTTGAGGAACCGCTGATGCTGTCCCGGCTGTGGAGGTTGTCGCTAGAATCCTCTGTGGGCCTCGCTTTATCCTCGTGGATTCGCTGAAATCTTCTGAAATCTGCTGGATGCAAGTAGACTCGTCTTCGACGACGAAGACTTTGGGGCCGGCTGTACTGGGCTCGTAGATCTGCCTGTTCAGAATTTCCCCGATTTCCAGGGTCTCCCGGTCTCCTACTTCGGAACCGCTACTGCTCGCACTAGACATTTTGATCTGTTTTCGATGCCCTGTTAGGCGATCCGAGATTCACTGTTGTTGCTTCGACTGTGAGTCCGGCAACTTGAATTCTGAGCCTTGAACTCAACACTGCACTTGATCGTTGGTGGCGGTTTATCGAGCCGTTAGGCCTACCTGCATTGATCGGATGAGATAGAGTTGTTGCGCTTGGCGTTATCTGTCCCGATGCCGAACGGGTGATCGGGCATGCGATCGTTGGTTTCTTCTGACACCAATATGTGGCGGACAGTTTACTGACTAAGTGGAGACACTGGGGTGACTTTGGCACTCGTGGAACTTGTCCGCGCACGGGAGCGAGTTGTTCTCGTCTGCTCGGTCGGCGGTCTCGAGAGAGCGTCTCCGTGGCGTCGACTCCGGCGGATTCCGTCGGATTCCGTATGACGTCATGACCGCCAACCGACGCCCGTGCTGGATGAACCGATATTTTATTGCTTTAAAGCTGCCTTGGGTCTCCCGTGGCACAATACATCGACATTACGTAAATCGTTGGAACTACATATTTGAAATGGGTCCTCTATCGCCGACCCGTGTCTCCTCGATTCTCATGTTAGTGTGTGTATTGTGTGGTGACTGAGTCTTAAGCTGCTCCAAGCACAACGGGGAGCCCCCGTTTGCCACAACGGGGATCTCTGACGCTCGGGCACAGCAACGATGATCTCAGAGCCGAAAGCAGCGACTTGGTGTCCGAGAAAGCTGCGAGCTGCTCGAGGGAGGACACTCATGAGGGCATTGACAGTTTGAGACTGGTTCCCAAAGAAGTACAAGTGTCAGGGAACGGATTTCACTCAAGAGGCTTCAAGTACCTGGCTCAACTTTTCTTCATTAGCAGCACCGATGCCGCCTCTTGTCGCCGGAAGGATCGAATATAATCCTTTTTTTTGGAATCCGCGACGAACGCCTCGCGGTCGTTGCTGTGTCGTAGTGTTTTCCGGCTTGGTGTGACGTTGTGTCTGGTGTTGCGGTGCAGCTGACGGATCTCGGCCTGGGTGGGTCTGTGGTGGTGGAGGGGTGTTCTGACTGTTCCCGAGACGATTCTTCGTTCGTGTCACCTGGAATCTCAGCATTCGTTAATGTCCCCGCCCCGGTGCCCCGAGAAACAGTATCAATGACAGTACCTCTGACTGAACAGCTGCGTCAATCTGACTTTCGATTTGCGCTGTCTCGCGCCCGAACAAGCGCAATTGGCCGACATGTGCCACGGTTGAGTAGGGATGATTATCGTCAAGTGAGACCAATGCGTAGGTGTCGTGCTTCAAGGTTCTGGTGATCATCAGTGGCCCTCGGTACAACGGATCTAGCTTGCGGGATGATCCGTCGGCCGTTCTAGGCGACGTTGTGAACCATACAAGGTCACCCACGTTGAGTTTTTCGGCGGCGACATGTCGTCGGTTGTAGTGCTTCTGCGCCTCCCTGAATGACGACGCTACTCGTGCTCTGGCTTCGAGTCTAAGATTTTCTGGCTCGCTCCTACCCTGGGTCGATGGGTGTGTGATGGAACTCAGGAGGCGATCTGGAATCACTGGGTTGTATCCGCAGTGCAAACGAATGGGAGTCTCTCCCGTGGAGCTGTTCACGGATGTGTTCAAGAGCAATTGAACTTTTTTCAGGAGCCGATCCCACGTTCCTGTTTCTTGTGCGTGCAACAGTTTTGCCAAGAGAGGGGTAAGGATTCCGTTAACTCTCTCTACTTCTCCGTTTCCCTGAGGTCGCCTCGGGCAGTTCCGATGGTGCGTGATGCTGAGTCTCTTGAGGATTTTTTGGAAGGCCGTCGCTGTGAAGGCGGAGCCCCTGTCTGACGTGATTCTAGCTGGGGTTCCCCAGTCGTGCATGAATTTTTCCATGGCTGCAATGGTCTCTTTCGTTGATGTATTTCGGACTGCTTCGAGATATGCGATTTTTGTCAACCGATCGACTATGACGAGTACGTGGGTGTTTTTGGCGAATGTCGTTGGGTACGGGCCGACGTGATCGACATGAATCCAGTCGAATGGTTTGTCCGGAGTCGGGATGGATTGTAAGAATCCAGGCTGTTTGCCGGATTTTCTGCGATGGGCGAGACACGGTATGCATCTGGAAATATGGTCCTTCACGTATCTCGTCATGCGCGCGAACCAGCACTGTCGCATGATGATTTGCTTAGTTCGCTCAACCCCGTAGTGTCCCTGGAGATCGTGGGCTCGGACTGTAATTGCTTTTCTCTGACTGTCTGGGATAACGAATAGCTTCGCTGAGCCCACCTTGTGGTGAAGACATCCTTCAACGAGTGCGAAGGATTTCACGGTGCCCATTTCTGTTCGCGATCGTTGCTCTTCTGGTTTGCTTAGGATGTCGATCTTTTCTCGAACTTCTGAATCCTCTCTTTGGATGGCAAGTATTTCCTCTCGCAAAGTGACCGGGGTTGCCTGCACTGCGGTTGCAGCTGGCACGGGGCTCTCGATCATCCATTGATCCAGAGTTGTGTCCTCCTGTTCTTCCTCCGAACAGTCTTCTGACAATCCCCAGAATATTTTTTCGGTGGCTGTGGTTGGTTCCTCGACGGGGTTTCTTGATAGCGAGTCGACGTGCGCCATGCGAGCTCCCGATCTATGCTCTACCGTGAATTGGAACTCTTGAATCAATGCGCACCACCGTGAGAGCTGTGGATTTCTCGTAGTTTGAGCGTTAATACTGAGGAGTGCCTGGCAATCCGTCACCAATTTAAACCTGCGCCCGACCAGGAATGTACGGAGCTTCTCGAATGCAAACGTTATGGCCAGAAGCTCCAGCCTGGAGGAGTTGTAGGACGCCTCCGTGGCGCTGCATTTGCGGGACACGCATCGAACGAGGTGGAGCTTATTGTCGCTTCCCGGCTGAAACATCATGGCAGCGAGTCCAATGACGGAGGCGTCACTATGGAGCTCAACCGGCAGTGAAGGGTTGAACAATGCCAATACGGGCGGTTCTGTCATAGTTTTCTTCAGAGCATCAAAGGCGGCAGCTTGCGCGTCGCTCCAGGCGAATTTGGTCTTTGTGGAGGTGAGCGTACTAAGAGGAGCCGCCTTCTCCGCGAAGCCAGGCACGAACCGTCGAAAGAAGCCACACAGACCCAGAAACTGTCTGACCTGCGTGGCGTTTTGTGGCGTTCTGAAATCGACGATCGCTCTTATCTTGTCCTGGGTTGGCTCGATCTTCCCCTCTCGGATAATTAGGCCCATAAACGTGACCTCTCGGAATCCGAAGCGACATTTTTGCGGGTTCAGTGTCAATTTCGCCTTCCTTAGTTTGCGGAACACAATCTCTCTCTTCTCAGGGAGCCGAGGATCAGCGAGACGAGGTGATTGAAGATCGCCGGGCCGTTTTTGAATCCGAACATCATTCTCCTGAACTCCCCACTCGAATCGGGGGTAATGAAGGCTGTGTACTGCCGCGAATCCCGAGACAGGGGGACCTGCATGAAGCCCTGCTTGAAGTCAAGCTGGGCAAACCAACTGGCGTCCGACAGGTCCATCAGCTCGTCCTCGAGATTTGGTATGGGCCAGTGGAGATCGACTGCAGCATTGTTCAATTTTCGGGCGTCAATGACAACACGTTTTTTCGAGGACTTACCCGGGGACAGTCGGGTAACCACGAATGCTGGGCCCGCGAATGGGCTTTTGGTGTCGGTGACGATGCCGGCCGCCTTCCCCTCTTGCACCTGATTTTCCATGAATCTCCGGTCCTCCGGAGCGAGGCGATAGGGTTTCGATCTAGCTGGAAGCGCACCGGGCTTAAGCCGAATCTCCGCCTCCAGCACGTCCGTGCAGCCGATCTCTTGAAGTGAGAATGAGAAAACATCCCTGAATTCGTTTACCAACTGGACCACTTGAGACCTTTGCGTTTTGGATAATGTGGGACCCAACTCTATCTCCTCCTCTTTAATATTTCGTTGACACCCCACTCTGCCAATGACTCGACCCACAACCACGGGTTCCGCCTGAGTGCCGACCGACGAGGACTGATCGAGCATTCGGGCCCTCGGAACATGCTCCTCGGCCAACACCTTACACTTCCCCAGGCGTTCGCCTGCGCTTATATTCAAACTCTGAACCCCTCGATTTTCGATGGGAAGCTCAATGACTCCGCTTGTGTCGCTGTGATAGACGTAGTCGCGGTCGGTCGCGCGAACGACGATCGCCGAAGAGGGCTCTGTGGTCGCACGAACCATGGCGACTGAACCAGAACGGACCTCGACGTCGTCCAACACGCGAGGGCGAGCCGACCGCGCTCTGCGAATCTTTTCGAACGTCGACTCTGGCGGTCCGACGAAGAACTCGTCTTAGAATCGCAAAAGCGTGAGGTGAGGCAAGTCAAGGAACGTGCGGCCGACGCACATGTCCTCGGAATGGCGCCATCTGGCACCACCATCGCCTCCAAGTTCTGAGCAACTCCCTCCTCCACCTGTAATGAATTCAAGACAACGCTTCCCAAGGTGTGCGTCGCGGGCGTAGAAACATGGCCGGCTCCGAATATCGGCACGGACTCTCGTTTAATTCTCAGATCCATCTCTATCGCTTTGCTTGCTCTGATCAGGACTGCAGAGCAGCCGGTATCCATCAGTCCACTCACCTTGAACCGGTTGTTTACGGTACACTTCTTGATGTATTTTGCGCCTAGGGCGGAATTTATGATCTGAGTGGTGTAATTTTCTCGGCGTTCGGGACCGTTGACAGATCGACGCGGGCAGTCTCGGATGAAGTGTCCCGTCCGCTCGCACCCCCAGCAAGCAGGAGTCACACCGCCCGGACGATCGGCGCCGAGTGGGCGACCTCCGGTCAACGCGAGCGGTCTCCGTGCAGGGAGCCGTCGATTCGCCACAAAGTCCCGGTACCCGGCCGGCACCGACCCCGCCGCGGGCTGGACCGTGCCTCCGACGTCACCCGAACCGTCCGCCCGGTACGCCCGGAACGGCGTCGGCTCGCGCCGATCTCCCCAATCCCTGAACGGCCAACGACCGGGACTGCCCTGCACCGGGCTCCGCGCGTCCGACCCCTGGGACTCGCCCCGCTGGCCACCGCCAGCGAGCTCCCGCGGCGTCCGGGATGGATCCATTCCGATCATTTGTGCAGCTCTACCTATGTCAGCGATAAGGGCAACGGCACTCGCGGACGGGTGATGCGTCAAGGCCAGTTTAACCGGTACGAATACGTCGTGCAAACCCTGCACGACATGGTCAAAGGCGTCGACGAACGGTATTCCCGCCGCTTGTGCGAGACTCGCCTTCTCATATACGTAGGTCTCCATCGGCATGTCGGCGCTCTGGCGAAATGTGAAGAAGCCGCTGGCCGTACATCCCGGTTGAATGAACGCGATCGTGAAACGAGCCGCGAAAGATGAGTCATCCTCTTCGTCAAACGTCTCGAAAGAGCACTCCGAGTTCTCGAAGTGGAACCACGTGGCGGCCCGGCCGGACAAATGCGACTGTGCGAAAGCAACGGCGGCCTCCTCTCCGAACCGTGAGCTTGCAACTTCGCCCCGGATCATCATGAGCCACTGACGGGCGGCCAATCCCTTCGAGACCCCGTCGTATGTCGAAATCCTTGGTCCACGACGCGGGACCGCTCTCTGCCGGCTCGACATTGCCTCCAACAACCCCGTCAACTGCTACGTGAGGCTTGAGAGCTTCTCCTCCATGGCGATGTCGGCGAGCTGTTCACTCTCGGAATCTAATCTACCGGCCGATACTCACAAGGTTCGGTCTCCCCCACTGGGATCTATCCCACTTCTGAGCTGTCAGGGAACGGATTTCACTCAAGAGGCTTCAAGTACCTGGCTCAACTTTTCTTTATTAGCAGCACCGATGCCGTAAGGCCGGCGCGACGACGTGTGCATGTATTTTTGGAGAGGGCTCTCTTGGAAGGTGCGCGGTTGGACGTCTCTAACAATGGCGGGGTGGCGCGCGTTCCTACAGCATCCTCTATCACAAGGGAATCAGGACATCGAGAAATCTGAGAGCATCGCGGGAGGTTGGACCCGAAGTTTCTGACAATATTCATCGGATAGGAAGCTCTTCAATACAAGTGATTTAGGTTGTTCTAGATTATTCAATTGTGTCGAAAATTTCGTGACTTGCGATTAGGCTTCGCAGCGGTTATTCCACCGCGAGCTATCGAGAGCGTATCTCGGCGACTCACAGGAGCAGGTTTTCCAAATCAGCTGCTCCTCCCGAGATCGCGACTTCGGAGAGAGTGGGCGCCACTCCTCCGTGCTATTCTTTACACGGTGTAAACATTGTCGTTCCCCATCGGAAGCTTCCGCACGTGGTCTGCTCGTTTCGCCTCGGAGCTGTCGTGAGCAATGGTTCTCGCCTGAAACCATTCTGTGACTGTGAGCGCTTTGAAAATGTTTTCGCGCAGAGATGAGCATGAGGAGTTCCGCACCCTTCGTAACCCAAAGATTTGGGTATGGTAATGGTATCAAAAGGGCTCAGATAAGGCTCGATGCATCATTTGTCTCAGAGTGAGTTCTCGAGGCTTCTTCCAGCGAACAATGATGAGTGATCGAACAGCGGAGCTCATATCCACTGGTGCATCCTAGGGATTCGTTCGATCATCAGTTCGCTATCGCGTATTCTTCACCTCATAGATCCTAATAATCTCACCGATGACTTGCGAGAACGAAACATGCAGCAGCTAAGATTTCCAGATTCTGAAAAGTGCCAGCACGAGTAAGCTCATAGTACACTTGGAGAAACAACAACTTGGAGATCGATAAGTTCAGTCCGGTTCCCGAATCTAGAGGACAGGCCACGCTCCATCGATTTGTCGTCGATACATCAGTCCAAGGGAATCCGCATGAAATTCCAGAAGAGGAGGAACTTTGGGATAACACGGGAGCTTCAAACACATGCAGGCCGTTGAAGAAAACAAAGCAAGCGCCAATCGATAGTTTCCTCACCAGGAAGCACAGTCTCCGGAGCGAAATTCTTCGTCTGGTTTCCGAACCGAATATAAGCTTGAATCAAATTATTCCGGATCTTTTGAGGAGAGTGTTGAGTCTTGCATACCCCGCTGATCCGCCACCTCCCAAGTCAATCGCCACGGTAAGGGAGATTATACATGAGGAAGCAGCGAAAGTTCGGAATGATCTACGGATGTCGCTCACGGATGTTCGCCAGAAAGGTTCGACTATTTTCACGGGAATGTCTTCATCTATCGAGCTCATTCCGATGCCCTATCTTTCCAGTAACCGTCGTTACTATATATAACGTTATTATATAACATCCATAGGTCACAGAGTCTCTCTTTCGTTCGATGAGACTACCGTTCTCGGGACAGACCGATACCTCACCGTTAACTTACATCATTCTGAACAAATCTTCGGGGCTTCCGAAATCGCTCCTCTCGGCCTTGTTAGAGTCGAAAATCGAGCCACGGGAGAATCTTCGGGAGACATCATCAACCAGCGATTACGTCCCTTCGGTCTCTCGACGAAACATGTGATGGCGGCCGCGACTGGTGGAGCCTCTAATGCCCTAAGGGCAGTCGACAAGATGGGCCTTGGAAGACAGAAATGCTACGCCCACGGGCTAGATCTTGTGGTGAAGAAATCCATCTACGGTTGGACGGCTACGGCATTCGATTTATCGATTCTCGGATCCTCGACTCCCCAATCGGATAACGAGCTGGACGAGGAACTGGACGAGCTCGCGACGAGCGAATCAATCGAATCAGGAGGGGTAAACGCACCCGAGACGACATCAGACGGCGACGAATTTACGCTTGATGATAGAAGGGAGCAACTCACGGCAACAGTGCACCTCGGTGAAGCTCTCGAGCGTCTCCGAAAGAAAGCACGCGATTTCCGAAAAAAACCCAATCTCATGGACGAGATCCGGTGATTGACCGCCAGCGGAGACTACAATGGACGGCAACTGCTCGTCAGAATCGACGGTAAAACTCGATGGAATTCGACTCCGGTGATGATCGAGCGTGCCCTAGGAATTCTCCCAGCGATGAACTGAGTGCTTTGTCGCCACGGGGATACCATAAACACGGATGATTCTCGTGCTTTGAGGAGTGTCGCAACCGTGCTCTCCCCTTTCAAACGAACCATTCTGAGCCTCTGTGATAACAAGACTACGCTCAGCAATGCCGACAGGATCTTCACATGCCTCCTTAATAATCTCCAGGATTCGAGAACCGAGCTAGCTCTCCTCCTGCGAGAGAATTCGATGGAAGAAATCCCTAAAAGGAGGACAATCTTGTCTACGGCACAAGCGTACTATAGGATCCTAGGTATGACTTCAACTTCGAAAGGATGTGTGGCCTGAAAGAACCTTCGGATGAGGAGCTCCTCAATGTTTTCGCACCAATCACAGATGCACATGAACCCATCGCCCCCCCAGAGCCCGATTCCGTTCCGCGAATTTCAGTGAGTTGAATGAGCCGATGCAAGTCCAGTCAAGCAGAATTTTTTCCGCCATTGAAAATGTTCCACTTCCAGAAAAACATCTCATGGGATCCCATTAACGAGCATCCCGCGACTGCAAGAGCCGCGATCGACAGAAGACTGACCTTGGCACGAGGATTCAGGCTTCATGAAGCCGGAGGCGGTCATGGCCGTCTCCTCGACCGATGCCTAAAAGCTTTATCGGGAATCCCGCCGACATCCGTACAGGCCGAAAGAGACTCCAGTTCGGTTCGATTCTTGTTGGGGGAGAACCGTGCGAGGATGGAACCGAGCACCCTCGACGATATATTCTTCTTGCGAAAAGCATTCCAGAACGAACTCTCGTGACGCGAAAATTGTGTTACAGAGAACTTGTCTCTTCACCATGTTCCGCAGTCGTTGTGTACATATATTGTCCAGTATCTCTCACAAGCTGATGCTTTCTTAACGTTAATCATGAACTTCCCTTGGGCAAGGTTGCTCCACTAAGAAGCATACTCATTTGTTCGTTCTGTCGTATTTCTGCCTATTTTCGCTTCATCTATGCCGACACTGCGCTGTACTTCACTGCGCGAACAAGACTTTGTATAATCGTATGGGTTCAACCCTTCTCGCGTTAGAGGAGTGGATATCCCTTTCAGTCAGTTCCTATGCTTATCTCAGGGATCCGTCGTGAGTCACGACTCGTGACTCCAGAGACTAGACCCTAGAACGTGAGGATTCAGCGGTGAGAGAGGGTAGTTAGGATTCGGGTAACTGGGATGGGACGGTATGAGCGTTCGCGTATCTGCTCATTGAGTAGAACATCGGTTTCTGTGGCCTGTCGCGTCGACAGTCTTCGGACTGTGTCCACAACCTCGGTGACCGGCCGGGAGCTCCAGCTGATCGGCCCGTTTGCGAGCCGACGCGCACGGAACCCACACACGTGGGACGGCGATGAAATTATCATGCTTCAGTTGGATTGGTCTATTGAAGCGTCGTTGTTGTTGGGCTGTGTGAGTCACAGCAGATCGCTGTTGTCATCACTACCTCTTTCCAAGTCCTGTGACCCTCGGCATCAAACCATGATTCAGAGCTTCTTTCCTCGTGATCACAATGGTGGCGAGGTTGAATCTCGCCACCATGGCGACGCACAGCTGACTCGGGTTCGATTCAGCCTGATCTTCCCGAAGTCCTCCTGGCTCATAAACAGATCTGGCGTAGTGTTAGCAGGCCTCATCCCAGGCCCAGAGTTCGATTCCCTGGGTTCGAGGGAAGCCGGCACTGGAATGTGCGCCGTCAACCGTAACACCAGCAGAGCACGCTAGTGGCCGAGGTAGAGGGCAATATCGACGGTCGCAGCAAAGGCATCGCTGGTCGTCCTGTCATTGTGCGATCTTACCATCCCAAGCCCCTAGACGTCGATCCAGTCCCTCAGATCCTCCTCGAACAAGCGATCAGGATGTTGTATCGTTGTATAGTTGTATAGTTTCAAGGAATCACCGCATAATGATCCAGTCGAGTAAAAGTCGACGATTCCAGATGGCGATTTCTTCGAGAAGCACTCGCTTGACCTACGGCATCTGATTCGTCCACTCATTCCACGAAATATTCGGATGTTAGACTGATGTGCAGATTCGAGTTATGCTCGAGAGCCCATCGGCTCATGGATCGTGCCCTGCTGCGGATGCGGACCGACTCCGTTGGCCACGAGTTGTCCACCAAGCTTAGTGATGTTATTGTTGATCCGCTGGTATTCCGGTTTTAGGGGTGCAGCTTGGCCCGTGCGAAGTTCGAGCATCACGAACTCATACCTTGCTGATGTAGCTGGACGCGTTTGATCGTTTCGAGATGTGAAAATGCTGGACCCGTACAAGGACATTTGCAGCATGGTGCTATCTCTCGAGACTTGGTGGTTCGTGTTCCGAAGTTGCGGTAATGGGTCCTTGACTTTCTGCGGTATGCATATCCGTCAATCAAGCCACGTGCGGATCACGACGGTGTGATTGCCAGGCTCTCAGCCGATCGAAGTACGCGTCGCACATCGTCAACTTGGTTAGATCCTTCCCGGCCAGTTAAGAACTCCAGCCATTCTCGCTAGAAGCTATGCTCGAGATAGAAGAAACATCTCTTTCACATCGTCAGCCAGGAAGCAGTTCTCGTCGACCGCAGCCTCAAGGGCCAGACGCAGGAACCCGCATGGATGGAGCACGGCTGCCGTAGGAGCGGCTTAGGCTCTCGGATGCAGATGATCCAGCGTTCGCGTACACGTTTCTGTCGTCTCGTCGTGCAAGAGGAAGAACCTATGTTATGTGCATCGCCAACAGGCCTGGCGCACTTTTTCGATGCCCTACTTCGAGAGACCTCAGACCGATACAGCAGTTTCATCACTCCCTCGAGCTTGGTACTCCCTCTCCACTGCCCCAATAGGCGAGTGATGTGGCTAGAAGAGTGGCCTCCATGCGGACAAGGAGCCCCATGGCCCGCAAAAGGTCCGGCCCTCCAAGGCGATGATGAAGGAATTCGGAGGGCCGCGATAGCGTGACAACGAGGTTGAATTTTTCGAGTCCAAGTTTCGAGTGCCTGTTAAACCCAAACGTTGTTTGTGCGTGGTCGCAAAGTGCGAAATGAAGGTGCCATTATTCTGCAAACTTGATTGGAACTCATTAACGACTCCACACATCGATCTCATCAAAGACCACTATCATGGAAGCGAGCTGCTGACGGGTGCCGGTAAAGCAAATAATGGATAGGTACCTATCACGTCACTCGACAATGCCGCAAAGCACGACCCCGAGTGGTTCCAGTTTCGTTGCGGCGATCTTCCGGCACATCACGCGAATCCTCGCCGGTAGAACGTGAGTCTACTTTAGAAGTCAGACTTCTAATGCCATCCCATCATCTTCTTGTCTCGCGTCGTAAAACCCTTGGATTCGCCCCGCCACGATTTCCACGGACTCATTGATAATATCAAGCACGGGGGGATACGCGAAATAATTGCCGATCAGCACAGACATTTTTTCGCTTTCTCCTCATGAAGAACTGTTCACGTTTGCTTCACTTGTCCTTCGGTCACGATGATAATATGGTAGGAGGGGTCACAAGGAATTATTTCGCTTTACGCTCTTTTTGTATCGAAGATCTGACATCCAAAATATTCTCTGAAATCGTCGCGACAACCCCACCCGCAAATCTTTTTCTCTGCCCATCAGGAGAAATACGACATTTTCAGGCTTGAGATCTCTGTGCACGGTGAGTCCGTTACCGCGTTGGGCTTGAATCGACGGCAAGATCGCGGCGTTTGTCCACAAAAAAAAAACAGGAACGGTTCATCCACGGGTTGAACCGGGTCGCAGAAATGCGAACAACCTAGCGTCAAGCCGGGATACAGACAAAATTCGTCCCACCCAAAGCCCCCCTCAATTTGTTTTCGACAGTTCTATCTTCAGTGCTCCGGAATGCCTCTCGAGAATATGATATCGATGCATGTTCGGCCACGTGTTGTCAATATCTCAGGATCTGTTATTAGTTCAACATTTTCAAATGGATTTCGCATAAATTCGATATTTTTTTTCTTTTCGAGGGGGTCTTCCAGGTTCCAATTGAAATCACCGCATAGAATCAGTGAAGTTCTCTGGTTTTGTATACCAGGAGACAGAACATGGTCATATTTCAGCAGGAACTCTTCAATGAGTTCGAGCGATGTTCCCGGATTTATGTATACAGTCGCAAGGACGGTTAGTTGGTTACGTAGGAGTATTTTACAGGCACGAATGTCACCAGGATCTTCATCAATGAGATCTGGTGCAATTGTGGGAGTTGCTTGCGTAGGTGCTCCTCTGCGTTCGTGAATAGCAGCTCCACCTGTCGACCACGGGGTCAACCGTGGACCCCCTGAGCGACTTCGTTGGAGTTTATGGACTGCCGTGCCCCAGTGGGTCGATCACCGACCATCGAATTCTTGGAGCGATTCCGGGACCAATCTGACCTTCACTTTTCAAGTCTGGAGGGGTGATTCCGGGACCGATCTGACCATTACTCTCCCAGGTCTGAGGGGTGATTTCGGGCCCGATCTGACCATTACTTCTCAAGTCTGGAGAGGTGATTCCGGGACTAGACATCATTTTCCGTAGTACGGCAATAAAGTTCCCGTACCAGCCGGTACAGAAATTAATTTTTCGTACCCTGGATCCGAGGATCCTTACTACTTAAGATCGGCTCCGTCCGTCAGTTCGTCCGAATTCCTCCTGGAATACATGGGGGTGATTCCGGCAACAATCTGAGCATACTTATCTGAGTCTGGAGGAGTGATTCCGGGACCAATTTGAGCATACTTTTCCGAGTCTGGTGGGTTGATTCCAGGACGCGTATGACAATATCTTGCTGAGTCTGGAGGAGTGATTCCGGCACCAATCTGACCATTACTTTCCAAGTCTGAAGGGGTGATTCCGGGACCAATCTGACCTTCACATTTCAAGTCTGGAGGGGTGATTCCGGGGCCGATCTCACCATTACTTTCCAAGTCTGGAGAGTTGCTTCCGGGATCAATCTGACCATTACTTTCCAAGTCCCGAGGAGGGATCCCGGGACCAATCTGACCTTCACTTTTCAAGTCTGGAGGTGTGATTCCGGAAGCGATCTGAACGATACTTCACCTACCATCACTTCATTGTCATTGACCTATGACGAGACACCGAGATTCACCACATGAAATTTAACTTGAATTCAAATCTCCCTCGCTCCGGAAAGAATCTTAAAGGCCTCCCGCTGCGATTTTTTCGTTCCACTCCCACTTACACCCCAGTAAACACGCCCGAAGAAAAGCGCATTTCTGCGCTAAAAACAAAACGAAAGCCTACCTAAGAATGAGACTTCTCCGAACCGAATTCGATTATGACGCACTGACGGTCGACCACGACCACGAAAACCGAGCACTCCTTGGAGTCTACTACCGGAAGCTATTCCAAAAAGTTAAGACCATACAGGATAAGGCCTGGGAGGACGGGATGGAAAAGAGGTCCACTCTCGAGCTGTACCGAGCCCACAAAGAGTTAAAGACCACAACCACCCACATATATGACAATAGTAGAGGATCCTCCCTGCTAGCCCTAGCGAGAGCTGGAACCCTCCCAACAAAATGTCACAATACCATCTTCCAAGCTGCCCCAGACACATTCTGCGACCGATGTGGACCCCGAAACAACCGCACACGTGATCTTCGGATGCAATGAATTTTTCTACACCAACGAAGACCTCTTAGCTCGCCTCGGCCTAAGCAGCGAGCTGAATCATGCATTGGTGAACAAGACCAAGGGACTTCTCGAAGAATGGGAACGCAACAAGAAAGGATCCGCTGAGCATGCTCGCGCCTGAATTGGAAGGTTGATTTATAAATACAAAAAATCAGATCCAATGAACCATGAACCATGAACCGATGAACAAGAAGGATGATCCTCGGAGGTCTCGTCAAGTCGCGTAAGTACTGGTTGCTTGAGCAGCCCAAATCACTTCATGCTCTCAAACGCAGTTTGAGTTTGAGGCACAGGCGACTTGTTGTATCACAGGAGCCTCGATTGACACGCTTGTTGGGCATCTGGACTCCCAGTAATCGATGTAGCTTCCGGCAATCAAGGCCGTGATCGCGAATTCATGAGGGTGAAAACGGCCACCCCTAATCGCCATTTCACCTCTAATCGCCCTGCCCAAGAGAATGGCGGCTAGACATCATTTTCCGGAGTCCGGAATCCGCCGCGGACCGACCGGTCCGGCATCTGGATTTTCGGACCACCTGATCCGCATCGGACCGGCCAGTCCGATAAATGATTTTCCGGACTGGCTAGTCCGATAAATGATTTTTCGGACTGACCAGTCCGATGAATGATTTTCCGGACTGGCCAGTCCGATAAATGATTCTCCGGACTGGCCAGTCCGATAAATCATTTGCCCTGGTCCGATGGTCCGGAGAGTGATTTTCTGTTAGGAGAGACCCTGCTGAGGGATTTCACACCGATTTAGCCCTGATTCCGCTGATCGGGATATTCTCCACTGAGACATTTAGCACCGCACTGCCGATCGGATGGGGTCAGACTGCCGAGTCCGGAAAATCATCGGCCCCAGACCGATGATTTATCGGACTACCCAGTCCGATAAATCATTTGCCCTGGTCTGATGGTCCGGAGAGTGATTTTCTGTTAGGAGAGACCCTGCTGAGGGATTCCACACCGATTTAGCCCTGATTCCGCTGATCGGGGTATTCTCCACTGAGACATTTAGCACCACACTGCCGATCGGATGGGGTCAGACTGCCGAGTCCGGAAAATCATCGGCCCCAGACGATGATTTATCGGACTACCCAGTCCGATAAATCATTTGCCCTGGTCCGATGGTCCGGAGAGTGATTTTCCGTTAGGAGAGACCCTGCTGAGGGATTTCACACCGATTCAGCCCTGATTCCGCTGATCGGGATATCCCCCACTGAGACATTTAGCACCGCACTGCCGATCGGATGGGGTCAGACTGCCGAGTCCGGAAAATCATCGGCCCCAGACCGATGATATATCGGACTACCCAGTCCGATAAATCATTTGCCCTGGTCCGATGGTCCGGAGAGTGATTTCCCATTAGGAGAGACCCTGCTGAGGGATTCCACACCGATTCAGCCCTGATTCCGCTGACCGGGATATTCTCCACTGAGACATTTAGCACCGCACTGCCGATCGGATGGGGTCAGACTGACGAGTCCGGAAAATCATCGGCCCCAGACCGATGATTCATCGGACTACCCAGTCCGATAAATCATTTGCCCTGGTCCGATGGTCCGGAGAGTGATTTCCTGTTAGGAGAGACCCTGCTGAGGGATTTCACACCGATTTAGCCCTGATTCCGCTGATCGGGGTATTCTCTACTGAGACATTTAGCACCACACTGCCGATCGGATGGGGTCAGACTGCCGAGTCCGGAAAATCATCGGCCCCAGACTGATGATTTATCGGACTACCCAGTCCGATAAATCATTTGCCCTGGTCCGATGGTCCGGAGAGTGATTTCCTGTTAGGAGAGACCCTGCTGAGGGATTTCACACCGATTCAGCCCTGATTCCGCTGATCGGGATATCCCCCACACTGTGACAACCACTCCAGACTACCGAGTCTCATACCGATCGGATCAAGTGTAGCGAAAACGTGACCCGAGACGTCTTCCAGAATCTCGCGGCGACAGAATTGTAAACAGGTATCTTGCCGGATTCCGTTCCCACTTCGAGGGAGGTGTGATACACACTGACTGCAGCGACTGTTTTCGAATCTGAGTTATAAATTCGATCGGAACGGTGTCTCCGAGCACGATTGGCTCGGAGAAGTTGTCGCAGAAATTCGGCGCCGTGGGAAAAGATCTCCAAGAGTACGATCTGTGGAGAGACGTCGCTCCTGCCGTGGAGAATGAGTCGCGCGATGAGACTGCTATACGAATCAGTTTGAGAGAATCGCGCGCTGCGAACGGACCTCCAAGTTATTTGCATTCCCTTGTATTGCGTGTTCGTGATCGAAATGAGTAATAGGAGTGAGGACACTCAGTCGTTCCTGATGTCTTCTGAGGCGTCCACCGCTAGCAGAGGTCGCCCGACCAAACGAAAAGGTATTGACGCTTTTCCTGACTGAGACGTATGAAATATCATTTGATGAGCCAGTGTAGCTCGCCCAGTTCTCGAGGAATGCACGCCGATTGTACCCTTCCCGCAATCAAATGAGATTGTTCTGCAGATCCAGTCTACGATAAGTTCAATCCCATCATTCTGAACGAATTGTACGAGTGCTTGTCTTGTGCAAAACGCATAAAAAACCTCAAAACAGGAGCAAGAAAGGGCTCACTTCGCACGTCATCTGGCACGAGAAGCAGGGTGATCTGAAGAAGGAGGAAGAAAACCAGGGCGTGGATCGTGGCCTCCCTGATGACGGTTCTGAATGTTCCCTGCAGAGCATTCGGGTCACCCGTAATGAAGGCTCTCTTCGCCTGTGCGAGACTGTTGCCCATGAACGAGCACATTGCTCGCCACCTCAGTGACTCTGAGTTCCTGTACGTAGGCTTTACCCTGATTTTCGCAGAAGACGACGAGATGTGTGAATGAGAACTTGACGCTCCCAAGTCAGAGTAGGGCGACGGGATCGCGAGTGGTTTCGGATGATCTGTGGCTTGAATCCTGTACGTTGCAGGAGAGCTGAAGGTCTGATCATGGCCGACATTTCGAAACTCCGCGAGGAGGGTGCAATTTTCACCCTGACGGCGGACGAATGGTCCTGGCAAAGGAAACGTTTCCTAGGTAAGCGTCTCCAGCGCGATGCCGGAATCGACTCGAGAGTACATAGAAGATTGTCGCTCATACAGCAGGCTTTCCCAGGCGTCACTCTTCATTGTTCCGCCGCCATGCCCAGCATCGGATCGAAATCCATCGAACTCCTGTCGCGGTTCAGAGAACGTGCGACTGGGGAGCATCTGCACGAGGTTCTCCTCCAGTCTCTCTACAGCTTCGGTTGGGCGCGGGAAGACATCCGAGGCCTGACATCAGACGGTGCATCTGTGATGCGCAAGCTGGGTCGCCTGCTCGTTGACGGTGCCGCCCCGAAACCGTTTTTACACCACCAAACGTGCTTCGCGCATGCCCTGCATCTGGCAGTTCTGGACACTTTCAAGAGCGATGTTATAATTGAGGATCTGGAACTCGAGGACGATGACCTCGGTTCAGAGCTCTGGCGCCTGGCTGGCATCACGAGTGAGAACCACGAAGAAGAAGGTTGGCCCTCGTTTCATCGATTTCCACACCATTATTCCCTCGTTTTACGCGGCCCTCCGACAATTGAGAACGGAATGATTCCAGTCAATGTGTGGAGCTGTAAGCGTTATTCAATTTTCTCGTAACAGATCTCTCTGCAGAAGAGTCAGCGGATGAGGAGCCCCCGCGATATCACGGGTCAGTGGGAGTGCTGGGGAACAAAGTGCGTGATGTATGCCGCGTTTTCCATCGGAGTCCAGTTCTCAACGACATCATGCTGAGCTACTCCGAGAACAACGTCAAAAGTACCAAATTGGTGCTCGACGTACCAACCCGGTGGAACAGTACCTTGAGAATGTTGAGGACCTTCATGCAACACGAGACCACTCTGCGCAGATATTTCGAAGCCGAGTACCCGCGAGCAGGCTTCCCTCTGAACGTGGCCGAGATGGCTGCGATGAAAGAGGTGATCGCCGGTCTAACTCACGTGGAAAAGGCGGTGCAGCAGCGCTTCTCGCTCGAGGCGGTATCGTTGACGTCGGCCGACCTGAGTCTCCAGGTGAGCTTCCAAGAAGCTCTGCTATAGTTTCAGCATCTGTGTTACGAGATGCCGCCGTGTGGGTGAGACATCAACTCATTCCATGTTCCAGGTGATGCTTCGAAAACTCTCGCAAGACTCCTCGAGCTTCTCTCCGGTGCTCCGGACAAAAATGTTACATCCGTATTCTACAAAGGCGGACGGTAGCATCGAAGCTCGCGAGTTCGTCTTAAGAGTCGAAGAGAATACACCGCTTGATGGATATCTAGAGGAGGTCCGTCAGAAGCTCCTCGAGGAAGTTAGACATTCTATCCTCAGGACATTCCCTGATATCTCGGATCTGATCTCTGAGATAGCCAAGTTCCGAGAGCTGGAAGGAAACCCACCCGAGAACAGACCTCTCGATGCAGCGCTCGGAGAGATGGACGAGCTTGTCCAGTTCATGAATGCAACGGAAGCTAGTCGCGTGATGCAAGGACATCCGAAGTTGATGGAGTGTCTCTGTGAGAATGGCATGGAATCTCTCGCACAGACGTTAGCCTCGATGCTCCGAACTCTGCAGGCAACCAGCGTACCAGCGGAGCGTGCATTCAGTAAGGCGTGTCATGCTCGTCGTTATTGTCAAGAGCGGCAGGACGACGAACGATTCACGAACTTCCTCTTCTATAAAAATTTTCTGAGGATGAATATAAACCGGGGGAACCGTTCAATAGTTTGGAGACAGAGGATGAAAATCGAATTGGAATAAATTGATATCGTTACAGACTCAAAGTCGTCCCGTGTATCCTTCTCTCTTTCCTCCAGGACTCCGCGTGTTTTCCCCCGGAAATCTCGCTTATACGTGATCTCCAGCGTTCGCTATTTCCCACTCGATCGATTCTTCCTCCAGTCGAATCCCCACGAACCTTAATCGAAGTAGAAAAGGCACAATCGAAATCCTCATTCATCGATCTTGGAAGCAAATCCAAACCGATGAAGAATACTCAGGAGTTATTGATTCTCCTCCCTTACACCGCTCAGAGTTGTGGGTATAACCGAAATACGACGGGGGGTCGCTAGAAAGTGGTTGATTGTCTCAGTGGAGAATATCCCGATCAGCAGAATCAGGGCTAAATCGGTGTGAAATCCCTCAGCAGGGTCTCTCCTAACAGAAAATCACTCTCCGGACCATCGGACCAGGGCAAATGATTTATCGGACTGGGTAGTCCGATAAATCATCAGTCTGGGGCCGATGATTTTTTCCGGACTCGGCAGTCTGACCCCATCCGATCGGCAGTACGGTGCTAAATCTCAGTGGAGAATGTCCGATCAGCGGAATCAGGGCTAAATCGGTGTGAAATCCCTCAGCAGGGTCTCTCCTAACAGAAAATCACTCTCCGGACCATCGGACCAGGGCAAATGATTTATCGGACTGGGGTAGTCCGATAAATCATCAGTCTGGGGCCGATGATTTTCCGGACTCGGCAGTCTGACCCCATCCGATCGGCAGTACGGTGCTAAATGTCTCAGTGGAGAATGTCCCGATCAGCGGAATCAGGGCTAAATCGGTGTGAAATCCCTCAGCAGGGTCTCTCCTAACAGAAAATCACTCTCCGGACCATCGGACCAGGGAAAATGATTTTCCGGACTCGGCAGTCTGACCCCATCCGATCGGCAGTACGGTGCTAAATGTCTCAGTGGAGAATATCCCGATCAGCGGAATCAGGGCTAAATCGGTGTGAAATCCCTCAGCAGGGTCTCTCCTAACAGAAAATCACTCTCCGGACCATCAGACCAGGGCAAATGATTTATCGGACTGGGTAGTCCGATAAATCATCAGTCTGGGGCCGATGATTTTCCGGACTCGGCAGTCTGACCCCATCCGATCGGCAGTACGGTGCTAAATGTCTCAGTGGAGAATGTCCCGATCAGCGGAATCGGGGCTAAATCGGTGTGAAATCCCTCAGCAGGGTCTCTCCTAACAGAAAATCACTCTCCGGACCATCGGACCAGGGCAAATGATTTATCGGACTGGGTAGTCCGATAAATCATCAGTCTGGGGCCGATGATTTTCCGGACTCGGCAGTCTGACCCCATCCGATCGGCAGTACGGTGCTAAATGTCTCAGTGGAGAATGTCCCGATCAGCGGAATCAGGGCTAAATCGGTGTGAAATCCCTCAGCAGGGTCTCTCCTAACAGAAAATCACTCTCCGGACCATCGGACCAGGGCAAATGATTTATCGGACTGGGTAGTCCGATAAATCATCGGTCTGGGGCCGATGATTTTCCGGACTCGGCAGTCTGGTCCTATCCGATCGGCAGTGCGGTGCTAAATGTCTCAGTGGAGAATACCCCGATCAGCGGAATCAGGGCTAAATCGGTGTGGAATCCCTCAGCAGGGTCTCTCCTAACAGAAAATCACTCTCCGGACCATCAGACCAGGGCAAATGATTTATCGGACTGGGTAGTCCGATAAATCATCGGTCTGGGGCCGATGATTTTCCGGACTCGGCAGTCTGACCCCATCCGATCGGCAGTGTGGTGCTAAATGTCTCAGTGGAGAATGTCCCGATCAGCGGAATCAGGGCTAAATCGGTGTGAAATCCCTCAGCAGGGTCTCCTCTCTCCTAACAGAAAATCACTCTCCGGACCATCAGACCAGGGCAAATGATTTATCGGACTGGGTAGTCCGATAAATCATCGGTCTGGGGCCGATGATTTTCCGGACTCGGCAGTCTGACCCCATCCGATCGGCAGTACGGTGCTAAATGTCTCAGTGGAGAATGTCCCGATCAGCGGAATCAGGGCTAAATCGGTGTGAAATCCCTCAGCAGGGTCTCTCCTAACAGAAAATCACTCTCCGGACCATCGGACCAGGGCAAATGATTTATCGGACTGGGTAGTCCGATAAATCATCAGTCTGGGGCCGATGATTTTCCGGACTCGGCAGTCTGACCCCATCCGATCGGCAGTACGGTGCTAAATGTCTCAGTGGAGAATGTCCCGATCAGCGGAATCAGGGCTAAATCGGTGTGAAATCCCTCAGCAGGGTCTCTCCTAACAGAAAATCACTCTCCGGACCATCGGACCAGGGAAAATGATTTTCCGGACTCGGCAGTCTGACCCCATCCGATCGGCAGTACGGTGCTAAATGTCTCAGTGGAGAATATCCCGATCAGCGGAATCAGGGCTAAATCGGTGTGAAATCCCTCAGCAGGGTCTCTCCTAACAGAAAATCACTCTCCGGACCATCAGACCAGGGCAAATGATTTATCGGACTGGGTAGTCCGATAAATCATCAGTCTGGGGCCGATGATTTTCCGGACTCGGCAGTCTGACCCCATCCGATCGGCAGTACGGTGCTAAATGTCTCAGTGGAGAATGTCCCGATCAGCGGAATCGGGGCTAAATCGGTGTGAAATCCCTCAGCAGGGTCTCTCCTAACAGAAAATCACTCTCGGGACCATCGGACCAGGGCAAATGATTTATCGGACTGGGTAGTCCGATAAATCATCAGTCTGGGGCCGATGATTTTCCGGACTCGGCAGTCTGACCCCATCCGATCGGCAGTACGGTGCTAAATGTCTCAGTGGAGAATGTCCCGATCAGCGGAATCAGG
This sequence comes from Phytoseiulus persimilis, assembly GCA_037576195.1. Taxonomy (NCBI): domain Eukaryota; kingdom Metazoa; phylum Arthropoda; class Arachnida; order Mesostigmata; family Phytoseiidae; genus Phytoseiulus; species Phytoseiulus persimilis. The sequence continues at coordinate 30,577,434 of CM075103.1, forward strand.
GGCTAAATCGGTGTGAAATCCCTCAGCAGGGTCTCTCCTAACAGAAAATCACTCTCCGGACCATCGGACCAGGGAAAATGATTTTCCGGACTGGGTAGTCCGATAAATCATCGGTCTGGGGCCGATGATTTTCCGGACTCGGCAGTCTGGTCCTATCCGATCGGCAGTGCGGTGCTAAATGTCTCAGTGGAGAATACCCCGATCAGCGGAATCAGGGCTAAATCGGTGTGAAATCCCTCAGCAGGGTCTCTCCTAACAGAAAATCACTCTCCGGACCATCGGACCAGGGCAAATGATTTATCGGACTGGGTAGTCCGATAAATCATCGGTCTGGGGCCGATGATTTTCCGGACTCGGCAGTCTGACCCCATCCGATCGGCAGTACGGTGCTAAATGTCTCAGTGGAGAATGTCCCGATCAGCGGAATCAGGGCTAAATCGGTGTGAAATCCCTCAGCAGGGTCTCTCCTAACAGAAAATCACTCTCCGGACCATCGGACCAGGGAAAATGATTTTCCGGACTGGGTAGTCCGATAAATCATCGGTCTGGGGCCGATGATTTTCCGGACTCGGCAGTCTGGCCCCATCCGATCGGCAGTGTGGTGCTAAATGTCTCAGTGGAGAATACCCCGATCAGCGGAATCAGGGCTAAATCGGTGTGGAATCCCTCAGCAGGGTCTCTCCTAACAGAAAATCACTCTCCGGACCATCAGACCAGGGCAAATGATTTATCGGACTGGGTAGTCCGATAAATCATCGGTCTGGGGCCGATGATTTTCCGGACTCGGCAGTCTGGCCCCATCCGATCGGCAGTGTGGTGCTAAATGTCTCAGTGGAGAATATCCCGATCAGCGGAATCAGGGCTAAATCGGTGTGAAATCCCTCAGCAGGGTCTCTCCTAACAGAAAATCACTCTCCGGACCATCGGACCAGGGAAAATGATTTTCCGGACTCGGCAGTCTGACCTCATCCGATCGGCAGTACGGTGCTAAATGTCTCAGTGGAGAATATCCCGATCAGCGGAATCAGGGCTAAATCGGTGTGAAATCCCTCAGCAGGGTCTCTCTCCTAACAGAAAATCACTCTCCGGACCATCAGACCAGGGCAAATGATTTATCGGACTGGGTAGTCCGATAAATCATCGGTCTGGGGCCGATGATTTTCCGGACTCGGCAGTCTGACCCCATCCGATCGGCAGTACGGTGCTAAATGTCTCAGTGGAGAATATCCCGATCAGCGGAATCAGGGCTAAATCGGTGTGGAATCCCTCAGCAGGGTCTCTCCTAACAGAAAATCACTCTCCGGACCATCAGACCAGGGCAAATGATTTATCGGACTGGGTAGTCCGATAAATCATCAGTCTGGGGCCGATGATTTTCCGGACTCGGCAGTCTGACCCCATCCGATCGGCAGTACGGTGCTAAATGTCTCAGTGGAGAATGTCCCGATCAGCGGAATCAGGGCTAAATCGGTGTGAAATCCCTCAGCAGGGTCTCTCCTAACAGAAAATCACTCTCCGGACCATCGGACCAGGGCAAATGATTTATCGGACTGGGTAGTCCGATAAATCATCAGTCTGGGGCCGATGATTTTCCGGACTCGGCAGTCTGGCCCCATCCGATCGGCAGTGTGGTGCTAAATGTCTCAGTGGAGAATATCCCGATCAGCGGAATCAGGGCTAAATCGGTGTGGAATCCCTCAGCAGGGTCTCTCCTAACAGAAAATCACTCTCCGGACCATCAGACCAGGGCAAATGATTTATCGGACTGGGTAGTCCGATAAATCATCGGTCTGGGGCCGATGATTTTCCGGACTCGGCAGTCTGGCCCCATCCGATCGGCAGTGTGGTGCTAAATGTCTCAGTGGAGAATATCCCGATCAGCGGAATCAGGGCTAAATCGGTGTGGAATCCCTCAGCAGGGTCTCTCCTAACAGAAAATCACTCTCCGGACCATCAGACCAGGGCAAATGATTTATCGGACTGGGTAGTCCGATAAATCATCGGTCTGGGGCCGATGATTTTCCGGACTCGGCAGTCTGACCCCATCCGATCGGCAGTGTGTGGTGCTAAATGTCTCAGTGGAGAATATCCCGATCAGCGGAATCAGGGCTAAATCGGTGTGGAATCCCTCAGCAGGGTCTCTCCTAACAGAAAATCACTCTCCGGACCATCAGACCAGGGCAAATGATTTATCGGACAGGGTAGTCCGATAAATCATCGGTCTGGGGCCGATGATTTTCCGGACTCGGCAGTCTGGCCCCATCCGATCGGCAGTGTGGTGCTAAATGTCTCAGTGGAGAATATCCCGATCAGCGGAATCAGGGCTAAATCGGTGTGGAATCCCTCAGCAGGGTCTCTCCTAACAGAAAATCACTCTCCGGACCATCAGACCAGGGCAAATGATTTTCCGGACTGGGTAGTCCGATAAATCATCGGTCTGGGGCCGATGATTTTCCCGGACTCGGCAGTCTGGCCCCATCCGATCGGCAGTGTGGTGCTAAATGTCTCAGTGGAGAATATCCCGATCAGCGGAATCAGGGCTAAATCGGTGTGGAATCCCTCAGCAGGGTCTCTCCTAACAGAAAATCACTCTCCGGACCATCAGACCAGGGCAAATGATTTATCGGACTGGGTAGTCCGATAAATCATCGGTCTGGGGCCGATGATTTTCCGGACTCGGCAGTCTGACCCCATCCGATCGGCAGTACGGTGCTAAATGTCTCAGTGGAGAATGTCCCGATCAGCGGAATCAGGGCTAAATCGGTGTGAAATCCCTCAGCAGGGTCTCTCCTAACAGAAAATCACTCTCCGGACCATCGGACCAGGGCAAATGATTTATCGGACTGGGTAGTCCGATAAATCATCAGTCTGGGGCCGATGATTTTCCGGACTCGGCAGTCTGACCCCATCCGATCGGCAGTACGGTGCTAAATGTCTCAGTGGAGAATGTCCCGATCAGCGGAATCAGGGCTAAATCGGTGTGAAATCCCTCAGCAGGGTCTCTCCTAACAGAAAATCACTCTCCGGACCATCAGACCAGGGCAAATGATTTATCGGACTGGGTAGTCCGATAAATCATCGGTCTGGGGCCGATGATTTTCCGGACTCGGCAGTCTGACCCCATCCGATCGGCAGTGTGGTGCTAAATGTCTCAGTGGAGAATGTCCCGATCAGCGGAATCAGGGCTAAATCGGTGTGAAATCCCTCAGCAGGGTCTCTCCTAACAGAAAATCACTCTCCGGACCATCAGACCAGGGCAAATGATTTATCGGACTGGGTAGTCCGATAAATCATCGGTCTGGGGCCGATGATTTTCCGGACTCGGCAGTCTGGTCCTATCCGATCGGCAGTGCGGTGCTAAATGTCTCAGTGGAGAATACCCCGATCAGCGGAATCAGGGCTAAATCGGTGTGGAATCCCTCAGCAGGGTCTCTCCTAACAGAAAATCACTCTCCGGACCATCAGACCAGGGCAAATGATTTATCGGACTGGGTAGTCCGATAAATCATCGGTCTGTGGCCGATGATTTTCCGGACTCGGCAGTCTGACCCCATCCGATCGGCAGTGTGGTGCTAAATGTCTCAGTGGAGAAAGTCCCGATCAGCGGAATCAGGGCTTAATCGGTGTGGAATCCCTCAGCAGGGTCTCTCCTAACAGAAAATCACTCTCCGGACCATCGGACCAGGGCAAATGATTTATCGGACTGGGTAGTCCGATAGATCATCGGTCTGGGGCCGATGATTTCCCGGACTCGGCAGTCTGACCCCATCCGATCGGCAGTGTGGTGCTAAATGTCTCAGTGGAGAAAGTCCCGATCAGCGGAATCAGGGCTTAATCGGTGTGGAATCCTCAGCAGGGTCTCTCCTAACAGAAAATCACTCTCCAGACCATCGGACCAGGGCAAATGATTTTCGGACTGGGTAGTCCGATAAATCATCGGTCTGGGGCCGATGATTTTCGGACTCGGCAGTCTGGTCCCTATCCGATCGGCAGTGCGGTGCTAAATGTCTCAGTGGAGAATACCCCGATCAGCGGAATCAGGGCTAAATCGGTGTGGAATCCCTCAGCAGGGTCTCTCCTAACAGAAAATCACTCTCCGGACCATCAGACCAGGGCAAATGATTTATCGGACTGGGTAGTCCGATAAATCATCGGTCTGGGGCCGATGATTTTCCGGACTCGGCAGTCTGACCCCATCCGATCGGCAGTGCGGTGCTAAATGTCTCAGTGGAGAATACCCCGATCAGCGGAATCAGGGCTAAATCGGTGTGGAATCCCTCAGCAGGGTCTCTCCTAACAGAAAATCACTCTCCGGACCATCAGACCAGGGCAAATGATTTATCGGACTGGGTAGTCCGATAAATCATCGGTCTGGGGCCGATGATTTTCCGGACTCGGCAGTCTGACCCCATCCGATCGGCAGTGCGGTGCTAAATGTCTCAGTGGAGAATACCCCGATCAGCGGAATCAGGGCTAAATCGGTGTGGAATCCCTCAGCAGGGTCTCTCCTAACAGAAAATCACTCTCCCAGACCATCGGACCAGGGCAAATGATTTATCGGACTGGGTAGCCCGATAAATCATCGGTCTGGGGCCGATGATTTTCCGGACTCGGCAGTCTGACCCCATCCGATCGGCAGTGCGGTGCTAAATGTCTCAGTGGAGAATACCCCGATCAGCGGAATCAGGGCTAAATCGGTGTGGAATCCCTCAGCAGGGTCTCTCCTAACAGAAAATCACTCTCCGGACCATCAGACCAGGGCAAATGATTTATCGGACAGGGTAGTCCGATAAATCATCGGTCTGGGGCGATGATTTTCCGGACTCGGCAGTCTGACCCCATCCGATCGGCAGTGCGGTGCTAAATGTCTCAGTGGAGAATACCCCGATCAGCGGAATCAGGGCTAAATCGGTGTGGAATCCCTCAGCAGGGTCTCTCCTAACAGAAAATCACTCTCCGGACCATCAGACCAGGGCAAATGATTTATCGGACAGGGTAGTCCGATAAATCATCGGTCTGGGGCCGATGATTTTCCGGACTCGGCAGTCTGACCCCATCCGATCGGCAGTGCGGTGCTAAATGTCTCAGTGGAGAATACCCCGATCAGCGGAATCAGGGCTAAATCGGTGTGGAATCCCTCAGCAGGGTCTCTCCTAACAGAAAATCACTCTCCGGACCATCAGACCAGGGCAAATGATTTATCGGACAGGGTAGTCCGATAAATCATCGGTCTGGGGCCGATGATTTTCCGGACTCGGCAGTCTGACCCCATCCGATCGGCAGTGCGGTGCTAAATGTCCTCAGTGGAGATATCCCCGATCAGCGGAATCAGGGCTAAATCGGTGTGGAATCCCTCAGCAGGGTCTCTCCTAACAGAAATCACTCTCCGGACCATCAGACCAGGGCAAATGATTTATCGGACTGGGTAGTCCGATAAATCATCGGTCTGGGGCCGATGATTTTCCGGACTCGGCAGTCTGACCCCATCCGATCGGCAGTGCGGTGCTAAATGTCTCAGTGGAGAATATCCCGATCAGCGGAATCAGGGCTAAATCGGTGTGGAATCCCTCAGCAGGGTCTCTCCTAACAGAAAATCACTCTCCGGACCATCAGACCAGGGCAAATGATTTATCGGACTGGGTAGTCCGATAAATCATCGGTCTGGGGCCGATGATTTTCCGGACTCGGCAGTCTGACCCCATCCGATCGGCAGTGCGGTGCTAAATGTCTCAGTGGAGAATATCCCGATCAGCGGAAATCAGGGCTAAATCGGTGTGGAATCCCTCAGCAGGGTCTCTCCTAACAGAAAATCACTCTCCGGACCATCAGACCAGGGCAAATGATTTATCGGACTGGGTAGTCCGATAAATCATCGGTCTGGGGCCGATGATTTTCCGGACTCGGCAGTCTGACCCCATCCGATCGGCAGTGCGGTGCTAAATGTCTCAGTGGAGAATATCCCGATCAGCGGAATCAGGGCTAAATCGGTGTGGAATCCCTCAGCAGGGTCTCTCCTAACAGAAAATCACTCTCCGGACCATCAGACCAGGGCAAATGATTTATCGGACTGGGTAGTCCGATAAATCATCGGTCTGGGGCCGATGATTTTCCGGACTCGGCAGTCTGACCCCATCCGATCGGCAGTGCGGTGCTAAATGTCTCAGTGGAGAATACCCCGATCAGCGGAATCAGGGCTAAATCGGTGTGGAATCCCTCAGCAGGGTCTCTCCTAACAGAAAATCACTCTCCGGACCATCAGACCAGGGCAAATGATTTATCGGACTGGGTAGTCCGATAAATCATCGGTCTGGGGCCGATGATTTTCCGGACTCGGCAGTCTGGTACCCTATCCGATCGGCAGTGCGGTGCTAAATGTCTCAGTGGAGAATACCCCGATCAGCGGAATCAGGGCTAAATCGGTGTGGAATCCCTCAGCAGGGTCTCTCCTAACAGAAAATCACTCTCCGGACCATCAGACCAGGGCAAATGATTTATCGGACTGGGTAGTCCGATAAATCATCGGTCTGGGGCCGATGATTTTCCGGACTCGGCAGTCTGGTCCTATCCGATCGGCAGTGTGGTGCTAAATGTCTCAGTGGAGAATACCCCGATCAGCGGAATCAGGGCTAAATCGGTGTGGAATCCCTCAGCAGGGTCTCTCCTACAGAAAATCACTCTCCAGACCATCGGACCAGGGCAAATGATTTATCGGACTGGGTAGTCCGATAAATCATCGGTCTGGGGCCGATGATTTTCCGGACATCGGCAGTCTGGTCCTATCCGATCGGCAGTGCGGTGCTAAATGTCTCAGTGGAGAATACCCCGATCAGCGGAATCAGGGCTAAATCGGTGTGAAATCCCTCAGCAGGGTCTCTCCTAACAGAAAATCACTCTCCGGACCATCGGACCAGGGCAAATGATTTATCGGACTGGCTAGTCCGGAAAATGATTTATCGGACTGGCCGGTCCGATGCGGACCAGTCAGTCCGACGCGGACCAGCCGTCCGAAAATTCCAATTCCGGACCGGTCGGTCCGCGGCGGATCCCGGACTCCGGAAAATGATGTCTAATGGCGGCAACGACAAGAGCCGAAACCAGCCGTGAGTGAAATTTCCCGATCGTTTTGCGGGTACCATATCTCTCAAGTCATGAAAGCTCTCGGTTCGAGTTTGATGCAGAGTCGAGCGCGAATATCCTCCCAGACAAAGCCGGATGTTTCAAATCTGCTTTCCTTACAGACCATCGAAACGGATTCCTCAGGTAGCCTCTCGAGAAAAAAACGATCGACAAAGTCGCCAGCGGAAACCCGTAAAGGGACGTTCCAAATCGTCGCGTTGGGTCACGGGAATCAATTAGTGGCCTTAGAAACGGGCTGGCTGGCGGATCAGAGGAAGCTCGCTGATGACCTCCAGGAATACGCGGACTTCATCGCCTGCGGCGTGGACGAGATGGCGCCAGAGGGTCGTCTACGCCTGCAAAGACTACGTCACCCCAACCTGGCAGCGGTGTCGCAAGATAAGCGAGACCGGAGGCGTCGTCTCCGTGGAACTGATTGACCAGGGTCGGCAGCGAACGGTCCGGAAAGACGAGGTGCTAGAGCTCTCGTCTCTTTACAAGTGCTGGACCGTCAGAGCTGCCGATCTGGATATCGTTGGCTTCGAGGTCGCCTCGACTTCTATGGGGAGCTTGGAGGCTCATGTTTCTCGAGAAGACATACGACCTCTCCTATGAATGTCAGCGGAGGGGCCTCTGATGAGGGACCGCCTCAGAGTTTCAGAAATGAAACTTAACGGCAAGTCCGTTCTTGACGATCTGGTGGCGGTGGGAATCCTGCTCAGGAAATAGGTTCAGGATTCATATTTGTAGCGTTATAGCGGTGATAGCTTCAGAATAAATTTCGGTGACGTCAGAAACATCGATGATTTCTTTGTTCCAACATCTGGAAGTGTGCCCGCTGAGCGAATCGGCAGCCGCAAACCGGACATATCGGCCTCGGGAGTTGCCTCCTTCAACTCAAGAATGGTTCTGATCCCTGCTTGGCCAAGAGGCTTGTGGGGACACTGAATCGATCAGTTCTGAGCCTATTGGAGAGTTGATGCTACCCAGGCTTCGAGTCCTGAGAAGAAAACGAGTCTCCAGATGTGCCGCCAGATTGTTGGATTGTCTACGTGGTAATGTCTCACGTTGAAACTCTGGAACTTATCCGAAAATCGCAAACCGCGGTAAGGAATTCTGCCGCATACATTAGCTACAGCTGAAAGAAAATATTCATGGAAATCGATGCATCGGGCGAGGAGGAATCACCCAAACAAGAATCCGATCTAGCCTCCGATGTTTCGAGCCCGGATTTCAACAACCCCGACCGATGGGTTTCACGTAGTTTTCAGACGATTCCTCGACACTGGAACGAGGCAGAGAGTTGATTTTTCTTTCCCAGAAAGATCTATCCAGCCGAGGAGCGCTACTCATGGAGATCGACGAACGCTTACCCGTCGCAACAGTTCCTCAAGAATGAGTTACTCTCCAAGGTGCAGGGGCTCCCTCCTTTCAGCGCACTGCAGAGAAGCTTAGTTTCGTATGCTCGGCTCTTCGCTCACCTGCTCAGCTAGCTTCGGGCACTTGAGATCATTGAATCATGTGTTCGAAGACTTTCGATGAGCGAATAATCAGTATGAAGGAGGAGTTTATCCCTCAAAATTTGGGGAGGAATGATTCGGATTATACTCATGTTCACAATGAATGTAGCCTGACTTTCGACCTTTCTCATGAAGAAATCCCAAGGGTCTGTCACGAACCCCTTCTTCCTCATTCTTTCTCGAGCAGTAATCAAGCTCCGATCAAGCGGAGTCGGACTTCAGTGAGGAGCTCTTCGTTTCAAACATTTTTTTCTGTTATTTGTTCCGAGTTTCAGCAGAATTACTACCATGCATGAGATGGCACGCATGCAGACTGTCGTTAGAGAAGGTGGGATCTCGGGTTCGAATGTTTGAATGTGATTGGTCCCCGTGTCCCGAATACGGGGATCGATTTGAGCAGAATATTCTCTCCAGCGCGGAGTGATCGAACCCGAGTTTTGGGAATCAAAAAAATATATCCTTCTCCAACCCTTTCTTCAAAAGCAACGGCCGCAGTTCAAGAAGGTCAGTCACTGGGGCTCCTATCTCTCCATCAAACTCGCGTTCACGGCCGTCGACTTCCGTCTCATAACTGTGAGAGACGCAGTCGCCCTCTTGGACGAAATCGATCTCTCGTATGAATTTTTTTCTCCGAATCTGCTGGCATGGGGCGCCCTTGGCTCCGGCGCAGGCGAATGAGTCCTGTGAAATATCTTCGCCTGCCGTCAAACACGATCGTCTGCGGCTTTGCTTTCAGCATTTGACTTCGGAGACTTCAGATGATCCACGAACTCTCGACTCAAGAGTGGGTCATTATGAACAGGGTCGTTTCGCAAGCCCACCGTGGAGACTTTAAAGACATGAATAAACGCCACGAAGAGAGCCGGCTTCCGTCGACTTCCTTGAATGGCAGAAATTTTGACGAGACATGATCCTATCCTCGAAGAAAAAAATCGGAGTTCCCGAGCCCCCCCTTGCGATTTTTTGGGAAAATTCAGAAATCGCGGAGTTTCCGACACTAATATGGAAAATGCTCACGGGGTTCGTTCTTGTTCGCTATGTATCGCCTGTTTCGTCATGAAGACAGGCACTCATCGGTGTCAACAGAACAGGCAACTTCGATTTCTTTCTGGCCTTAGCTGCATTGGCGCCCATGGGAGATCGACTTCACCCGCGAAGGATGCGGTTTCAATAAGCTTATCTCCAATCCTTGATTCCATTAGTTAACTGGATCTAGATTCTCATATCGGGATTCGGTCAACACTCGATGGGTAAGCGTCCGACGATTTTCACTATGAAGAGCTCGGCAGCCGTATGGATCGTCCTCGAGAGAACCCTCCACAAGAGCTTTCTCTCGAGGGGGCTGACGGATCGAGCGAAGCATTCCAGCAAGGGGTTCGAGAAAACCGAGTTGTTTTTTTCGTAACCTCAATTTTGATAGCCCTCGATGAGAAGCCCCTCTTAGCTTCTGCCGGTCTACGCCGCTGACGCAGGTGAAGAGGGTGTAACCACAACTAGGATTCCTGCGAAAGAATTCGGAATTCTTTGGAGTAGTGCAGAGCCGACATCTCTCTCCCCTAGAACTCGGGCTCAGATTCACCATAAATGAGGAAGCTCCGGTGCGTTGGAATCACTCTCGTGCTTTTTCTGTACGATTCAGAACTTTACGATCCGGTTCTCACTTTTCTGACTCAGTCAGAAGATAAGCGTAGAGATGGATTGTCGCAAGCAAACCCTGTTCCATCAACTCATTCGCAGCATGGGCAACAATGTAAGTAGAGTTCTACCTGTGAAGAGATCCGAAGCTCTAGAACATACCATCCCTCGTCAGACACTGCGTTTAAGATAGAAGAAGATTGATTCGAACCGTCTTTTTCCAGGGCGACGTCCTGAACTTCCTGCACCCGGTCAAACCGTGTGGATTTGGCTCGAGGTCCTCTTCGGCCCCCTTGGCCAAAGTTCGGTACAATGTGGAAGGCCGTTGCTCTCACACTGTTCCTTATCCACGTGCCAAACTCGATGGATTCAGTACCCTCTGTAGTGCTTCATGCGGGAATGTCCCACTGGCGTACAGAAGCAAGAGGAGAAGTGTGACGGGGAACCGAAGAAGCGATAGTGAAACCCTCCAAAGAACCCGACAGACGCTGTCTCATACGGTGGGACCATTTCTCGCCGACACTAAAAAGTACAACATCGGAATTGCTGCATTCAACGTCGACCCGGAAGACAACACCAAGTTGCACTTCGGAACTTGATTTACCTGACAAACTACTCGAAGGATGAGTCTCTTTTCTGTCGAGCAAATGTTATGCTCATCTTCTCTTGCAACAGTAGTTATCATCGTCCGCTTGCGCTTTGTGTGTTGCTTGCGCAAGAAGCAACCTAGCCGACAGGACAGTGGACATGCCTATGGAAGCCTGGGAAGGTCCAAGTGATGACGAAGCAGAACAATAGAAGTAGAGGGCTGCGCTTGAAAAAGATGTGCTCATTGACATGAACGTAGACATCATGATGGTATGCGAAACGCGTCTTATGAATGACGAGAAAGCACCACTCATTGAGGGATACAAACATAATATCCAGCAACCGGCGAAGCTCGGCTCGTTGGCCGTGGGGCATAAACCAACGCCTTAGGTGCCTACGCTAAGCTAGCAATCGCGGGTTCGATCCCCGGCCGCAACAAAAATTTCTCATGTGGTAAAAAGAGGATTTAATTTGTATCAGAATTAAATCTGAACCATCTTAAGACCTAAGCCCACCGCCCGCAGTGGGATTTGCGAGGCGATAGGGAGTGTTACTGAAGCAATACCGAAAGGTGATCCCAGGACACTTCTGAGGGCTGGCTGAGAGGTTCTGCCGGAAAACAAAGACAAAAAGCAACCGGCGAGGCCCGACTGGGAAAAACTCGAATGGTGGCGTAGCTATCCTATACAGGGAAAACTATGTCGAAGACTGGAACCACAAAGGCAATGACTTCATTCCCAAGCAACGTGGATTTTTTTTTTTTTTTGTTTTCCGGCTGAACCTCTCAGCCAGCCCTCAGAAGTGTCCCGGAATCACCTTTTCGGTATTGCTTCAGTGACACTCCCTATCGCCTCGCAAATCCCATTGCGGGCGGTGGGCTTGGGTCTTAAGATGGTTCAGATTAATTCTGATATAAATTAAATCCTCTTTTTAACCACATAAGAAATTTGTTGTCCCGGCCGGGGATCGAACCCGCGATTGCTAGCTTAGCGTGGCACCCAAGGCGTTGGTTTATGCCACACGGCCAACGAGCCGGTAAGCAACGTGGATTGGCAGACATATATGAAACATAGAACAGTAAGGGAAAACAAAACCCTCACCAGATCCATGAGCAACTCATCAAGCAAAAGTGCTCGCCGCTAGATAAGGATTATCATAGGTGGTGACGCCAATGCGCAGATCTCCTGCCTCGATGGAAAATCACACAAAAGAGGACAGATCCCCGAGGAGTTTTCCATTGAGAACGGACTCACTATACTAAACATGACTGAGCGATGCGAAGGCAAATTCACGAGGGGAGTCAGCGATAGACTACTTTCTTGTGAACGGAGCGGCGCTGAGTCAGATAGACTCCATGACCATCGACGAAGACAGGATCATAGCAAGTTCGCGAGGAAGTGCAGAGAGAAATAAAGCAACGTGACCACCAAATATGCCTGGATATCCTCCGAAATGGTCTCCTGATTCCAGACGACGGCTTGACAGCTCACCTAACTGGCGTAGGAATTGAGTTGCTGGAAGCAAGCAAGACCACCGACCACAAAGACCCGTGGTGAGGAAGCAGAGATCCCACAGGAATCGTTACAGACCCAGAAGAGGTCAAGAGAGCGATGAGTACCATCCAAGACCGCACAGGATATGGCCTCGATGGAATCCCTGCGAAAGTCTTGAAAAACCTGCAGGATGAAGGTGCAAGGCAAATCACTGAACAGAATGTTTTCCGGAGCCGAAGACATACCAGAGGACTGGAAACAGGGAAGAGTGTCCCTCATAGAAATAAAGCCAGGGGCGGTTCATCCACGGGTTGAACCGGGCGCAGGAATGCGAACAACCTAGCGTCAAGCCGGGATATATGTAGACAAAATTCGTCGATAAATGAATTGGGAAGTACGGTGGATTGGTTTTGAAACACCTAGCAAAAACGAGACGACGATTTTTTTGGAGGGGGTGTACCACCCCCTCGAGAGGGGGAGATCCTTCACCACATCGAAATTTCTTTTCAACGGCGGTGGCATGTGTCCAGAATTTCTCGAGTGCTTCCGCCTAAATTCCGATGTCTCAGGATCGGTTATCAGTTCAAGATTTTCGAAATGATTTTTCGATATTTCTTTCTTTTTGAGGCGGTCTTCCAGGTTTCAACGGAAATCACCGCATAGAATCAATGAAGTTCTCTGGTTCTGTATACCAGGGGACAGAACATGGTGATATTTCAGTAGGAACTCTTTAATGAATTCGAACGATGTTCCCGGATTTATATATACAGTCGCAAGGACGGTTAGTTGGTTACGTAGGAGTATTTTACAGGCACGAGTATCACCGAGATCTTCATCAATGAGATCTGGTGTAATTGTGGGAGTGGCTTGCGTAGGTGCTCCTCTGCGTTCGTGAATAGCAACTCCACCTGTCGACCACGGGATCAACCGTGGACCCCCTGAGCGACTTCGTTCAAGTTTATGGACTGCCGTGCCCCAGGGGGTCGATAACCAACCATCCATTTCTAGGAGCGATTCCGGGACCGATCTGACCTTCACTTTCCGTGTCTGGAGGGGTGATTCCGAGCCCAATCTGAGCTTGACTTTCCCAGGCCTAAAGAGATTATTCCGGGACCAATCTGACCATCACTTTCCAAGTCTGGAAGAGTGATTCCGGGACCAATCTGACCATCACTTTCCAAGTCTGGAGGGGTGATCCCGGGAACAATCTGACCTTCACTTTTCAAGTCTGGAGGGGTGATTCCGGGACCGATCTTACCATTACTTTCCCAGGTCTGAGGAGTGATTCCGGGACCAATCTGACCAATACTTCCCAAAACTTGAGGGATGATTCCGAGACCGATCTTACCATTACTTTCGCAGGTCTGAGGGGTGATTCCGGCACCAATCTGAGCATACTTTGCTGAATCTGGAGGGGTGATTCCGGGACCAATCCGACAATATTTTCCCGAGTCTGGAGGGGTGATTCCGGGACCAATCTGACAATCACTTTCCAAGTCTAGAGGGGTGATTCCGGGACCGATCTGAACATTATTTTCCCTATCATCACTTCATTGTCATGGGCCGATGACAAGACACCGAGATTCACCACATGAAATTCAACTTTAATTCAAAGGGTCTCGGCCATTAGTGGCCCCGCGGATTTTGCACTACTTCAGACAAAACTTGGTCAACTTAAGAGGCTCATATCTCGGCTCCCAGATGGGTTACATCGCCGATCGAGTTATTTTCGGGAAGCTGAAGAAGAGAGCTATCGGATAGCATACATGCCGTTCGGATCGAAGATGGACGAATACCTTTAAAATCGATGAATTCGAGACCGATGCGAAAATAGATAGCGTCGAGTGCGCACTCTGGAGTTGAGCTGAATCGAGAGGTCACTGAGAGTCGAAGGTTTTGCAAAAAAAAAAGAGGCGCTTTTTTTTTCGCCGAAAATATTTTTTTCCTTCGGTCGACCCTCCGATTTTTTCGGATCCCCGCCTCCCTGAGCTCTCTAGTGATGAAGTCGGAGCTCAAAACATGCATACATGTTGGGCTCGAGCACCTGCGCATAGCTGACCGCCCGGGCGCAGCGGCTGTAAGCCGGGGGGGGGGGGGGGGAGGGAGAGTCCAAGGGGAAAAATATTTTCGGCGGAAGAAAGCGCCTATTTTTTTTCGATATTTTTTTCGCAAAACCTTCGACTCTCAGTGACCTCTCGATTCAGCTCAACTCTAGAGTGCGCACTCGACGCTATCTATTTTCGCATCGTTCTCGAATTCATCGATTTTGAAGGTATTCGTCCATCTTCGATCCATGTATGCCGTTCGATAGCTCTCTTCTTCAGCTTTCCAAAATAACTCGATCGGTGCTGTAACCCATCTGGGAGCCGAGATATGAGCCTTCGAAGTTGACCAAGTTTCGTCAGGAGTAGTGCAAAATCCACGGGGCCGATGGCCAAGCCTTAATGGCCGAGACCCTTTCCCTCGCTTCGGAAAAAATTCTTAAGGCCTCCCGCTGCGATTTTTTCGTTCCCATTTTTTCGTTCCACTCCCAGTAAACACGCCCGAAGGAAGGCGCATTTCTGCGCTAAAACATATGACAGCGAGTTCCCATCTCGCATCCAGAATGACGATAACTACTCGTGGATTCTCCACCATTTGAAAGCGTCTGGAACGGATAACAAGTCCTAGTCTGATACTGACAAGGGATGTGATCATTTTCTCACGAATCTTCTCAGAATCCGCCGAACACGTTCCTTTGCTTGCCTCCTCAGCCTGAACTATTCCCCCGTATTTCAAGTATTCCACGAGCTCACTACACAACTGACGCCTGGCAATATATTCTGAGTCTTCTATGGGTACTTTATGTTGCATCGGGGAACCACGTAACGGGTTGATTCCTTGAGTCTTCAACCCAGCTATCGCGTTGGACCTCAACCTGGCTCCCTGATGCGTCATTGCCTCAAGAACCTTCCTCGGAAATTCGGTTTTCGGTAAACTCTCAAGAGACCCTCCTTCTCAGAAGAGCTTCCGCCTGTGTCGCCATTCGTCCGTGCCCAGGGGTCGAAGTTATAAAGTTGAGTTTCCGCTGCTACAGCACTCGCCTCCCAGCTAATTCCATTGGTTACACAGAGAATCTGGATCGCCTTTCAAATCCGAATAGTACGGGGAAGAAGGCTGAGGGAGAGGACGGACCCCTCAAAAAGAGAGGTTTATACCCGAAACTTGGGAAGTTGATTGTGCTAAAACTGAATCACACAGAGAGTCGTTGAAGACCTGTGAGAAATCACTACGAAACCATGTAGGATTCACCGACCTGAGTTCTTTGTTCATGTGGGGCAAAACACGCTCTTAGTCGGGAAAGCTTTTGTACACTAAGAACTGAAAGAAGTATACGACAACCACGATGGAATCGCAGCAGCGAGGCAACGTTTCTCTGAGGTTGTGCTCCATCCCCTCAAGAGGGGAAAATGCTTCTGCACATCGAGATTTTTGTATCAATAGCGGTAACAAGGGTTCAAATTTCTTCGAGTGCTCCCGCCTAGAACCCCCTCTATTTATTCTCCACGGTCTCATCTTCAGTGCTCCGGAACGTCGATGAGCGGTCATCAAATTGTCAAATTATAATTTGCTCGATGATTCTTTGGTTCCCGATTCTACTCGTAGCCGCCAGATTTGCATGTACGGGCTCCGAGGACTTATGAGTCGCATCGTGATGGCGTTCAATTCCAGCAGATTCATGGGTTCCGGCGCGTGTTCAAATCCGTTGAAGACGGCCGATGTGGGAATCTTCCGTTCCCTCAATGAGGCGTCACAGGTGGAACACAGCTCTGCAGGATCATGCACACACCTTATGGTTTCTATCGATTGTGAATGTCCCTGTCCCGCATCGCCAAGGTTGTTGGGTTCGGGAAGCTCCGTATCTGGCTCTACGAGAAAAAGACTGCACGGACGGGAGCTCGGTGACTAAGTAAAGATGGCCGTCGTCAACGGTCCCATTTATTGACTTTCATCTAACAACGAAGTGATGAATAACGATGTTCGGAACGACGAGAGTCCGGTCCCAACATTCCTCCCGATCCCGATTCAGCCGCCTAACAACCTGTAGTCGAGAGGGAGCTTGCACGCCCGCGGCAACGGCCGCTTCGAGGAAGCCGGCGGCGTACTCCGGCGGTCAGTGGGTACCGCAGGGGAACGATCGAGGCCCGTCGAGGTCTCAGGAACTTCCGACACGGCGCGTCGCCACACCTGGTTCCTGTGGCGCCTGACTTCTTTTCCCTGCACTTCCAGACGCAGCATGGTTCTGCCGATGAAACCCTTCACTTTTGCCGGGACCCGGCTACCGTTGGCAAGCTTGACCGAAACGGTTTCCCCCTTCTCGAAGGAGCGAATCGCGACCCCGTGTCGCCGGTCAAAATGTCGCTTGAACCCTAGCTGATAGTCCGTAAGAGCAGAGGCACGCACCGGTTTGAAGGCGTCGAACGGAGTTTTGAGTTGCCGTCCAAAGAACACCTCGTTCGGTGACTTGTTGTTGAGCGCGGAGGTCGGAGTGAAGTTGTAGGAAGAAACGACGTGATCCAGTGAGCCCGTTGCGGCATCGATAGCGTCCTTGATGGTCTTGACCATTTTCTCCGCTTGCCCGTTGCTCTGTGGCATACCCGGGGCGCAACGCAAATGGATTATATCCTTTTCGGCGCGGAACGCGGCGAAGTCCTCAGCCGTGAATTGGGTGCCGTTGTCGCTCACTGAGGTGTCCGGCGCGCCCACTGTTCGGAATAACCGCCTGAGATAGCCGATCAAAGCCGAGCTCGTCATCGATGGCATCCATTGAGCGTCGATGAAGTTTGAGAAACTGTCGACGATCACCACGAAAGGCTTGCCCTTTCGGGGTTCGCCGAAGTCGATGTGAACCCTCGACCAAGGTTTCCCAGCGTTAGGCCACGGACTCAGTGGGACCTTCACCGGGGCGGATGAAGTCTCGAGACATCGGGAACAGCCTTTGACGAAGCTTTCGATGTCCGATGTCATCCCTGGCCAGAAAAAGTGGAGGCGAGCGAGTGCTTTCATGCGGCGAATACCGGGATGAGCCTCATGGAGGGCTTGCATAACGAGCTGATTCAACCCGGCCGGAACAACGACTCGGTCGCCGTACAGGAGAATACCGCGGGTGACGCAGAGGGAATCGGCTAGCAGTGCGAAAGGTCGAAGGCCCGGATCCTTCTTGTCCGCGGGAGACCAACCCTCCTTGACCCGCTGCAGAACCTTGGAAAGGACAGCGTCTTTCGCGGTATGGGCCGTGACTTGAGCACGTGAGCTGTCCGCCACCAGGGCGTTGCACACAATCTCGCAGAGATTCGCTTCACACGACGAGTCGATTGTGGCGACTACCTCTTCCAAATCAGGGTCCCGTGAATCGGCTCTCACCTCTCGAATCAGGCGAGACAACGCGTCGGCGTGCCCGAAGAGATCAGTACGAATGTATCCCACTTTGAAGTCGAACCCTACGAGTCTGAGGGCCCACCGTTGCAGGCGCGCGGCGGTTCTCTGTGCCAGACCCTTCATGCTCAACGGGTTGAAGAGAGCCACCAAAGGCTGGTGATCTGTTTGAAGTATGAAATGGCGGCCCCATATGAATCTCTTGAACCGCTCGACTGCGGTCACGAGCGCTAACGCCTCCTTCTCGATCTGTCCGTAGTTTTGTTGAGCTTTTGTGAGAGACTTGGCCATGTGGAACACCGCCTTCACGTTTCCATCCGGATAACGTTGGAGAAGCACGCCTCCGATGCCCGTCGGACTGGCATCTGCGGCTACGATGAGTGTCTGTCGCGGATCGTAGTGTGCAAGGAGGAGTGGTCCACACAGGATTGACTTGATCTGAGAGAAGCACGCCTCCAATTCCGGAGTCCACACAAATTTCTGATCGTTCGGGAGCAGCCTTTCCAACGGAGCCTTGAACTCATGAAGATGGTGAACGAATTTCCCGTAATAATTTACCAGACCGAGTAGCGAACGGACCTCTTTCTTGGACGTGGGAGTAGCAAGAGCTTGGATAGCCGCTGTTCGTTTCGGGTCCGCCTCAATACCCCGATCTGACACGATCAGGCCGAGGTACTTGACTCTTGGTTGCGCGAAAGTGCACTTTTCTAGTCTCAATCTGAAACCCCACTCTTGAAGTCGTTGAAGCACGTCATGCAGACGTCGCTCATGGTCGCGTTGTGACTGGAGCGTAGACGAGTAAGAAGAAACAGCCGGTGAAACGCCAACCGGAGCGATGGATGGATCCGACCTCTCAGTTTCCCAACGCAGCAGACCGAGATGTTTGAGCGCTCTGCCGCAGAGAAGGTTGTTTGAGCCTGCGCTCAGAACCAGGACGGGCTCGCTGCATCGGCTTCGGCTAACCTGGTGACAAAGAGCGGCTTCGAAGACACCTCGAGAACGCAACTTTTTACCATCTGCTTGAGTACAGACTTCCTCGAAAGGTCGAAGCGCGGGGCAACCCAGCTTCTTCCACGTCGATATCGAAATCGTGGAAATGTCGGCGCCCGAGTCTGCCCTGAACGACACGGGACAATCATTGACCAGTATGTCGACGAAAACACGACCGTCAGCGAGCTGTGCCGGGGACAACACTGAAGACAGCTGAACGGAATTGTTGTGATACGACTTGCTTGAGCGACAAACCTTCGCGAGATGACCTTCCTTCTGGCACTTATTGCAGGTGGACTTGCGATATCTGCAACTCTCTCGTGGATGCGTTCCTCCGCAACTTAGGCAGGCTCTCCCAGGACGACGAGGTCTCGGCGGCTCTTTCTTCGGCACCGTTTTCACCCCTGAGACACCAACCTCTTTGGCCAACGCGGCAGAATTTCCGTCAATGAGCGCGTCACTCTTGCGAGTCTCGTAGCGTTTGAGCACGGCTCGCAGATCGTCAAGCGACATCTCTGGTTTATCGTCGAGTGCTCGGATGATAACGGTGCGGATGTGGTGGTACGACGGGTCAGACAACGAAAGCAGCAAGATGAAGAATTTGAAGTTGTCTAGCGTTAAGGTGCTGAATTCAAACCTGTCGCCTTTGAGGTTTGCAGAATCGATCATCTCGTCCCCCGTAAGTCCTGGCGTTAGACGGTCCACGAGCAGTGTGTCGTAGCGTCTGCGGAACAAAGAAAGACGAGACCCGAACATGGTCTCCAAAAGACCAGCCAGCTGGGCATATGAAAGATCCTCTGGGGTTCCTGGAGAGGTTCGAGCTCGCAGACGATTGTACTCGTCCAGACCGAGTGCTCGAAGTAACACCTGACAACGCTCGGCATCTGACTCGCAGTGCGACTTGAGTAGCACGTCATTACGCTGGAACCATTGCTTGAACGTGGAGTCCTTTGCAGCATCGTGCGTGAACTTCCCCACGAGAGTGAGCACGTGGGTCAGGGCGGCGGAACGACCCACTGGTTCACTCGCGACTTTAGTCACTAGCGGCGTTGTAGTACCCGCTTCTGTCTCCCGCTCTTCCGACGATAGCTGCTTCGACACAGATTGTTGGTGCGAGTTCTTCAACAATTTCAACTTGCCGAAAGCTTGGTTGATTCGCAGCTCATAGTCTAAGCAACGATCTGCCCATTGCTCCCTGCTCTCCGATTCTTCATCGTTAGCAGGAACTGCGAACAGGTCCTCGATGTCTGAGTCCAGCTTGTGGAGTTTGTCCCTCAGAGAAGTCAGGGTGAGCTCCTCTGCAAGGACTGAAGCGGCGTCCGTTCCTGTGCCGTCAACGTACCACGTGTCCACTGCGTTGCAACGAGCAGTGACTAACCGGCGAACTTGCGTGCGGCGACTCTGGAGTGAATTGTACGACTCCAAAGTCGCCGGGTCTTTGAGAGCACCTCGCATAGCAGGAACTGAACGCACTGTCGGCTGCGCCAATGTTGGGTTCGGGAAGCTCCGTATCTGGCTCTACGAGAAAAAGACTGCACGGACGGGAGCTCGGTGACTAAGTAAAGATGGCCGTCGTCAACGGTACCATTTATTGACTTTCATCTAACAACGAAGTGATGAATAACGATGTTCGGAACGACGAGAGTCCGGTCCCAACAAAGGTCATTACGGAACCATAACCCATCACACACAGAGCACGCGTGATCAGTAGCGTAACAAGGGGAGGGGCGGAGGGGCGGACCGCCCCGGGCACCACCTGACCGAGAAGCGCCAGGGGCGCCATTTCTAGCTCCCCACTGGAGCTCGCGGTCATGAGAGCCCTCAAGGTTCACTTTTTGAGCTCGGATCCGTCTGGATGATAAACCTTGAGGAATCAGTTCATCTGATGTTTTGATCCATGCAAACCTAGCTCATGTTTTCTGATTAGGTGGGATGGGGAGGCGTCATTTTCGTGGACCGCCCCGGGCACCAGAGACCATTGTTACGCCACTGCGCGTGATCGTATTGTTGTTCAATGGACAGTTTATGGAACGCTGTCGCCGCTTTTTTTTCCCTGATTTCAGGCCATTCGACGTATATGTCTGTTATTTCCTCACAGCACTCAATCTCATTTGACACGTAGTATGATCAATCCGTGGGCTCGTCGATGGCATGCTGATCGTGAGTGAGTTGATTTTCGAAACTTGCAGTCGAGTCTGATCATTCGTTACCCATATGCCCTTAGTTTTACTCGTTTGTGCCTCAGGTCAGGTGATCCGGCGTCAATCATCTTCTCGGACCGAATCTCAGCAGTTCGGTAAGAGTCATGCCTGCCCTCTTACGAATGTCTACATCACGGCTGCGTACCTCTGGTCTATCTTCGATACTCTCGAGATCATTCGACGCACCCACGTACCCCGTGCCACCCGAAAGAAAAATGATCTGTGAATTCAGCACCAGATGCGAAATTCTCCGCTGTCGGTATTTCATTTCTTCTGAGAAAGTTCTTGATATATTCGGCCTTCGGACCCGACCCTTCTTCTCATTGAGGAATCGTGTTTTACGTTCAGCTGGGGTCTTCGCTGGTGCTCTTCTCCCGGGCCCTCGTTTCCCTCTTGATTCATGATTGTCTTCACTTCTTATCCCTCCTCGATTGCCACATTGTGAAGTCATTTGACTCGATAGTTTTGGTTTCCAAAGTAAACCTCGAGAAACCCACTTCCAATAGTCGAAGATATCTTATATGATTCCGATCTTCCTTGTCGAATGAAACTTCTTGTCTCAACTTTTACTCCTCAATTTCGGCCCAAATCAGGTTTGAGCGTGGTGATTCGTGGAGCGTGTCATGCGGAGAGCCATACGATACAAACGATCTCCCTGCTTGTACGATGCGCTTGTCGGACCGCTCAGCGTTGCGATTGTCAGGCCGCTCAGCGATGCGATTGTCAGGTTAATCGCAGTTTTCCTCGACCTGAGCTGGAAGAGACTGGCTCAGAAGCTCGAGATAGATTGATCGGCTCGATTTTGCCGCAAATCCTCCCTGGGGAGTTTTACCTCATTCGCAACAACGAACAGCGGATAATATCCAACTAGGTCATCTACGGGAAACCGAGTACCCGTCTCGATACTTGTATGAATTACTCTCCCTGGGTCAAATGTATATTCCGCTTCTAGTGGTTCGAGTCGTTGTCTACCCGAGTCATGAGGCACCGGTGGGGTCTTGAGTACCTGCCTTGTTCATTGTTGTACTTCCCGACGTTCGTTCTGTGGCGGGAACATGCAAAGCATCTACCCTTTTCACCGTTTCATACAAGTGGATGAGATTGCTACAAACGCGCTTGGAAACTCTTCTGGTTGACCGCTTTGAAATCTAAAATCACTACCGACTACCGTTACCAGATACTAAGATGATGCCGCAGTCCGCAGTGGTTCCCAGTTCATCTCGAGGCGCGCTCAGCCCGTCGCCGGATGCCATGTGCAACGATATGCCAATAGCGCACTTTCTGGATCCGTTCGACGCAGTATTCGTTTTGCCATCTTGATAGCATTCTCGGCGGCCCCGTTACTCTGCGGGAAGATCGCACCGAAGAAACGTTCTCGAATATCTTTGCTGCAGAGATCCTTCGTCTCCTTGTGAATGGAGGTCCTTGGTCGCTCACGATTCCCTTCGGGCATCCGTGGGTAGCGAAAATCTCGCTCATTACTCCGATGAGCGTCTCTACCGTGGCAGCGGTCATGTACTTCACCTCCCACCATTTCGAGTAGAAGTCCACACCCGCCACAAACTTTCTCTTGTAACAGTCTAACCTGAAATCAATCGCGATATTCCTCCATGGCCCTCTGGGTATCTCTAAGGGCCACAACGGCTCGTGTCTTCGCGTGGGTCTGTTCACAAAACAGGAGCTGCACTCGTCGATGAATCTCTCCAACGATTTGCGCATCGGATGCTTCTGGAGCCCTTCGAGTGAACCGCGTGAACTTTGTGCCTAGTTGACGGTCCTCTATGCGCTTGTAAACACTCGAAGACGGTCTCGTGTATTCTTGAAGACGGTTTCGTAGACACACGTATACTTCATATCGCCTCCTCAGACCCAGAAGAGCACAGTCAGATCGATCTTGAAATCAGCTCCCTAAACTCCGAAAAGTATGGTCAGATCGACCCCATATTCACCGCTATAGACTCCAAAAACTATAATAATACCGCACGTTGAAGCAACGTTTCTTCGACGCCGGCATCACCTCCATAAACCCTGGAAAGTATGGACAAATCGACCCCGGAGTCAACTCCATAGACTCAGGAAAATTTGATTGAGATCGACCCCGGAATCCTCTCCTCAGACTCCGAAAAGCATCGACACATCGACGCCGGACAGTTCAACAAAGTGACAGACGAAGTGGATAATATATAGTGAGGATATTACTCGGTTCCCAAAGGCTAGAGATCCAGCATTCTATTCGGAAGCTCGACTGAGATAGTTCGCACTCGAGAACTCTAGGGGGGGGGGTGAAACCTGCTCGCCCCCCCTTGCTACGCCACTGGATGGTCCATCCTTAGGAGTCCCGGCTCAGCGAAGCAGTCCTCGAATTCCTCCAGTATGGTCTTTCCTGTTGTCTCGTCCAGATCATAGCTCACGACCCCCATACGCTCCGGGTCCGATTTCCCATGCAGATTTGAGCCTCTGGCCGCTGGTGGCGAGCGAGAGGACCGAGCTTCACGCGAGATACAATCAGGACATGAACGAAAGCGCCGATGAAGACGAAGGCAGAACGAGAGAGGAGGCAGAAGCCGACACGCTCAGGAATGGCAGCACCGTTGGGACACGAGACACGACCCGTGATGGCCGTTGGACCTACTCATGCATCGCAAGTATCAAGGAGTGGTACGGTAGAGACTTTGGAGACCTATGCTATCAGACAACACAGATGCTGACGAATCATGAGAACTTCCACAAATATTTGCACCTCATAAGGAGAGCCAACTCGCTGCTTTGCACCCTCTGTGACGCCGCGGCGTTGACGACGACGCTAATCACACGATCCTCAGGTGTGGAGCACCAAGTCAACCTCGCCAACAACACGTAGCAGGAGACATCCCAGACCTGATCAGCGGGATGATGAGTACAGAAGAAGCAGGGAAGTGAAT
Source organism: Phytoseiulus persimilis (assembly GCA_037576195.1). NCBI lineage: Eukaryota > Metazoa > Arthropoda > Arachnida > Mesostigmata > Phytoseiidae > Phytoseiulus > Phytoseiulus persimilis. Next base: position 30,601,313 of record CM075103.1, read on the forward strand.
CTCACACGAAGTAGAATGCATAACGGAGAAAAAATAATGCCTCCAGAAGCATCCGGCCAGACGACGACTGTTACAACGGCGGTAAACTGACGTGGTAACGAGGGAGGGCACACCATGTCCCCTCGGATTCGAACGATGAGATGAGCAGGTATCTGTAGCACAGAGAATTAGTTGGCGGACCTCTCTGCTTGCTGGAAGTAATACTAGACAGGAGAGTAGTCTTCCGAGTTCCCAGCAGCGAAGGGAGTGGGATTTTAAGGATAGTTTTCCGTCGAGGTTCAACCGCTAGGTTAACCCAGAGGATCTCGCACCAGATCGATGTAATTTTCTCCGCAAGGTCCTGATAGGTATTTCGACTGTTTCTAGCTTTGGTCGGCGGTGTCCCATGAATCGCAGAGATTCTCACTCAGTAAGTCGGCAGGAGATGGTGTTTTGCTACTCACCTCTTCTCATGTTTGGGGGGAAAGAAGGAGGGTAATGCTTCAACCGGTATCGATTTTTAGGTCGAGTGTCTCTCCAAATCCCCTCCCACTTGTCTGGCTGAATGACTTGGCGGGGCTTGGGCTTGAGGGTCGTCGCTCTGGCTGAATCGCTGCTATGTTCGAGGTTCTTCATAACCACGATTGGCGCTCTCTCCTCCGAATCAGCGGTTCAGGTGGCTCAGGGAGTCATGATCGCTGACGACAGCGTCGACTGTATCCGTCGTCGTCGACAACATGAACTCAAGATTGATCTCTCGCAGTTGAAGCAATTGAATCAGGATTAGGCGACCTTCGGAACAGTTGAGTACTTGAGATAGGTTGCTTTCCTTTCTGGGACGCCCATCTTGGCAGCTGGTCAACTGCATTGCACCGACTTCAGGAACGACCGCGATTGAATTCACGGTGAGGTTCACATCTGTACCTTGTAGTCACCAAATGGTGTGGATATCAGTCCGCAATGGCGGAGGAGCGCTGAAGGTCGGGCTGTGGATGTGACTGTCGCAGGTGAATCTTCCAGTGCTTGGAACGAAAGCTTCCTGCGCGGAATGTTCGGTCCCTCTATAAGGCGGGCAGCCGTCCGACTTCCCTCGCTGTTCATCGTGTGGATGATCTTCACGGGCTCTACGGCGTCGAGCAACGCCTGAGCATGATGAAGCTAGCAGCTCGATGCAAGCGCTGTGAATCAGACACGATGGACGACCAAACGCACTCGAGCAGCTGTGCGCCGCGAGTTTACCACACCGAAATCGGTGCCGGATCGCACCGCGCACCATGGGCTGTTTTCGTGCTTCTTCAAACAGAGAAATTATTTAGCATGCGACGACAAAGCTTTCGAACTTCTCGGTTTGTTATCGTGGTAAACACTGCAGCAGCCGAAGCGGCTGGCCGAGATGCGCCGTTTCGTACCGGAACATCCTGCGGCCGGCGACGAGCAAGTTGTCAAGTTTCGTTCGTATTGTGGCTTCCAGAGGTTTCCACAAGATTATCAGGCGGCCTTTAACCATTTGAGGCTGATTCCGCGTCAGTATACGAGGTATTGTCGAACTTCGAGTCGTTGCCCCGGCGTCTATCCAGATCACAGGTTAGACCGACCGACGTATTTTATTCACATAATAAGGATTGACAGGCGCAACATCAATTCTCGATCAATTCATGGCGATGACATCCGCCGTGGGCATACGGCCTTCATCACGGATGCTCGTGATCCTATCAGAACGCCCCTCTCCCGAGCCAGGCCATCTGTTCCGCGACGGGGTCGGATATCACACAACAGCTATAGAGACACTAAGATGTGCTCATCCATTTATCGTCACAAGTAACTTGCGAGGGAAGGTTGTTGAGTATACACAATGACCATGTATAATTGATCGCAGCACTCATGCGTGAGCCTGGGTAAGCTTCCAGGCTAGGAGGCAACGATAGCAGTGTGGCCGAGGGCGCTTGAGGCCCTCCGTACGACGCTATTGAGCTCGTGCACGTAGAGCCCACATGGGCCTTGGGAACAATCCCTCTTGCCAAGGGGCGGAAACTTCCCACGATTCAACATCTTCGAGGGCCACAACATGATGACTTTCTCGAGGCTTCGTTTGGGAGTGCCCTTCAAACCCCGTCGGGTCGCTCTGCTCCAGAAATAAAAGGCTCGCCTCCGAGGGCACCTACAATTTATCCTCGGAACTCAAACAGCAACCATGCTCCATAATCAGGCTCTTCAAACGTCCTCTAGTATCCGCTGGGATAAGTTGTGCAGGATGGCAACGGTCTGATCTTCAGCGGGTACTTCATCCTCGTTTTCCGAAGGCTCGTCATCAGATGTGGGCGGCGTCGGAAACAATCCACCGAGCCGGCCGAAACAAGCCAAACCTTCATCTTGGTCCTCTCCGTCCGAGGTTTCGTCCATTTGATCTTCGTCCGTTGTTTCTTCTCCATCGATTCCCAAACCCGAAGCATCAGTATCGCCGCAAAGCGGAAACCTTATCCATCGAAGCGGCGGGATCCATCGTTGAACTGAGGAGATTCCTCGCAGGAGAGTCCCGGTGAGATGAGCACGCGAAAAGTCAATGTTCCTCAAACGGGGAAAAAGTAAGAATGGTTCCGCAGCATAATCCGGGTCGTTTTGAAGGGCTCAGAACTCCGGGGTACCCTTTCCATCACATCGTGAAAGCTCACCCTCACTTTCTTCGACGAGCGACCGACCGCCGGACCTCAACCGCAGAGGCGTGCCCAGGAATGTTCGAGACACTCCGATTATCCAATTATCTGCGATTATTCCGCAGTTCGCAACAGTCCTTCTGTGAGCGCCTCTCACCCGAGATTATCGATGAACTCCTCATTCTACCCCATCGAGCTTCGCACTCAATAACTTGCGAAACCTCACATTGAGTGTGGAGAATCGAGATTCTCAACAAACCGCTAGATGACTTTTTGATTACGGCTCTTTGTTCGGCGAACAACTTGTCTCGGAGCGCGCGACCCGCTGCTAGAAGGCCTGCAAACCAAGAGTTGCTTACTGAGCCGCAGTCTCAGATTCGTTTTCGCTCAGCAAACATCTTATCCGAAATGGGGATCGTGGTATGTGCGATGGTTTTGTGCGGAGCTCAACCAAAGTTTCACAACAGATATCTACGGGTGCTCATTGCAGTCGTCACTCCACTTCTGGAGATCACTTCTTTCTTCCACATATTGATGAGTTTCGTTTTCGGCGGAGAACTATCACTGATCGGTTTCATCGTCCAAACTTCAAACTGTACGGTTTTCTTCTCTGCGGTCGCAATCCGCAGATGGGCACAAATAAATGTGAGAGCACTCCATGATTTCGCCGCCAAACACGAACCCCCCCTCGAAACGTACGCGTTATTAATTTTCGACTTGTGTGTGATATTCTGCTTCAACATTTTTGGCAGCAACAATGAGAGGCAATTGTTCTTACTGATTTTGGCCACGGTTTTCTACGCGTCGTTCACGTGTCGTTACATGGCCCTCACTTATCTCATGATTCTCCTCTTCAGTGAAGTTCACAGTAGACTTGAATCCTGCAAATCAGGCGAAAACCGGAGAGGTATTCCTGTAGAGCGGAGATTCGACATCAGTGCAGGGTTCGCTCGGATCGGTCGAGTTCGGCACCTTTCTCATGGTCCCAGCCACGTATTCGATGATTGTGTTCGGGAGAGGAGCGGGAATGCTCTGAAGAAATTCGAAGAAAACTGTAGAATTCTCTCGCGTTTCAACCTGAAGTTGGCCAACATCCAAGATCACATACTGCTGCCGACGTTCGCTTTATTATTCGTTCAGAACTCAATGCTATTGATGTCGAAGTGCGATGTCATCGCATACGTTTACCTGGGCATCGCCGCGTACTGCACGCCCCTGCTGTGGCTTCTCGTGTTGGCACAACGCATAAACGCCCTCATGTCGAGGGGGAGGTCTGCGATAAGACCTCTCTGGTTGAGGGAAGAACTGAGCACAAATGTATACACTGCATTGAACGACAGATTCTCTCTAGGTTTACGCTGGCTCGGGGACTCAAAAATTATGAATTTCGCATCTGCGATGGCTCTCCTGCTCAATTGCCTGGTTTATAGCTCCTTGCTACTAACCACGCCCTTGTTCTATCGCAATAATGCGTTCGTACACTTGTGCGACGACTGAGACAGAGGAGAAGCGTCTCAGGGTTGTTATGCACCTACATGCTCGACGATGAATCAGCCTACTGTGCGGCTGCCTAGATCCAATTAAAAGACAGCCATTCCGGTATCGTTTGATTCGTGAGTCATTCCTTTCTATCAACTGACGTGGAAAAAGTGTGCTCTTTCGTCAGAAGCTCGACCGTAATGATCAAGTAGTGTTCCTCCGGAACATATTCCAGATCCCGCTCCCCAATCGCGGCTCTGCATTCAGTGTAACCCAGGAGATTTCGATCTCGAGGCAGACGGAGTGAAGGAGACTCAGCTGCCCAACGGGATTCTCCTGAGCTTCACCAATAATCCCATCATGAGACCTCCGCTTCTATCCTGTCTTTCAGTTACTTGTCAATCGATCCCTCAGCCAGACCGACGAGCGGTTTCGCTCAAGTCTGGGAAACCGATCCAAACGTTGCGTATACGTTGCTTTTTTCGGAACTGAAGGGAGTCAACGTATATACACAAGGCTCTGAATAGACAGACAGATCTTCATTCAGACAGACGGGTCTTCATGAGAAGGCTGACGTTTCCGCGGAAGAGTTGAGGAGTTATCGACACTTCGACACTCTTCAGACATCCATTAACGATAATTCCATCGATGATTCCGCAGGACTTCGAGAATACTCCGCATTTGCTCTTCGTGTATTTTTTGTTTTCATTTCTGGTTGTCCCGTTCATCGGCGTTGGTTCACGATCGACGTCGCACCCGTGGATAGTTAGATATTTCATCTGATCTATTCTTCTCCATCAATCGAGTTTTTTTTAGGTAATCGAATCGAAAGCACAGACTTCGCGGCTCATCCCAAGACCTCGATCACGCGGCCGAGACGCCCCATCCAAGAATGTAGAAGAAGTAACGTCGACACGCTCAACGACGCTGTCCCTCACACCTGGTATGCTCTCAGCCAGGCTGAGATATTTTTGAGGTTTCGATGATCCGTAATCGGCAAAAGTCGAAAATGTCTTTCAAAAGTCTTTCCCAATGATCAGGCGAAGCGGCTTGACAAATAGAAACATTTGACATGATCAATACCCTCACTCATGGGCTCGATTTAATATTCTTGAGCAAATCATACTTTCCCGCGTGACAGGCGAGTCCACCATCGCGGTGTTTCGGGTTTAGGAAAGTGAACGCTGTACCGATACCACAACATCAGCATGGCCTGGATGATGCCGGCGGGCACCCCATCGATGTCTTCAAATTTCAAATCCAAATCCAATGATTCGCAGAGCGGAGAGAGTCTCACATTCCTTTGTTCAACCTATCTGTCCTGTGCTTCATACAGCTGCACTTCTCAGGATGATCCTTGATCTATTCATCTCCCCGTGAACTTTGATGAGTATCGATGGCCCGCTTGACTGATCCCGTGACGGCAGTCAATGCAGACCACTTATGCGGTGATGCGGAGGAAGAGACCAATAGTTTCTCCAATATTCCGACGGAAGTCACTGAATTGACTGATACGGACGCGGCGTGAGCGTTAGATCAGGGGTCGTCAAACTCTGAGCCAGAGCTGCCAAGCGGTATCAAATGAGGTCTAACGATGCCTTTCCTCGCTCTCATCGTACTTTGAAGATAATATCGCCCCGGTGTGATCATACACTTCGGCCCCATTCGGTATCTCCTCGGCGGGCTTCGGCTGCGGTACCCTGGCGTCCTGATGTCGGAAAAGATTGACTACCCCTGAGTTAGACTGGTTTGACGTGTAGTTTGGCACAAGCAATAGACATCGCTCGATCCTTGAGCGCTCTGGCACGAGGTTGGACGCCGCCGCGGCGGCCGGCAATCGCAGCCGCATTAACATACGTCTGTCCTGTTCCTGAGGAATCCTCGGAGTATTCCCCAAAATTCTTCTCTTCACACTCGATTGTACCGTATCGGACAATGTAGCTTCATTGATCTCTGTGAGCGAGGTCAAGAGGGCTGTCCAGAATAATGGGATACTTCGTGTTCTTGACTCGCCCGATGGATTGAGTACTGTGCTTAAAGCTAGTTCCGTGCTGCTCCACATTGGGATTCAGTTTCCACGACTGCTTGAAACTCTGGGTGAGCCGGACCCGGATGACTGATTCAGGTGCGAGAGGAGTCTGCAACAGAAACGAAAGAGAGTTAGCCGTGATGGCAAGCAAGCTGGCCAGGTCCGAAGGACTTTCCCACCATTTGGCATGATCTGATGGAACCATTCACAGGTCAGTGATCGTTGGGCTCTTTTCGTTGAACAACCTTTGCGAGAAGTTCCGAGGGAGCGATATTCGACGTCCTGATAATTTATCCAAATCGCCTCTGCGGAGCACAGGGTGGTCATCGTAGGTCGGAAATTCTCTCACTCTCTCTTCTTTTGCTCATGTATCGGTGAAAAATCATCCGATTCTCAAACGCCCGGCAACTCCAGATTCTTAGCTCAGGATCTGTGAGAAGGACGAAAGATCTTTTCAACCTTGACATCAAGATCGACCTCCTGACAAGATCGCGTCCTTCTTGCATTTTGGCCCGCAACTTCTCAATGAAGCCGAATTCAGAAAATTTCCCGATAGCAGAAAGTTCTTAGATTACCCGACTTAGGAGTTGTCGCGTCGATCCGACAGTTGTTTTCCGCCCCGAAAATCCCGCCTCCTCAATTTTTTGAAAAAGTTGTGGTATCGACCCGTAAACTCCTTTGTCAGGTAGTTTGGACTAATCTCCGAACTTCTTGCCATCGGAAAAATTTTCGGCTTCCCTGAGGAGTTAAGGGTCAGAATGCAAAGAGGACGCGATCTTGTCAGGAGGTCGATCTTGAGGTCAAGGTTAAACGATCTTCCGTCCTTCTCATGGATCCTGAGCCAGAAATCGGGAACTGCCGGGCGTTTGAGCAGCATCCGATCCTGCGTCGACCTTGGCACTTCCGAAGTCGATCGGTCGACCTCAGAAGTTTGTCGACTGTTTTTTTGAGAAAAGTAAAAAAAAAGGCAATCTTTGAATCGATTCGAAGTCCATTTTCTACCGATTCAAGGAATCGAGCAATATTCCAGAATCGGATAATTTCTCACCGATTTATGAGCAAAACAAGAGCGAGTAAGAAAATTCCTGACTTACGATGACCACCCGGTACATCGTGGTCGTCTTGAGGTCAGTGGCAGGTCTTCAGCTCGTCGTCAGTTGAGAGTTGTCAACTCGGGTTTCATCCGACAACAACGGCGGCAACTTTGCAATATCATCCAGGAGAACCGGAGTCGTCACAAACACGTCGGAGCTTGAGTTCACACACGATATGTTCTGAATGGAGTCATTCTTCCGCTTACCCTCGTCTTCCACTGAAGTCACAGAGACCGTTTACTCAATTCTATCGATCACATGGATCCGCAAGTGGGCCGTTTGAAGTTTCGTTGGGTCCAGTGGATTCCTCTCGACAAGTTCATGCTGCAGTGGAATATTTCAGTGGAGCGCCTCGATGTCGCCGGAGGAACTTACCCTGGGGCTCCCCTGTCTCGCGAACCTTCTTTTTCTCCTGAGCCCCGCTTGCTCTGCATCTTCTTCTCGGAGCCATCCATCAGGAATTGCGAAAGGAGTATTTTCAGAAAGCCACGAGGTGAACAGGAGGCTTCCAGTCGCTTTCCCTCGAGCAACTGATACCTCCACGGCCTGAAATGTGCAGTACGTATGGTGCACGTGACCGAAGTGAAAAGCCTCCTTTCGACTCGCACCGAAGAGGGAAATGACCTGATGCTCGCTGGTCCGTCCGACACTTACGTTTTAGAGGGAATAAAGGAGCGAAACGCCGAGTTCCGATTCAGATGTGCATTCGGAAGCATTGACGTGCTCGAAATGCGCGTTCGTCCGATAGCTTCCAGACTGGGAAAGAAATCCAAACTCGGTCTAGAAATGAGCAATAGCCCCCGTAAGGTGAGAGAATCTCATCCGAGTCCCTCATTAGAGAAAGTGGAGGTTCACTTGCCGGTACATTAGGAAAAATTGCAAAGCAAACCCCTCACCGAGCCGAGTCCGAAGCCGACTTGCCGGATAAGTGATGTATCTTCCTCCCGCAGCCGCAATATCGGCTGTACAAACACGTTCGTTCACTCCTGCTCATAGTCATGACTCTGAAGGTTGCACGAACTCTGAATAAGTGGGCACAGGCCTGAGCTCTGTCTTTCTAAGGGCAATATTCGGCCAGGAGAGCTCCGACTTCTGACTTCATGGCTCCCATAACGTGTTCGACCAGGATACAATCACTTGTCGGGGACGAATGTAGAGAAACACACGCTTCCGGTGATGTTTCCAGAGGACGCTCCTGAATGCGCCTCAGATGTAAGCAACTCGAAAACCACTGGTACTTGGGCGGCGTCCCTTCTCAACAGACACATATCCATGTCTTCAAGTTCCCATGCAAACGGTTTACTGCCGGAGCAGAACTTGATTCGTTTTGATTGTATTGATCGAGGAAGCCTTGGTTCGTCGCGAAGCTTTAACACTCCTATCCGGTCAGAACTGGAAAATCATCAATGGAGAGGCGACCACGAGTTGTCCTCGCTCCCGTTCGGATATCGGGAATCCGTTCTTCCTAGTTATCTCCTCAAGGACTATCTCTTTGATTTTTCTCTCCGTTGTTGCCGACCTAATGCTCTAGTGCATCCAGCGACGAGTCCGACACGCGTTCGATTGTCGATGCGGTCATAGGAAACAGAGTGCCGTCGCCGCAATGTCAATGCCCATGTTCAAGATGGATAGGTGAATGAAGGTCATTCATGATGTGGTATCCAGCCCTGTCTCCAGGTCTCTCCCATATTTTTCTTTGATTTTAAAAATGGCAGATATGATGTCTGCAACTTTTCGGGTACTGTGGAGGTGACTTCGGCTTGGATATGATCATATTTCCTAAAGTCCATCGGGGCGAACCCAGAGTGTGTGATACTCAATTATTATCCGATGATACTGCCCCGCGCTGATATCGGATGGACTCATCCGACGACAGGAAGCTGCAGGAATCTTGACTCCAAACAGACTCAAACGGAGTCGTTACCGTACTCCTACGTGTAAGGTGTTCGGCACTCCGCGCTTGTGCGCACTTCATCCCGCGTATACTGTTCTGGCGGGTATTGGAGTCTTCATTCTTATTCCATAGTGTCACAAAATTGTGGTAAAACTGACCGCGGGCAAGAAAAGATGCATCTGTACCTTGATCGTACTTTCGTATCGATGGATGACCTGGACTAATAACACTCTGCATCGAAGGCAGAGATGTCAACTTTGGAATAAGGCATCGATTTTTCTGAACATCACAGGCAACGCCCCATCATGAGCCGTTCCACCCATTGAGTACACAGAGAGTCACGACGGAGAGCATGCCCCACGAAATGCGGTTCTTCCAGGGGCAATATCAGCCAAGGTTCGAAGGGAGAGCTGTGGAGTCATTCAGTGTTCATGAAAGCTCTCACTTTGTTCCGTCTGTTGTGTGGACCGAGATGCCGCCCGATGACTTTGGTGATATGGCCAGCGCTCGAAATTGCTGGTTTTTGCTTCTTTACTGCCCTCCTCTCTGACTCGTCTCGTTGGAATTTCAGCGGCGTTATGCACACCCTCGTGATAACACAGGGCATAATTGTCGGGGGAGTTTCAAGACGATGGGTTCCACGGAACCAGAATGAGCTCGAGAGGCATTTCAACGTGACGTGCCGTGATGTGACCACAGCTGAGCTATCTCTGGGCGTCATGTTTATCATTCTGCTCCTAGGCGTGATGGCTCTTCAGATGGAGCGTCTTGTCGTGAGAAGGGCTTACGTCCAGCTGGTCTTGATAACACTCTCATTTTACCTCACCATGTTTCGTTTCCTTTGGATAAACTTCATTATGACGCTGTTATTCGTTGACCTCACCATATACTTGGGAAGATATTCCTCACAGCAGCATCTTGAGACCTATAAACATTGCTGTCACATGCTCGCCTGGACAAACGGACTCATAAAAGATCTACTTGACCGGCTCCTGCTACTCTCAGCATTCACCTTCGTCAATTTAATGTCTACGGCCACATTCTCGAAGTGTAACGTTGAGCTCAATTTAATTTCATATGGCATAGCCGCCGGTCTACCGCATGCGGTCTTGATTTACTTAGCAGAGCGCATCCGGACAATCATGTACGGAAAGAGGGTCAGAACCCGTAGGATGTGCGTTCGGGAAAACCGTCTCATCAATGAAGTTTCCGCCATAATGAGTCACCGGAATGCGCTGGGAATCTTATGGATGGCCAATTCCAGGTGCATGAATTTCGCTACTGATTTCGCAGTGTTCTCGAACATAACTGCCTATGCAAGTATCGTTCTGACCACTCCACTTTTCATTGAAAGCGGCTATCATGACATGTTCTGCTGAGATCGGATTCGCTGCATTAGGGAATCACAGGCATCACAGACACATTGTGACCAATGCCTAAGAGACAACTCATATGCCTGAGCTTGGTGTAATATTCCATTATTGGAGCCACCACACAAAGGAATCTCGCTCTTCACCGTGGCGATACTCAGGTACCTGGATACCCGATGTATACAGGGTGGTCATCGTAAGCCGGGAATTTTCTTACTCTCTCTTCTTTTGCTCATGAATCGGTGAGAATTTTTTTTTTCATCCGATAGCTCGAATGATGGGGCATCTTTTTCTTCTCGATTTTTTTGAATCGGTAGGAAACTGAATTTCGCAAATCGGCTCAGAGATTGCCTTTTTTTTCAAGTTCTTAAAAAAAACAGTCGGGAAACTTCCGAAGTCGACCGATCGGATTCGTAAGTGTCAAGGTCGACGCAGTATAGGATGCTGCTCAAACGCCCGACAACTCCAGATTTCTAGCTCAGGACCTGTGAGGAGGACGAACGATCGAATTCGGGAAATTTTCCGATGGCGAAAAGTTCTTAGATTGGTCCAAACTACCTGGCGAAGAAGTTAACGGGTCGATCCGACAACTGTTTCAAAAAATTGAGGAGGCGGGATTTTCGGGGGGAAAAAAGTTCTCGGGTCGACCCGCCAACACCCTGGTCGGGTAGTCTGGACCAAACTAAGAGCCTTTTGCCTTCGGAAAATTTCCCTGAGGAGTTAAGGGCCAAAATGCAAAGACGACGCGATCTTGTCAGGAGGTCGATCTTGAGGTCAAGGTTGAAACGATCTTCCGTCCTCCTCACAGGTCCTGAGCTAGAAATCTGGAGTTGCCGGGCGTTCGAGCAGCATCCTATCCTGCGTCGACCTTGACACTTACGAATTCGATCGGTCGACTTCAGGAGTTTGCCGACTGTTTTTTTTTTAAAAACTTGAAAAAAAAGGCAATCTTTGAGCCGATTCGCGAAATTCAGTTTTCTACCGATTCACAAAAATCGAGAAGAATTTTTCACCGATTTATGAGCAAAAGAAGAGAGAGTAAGAAAATTCCCGACTTACGATGACCACCCTGTACACGACGACTGGCGATAACCGCGGTATGATGTGGAAACATTCTGAGACTATGAGCGCATAACGTCGGAAGCATCGCCATCCTCCGAAGCCTGCAGCACTATGAAGGCTCGAAGTCTGAACAGAGTAACCTCGGTCACTGATGTTGGGACGTCATATAGAGAACATTCTGACTACCGTGTTCCCGCATAATGAGTTTTACTCTTAGTTTGAGCGCCGGTAATCTGTAAGCTTTTCGAGAATAAAGAATCCACTTGCAAAGTGAACCAAACCTCATTTTTCCATCTTTCTTCGAGAAAGCGAGAACTACCAGTACAGCAGGGCACACGTTGGCTGACGCAACATAGATTTCACGTGAATGTGCCCTATTTGGTCAATTGGTTGCGTCGTGTTAACGGCATCGTGACCGAGATCGCGTTGCTTCCTTTGTTGAACGGGATTTCGCTTCTACCATGAGTTCTACGAGAGGAAGTTACAGTTCTGCTCGGAGGAGCGATGGTGGGAGAGTCTCAAGGAGGGAACCTGGTAGAGCACTGCAAGCCAAGGAAGCTCAAGCCACGGATTGTGAGAATAAGGCGATCGGACATCGCCAACTTGAAAAACTGTGTCGACAAGCGGGTAAGTTTGGATGCGGTCGGAAGCCGACACATTCGGTCCTCAGAGCTCCCTGTCCGTATGCTCAGCCGAACAGTGATCGTCGGAATCAGTTTCAAACGGTGCGACCCACAGGCTGTCGCGGTATCCGAGGCTCGGCCGCTGGACATTCCGGCAGATCAGGTCAATGCTTCACAGCGCTGAAAGGATGGATTCATGTTGCGGAGTGAGCTATCAACGAGATACGCTAAGACCGTGTTCGAAATTGGGGACGAAGAACTCGTGCGATGAGCCTTCTCGTTGAAGATTTTGATGGACGCCATCTCATTGGGGAATTTCGTGGACGCCATCGACTCCTAACGACACAAACTCAACAATGTCATCGCCGTGGATTAAGCCGCGGTACCCATGGGAGGGAGACCTCAGCCTGCCGTTGAAACTGGTTGGGAGATGCCCTAGGTGACCAATATGACCACCAATATGAGCGGCACAAAAGTCTACTGAGCTGGATAACCGTCGGGGAGATCATGCCACGAAGATGTTACCGACATCGGGCTTCAGGCATGAATACAGATGACCCTCGTCGGGAATGGAACCGAATTCGATTCGAGCCAGTTTTCTGGCATCTAGCGGCTCACTCAGTGGCGCCGCCAGCGCTGGAATCATCGAGCCTTGCATTCTGCCCCAACACACCCAAAATTGGTTCCTGATTCCGGCAGGCGGTCCTGCTCAGCGAAGGAACCTCCCGAATTCCGCGAGAGCTCGTTGCTCCGCTGACTCAGATGTGAGGGGAAGAGACGGTGACTTTATTGCACCCTTCATGGAGTCATATTCGATATGGAAGCACGGTCTCGGTGCTAACATTGATTATAATCAAATACGTGGACCCACTGCTGCCGCCCGCGAGATCCAAACTGCAGATGATTGCGGTTTTCTGCAGCTTATTGACTGTAAGGATCCGCGGTTTTCGCAGCGAATTAACTGAAAGGATTTTCGGGTTTTGCAATCAATAAACCACAGTTGGAAACCGCTGCAAGGCCTAGGTGCCGCATCGATCTACGAGAACAGGGAGACGTGGTCGTCTCGAGGGCTGAAGTGAGCGATCGCCCTCATAGTCTTTTCCACAAAATATGTCGAGTGCATTGCGAAGTTGTGTGGAAGCAAGGCATGAATCCAGCAAGCGGATTCAGGCGGATAACGGTTGCTGCGTCACTTGGGTTCTGATGGCCGAATTGGAGAATCCGATGAGGACTAGAAATACCCTGAAACCATTTCATATTTATTTTCGAGAAGGCGGGAGAACGTATTCCGCCATTCGGAGCGTATCCTCTGACCGGGAAACCATGTGACGAGCTAGAAGCTCAACCTGTTTCCACAATGGCATCCCGACTGTCCATAAGTGAAAGTTATAACTGAGACTCGGAGTGTAGTTTTCAATTGCGCAAGAAGATATCATGAGCAGCACAGAGAAACCTCGAAGCAATCGCTTTCTACAGATTGCATGGTTTTTCGGCTACCACTGTTAAATATAATATCTCAGGGGGTATCTTCCACGACCGGACGGCGAGGGAGGGAGCGCTCGATCGAACCAAGAAGAATCGATCGTTCAGGAAGAGGTTGGTGAGCGATCCTGCGATGGATTCCACGGTGTGGACCGGGTTCTGAGGGGTGCCGCTACTTTGGAGCGGAGGTCCAATTCGAGCGGAGTGCCAATTCCAACTTATTTCGTTCCGTGCCTCTCGAATGTATCGGTTTCATGTTGAGCTAGGCAAGAGTGCGTGCGCGCGCTGTTACCGAAAGCAAACCAACTATGCCGCTGGGCTCCGTGGACTCGGGGAGAGGGCAATCTCGCTCGTCGTTGCCAAATATTCGTCTATGGGGCGTAGGGAGCGGCGTCGATGGAAAGCTCTTCGACGAGCCGATGGCCCCAAACAATCGTACTCAGAGGACGTAGCTTTCGCCGATGCCGGAAGCAGTGTTTCATTCGAATCAGAAGCAGATCGGCGATATCACAACTTACCCTGATAATCTATTCCGTACACGAGAGCCTGAAGCAACGAGGGCTGCAGCTCTTCTTCAGTTATGATAGCCACCAAAAATTACCGGGACCCAACTCCAGTGCGAGCCACAGTACCGCAGCCGCTGTTGGATTCCGCCTAAATGGGGTCCTAGCTCAACGGAAGATGCTCGGGCGGCCTCTTCTGACCGACTCCAGGCAGAGATAGAAGATTCCCGGGACTACGTCGCGGGAGAGATAGATGACATCGCCCTGTCCAACTTGACGAACATGGACGAAATTCCAGTCCCGTTCGATATTGTTTCCGGCAGAACCGTAGCTGTTAGGGGGAGCGATGAATTATGCGCGCGCGGTCCAGCAGCCATATCGGTAGCAGCTCTGGAGCTCGCTCTGACAATACGCTGTTGATTTGGTCGAGTCGGTGAATCGTCGAAGTTCAAAATTAGAAATGCTCATCACAGAACATCAGTAACCATCCTCGGGAAAACAGCCCGCATCGTTAGGTTTTTTAGGTTTAGGTTTCTTTTTGTGCGAGGTCACCACTCACTTCCTAGGACTGCACTCAGGCGACTTGTTTTCATTTTCCCACTCGTAAAATCGGTCCGGCACGGTATGTATCTCTGTTCCGCACTCCGGGAAAATTTTCGCCGTGAGGGTCATCACATTGAGGTTCCGCTTCGGACATCACCGAGGGTGGCTACGCCACTGGTTCGGCAGGGGAGGCTCTCCCGCGAGATCGACTGAAGTCCCTAGGCGTGACGGACTCAGTCGAGAACCGTATGACCGTTTTTCGGAATTCACTCCGCGCTGGAAACCGCGACGCAGGAGTTGACAGGAGTTGTGACTATGGTGAAAGTTACATCGCCAAACACGAAAGAGTGAGCCCACAAATACCCAGGAATTAGAGCTGCGAGAAAAAGGTCAACAAGCTTCGGAACTTTCCTATAACCCGGAGATATCAAAAGATGTTACAGAAGCGAGTGAGCTGATTGTTGTGGGACGAGGGTACGTCCTAGTTTGAGCTCTGACTTTCGCCGTGAGTTAATGACCTCTGTTCTGACCTTTGTTATGAATGAGATGAACGTGTTCGAATCGGATCACGCCCTATTCCGGGAGTGAGATGCAGGACGAATTCCGCACTCCTCGAAGGATATAAGAACGGATTTCTAACGTCAAAAACAAAGTACCATGTTCATGTATTGGGTGTATACACAAGTCGTGGGCTCCTTATTCCAATCGCCCATAACTCCACTCCCAGGAAGCGCGGGAGTATTACAAAATGAACGAAACGAATAGATGGGATTAGCTGGAATTCCTCTGGAAGCACTCAGAAGCCTCTCAAATCCCCACTCCAACACAGAGAAATCGGCATGTCTTCCCTCTGGGACGATTAGTTTGATTGCTCCGGCAGAGGACTTGCTTGCTTTCTCAAAATATGCCTCCTAGTCAGGAGAGAAATGCCTTCTCCGTCGCTGGAGCAGACGAAATCACTCCTTGCGAGGCGGAGAACGAGGAAAGAAGTTGAAGTGACATTTAAAAGAGAGAAGGAAATCACCAAAAAATCAGAACGTAGAAAATCGACGTCACAAGTCTAGTTTGGCCGAAATTGTCGATTCGCGAGTTTACGACTCTGGAGCATTCCAGTGGAATCGTTTGCATGGGAGCTGACTGGATTCTGCTTATTCAGTGTATTCTATCATTTTACTGCGCCTCTTGGGAGCGAAGTTCTGAGCGATCAAAATCAGGGGCCCAGAATTTGTGCATTCGCCCAAAAGTTCGCCAAGAAAGTGGTCCCATAACTGAAAAATCGAACTCGATAGAGCGCGATCTTTGAAGGTACTGAACGGAAAAAATATCGGAGGCAGTCTATCGTCTTTTTCCCTGGATAGTGTTCTACTGAACTCGGGACCGCACCGAGGATATCAATATACTGGGAGACATGTTGAGCGTATCCAAAGCGGCCCGTAGAGTTTGAAACTGTGAACTCATTCTGACATCAGCAATTTGATGCTTCCTTGAGTTGGTGTGACGACATCAACTATGGAGCTCCCCAGCGAGTCTGCGAAAGCCAGAGAATTGGGTTAGCACCACAAAAACCCTGAGCGGGCTAAAGAGCATTCGTGTTGAAGGGTGTGAGAGTGCATCCGAATGGGTAGAGAAAAATTACCGGCTAGAGCCAAGTTGCCCTCTCAGTTCTCTATTTCTCCACCATGAATCTGTGAACTAGGAGACAGAACACGCGAGCAAATTCCCGGGATCGCACTCAAGGGGATCCCCTCGAGGTCAGGAGCAAGGATGACTCGATTTTACTCGCGATAGAAATGAGAGAAACAGAGACATGGCTCTAAATTACGTCTGTCACCAGTGAGGCTTCCAATCTTTGGGAGAGTGCCATGTATCGAGAAGTTGGCTCTGCCAACTCGGCAGGTTAGGATCGAACCGACAGGTCATTTTCATCATGAGGAGTGAGACAACTTCCGATGAAAAGCTCTCACGAGTTCCTTGGCACAACTCTGTCCAACTTCTAAGGTCTCTTACTTGTGAGATCCGCCACGGGAAGTGAAAAACATCGATCTAGCCTTCCTCAACGGACTTTCGTGCATAAGAGGACTCGGTTAGTGATAGCAGGTACCTTTCTAAGGAGTCAGACGACCGGGAGATCGAACGACCACCGGCACGAACCGATTTTGAAACCATTTCGCGATCGCGATGTATGTGAACCAGAGCCATGCTTTACAGTTTCCACTCCGTCGTCGTTGTTCTGAGACATTTTCCAGCGTCACGGTATCGAGAACGCATGCTCCCCTGATACAACGGCGAGTAATTCCAGTAGTTAATGAAGCATTGGATTTGCTTCGTCGAGTAGAGCGTTCGACCTCACCACACCAGGAGGCCGGAATCCGGTACATTCCCCTCCCTTTGGCATATGAGGATATCGTTCAGAAACAACGCCTTACCGCTGCCTGATATGAACAATAGATGATCATTGCAGAGACCATCAGCCGTCTTCTTGGATTCGAAAGCCTTCAGACCGACAATGAGCTTTGGGAGTAATCTTGTCAAATAAATGACCGTGTCAGATTGGTCCATCCCAAAGTGAAGGTAGTGAAGTATTCCGTCCAGCAGTTGGACATTAACCGAAACACGGCTGATCTCTCTGGAAGATCTGAGGTCGCAACTTGGGCGATGAACTTTCATCTTCGCCTTACGCGGCGCTAGGGAAGATGTGCGGTTCCAGAGCTCCCGAGTGAACTCATGCCGGCGAAGTGCAAATCAGCGCGCTCACGTGCCATCCTCAGGAGGGCTGTCTTGTTCTGAACGGTTTGATTCACTGCTCGAAGATCCAGAATGAGACTTCGCAAGGAGGCTGCGATGGGGACTGCACTCGAGCGAACATCCTTCAGATGCCCCTCTTGACGGACTGCACGATTAAACCCTCAACCGTCGGTCTCGCCGTGTCCGATATTCGAAATACGATCAAGACCATCGAGCTCGACCGAAATATGCGCTGCACTGCCGGCTGCCTAGAGGAGACCCGTGTTTAGAGCCCTATCAAGAATACTCCGTGGCTTCTATGAGGCATCACGGTATTAATTCAAGTCGATCCACCGATCATTTCGATGTCCCGGCAATAGAGTGTTGTTCTGTCCAACAAATATGATTCCCCGAACTTGACTTGGCAACCAAGCTTTGTGCTCCACCGTGTGTCGCTATCGATTCGAGTTAAGCATGTTATCAACACGCAGCGGCCTATTGAGCTCAGATTGAATGAACAGCTCCGCCTTCTACAGCGCAGCGATGTTATAGATGGCGCGAGTATGATTGATCAGGCTCGTCCTCGTCGCCGTCGTTTTGAGGAGAAAAAGGGAACAGGTAATCGATTTGTGGTTTTTCACCGTCAAAGCGCTCGATAGCCGAAGCAAAGTGACCAACAACAACGGAAGCCTTGACGATCGGCGTATTCGAGGAGTTACTGCTCACCTAAGATGTTCTGTCACGTACCACTCACATCCGAGGATTTTTCGCTGCACCCAAGCGTATACCCACAGGTGTGCGCCGCGGGTATTTCCGACGGCGGCGGCGAAGGACTGGAAAACACACAGCAGCGACGCTCGCCACGGCGAACAGTGGCGGACCGGAAGTGTCGCGGCGCGCCATACGCGCCGGGAAATCCGGTCCCTGCATAACTGATGAATCGATTGATAGTCAACCATTCCTCAAAATCGATTGTCAACCATTCCTCGAGATCTTTTGTCAACCATTCCTCGAAATTGATTGTCAACCATTCCTCAAAATTGATTTTCAACCATTTCTCGGAACCGCTCGTCAACCATTCGTCGACCATGTACATTTGGCCATGTGTGAAAAACCCTTCTCGCAGAGACGGGTGTTCCAAACTAGGGTCTGAACAAGTCCAGTATTTTTCGACTATCACGCGAATATCGTCAAATTCTTCTGGCCGGAACGGACCACTCATAACACCCCGTCTTCATGAACACATCGTTACAGATCACTCTCGTCGGAGACCTACAGCTGAGAGCCTGACACTTCGAATTCATGGATATATCCAATATGCCGACGTTCGTTGAGCGATCACTGAGAACTGAATCTCTGTAGTTGGTGCCCGACGCCTGAGTTCACGCGTCGAAGTATCAATGAAATCAAAAGCGGGAGAGGGGAAAATATACGTAGCAGTGAATTCCGCTTCGTCGTGATTTGTCTTAGCAACCCTGGGATTCTGGCTCGAATCCATGAAGCGCCGCCATGAAAACAATGCGGCTGCGCCGCAAGGAGTTCCCGGCGCCTGGCGGCGCGCCGAAGCGCCGGCGAATCCGTGACGCGGCGCACAGCCCTGCGTATACCTTACGGTTCCACACTGCTCGGAGAAGAAGGAGTTTTACTATTTACTCGACATTTCAAGAGCCGCTAGTGAGTAACAATGATCAGGAATGTCTCATCTTAAGACGGCTCGCATTCGAGCGGTCAGCTGGGATGAGGTCGCCTGCTCCGAACCCGATCACTGCTGACGTTTTCCTCATGCTACAAACCTTCCTTTCATTCCGTTGGCGTTGGGGAAAGTATCCCCGGCTTCTACCTGGCTCTGCTCCTTCATAATCGTTTAGTCAGGGAAGAACACAATGGAAGGGAGTCTAAACGCCGCGCTAGCCGGTGTCTATGCCGTGAGGACGCGTATTGCTGGTCAGGGGCCTAGAGGGAGACCAGATTGGCATTTGACTCAAAGGAATCACTAATCTAGAGTTTTTGTGCATTCAACTTCTACCTACCGTGACCCTTGATGTCTCCGGGCACAAACCTGGCTGCATTCGATGGGTTCCGACGAAGTACCGCGTCGCACATGCCTCAATTGTTGCTCTTGAGAATTTTGTGCGCCAGGGGCTCCGAAATTGGCTCTGATTGCCCGCATTGCGTTTGTCGTATCATTCAACCTCCTCCCCATCCGAATGAGAATGTGTCGTGCGGGGTGATCCCGTTGGCGGTCACCTATCATATCCTCTTTCCCTTCTTCATCTCGCTGATTTTTCTCATGGCACCGGTATTCAAATATAACGCTGCTTCATCCGCAACGGATGAAGATGGACCAAATCACAAATCTCACAAACGGTCGGCGGAAGGAGGGGGTGCGGACAGGGACCAGAGGAATAGCTGCGTTCGGGGTGGAGAACGGGGAACCTATGCGGGGGGCGGAGGTCTGACACCGCCGCACAGTGCTGGCAGGCCGGACGACCAGCCAGGCAGCCACCGAGCGGCGAGGAGAAGGAAGCGTTTCTCGCAATAACTATTATTGATCTACAGCAATCAGATCACTGACGTTTATGCAATTATATTTCGTAAAGGCGGCAGTGGAAGCGAGGATGCGATCAAAGAGCAAGAGTTGTTTTTCGCTCCTTGTTGAATACCATTTCGTCTGGTTGAGCTCGATCCGGAGTCAGACGGCCCTATCTTTCGACATTCAAACTGCTTCTATATCTCGGAACCAGAGTAAATGACACCAGAGTGGAAACAACACTCCAGACATCGGCAAGCTGAGTGCGAAGAATCGCAGATAGAATCCAGTGGATCTCTCCAGAAGTCAATCGCAAGTTTGGATACGGAGAGTGTGGAAGAGCAGCGGAATCATTTTTCTCCCTGACCCTCCTCAATGAGGGGAAACGTCATCAACAAGACTTGGTACCATGGCCCTACCTGGCATTCCGCTGTGGTTGCTCGAAGAAGTACCTTCCACGGTAAGGTTCCCGGTCCCGAGGTACGGAGGCTGCACGCAGACTCTCGAGAAGAGATTCTTCTCCCGAGGTTTCCATGCGGCCCCAGAGAGTACGCTCTCCTCACTCGTCCGACTCCATCATATGAGTTCGAGAATCAGTTTGCACTCAGGTACTTCACAGCTCCAGGAGTAAGAACCGAATGAAGCTGCCATTCGCTGTGGTAGAGAATATCTCTGTTCCCACCTCCAGACAGAGTAGAGGCGCAAGAGAGACGTGCCCTAGGCGCGAACCTGTGAGGGCGCTGAGATCCGGGCGCGCGGACCTCAGTAGGTGCGAACCTGGAGTCGAATTCCCATCCTGATCCATGAGGATGAATGGAACTTGAACTTTTCCGAGAACGAAACAGACAATCAGAAAACTCACGGCTTTCAAAGTAATCGAACAATGCTTCAGCGCCACTTCCGGAAGGGATTTCGCGCAGAATATCTCTCACCGACTCGAGAGAAGACAAAAAGTGTTGACGACGCGCAACGTTGCCCTGTTCCGTAAGTCCCGCCTCACGAAGCCACCACAGTAGCTCTGTGAGGCGTCAACATTCAATGCGTTCGACTCTTTCAAAGTCGTTCCCCTAGTTCCCGCTCATTTCAAGCTGGAAATCGTGGCCTGCCTCCAATCGGCAATGGCCGGAACCCTCCATAGTCTGCTCGAAAGTTATGTCAGGCCTTCGGGTTTTTTTCCTCATCATGGCAGGAGAGGAGATCCCTTCGGACACGACGGGTAGGATGGCTGATCATATCCTCGATGCCTTTCTCAGAATCCTCGGACAACAACATCCAGCCCCAACGGAAGTTTTCGAAATTGTGAGGCAATATCTGCAACGTCTCGCACACCAACAATGACTCTGGAAGAGAACTCTCCTCCCTTACTCGCTGACCATTATCAAGTTCGCTGAGGAGATTCGACAATTGGGCTGTATGCGTTGAGACATAACCACTCTGAGACCAATCGAATTTAAAGAACTTGGTGAATATTTTGAACAGTTGATCCTTCGGCGAGGCCTCATAGAGCTTCTTGAGTGTATGCCTCGCATCTTCGGCGGTCACTTTATCCATTAACTTTTGATACACGGTATCCGTCACAGCATTCAAAATCAATGTCTTCGCGTGACTGTCAGCAGAACTTTGCAGACTTCGCCTGGTAGTCGTCCACTCCTTAGCAGATGCATACTCCTTCAGACAAGTTGGCCTCACTGACTTGCCGTTCATGACATCCAGGGTTCCCTCACCGTAATCCAGCAGACCCCACTGTGAACTCTGCGAGAAGAACTTGGATAGAAGTCCGACGATTCTTGGTTTTCCTATTTCTGAAATCCTCGGACTTGACTCTTGTGAACTCTGTGGATGCAACTCCGATATTTTTCGGATTTATTGTCGCGAAGATCCTCGGACTTGACTATCGTAAACTCTGTGGATAGAACTTCGACGATTTCTGGGTTCCCTATCCCGGAGATTGTCGGACTTGACTGTTGTAAACTCTGTGGATAGAACTCCGACGATTTTCGGGTTCCCTCTCGCGAAGATTTTCGGACTTGACTCTCATGAACTCTGTGGATAGATCTCTGACGATTTTCGGGTTTCCTATCCCGAAGATCGTCGGACTTGACTGTTGTGAACTCTGTGGATAGAACTCCGACGATTTTCGGGTTCCCTCTCGCGAAGATTTTCGGACTTGACTGTTGTGAACTCTGTGGATAGAACTCCGACGATTTTCGGGTTTCCTTTCCCGAAGATCGTCGGACTTGACTGTTGTGAACTCTGTGGATAGAACTCCGACGATTTTCGGGTTCCCTCTTGCGAAGATTTTCGGACTTGACTCTCATGAACTCTGTGGATAGATCTCTGACGATTTTCGGGTTTCCTATCCCGAAGATCGTCGGACTTGACTGTTGTGAACTCTGTGGATAGAACTCCGACGATTTTCGGGTTCCCTCTCGCGAAGATTTTCGGACTTGACTCTCGTGAACTCTGTGGGTAGAACTCCGACGATTTTCGGGTTTCCCATCCCAAAGATCTTCGGACTTGACTGTTGTAAACTCTGTGGATAGATCTCTGACGATTTTCGGGTTTCCTATCCCGAAGATCGTCGGACTTGACTGTTGTGAACTCTGTGGATAGAACTCCGACGATTTTCGGGTTCCCTATCGCGGAGATCGTCGGACTTGACTGTTGTGAACTCTGTGGATAGAACTCCGACGATTTTCGGGTTTCCTATGCCGAAGATCCTCGGACTTGACTCTTGTGAGCTCGACAGGATAGAGCTCCGTCGATTTCCGGGTTTCCTATCCCGAAGATCTTTGGACTTTACTCTTATTAACCCTGCGGACAGAACTCCGACATCTTTTGGATTTCCTATCCCGAAAATCTTCGGGCTCTAACGAGCTCCACAGGATAGAACTCCGACGATTTTCGGGTTTCCTACCCCTAAGATCTCCGGACTCGAATCTTGTAAACTCTGTGGATGGAGCTCCGATGATACTCGGGCTCCCCATCCCGAAGACCGGATTCCAGATCATGCGGAAAAGGAAGCCTCTACCTGCCCCTAAGGTGCCTGGCCGGTCCGTACTACAGAACCGTCGGAATTCATAGCTGGCGCGCTCTCTCTCCCTCCCGAACGAATGCGTCCATCAGCCTTGCTCCGGGACTGTGATCGTCACCCGCGCTGGCCGCTCAGCTGTGTCACGGAACATTCTTCAATGGTTTATTTGGAGCGGAGTCTTCACGATCACTTACAAGCCATGTGAAGAGACGTCTGTCTCGCCATTCCTATTCGACCTAGTGCAGAGTCTGAATTATTATGAAAATTTCTTGTGACCTGGGCTCCCAACCCACGACACCACCCGTTACCATGGTAACGCTCGCAAACAACAAGTTGGAGAAGTACTCCTCTGCGTCGAAATTCTAGTTCTTGTGAAAAAAAAAATCACAGGAGCAATCTCACTGGATTGCAGCTGGAATGGCATCTGTTCAAGCGGATACGTGCGTGGAGAATCCCGTTTCTCTCACAGAAACAGCGGAACCGAAGGCGGAACCAGGCTGTGGTTTCAAAGTGTGAGTTGTCTCCTCGTCTATCGGGTCCTTCTGAACCTCTCTGTACCGGAAGGTTTGAGTCCAAGATTTCGATGATGGTGATTATGCGCAATGAATGAAGTGCTGGAAAACTCCGGATCAAGCTCTCTAGTTCCGAGGTTGTTCAACTAGCGGATGCCAGCTTGATAACTATTCTGATTCATTGTTGTAGGAATTGGATGAACCTCCGCGATGCTGATAGCGGGAAGATTCTCTGGCAGGGCTCGGACGATCTGTTAGTTCGATTATACCGTTTTTTAGACAACGACCACCATGAAACCATGAAGCATGCTCATGAACATCCTCCAGATCACTCGCGCAAAAAAATGAGTTCTGAACCGTTCGAACCACGCTCTCGTTTTTTACAGATCCAAGTCAGGAGTTGAACACGAAGCCAGAGTTCCTAAGAAGATTCTGAAATGCCGGGCGGTCTCTCGAGAGATCAATTTCTCCTCATCGGAGCAACTCGAAAAATTTCGCCTCGAGCAAAAGGTTAAATTATCTCCCCTCCTGGAGTGTTTTCCATACCTCAGGTTCACATCAGTGGACTCATCTATTCGAGTTCCTCACGGTCTGGGAATTCGACGAAGAGGTTTCACGTTCGTCCCCTGCGTTCCAGGTTCTCTTCAAAGGGCGCTGCCTTGAAGAGTGGTTCTTCGAGTTTGGATTCGTAATCCCGATGTCGACAAATACTTGGCAATCGATCATCGAGGCTGCTCCTGAGAGTCAGATGATGCCGGCAAATGTTCTGAAGTGAGTTGGCAAAGTCGAGCCTCTAGGTTATCAGAGACCTCTTCAAAAATGAGCTCAAGTTGGCCGCTCTCTTGGGTCCTCAAAGTCTTGTCATCCTTTCAGTGGAAACGTAGTGATCGAAACGCGCTTTTTCGACGGGGACACATTGCTCTCAACATCCACCGTTCGACTCTTCTACATTTAGGAGCGTAGTATTGTATCATTCGTCAGGTGTCTCGAGGTTAGAAGGAATTTGACATTATCCTCTCGTGGATCGAGGCCACTACCAAGATCGCTTAGCGAATTTCCACAAGAGCTGTCGTGGTTGTTATTAGAAGTAATGTGTTTGTTCAACGTGTTCTCTCTCAGAAATGTGTGAGACTGAGTCAAGATCTCCAGCGATCATACGTCTCGAAGATTTCTGACGCAGCATTAGTTAAAGCTAGAATGCCTCAAAGCAGAATAATCTCTCAGTCAGCTGTTGGGAAAGGGTTGCGTACAATTATCATCCTCTCGCAAAAGAGCGCCGACCGGCCGAATTCCAACGTACACGGTGTACTCGCCGGTATGCGACTACTTTCGGCCCGTCTTCCAGAGATTGGACCGCCAAGTCAACTCGCAATCTCCGTAGACAAACCATGTTCTCGAGGCTGCTGGCGCGTCGAACATTCAGCCGCCACGCGATCATCTATCATAAACCCATCTTGTGGAAATCCCTATCCCGTGTATCACGTTACCAGGACTCGTTGAGATCCTTCCTGCACGATTTCAGAGGAGCGCACTCTTGGGATCCCTAGTCTTTTGTGGATGTGTAAATAATACTATGGAGTGATGATCTAGCGATAGCTGTATCGAATCCCAAGTCAGTAGCCCACTTCAATAAACGAAGTATTTCAAATCATCTTATTTGGATGGGCAACAAAATGGTCGCCAAGACTTTCTTCCGTAACAGGGCATCCACGCGCCTAAGTCCGGTGGTGGAAATTGCACAGTTGGAGCCGATCTGTTTGATGGTGAAAGTTCTGACTGATTCCTCTGTAAGTTGCCGCATCTCTCGGTTCGAGCTCTCGAGTTGAATCGCTCCGACGTTGGCCGGCTACCACGAGTCTACCGGTTTCGACAGCCGGAGGATCTCATTGGACGGAAATTCGACTGGGAGGCTCGGATCCCTCATGGAGAGGCTCCGTGTAAGACTTAGATGACTGTCGGCGGGAATGAGTGTGCTTTTGCCGGTTTTCCATCGCATTGTTGTTTTCCAGAATCAGTGGCGATCTAGCCTGCTTATGGTTGGGGAGATCGCCCAAAAAAAATCACACCTCTGCTCGGATAACTTCTGTGCGGTGAAGCAGCTGCAAAGAGCGGCGGCCTCGGGATCAAGACGAGTCATCAACGAGTTATCGACTCTTATCCACAACTGGTTTTGGATCACTCACTCCGCTGGTCTCCAACGCACCGAACCGGAAGTGGTGCCGTACTGACTTTCGGAAACTCTCTCTGCTACGAGTGAAAAAAAATTATTCTGAATCCTGCGATTGGAGCAGGTAGACTGACTTCGGATAGAAGCTGCCCTCGACCCCGGTCGAAGCGCCGTTCCGTCAATAGAATCGATTGACACTGGACGACTGTGGTGAGTCTTGAGAGTATCCACTTCGCTGGAATCTGTGACAGGTGTCCGCAGGGCTTTCTCGCCTTTGACGTGGAAGATCGTCTGAGGACGAGCACGCACTTGTTTGACGATGCGATGTGACAACATCCATCAGGCTGTCGGGCGTTGGAGCCTTAACGGAAATATATCAGAGGTGACGGGAAAAATCGGAAGCGAGTGCGTGAATGATCCTCCGTGGATCGCCTGTCTGATTGTCTGGGGAAAAAAAGCGGGATGAATCGGAAGCTGATGATCTCGCATAGACGACCGCTGTTGAAGTTATTTAAGTGAACTCGTACTCTGTTGATTCCTACTTGAAGATCGTATCGACTGTCTGAACAACATAAGTAGATGGTGGGGATGTAAAACTGAGAATCTGCGAATGATTTCATTTCACCTTGATGTATCACACCTCATTGCACGATCATGTCCATCAGCAGAAGCGAACCTGTCACGCTTTGACGTACAAAATAATCTTCACGAAGGCGAAAATGCAGAGGACAGATCGTAGTACGATACCGAGAGCAGGAGCTCACATAAAGACCTTGATGGCAAAAGGGATTCAAGCTCGAATACATCTGCAGCATGGAGCTACGCTCGATAGGAGTAAAATTCATGTATTTTGGATGTTCTGCGACGAATCTTGCATGGAATTCCGTCTGATAAATAGTCCGATGCAGAATGAGATTCGAATGCGCTCCGGCTCGCACTTCGCTTAGCTGCAATCGACGAGTCGGATTGCCACTTTGACCTCGGAGATCAGCAACGAGGCGTGGGTATGAAAATATCGTGGATTGATTCTGTGTCGAATGAGGATGTTCTGTCTCGAGCGGAGCGCTATGGGAATATTCATGGCAGCGATCGGAAATTCAATAATTCCAATTTTGGGCTCGAACGCATCCGCTGCTCATATTTTTCCCAGGATACTCCGGGGTTTTCAAATCTCGATAAGAAAAGAAAAATGAGGGATGACGGGGCTCCAGTCTATTGTCCTTCGTATATTCGAGTTCAGAGGTAATAAACAAACGGCTATAACTAATCATCTGGGTGGCCTAACGCCGACATCAGCTCCTTGTCTTCGATGGAAATTCTTGTCATCAGTTCGGCGTGCTTGGGCAAGTAGGACCATGCTTGGTAGTCGCCACGCTCCCATGACAATTGTCGAACCTGTGCAGAAAATTTGCTTAGGTACGCTCCGAGATCTAAATCGTTTGAAGCCTTAAACCCTGATAAGAACCCACCTTCTTCTCGAGTTTGCTGAGCTCATACCTCTCGTGCTTCGATTGGAGCGCGCACATGGTTTTCTCGTAGACGCTCTGAGGCGAAACGAAACAATACTTGACCAAGAAGCGAGTTATCGGCGACCTATGATATTCGTACTCCTTCGGTTCGTAGCCTTCCGGTATGTCTGACAGCGTAGCTGGGCCAACAAAAACGTTCACTCCAGTGATCAGGAAGAAGAGAGGGATGCCCGTCAGGCAGAGGTAGAAGTGGACGTCGTCAGCGAACTGTTTCCAATGGTACGAGGACGGTTTGATTTCCATAACTCGGTCATGGGAGAACCTTACAGCCTGCTGCGGTGCCTTTTCTATGAGATGGGGTAAGAAATGGAGGGCTTTAGTTCCTTCTCTCATAATTCAATGTGTTTGCGCATACCATACACCAGCCGCATCTTCGAAGGACAGAGGTTCTTCGCCGGAACGGAATGGATTTCCACAGACTAACGAGAGGGGATCTTTCCAGAAACGACCGTTGTGTTCGGAATGCTCACAGAGAGCTCCAGTCGGAAGTAATAAGAAAAAAACAGCCTCGATTCCCTCCGAAGATTCCTATGAACTCTCTATTGGAAACTGGTCGCGCACTCACGAGTTAAGAGCAGCGACTTCGCCGGTCGGACCAGGCCACGAAGACGACTGAAAACACTCATGGCAGCTCCCGAGAACTGTCCGTGAACAGCCAGCAACGTTGGTTCCGATGGTTGGCTTCTGATGTATCAGGACGGGACGACCTGCGATGTTTACATGTGGGTTCGCATATACCAACCAGCGCGAAGGGGCGGGACCTACGGCTGTCGGAAAAGATCGGTGCTGAACAGGAATCTTAGACGAAAATTAGAGGCATGTGTGGCTCTGTGAGAAGAAAACCGAACAGTGAGTCCCTCCGAAAGAATGCTTCCGAAAGTTGGTCGAAACCCCTCAACGCTCGCTCACCTGATTTTCATTCGCGCGCGGCCATTCCGCCATGGTCTCAAAAAGTAAACAAACCGCGCACGTGCGCCTGGAGCACCATTCACACCGGACTCCTTCTTCAGAAGGGACTCATTGTGTGGTCAAGTTTGGATCTGTCCAAGAAGCAGAATTGAAACCGAAATCTGAGGTCGAGTGTGCATGAGCCACAGTGGGATTCGGTTCATCGTCGGTGCTGACATCATTCCCGATCGACGATGTCTTTTGGGAGGTATTTGGAAGTAGATAGAGTTCGGCTGTGTTCGCCAGTGCATGACAACTGTGGCTTGCAGACCTCAACCGCTGCCATAAGTAGACTCTCAATGAACAGAATAGATCAAGTATGAGTTTCACCATCAGGTCAGCGACAGAAATCCCGGAAGAGTTGGCTAAGAAGAGACTCAGAGGACTCCTGGAACGAGCTGCGCTGAGAGAGAAAAGTGTAGTCAACGAGGCCAAAAGATTGGTGACCATCCCAGCTCCAGAAAGTGTTGCGCGCGAAGCACCGTGTGGATCAGACGACGGAGAGGGTCTAAGAGTCAGGAAACCCGATCAGGAGGAACAATCGAACACTGACGGCAGACACGCGGTCGGCAAAGCCGTAGCGAGGCCGAACCGAAACTCTCTACTTCCAAGGCAGGTCCAAAACCGATGGAAAAGGAGTGCGGTGAGTGATCACGATTTTTCCTTGTCGCATCTGGATATGAGCGTGATGGATGATTCATTACAATGACTCCCATCGGCCACAGGAGAATGACACCTCATTCGCTCCCTCGACGAAGAAGAGCAAACAGGGATCTTCCGATAGTTCGTCCTCGGATGAGGGGCAATCTTCCAAGCGTATCAAGTTAGTTCAGCTGCGGAATCCGCTCGGTGTGATTGATTCAAGGACTGTGCAATTATTGATCCCATGCGTGGACTTGCTCAAGGCTATTCTCCGTCTCACGCGCCCGGGCAAAAGTCTTCCTCGTAAGGACCTCGCGCTGAGCTGTCTTAGCCGATGGTCAAGGATATCTTAGTCTTCATGAACTTCCCATATCATTCGACAGGGTGAAAAAAGAGAAGAAGGAGTCTTTGAATCAGATCGCGGAGCCCATTGTCCCCTCTCCAGAAAGCTCGTCGGAATCACCGTCCTCAGAGGAAGAAACAGAGTCGGAGTGAGTGGATTCTGACACTGGCGCTCTCATCTGAGGCGGTCTCACAGAAGCTCCATCGGTTTACATCGGTTGCCCTTTTTTTTATTCCTGCAAACTTTTCAGATCTGCCAAAAGACCGTCGTTAGAAGATGCTGCCGCCGACCGAGCAGGAGCTAACGGTATGCTCGCTCTTTCTGAAATCAAGAGATCTGTTGGCTGCATTTATCTCGTATTCGTTCGCCCTGATCGATACCCAACAAGAAGTCCCAAATCCTTTCGCCGATCTCTCCTGAATTCACAGCCGAACATTTCTCTCCCCCATCAGGCGAGGCTCCCGAGGAGGAGCCGGACGAAGCGTTTTTCAAGCCACTTGGAACCGAGACCAGAGTCGGAAAGAAGATAGAGTTAGTTGGAGGCTTGCCACTCTGGGTCAAACAAGCAGTGCCCGTATCAGCCAAGGTATTTCAGTTTCCTCCCATTGTCAACCGCTGGCGGAAACAGATGCGATTCATTGCTGATATGTGAGCGTTGAACTAACCACTCGGATCCGATATTCTCCATCCAGGTCGAGTCCTGCGGGAATCTCGACGAAGACGTGGACGTTCTCGGCAAATCATTGGTTCGCCTGCTCCGTGATAACGGCATAACGGGTCTCTTCCCGATGCAGAAGCAGGTCATCAGGTGAGCGCACTGGTCCGGAGAAGTTGCGTCTGCTTTCCGGCGACCTGGTCTAGAGGAGCGGGTCCTGGCAAACGAAGTTCGAGGACGCGACTGAGACATGCTGGAGTTTTAGGACGCGTGTTGTTTGGCAGACTTCTGATTCACAGTTTTTTCGTCTCCAGAGAGCTTTTGGACCCTCGTTATGTCCTCATGGGCTTGCCACCAAGGGATGTCTGTGTGGCCGCTCCCACCGGGAGTGGAAAAACGCTGGCATATATTCTCCCTCTGGTAAAGCTGCTCAAGGGCCTCTACGAAAAGGCTGTGAGGGCTGTGATTCTCCTTCCGACCTCCGAGCTGGCGAAACAGGTGATTAGACCCTCACAACAAGATACCATGAAGTCTGCGATCCAACCGAGCCAGCCGCCTCACATTGAGATTCGTTCAAGGTTCACGACGTGTTCAAGCGTTATGCGGATCCCTTTCAACTCTCCGCAGCTTTGCTCACTGGCTTGAAGAGCCACTCTGAAGAAGTGAAAATGCTGTTGGACAGAGGTGATTTCGATCCTCCGACTTTTTCGAAAATATTACCGTGTGCCATAATTTGATTTGCTTCGGAAGAATTAAACACATCAATCGTTGGCTCAGGCAATCCCATCGTTGACGTGGTCATCGCAACCCCGAAAACCTTTCTGAAACATTTGAGATTGACTCCGGGGTTCAGTTTGAAACTCGTGAGTCATCTTGTGTTGGATGAGGCCGATCGTATGGTTGACATGGTTATCCATGGGTAAGTTCGTGGGTATCGGCCATATAATCTCTCCCCTCGAATGAGCGATGAGGTTTAACATTTGATCTCCCACAGCCTCGTAAGGGAAGTCGAAGACGCTATTTATGCAGCCGACTCGACGCGCTGTCGGTGTTCGGATATCGGGGACCTCGAGCGCTCTCGACCTTCCGCCATCAGCTGTTGCACGATGGATGCTCACAGTCTACCTCTACGGAAGCTCCTCTATTCTGCGACACTCATGTCGGATCCCGAGAAGCTACGTCACGTCAATCTTTTCTATCCACGAGTGTTCCACGCGAAAGCTGACTATCCATCGCAGGCGGAGAAGACATTCGCTCTACCGACTTCCCTCGAAGAATTCAAAGTGTTCTGCGAAATCGACATTCGACCACTCCTGGTTTGGTGGCTTTCTGTTCACAACAAAATGGGTCGTATGATAGTATTCGCGCGAACCCGTGAAGAGTGCCACCGGCTCCGCGTCGTGATCGAGCACATGGGCGACTGCAAAGTCGTAGACCTCAGTGCAGACATGAAGAAACGGCAGCGTCAGAGCGCCTTGGCTGATTTTGACAACGGTTTGTACGAGTTCTGAGTCAGTGTGTGTTTCGATTCAGCCTCCGTGGAGGCGGCGAACACGAATATCCCGAATTCTTCCGCTCTGGACTCGTTTTATCTCTGTTTCAGGGCTCTTCGAAATTCTCGTCTGTACTAGTGTCCTCGCGAGGGGAATGGACCTGAAGAATGTAGAACACGTTGTGTTGTATCACGTGCCAACATCCGCAGAGGATTACGTACACATGGTCGGGAGGACCGCCCGAGCCAACAAACCTGGGAAATCTCTGGTGTTGTTAAATCCCGGCGAGAATCTGAAGTTGACGAGGTGAGTTCCCAAATCCGCTCCGCAGGCAGACTTCCGGAGACGCCAGATTTTTCTCCAATTCGGTGGCTGCTGGTCGGAGGCCTTGCTCGACTCGTTACTGTCGTGGGCATCGGCTTGTAACTCTTTCCTTGTTATTACAGAACACTGAAGATGATTTCCAACAGCAAGCCGAAGGAACTTCCTTGGGAGCAGGAGGGTTTGAGAGACTTCTATCAACGTTACGAAGCAGCTCTGGCTTCTGCGAAGGAATCGATTCTCCCTAGACTCGGGAGGATGCAGAGATGATATCTCCCCTCTACTGGGGCACTTTCGCTATGATTTCTGCGAACTCAGAAACAACGGAGTTCGCTCTAGGCTGGAGCATGTCGACGAGGCCAGTTGAGAGCAAGCATCGTTCGGAGGAGCTTGGAATCCGAAATAAACTTGACTCCACTCCGGTTGAGTCGGTGTCGGAAATTTAGCAGCTCAAATGATCGGCGTGTCGCATCGAGGTTCGGTTTGGAGGGCGGCCACACCCTGGTCAAATCGCTCTAAGGACAAGTTATGAGGCTTCTGAGGTGTGGCTGGCGACCACTGTCGTGAGAAACCTGGTCGGAGAGTGCCATTGGTCATTTCCTTCCTCCATTGGATCGGATGTTCTACGGAGCGGGAGGAATCAGTTCAGTAAACTTCAGTAACACCATCATAGGGAAAGCTCGGTGCAGATGAAGAACCGAGTTCGAGTCTGAACTCCCGGTCCGATCCAATCGATTCAGATACTAAGGAGCCTGTGAACTAGTTGGGAGTCTTTTCCACATTCCACGAAAGTCGATTGTGGAGAATAACTGCACTCCACGAAACCGAACAGGGAATCTGGCCTCAGATCTTGAGTCAGATTTCCAGAGCCTGATATTGAATGAGTCCCTAGTACTGACAAGGTAGATATTGTCCTCAATGGTCAGGGTGGGCATCGTCGCTATGGAGACGAATGCGACGTATTAAGAAGACAGGCCGACGACGAGGGGCACACGCGTTCACTCAGATCGCTCGATGGAATGATATTCCGCTTAGGAAGTTGGGGATTTTCCCTCTAGGGAGACTGACTCATCGAGTATGGTCTCTCCGTCAAGCGCCAGCCTACACGTGGTTGATTGGAGCTGAAATTCTCGATCGGATCTCCCAAGATCCCTCGCCCCGGGGTTCGCGGATACTTGATTTGCAGATCTAGGAGAACTCCACCGAATTCCTGCTAACGAAGCTCAGGAGCGAGAACTGAGGATTGGCACCAGGAGCTTCAAGAAACGACAACTTCATCCAGGGCTTGGGCTAGCGCGAGGGATATGGATGTGACGAGTCATCCCTCAGAACACCGCATCCTTCCTGAGATAACGATGCCGATGATCAGGTTCAGACGAGTCGCTATCTGCGCGACGCGGGTCTCCTCGTGCCTTCAAACTGTGCAGCCAAGAGAGTTTCAAAACAAAAATTCCAGAGCAGAGGAGGCGAATTGCGGTCTCGTCATGATCGATCGAGAGATTCCCGATCGCTGAGAGGGCAGAAGAACCGCACTCGCGCGCGCTCTATGATCAGAAAGAAGCATTTCCGAAATGTATCACATATTCTTTTATAGATACATGTATGCATGGATAAAGACTATTCGAGAGCAGGGAACCATGCGACCGAACCCTAATCGAAAGTCTTTGTACATATGAGACACAAACAAGGGTTATCACAATCGCATCAGAACGGCGCAATATACAAAAAGAGAGATGTTTTCATACAACTATTTTACACAACTCCTACTGCTGCACGTCGCAAAAGAAGATCTCCGAATATAGTGAAGAGATTAGAGGAGAAATATGGAATTCAGGTTGCCTCAGATCATGTGAGTCGACTGAATATTAGTTTTCATAAACAGGAGAGAAGGCTACAAATCTTCAACGCTGGCCCTAAACGGATACCGAGCACCTCGGTGAGATCTTCTTGGCGTAGACACATGAAAGCCACTCCGTCGATTCCATTCTTCAGGAAGATGTCTCCTAAACTCTCAGAGCCCGAAACTTTCGTCACCTCTGATGCAACACGGGTGCAGTCCCAGTTTTCTATGTCAAGTTTCTGAAATTATGATTCTATTACTCCTCAAATCCAGATGAATGGTTTCGTTGTCCAGAATCGGACAGGAAGTGGGACTCATTGCTAGCTAGGATGAGATTCTGAATTTGACTCTCACACTATACCTCATCAACTTTGAGACTTCTTCGGGCGCTTTGGTGTCCGGGGAAATGAGTGAAAATGCTCCGGTGGATAGCTTGTCTCAAAGATCCAAAACCGTCTCCATCCTTGAGTCTTGATGCCCATCTCCTGGTTTCGATACGTTTCGGCACGGATGATTCGACATTCTGTCTCTCGTACGGGCAAGCTTGCGCGGTATCATGCCTTGGATAACTCGGACCCTTCGCGTTGCCTAGGCCGCGGCAGCCAGGAACCACTGAGCAGGCGTCTCCCTTGTGAACAGCACCCGATGGCTCGAGTGGGTGCACATTAGTTATACACCATCCTACGTGATGAAGGTCCTCCGAATCTACATCCAACCAGAAGTCATGATACGATGGCGCCCAGCCTTCAAAACGTAATTGTATCGAAGCAGGCTCAACTTTCACTGCCTGTAACAATGTTCGGTTATGTGCTGCTCGAACTGAGAAAGGGAGAATAGTGACATTGAGACACAAGTACGGCGATGCATTGTCAGCACCGGAGCTTTGTTCCCACCTCAGCTCGTCGGATGAGTTTTCGGTTGTAAGGATCAACAACTTCAAAAACTTTGCCGAAGGTGATGGAATGTGATTTTTTCGGGCCTAGTGGTGGAATCGATTTTGCATCTTGCTCCGCTAAGTATTGCGACCACGTAGAAAACTGTGCTGGTACCACTGTCAGTGGCAAGCTTGCAGCTTCACAATATCTGCAATGAGCTGAAGGTGAGTGCCGATTGCAACAATGGGACTCGAGCAAGCCCCCGTTTGTTTGGCTTCGGAGAAATAAACAGAAGCTGGGCGAACAATGGGAAGCACACCGTTCGTCACATATCTACTTTTGGTCAAGCAGGAGCAAAATTCCCGAAGTTTTCTGTACGCGATACTCACCCTACATTCCCGATGTATGGCGAATCCACACGGTACCACGAATCCTGTTCATCGTCTACAGCATCGTCAAAATGCACAAGAATCCGGTTACCGATCACATCAACAACGGTAGCGACTCCCCACTTGAAAGGACGCCGTCTCTGCTTGGCTTCTAAGCGTTCCCCGACAGAGATGCCAACCGCATCGACATCGCAGCTGGGGCGGAACAATGTTCGCGGTGCAGCCTGCCCCCCGATCCTGGAGAGGGATGAAATGCAGTATGTGAGAGTAACGAAAACTGAGCTGGAGTGAGATACGAGCGCCTTCGGAGCGATGCATCACGGTGGAATGAGCTGTCTGTCCAGGTTCATGAGTCGAATCGTGTGGGTAGCGATAAATACCTTCGCAAATAGCTTGACCATGAAAATGTTGGCCCTTCATCGGGAGGAACACTGAGACTTCGGCCTGTCGTCTCGCAGAATCCACATGGGAACAGACCCCACGAATCGTGGTAAGCCCAAAAATCGTACAAGTCTGAGTAGCCGTCGATGTGAAGACGCATACGAGTTCCAATGACCTGGGGACGGAGAAATTTTAACACCACCTTCCTCGATCTTCCAGCATGTAGTCGAGCAACGCAGAATACTCTGTATATTCTCACCTCAGCCACAGACACAACACAGAACGTACTCTGATGTTGGGGATCGATGGCTTCCAAGCGCATACCAACAGCGAAAAGGCACGGGATCTGTATTTCTAGCGAATGCTGGTCTGTGAGACGAAACCTGAAAATGGATACAAATTCTAGCAATGACCTATTCCGTCTGGCCACCTTGTCTTGCGATTTCCGCGACCCGTGGCAGCGCCCTGCACCGGCGCAAGAAGAGAGTCTGAGTCTAGATCTCAACTCTCATCAGCTAATCACAGACTTCGTAGAGCGAACAGGAAATTGAAGATAGAACGGAAATGTCGAAGCTGAATTCGGCCTCAGCTGGAAGAACATAGCAAAAGGGGTGTTCCACTCACTTGATATTCGTCCCTTTTAACGTAGCCACTCCAGACTCCCATTCTAGGCCCTCTTCGTCACTGAGTAGAGTCATGATTTAATGGCCAGACTCACTCAACAGGCTTTCGGAAGCAATCCTCACTTTCCTGCCCCAGTGTGATACGCGCACTGCTCACGGATCATTGCCTGTTCTCGTGTTTATACACCGCTCAACGGCGCTGCGCCCTCTCCGCATAAGTGCTTCCTCTCGCCAGAGCTAGGCACTGCGGTTTTCGAATTCGCAGAAGTCTATCCTGCTTCTCAAGCTTCTCAGTCGAACACAGACGTCTCGGAGGAGCGAATTCCGAGTCCGAAACCGCCCGAGCAATTGATGACTGCCACGACGGGCTAGTCTCGAAAAAGTTCCGGTGTCCGTCTCACAGCTGATGAGCGCTCTACAGGATACAGTCAAGTGCTTTTGGCTCGCTCTGGGATTCAGTGCCAACGCACGGTTGTTCGAAGCGTCACTGAAAACATATGTGAGCGCAATAAAGAAAAAGTTTCGAATACCTCGACTCCGGATTCAGTGAGTGTTCTCAGAAAGAATTAACGGCTGTCGAGGAGCACAGATTGTGAGAGACAACTCTCAATGCCGCATAGCGGAACGGAATCAGACGACTTTCGAATTTTCGTGAACACTTTGGGGGCTTTTCCGTTCATTCTTATTAGTGGAGGAATTCAACACTTTGCTCGACAACTCCCACTGACGATGCTGTTCTCAATCATTAATTCTTTCAACGACTCTCATCATCGTTGATAACCAAATGGGGGCTCCCTCTCATTTGCGCACGAGATTCTCAGTTGACGTACCAACTCAATGTTCGATATGTCGCTGGTTCCAGGTACATCGAATGATCATGGCTAGCAGCTGGGAAGAAGTGAAACGTCTCGCGGCGGACTTCCAGCGGGCTCAGTTGACGTCATCGATCCAGAAACTTAGTGATCGAAACTGCATCGAGATAGTGAAAAAGCTAATCTCGCTGAAGCTCATCGACGTGGTTTTCACTACGTCCGGGAAGGAATACATCACTCCGCAGCATCTGCAGAAGGAGATAAACGATGAACTGATCGTCGCGGGCGGCCGGATCGATTTGAGTACATTGGCGACGAACTTGCAAGTTGACATCAGTCACATCGAGAAAGCGATACCAGAAGTCGTTCGTCACGACAAAGATGTCAAAATTGTATTAGATCAGCTGATAACGGAATCATACATGGACCAATTGGCGGAAGAGGTCAGTTGAGGATTGGGAGCGGATTTGGCCAGCATGGTAGATATAAGTTGTCGACTTACGGATGGAAGCGGCGCGAAGTACGAAAATTTCCCGCTTTGCTCTTTCAGATCAATGAGAAACTTCAACAGAAGGGTGAATTGACTATGGGAGAAATCATAAAGGCTTACGATATACCGGCTGATTTTCTTCGCTCGAGCATTTTGAGTCGGCTCGGGAGAATCGTCAAAGGTCAAACCGATGATAAAGAAGTCCTGTACACCGAGGCTTTTGTTACCATGCACCGCTATCGAATCCGGGGCATTCTCACCGCGGTCACAAGACCGGTACAGATGTCAACTTTGATCAAGAGCTACGCACTTCCGCCCAGAATCGTCATCAGTATTGTGGAGCAGTTGATCGGACAGAAGAAACTCTTGGGTTCTTTATCTGGACAGGAGGACCGGGCAATCTACGCTCCTGAAATTTACAACCGAGCTCAGGTCGATTGGGTGCACAATTGTTTCAAGCAGAATGGCTTCCTCGAGTACGACGCTCTCAGCCGATTGGGGATATCGGATCCCCAATCGTACGCCAAGACCATGCTCCAAGAAACGAAAGTTCTGTTTCTGTCTTCTGCTTGCATCGGAGAGCATTTGCTCGATCAAATCGAAGCGTCCATCGAGGAAGCTCATCTGACAGGCACCTGGGTGGACGTGATTAATCTGTTGCCTTCTCAGCTAACCACTTCTGATGTACAACAAGTAGTTTCCCATTCAATTCGGGCTAACAAGGCTGTGAAAGACTCCATGCAAATTATAGCCGACAGCATAGTGGCGAGTAACGCTCTCGTTGAAAGCTGTGTGAGGACTTTCGAACCTCTCATGGCTGCTAAGGCAGAAAAAGATCTACTGTCTGGAACCGCCAAAGCGATCTTCAGTGAAAAAGAACATTCACCTGAAGAATCTGGCAAACGAGGTCGGCACCTCGAAGAAGAGGACGCAGAAACCAGCAGGAAAGACGAACGCAGGAAGAAGGCCACCGGTGGCAAGAGCGGTGGCGGAACTCAGGGACGAGAAACAAAAACTAAAGCTACGAAGAAGAAATATGGGAAGAAAAAGGCTAATGATAGCGATTCCGACGAGGACGCCCCCCGTGGCAAGCAGACCGCTCCACAATTCGCACAAAATAAGGAGCTCAGATTCATGAGTCGGCAAGAAATCGTTAAACACCTCATGAGCCTCGAGCTGCTTCAGGACTGTCCGGAAGAACTCGCTTCAGGTATGGAATACATCGGATTTCCTCCAACAGAAAATCCTCAGAAAATCGTTGGGCAATGGTCTACGACTATGGGACGATCACTTTCAAACTCAGCTGAAACTTCTCTGGTTTAGCACAATCTAAATGAATCATCATTTCAGGTATTGGCGAATTTATCGAACGGCAACTGACAGCAAAGTACAAGGAAGTTGTTCGCTCAGTGTTCATGTCATCCCTGGATGCATCGGCCACTTCCCGCCGTAAGACCCACTCTGAGCTTCAAGAGAAGATCACGATAGCCCTCGGTTCGATTAACCTGTACACCAATGGACTCGAAGTCTTCGACGGAGAACTGAAATCGCAGCTGAGCAGACATCTCCTGCGGACTCTCTGCTCAGACCTCGTGAACAGCATCGTCGTTTACTTAGCATCGGAACAGGGGACCGAGTGCGACACTGAAAACCTGAGCCCAGATGCTCGTTTGAAACTTATCAACAAGTTCAATGGGGTGCAAAAAGACGCGCTGCACAAAGTTCACCAAGCCCTCAATAGTGGGAACGTTGATGAATTCTTGGTGAGCATCGATGCTGTCTGTGGAGCCGGCGTCCTCGAGATGATGATAAGAAGCGACCGGAAACGAGATCGTCAAGCGATGACAAACCATAAAATGTCACTCATCGAACAGCTGGGAACCGCCACAGAGCCTGCTTTGACATTGCACATCGCGGTCCTAATCTTGGTTCAGGTTCAGGCCCAGCGTATGGTGCATTTTTCAGGGAAGTTCGTGCCTCAGATGATCAGTTTTCTCAAAGGCAAGGTACCTACAGAAGTTCATGAGAGACTCGTGGAGTTCCAAGAAATGGTCATGCAATCGATGTCGACGGAGGATGCGGATGTCAAGTCTCGCCTCAATGATACTTTAGCAGCGAATTTGAAAGCGCTCAAGGAGCTAGTTGGAAACTACAAAAGAGTCAGCGAGTCGAAGTAATTATCGGAGTTCGGAGCTTTCCGGAGCACTGTAAATTCTATTGAGACAAAGATATAGTTTGAACATGAAGAGAAGCTGTTTTTCTTCCCTAGTACAGTAGCGCTGCTCGAACGATCCCGAGCATCCAGAATCGGGATCGACCCCCACATTGCCGCATGCACACGGCACAATGCCGTAGACCTCAAATAGAAGCAGAATACCCTGCGAACCCTCTCTTTTCTGACTGGAATTATGAACTCAGAATCGCGAACCGGATGTTCTCGAAGAGATCTACTAAGACCTCTGGTGTTTAGCCTGGTCACAGTGAGTACCGCTGTCAGCGGGCGAGCCTCTCCTCGAAGCTCAAAGACGACCATTGAGCTAGTCTAAATACTGACTCAAAATATTTCCCTGCCTGCTGCACGGGCTCCGCCAGCTGGGCGAGTTTCTCTCGGCAGGTATCGTCGAAGCAGGTGAAACGCGCATTGAAACGTGATCTTTGTTCGGTGGAACTCAGCCGGAGTCTACCAGCTTCAAATGGCTGAGTCGGCGTTGAATGCCACGAATTGTGCGGCGCTAAGGATCCTAGTTCTCTCACCGTGACTCACAGAATTGCGAATCCCGAAGTGTGAAGAGGAGCGGAATTAAGTAAGCCTCAACATCTCTACCAACGCTCAGAATGGATATGCTGAACAACATTTTCACACCCCAAGGACATGAATCGGCCATGAAGCAGGCCCTGTACAACACGTTGGCATTCGTGTTCGTACTGGTGTTCGCTGTTGCCGGTATCGCCTTGTACTTCATCCTGGAACCATTTTTGCAACCTCTGCTTTGGGCGTTATTATTCGGCTCTGTGCTCTATCCCTTCAAACATTCGCTGGCCGAATGCTTCCGAGAATGGCTGCAAAACGTTCAGGCCCCCTTGGCAGTCGTTGTCGCTACCTCGCCAGTCATGCTCCTCGACAACATCGCGCAGTCTTTCATGACGATGCTGTTCAAGTACAGCAAATTGCTCATTGCGGTCGCGGGCGCTATTTTGGTAGCTTGGTTCCTGCCGCTGGCGTGGTTCATGAAGGTGGTTCAACTCCTCAACGTGATGTATAGCTTGTTCGGACACCTCATCGCGCTTCTGTCCTCAGCGTTCACCGTGTGGACGATGGTCATCGCCTTCGTTCTTGTGCTTCTGTTCAATTATACGGAGAACGTCGCCCCTATTTTCCATATGCTCAGCCCCGTTATGTACTTGTCGATATTTTGTTACCTCACGGGGATGCTGGGAGCGCTTAGAATACCCATAATATTAGGGGTAGTGTTGTTGATGGTGATCGGATTCTTCGCAGATATCGAAGATCGCGGCAAGTGTGGCCCTAAAACTAGCGAAAAAGCGTCAACGAAAACCTACGACAGGATGTCCATCGTTGAGATCACGGTTGCTCGTAAAATGAAACTGTGGTACATAAAGCTCATGGATGCTCTCAGAAGTCCAGAACACATTCCCGAACCGGACGATGACGGAGATTCGCTGGACGCTGACAAACGTCCTCCGCCGCTCATACAGGTCGATGACGTGGATAAGCCGCCGGATGAAAACGAAAGCAGCTCTCCAGAATGCACGAGCCACGAAAGCGACCTCTACCTCATCGCAGTTATCTGGGCTTGCGTCGTGGTGCAGCTGTATCGGAACCTGTGGTTCTTGCCCCTCATGTATATCCCGATGCTCTACGGTGCTATCAAAGGGATTTGCCTCCGTCTGAATGTTCTAGAGGCGTTACGCGGCTTACGCGGCGGCCTCGACGATTGGTACGAGGCGAGGAGAGACGCTATTTCCCCAGCGTTTGTTCAAGGGGTTTTCCGGCTCCTCTTGAAAGGCGATCGCAAGATCAAGCACATCCTAGAGGATTCTGTGGACTCGATCACGTCCATCTTGGTTATCATCTTGCTCTTCTTGGTGGCCACTGTCGGGACGATATTCATGGCCTGTCAGGTTTATGGTGAGAGCGTTCATCTCATAGAAATCACATCAGGAGTGATTAACCGAACTCTCGCTCACAACCCAGAGCTCCAACAGCTAGTTCCTGACACAATCAACAACGTTCAAGGAGCATTGGACTCAATGCTCGGCGATGCGTATCAGTACGGCAAAGATTGGATCAGAAGTAGCCTGAGGCGGCTCCTGGAGAATAAAGACGACCCCTCAAAAGCCGAAGCACTTGAAGGCGAAATCATGGAGCTGTGGGACAGAATCTACCACCTCTGGATCAGACAGAAAAATGCCACAGGGAGCGAGGAAGGAAAACTTGGCTTGGAAGGCCCCTCCTGGAACACCCTCATCGAAGGACTGAAAACGTTGGATCTGAATGCTATCACGAACTTTGTGAAAGACAATTTAGATACACTGCAGACCGTCATCGATTCAGTGTGGGCGATCCTTAAGGGCAATGTCACGATTTTCTTCTCGGTTATCACAGCAATCCTCTCAGTGGTTTTCGGCGGAGGCACAGCTGTGCTCAACTTCGTCATAAACTTCATCGTGTTTACAACTGCACTTTTCTACCTTTTGGCGGCGAGCGACAGCACTTACAAGCCTATACAACTGTTGAGCAAAGCCATTCCCAACAGCAAGGGCAAACCCATCTCTGGACTCGGAAAAGCCGTCGAGCAGGCAATCAACGGCGTCTTTGCACTCTCATTCAAGATGGCTTTCTTCTACGGCTTATACACGTGGCTCATCCACTCTCTGTTCAACGTGAATATCATTTATATACCGTCGGTTCTCGCGGCTATTTTCGGCGCTGTTCCTTTTTTGGGCACGTACTGGGCTTGCCTGCCAGCCTGTCTCGAGCTTTGGCTGGTTAACGGAAACCCCGTGCGTGCCTTGATAATGTTCCTGGCGCAAATTCTCCCAATGTGTTTCGTGGACACTGCTATCTACTCAGAAATCAAGGGAGGAGGACACCCTTATCTCACCGGCCTGGCCATCGCGGGTGGTGTGTTCTGCATGGGTGTCCAAGGTGCTTTATTTGGTCCAATGCTGCTCTGCGTGCTCATAGCGGCCTGTAATGTTTACTCGAAGCTGGTTCAGAAATCGAATCTTGCGAATTTCGAAGAGTTTTCTGTCCCGCAGTCTCCAAAGCCGCGTATGAAGAAACGAGCCTCTTTCAGCGGTCAGCTAGTCACGGATAAGTTCGACTGAGGGCTTGTCTTCTAAGTTGCTAATCCAGATGTTGATTGTTTGCCCTCGCTGCCTTGGAGTGTTGGTCGACAGGAATGTGGCCGCGAACTGTGATGTGAAAGGGAAATCTCATTGATGCTCATAGTATCTTCACCCTATTAGAGTGAACTTCTTGATGATAAAACTTATTTATTCAACCCTGAACTTCTCCGCGTTTTATTGCTAGAAGTCTGTGCCCTGACTGCTCGAAGAATGTTGCCTTGTTTTGGTCGTGCAAATCAGGGGAGGCGTCGCGCTCTTCGAATAAGGAAGAATCAACGTTCCTGGGTATCACCCTGGCAAATAAATTACCCAGTTCGCAGTAATCTGTCTATCCGGGGAGAAGCAGACATCAGTGGTCCGC
The DNA here is from genome assembly GCA_037576195.1 of Phytoseiulus persimilis. Classification (NCBI taxonomy): domain Eukaryota; kingdom Metazoa; phylum Arthropoda; class Arachnida; order Mesostigmata; family Phytoseiidae; genus Phytoseiulus; species Phytoseiulus persimilis. Next base: position 30,644,064 of record CM075103.1, read on the forward strand.
TGTCTGGTAATGGATCCTTCCAGTATCGATGTTCCTGGGCTCTCCCATAGCTCATGAAGAGCAACGATCGCGTCTTTTCTCGGAAAATACAATGGGAGCCCATTATTCAATGGATGGTGATCGTGGCGTGACCCTGGTCGGTGTTAACAAGTTTGGTTTGAGGTGAGCGAGTTGCGAGAGTCGCTCTTGACAGAGGCGGGCTCGTGCACAGGAGGACAGGTCGGTGAAAAATCGGCAGTGCCAGCAGCCGTTAGTTTTGGTTGCGGCCACAGCAGTGTCCGCAGCGCGAAATCAGTGTCTCTGCTCTCTCATCGGCGTTTGCTCAGTCATGACTCTCTCGAAAGCTGCTTTCCGAAGAAATACTATTTAAAGACGCAGCAGCTTTTCACTCCATGAATGCACCAAACACGTTTTTACACATCTACCGCTCGGTGAAGATCTGTCTTCAAGGTCTCACCGATCGCGGAAAAAAATCCGCGAAAGATGGCTGGTCGTGTGGCTTGGCAGAAATTATTATCATCAGAGAGAGCTGGCCATGTACAGATATGGCGGCATCCGCGATGAGACGTGCTAGTTGAAATGCAGCAACTTCTGAGCTAACCCTGGTACCACGCGCTGACCACAGTGATACTTCCGACTCATTCTCGATTCGTTTCCTTCTGATCATCGATCACTATGGAACCGTTTTCTCCCTCCTGCTCCCAAATTCGGCTCCGCGATCAGCGTTCCTGCCCACAGGATCCAGCGGCGCGAAAAATATCCCGAACCGTTGCCAAAAACTGAGAGAACTCTCTGAGCTTCTCGAAGCGGGAAAGAATAAGCGGAGCAGCCATCAGATATTCGTGACCTGGACACACACAATCGGTACGGCGCCGATTATTGGATCCAGCGGTGCGAATTGAGGACTTTCAGAGGGGCCACCTGCAGGAAAAGCGGTCCTCCGTCCGAGTAGAGTCTCGGTCCGTTGCCAACGAGCGATGCTGATAACAGCACCACTGCTCTTCACTACAGCGTTTTCGAGTCATAGGAGGAAGTCATGAACCGTCGGTTCTGGTGGAGGATAGTTGCGGCTGTGATGGGAATATTCTCTGGGGCGTTCGTCCCGATGCGCGAAATTCGACGAGAAGTTGAGGAAACTCGACGGAATGCGACTCTTCATTCTGGGAGTCACCTCTGATTCCCCGTCGTGTTTGATTCTCATTTAGATCATCTATCGCGGCCCGCTTGGTGCAGGCGGATGATCTTGACATAAGAAAGAATTACCATGCACCGACCACCGCCCAGCGAGAGCTTCATGACGACACGTTTATGAATGTCGCCATCCGACCGGAAGAATTTCCAAAACAAAATAATTTATGACGGCCGACAACACAGGAGTTCGGCTCGTTTTGCTGCGCGGTGGTGAATTTAGCAGACGCCGCTGTTTTCCATACATCCCAGCGGCGCTCGGTGGCGATGTAGAACGCTCTTCCTACCAACCTCAACTAGAGCTTGACGCTGTGGTCTGACTCGGTCTGCTCATCTGTTCATGAGTCGGTTCGACGATGTCTCTGCCGGCCCATCTGCATCGCGGGCTCTCGACCCCGCTTTGAGTGACCGCGGCACCAGCCAAAGGAGCTCGCGAGTACCTGTTCATTTTGTCGCCAAAAGAGAGCTTCTTAAACAGGCCGCACGATGGTTGGCTAGTTTAAGCTTCTACCGATGCGTAGGGCAATTAGCCTGAAGACTCCTGTGCGCTTCGGTCTAGTGAGCCCTCTCATCATCTTCTCGACCCTGTGTCGGTATTTTGATCACTTGGAAGCCCGGCTTCCGAGCGTTTCGATGACGTACAGTTTATCGGTCGAGGATAAGCAAGACCGCTAGATGCCCCTTCCGAGTCAGCAGTTGGGCCCGGAATCTCGATCCGGAGTTCCTGATGCCTGAACAGGAAAAGACGAATCCGGAACATTACGCCCTTTTTGGACTGGGGTAGTTTTTCGCAGCCCGCCGACGATATGCATTCGAACGAGCTGGAGGTAGTGAGCTCCCGCTGACGCAAAAACAGAAGCTTTCATGCACTTGCAGGTTGTGAACCGTGGATACCGAGAGCTGTTCCGGGGGCGCTGGGTGCTCATATATAATGAAGAAATGTTTTTGAAAAAGTTTATCGGACGGAGGCAACCTTCTTCTCGCGTAGACCACTCCTTTTGGTGGAGAGAGCATCGGTAATCCTTGGATCTGTTCTCATTGGAGGTGTGTCTCCTGAAATGGAAAAAAACGTGTTCTCTATTCGAATCCTCTCTACAGACATAATTAACTCCACCAGATTCTGAGCCAGCGAGGACTCCGCGATTCCCCCAGTTCGGAGCCCCCTGAGCAGCCGGGGAGTGACAGAGAATTGGCATCACCGCTTTTTGACTAACATCCACGACATCGAATACACTCAGTCCGAGTTTCCGAGCTTCCGACCGCACAAGCTCCCTAACCAGCCTTGCATCGGAAATCTCTTCATCGATGCCTTTTTCCTCCATCCAGTCTGTCGCCGTATTCTCTTCTACTAATGTCCTGCATACCGAACAGAGTTGCAGCACCTCTGAGGAGCACGTCATCGCAGGCTTTACTTCGGAGGCTGGGCTATCTCACATGATTTTCTCGAGACGGTGTTGCTTGAGTCGTCTGTCTTATTGTTGACTATGGATCGATAATCGAGCGCTGCTGTCAACACTTCAAGAGATAGAGATGGATTGCGACTCTCGGACGTCATTCGACCCAAGATAATAACTTTGAGGTCCCAAAAGTTGAGAGTCGCAACTGACTGATCCAACGTTGGAACAGCGGAGAAGTACGAGCCGAAAACCGACTCGTTCGTCAAAGTTCTCGACGTCGCTGATTTTCCTCGATTCGACAGGATCTCTGTTTGTGTCTCGGAGTCTGGCTCCCGTGGCCTTGGAATCTCGTGGTCAAAATGAAGTCCAGTCCGGAGCTTTTGACAGCTTCCGGCAAACACTTCGCTTCTTTCCTGCGACGTTGCCTCCTCTCGGGAGCAGGCTGGCCAGGAGCAGGCCTTCCCTCCTTTCCCTTGCCCGTCTCCTTGTGAACCTGCATCTCTTGCGCATGCTCCACGCTCCTGGGACTCCTACGGAGCGAGAGACCAAAGTCACTTCGCGCTGGAACGGTCGTGTCCGCAAGAGGTCGAGAAAATTTCTTCGAGCCAGTTGCTTATTAAGACGACAAAATAGGTCCTCCGGTTCCACCGAAACCGCCCACGATGACGAAGAGGGCTTTCAAGATTTTTACCATCGACGCCTTTACTAACAAGGCATACTGCGGCAACTCCGCCACAGTTGTGTTCCTGGATCGAGATCAGGTAAGCAGTGACTTTTTCGAATGTTTCTCATAACATTAACCGGGGACTTGACGGCGCGGTCACTCCTCGTTCATGGAGCATTCGGCGTGCGTAATCAGTCACTCCATGGCGAGTGTCATAAGTTTTGGAGGCAAGGGAACGCTTTTGACATTGGGATCATTCAGGGACGAAGATTCCCAGAGCAAAGAGCGTTACAGCCGGAGAAATGATGAAAAGTTGGATCCCCGGCGACCATGACGAGCCGCCAGATCCTATTTTAGACGGATTCATTCTGGTGAACGCGACATCACCGGATTGTTAACACACAATTCCTCCAAACGTCAGGCTCCTCCCATCGGATGGGCCGACGGTCTCGTTCCTCTCACACGCGACCGTTCGGCCCTGCAGTCTTCTGTGGTGTGATACGATTCCTCCGTCCCATGTATCAGGACAAGCTCAACGTTTGAATAAGCTGTGTATCAGCCGCTCTCTTTCTCTGCCGGGCACCTCCTGACCGATAGCTCGTCCGGACCAGCAAGGGCGCGGAGTCCGCGTCAGCGAAGCGACGGCTGCGCGAACCACAAACTGAGCGAAGTCTCAATGAGCGAAGTCCCTTGGAGGTCCGAGGATTCTGATATTAGTCCACGTTGGAAAACATTTCATGCTCGAACTTGAACTCGTCCCGAGTGGTCGTCGTCTGAGAACTCAGTCAGCTCCTAGATAAATCGAGGACAAGAATATCATCTAGCGATCGATGGAAGAGCTCCATACTTGGGATGGCTGCCCCCTGCAGCCGACGGCAGCTCAACTGTTGACGATCAAGCGTCGTGTTGTTGAGCTCTCCGACTTTGGGGTTTGGTTTGAGAAGCGCGATAGCTACAGAGCATCCCGCTCCTGGTTTACGACACACTATAGTGTCATTCTCGTCGGGGAAGCAAACTCATGCTGGCTCCGTGGCTATCCGAGTGATCGAGTTGAAACTACCGCTACACAGAGTGTACTTTGCTCTCCAGTCTATCATGAGATCGCTATCTTCCTCTAAATTCGGATTGCGATCACGTAATAAAGTGCGGTCCGAGTGGCCTCGTTATCGTTTTTTGATCGAAGCCATACCCTCGAGCGGCGGGTAGCAGTTCAGAAGTCACAAGGGCGTTCAAACTTGTAAAGAATTTGTTGAAATTCATGGGATGGATTCGAGTCACGGGCTCCATTCAACTCCTCTGAACTAATACCTATATAATACTTGATCAATGTTGAATAATGAGGGCCGGAATGAACTTCTTGCCGACTTCACACTTCGTGCCGTGGAAGCACCGAAACCTATTCATGGTTTCGAATGCGCCAATCCCCTCGATACGCCAGAGACAAATTCTCAAGCCGGAGCTGCTGAGGTCCCGCGGACGTATTAAATAGTTCGCAGTGTTTGATTGAAGTCCCGTCTTCTCAATAACATACGAGTGACTCGTCACCCCTTACCATAGAGGGGTGACAGCTGAATGTCCGAGCAGTAACTAGTCTGTTTCTTCACAGGACATCCCGGATGAGCTCAAACAGCGAATAGCTAATGAGATGAGCTTCTCGGAAACCGCTTTCGTTTCAAAAAAGAAACCAGAGGATCATTTCACTACAGGTCTGTTTGAATCGAATCATATCAAGGTTCCTGGCGGGAAGATTTCCGTGGGTCTCAAAGAATTGGCAAACTCTCATTCCAGCTTCTGATTTCTTCTTGCGTTGGTTCACTCCAAAGAAAGAAGTTCCCCTCTGCGGTCATGCTACTTTGGCCACTGCAGCTGCCTTGTTCGATAACGGTGAGTTTTTCCACAAACGCGAGTCGAGTGGACCTCACGAGAGCTCGGGAACGATGCTTAGGAAAATCTCGAAGGCTTTAAACTGACCATACCGGATGCATAATTTTCCGGCAGGTAACAAGAGCAAGAGGCTGACCTTCGACACAAAATCAGGAACCTTGACCGCCATGAAGACAGAGGATGGGAAGGTCATGCTGAATATGCCCGCAAGGATGAACAAACAATTGGTAAATACTAATCCATCTGGAAAAAAAATCGAATTTAGATTATTCGCCGTTTCCACCATACCAACTTGGGAATGCATTCATCGGTCGGATGTTTCCGTTGATTCCAGAGCAAGTCGATCTACGACAGCCTGTTCAAGCATGTCGTTGGTGAGCGTTTGGAAGTGGTTGATGTAGCCTATTCCACAGAAGAGATGAAACTGGTGCTTCGTCTGAATGATAATACCACCATGTGAGTAGTTGTTATCTCACGGGGGTGACTATCATTTTTGCCTCGGAGAAAGACTGAATTTCTGTTTCTCGATCCCAGGAAGCAGCTGGAAAATTTCAACCCCAACTTCGAGCAGATGATGGCATTCAACGGAGGTAACCTGACTCTCCGTGGAGTGACCGTCACTCTGAAGGGTTCAAAAGAGAACGGATGTATCAATGCAGAAACGGGTGAGGTGTATGACTTTGTGTCGAGGCATTTTGCTCCCTGGTATGGCATACCCGAAGATCCCGTAACCGGTTCCGCCCATACGGTCCTTGGGCCGTACTGGGCGGAGCAGCTCGGCGGAAAATGCAAGCTCATCGGTGAGTGAACTCCCAATCTATTGAACTGCCCAATTATCTGGGAGAGAACAAGCTATTGCAGAGGAGGTGTGCACCGGTCCACTAATCTCGGAATATTCCTGCAGCTCGACAGGCCTCGAAGCGCGGAGGCGATCTCTATATCACTGTCCGCAACGACCATCGCATCGAGATGGGAGGCCATTGGGTTTGCGTCAGGAAAGGAGAGATCTACGTCTAAAGTTCTCGTGGGACGCGAATGGTGGAGGGCGCGTCTCAGTCTCGGGAAAACGAGTGCTCAAAATTCGCCAACCAAACTATCGGAATTCCCGCCAGTTTACGCGACCCCTCACTCTTGATCGTCGGACCACGAAAACACCGGCCAGTACACCGGTCGTGTTAGTCGAGTGTTTGTTCAACACTATCGTCGTTGATTCGATTCCGCCGCGGTGTTCATCGGGCATACCGTTACCACTGACGCCAGAGCCATTCCCATCAATGCTTCTAGAGGGGATTGTTGCCAAACAAGGAAGCTTCTCTTTCCGTTACTTGGAACTCTTGCTTTCAAACTGATGCAAAATCATAGTCATGGAGAGAGAGAAGAGCGTTATCAGTTGAATTTCGTTCGTCGTTCACTATGGTAGGCGAATTCAGTCATTTCGCATTACGAGTCCAAGACTTGACTCAAGTCCCTGAGAACCTAGCTATCGAGATAAACGGACTTGAGGCGTTATCAGTTAAAGTAGGAGGCCTTTAGAATTGATTCAGCCACGATTCTGATGAACTGTTACTGTTAATAGGTAGAAGAATCGGGAGGTCCCCGATGGCGGCCATCATCCACCATAAAATGTGGAGTGACGAAACTCAATCTTTATCTCAGGAAACCTTCTCCGATTACCGGTCTTTCGCCGCCTCCGAATTCCATGCGCTCTTGAATGTAGCGTGGTGTTCGTCGTTGACTCCAATCGAGGAATTGTTGAACGAAACTGGTACGATTCCAGGTGGCCACCAGGTATACAGTCTAATAAACAGCTCGTTATAATTGAAGTTGTTTTTTTGTTCTGTGGGAACTCCGTCCTGCACAGGATTCGAGACATTGGGATGGCCTCATCCATCAGGCGGGACGAGACATACGTGTTCTCGAAGGTCTCTCATGACTTTCGTCCACCAGCGTCAGCAATGATAGCTCAAGAAACCGATAGTGGATAGGATATTCAGTAAACTTCTAGAGTCACACGCGAGTCTCGATACGTCCTGGACATGATTGCATGGAATAGGCGTGTGAACTCGATTCAGCATGAGTCAGAAGAGAGAGTTCATCATGAAACCTTTCGTATCGCGATCTCTGGTTTGAGAACAGCAAATACGGATAAGTCCACTCGGAAACGTCCGTCACCCACAGACCGTCGGTGAAAGGCGAACTGCATCAGGAACAACGTTGCAGATGAAGCCGTACAGAGGTGACTTCACCGGGCGCTTGGTTGCTCACAGGATAGCTAGAAGCCTCGAGACGACGTAAAAATCGAAGCTCTTCCTAGCTTTCGATCGCTCGAGTGTCAACAACCGGGTATCACGAGGCAGGAACAGAGGATCTCTCAAGCACTCGGAAAAATAATTGGGGAAGAATCACGCATCATTCTCGAGTGTTTTGTTACCAAATATCGATCTTCTTGGGAAGCGAAACGCTCTCGCCGTTGAAACTCCAGGGGACACAGGCATTGCGCTTCTGGATTCACAGGGAACTGCTGGCTTTATCGATGACCAGAGTCGCCGGAACTGCGAGTTGACCGCTTCTTGTAGTCATCGTTTCGATTGTTTTAAGGAGGGAGTTTGTTTGTTTTAGATGAGAAGAGCACTAGTCCATCAGAGACGTTCGGAGACTAACATTCGACAAGCCTTTGATGGTTTCTGCCTGGGGAGCTCATGCTCCGAGAAAATCTCGAGCTAGTTGTCATTATCACCCGTTATTCATCGCAGCGAACTCGACTCGAACGTATCTAAGATGCTTGTTTCCGGCGTTCATAGTCGATGTTTGGTCAATGAATGGCGAGTTCAATGATCGAACGACGTTATTCTGGGATATCTAGTCCAAATATGCGTCTTGGATTCTTGGCTCTCTGATTCAAGTGGCACCTCAGGGAGCTTCCGTTTCATGCACGAATTCTCGGTGATGGTGACCTACCAGATTTGCAACGGCACACCATCTCTCCCCTTGACGCGGTGGTACAACACGCAACTTCCATATCTCGTGGTATCAGGAGATGCCAGTGACTTTGTCGAAGTACCGGATATGATTTTGATTGTAGAAAACGTTCCCTGATCTCGGATGAAAAATCAGGATCCACTTCTGACGCCGAGTAGCCGACGAGAAGCAATGTCGGCGGCACCTCTTGCTCACAGGGTCAAGTGAATCGGATGTGAGCTCCAATTTCCCGAACTCGCCCACCTATATGTATAGTGTCAGTAGTTCGAACAACGAACTTCATTGGGCAGTTATTCTGGGGCAACGGCGTCCGCACACGAAAACGGTGAAATTGTTTACGCTCAGATGTGAACCCAAGTTTCTTAGCTCTTTCATCACATGGATATTCAACTTTCGGAAGCTGTTGAGGAAATAGGGTTGATACCCGGTGGCGGCTGCAGAAAAACTGACCGCGCATCGAAACTCGAATAAGGTTCGAAGCTTCCGGGCCGGTTAGATCAGAAGCCGATTCCATCCCTCTTAGCATATAGATCCGGTGGATGAAGTTGCTAATCCGCCATTCCGGGATTCCACAGTGCTCTGATAAAACCATCTCGCCGCCGGATCATGTGAGCGATGACGATTCACAGTTTCATCAACAGAAAGAGGTACGTTGAGATTTCCAGTCGGGAGTTCGAATCTTCGCTGGCTCCACCCTGGGGACCTTCTGGCCCGGATGTTCGGTCATACTCCCTGAGCTGAAGGCTCCAAAGAAGCTCTGTAAACGGGCGTGGCCCGGAATCTTTACGTCGAAGCCTCAACATGACAAGGGGCCGCCCAGCTACGCCTTGTGCTTCTTTTCTGATATTGACTCGACCTACCTGTGGCAACCCATGAGAAGGAGAGCAGTGGAACTGAACTCGAGATCACGTGGAAAAGTCTTCTCCCGATTTCCGGTCCCTCGACGATGGATCATGCTCGGCTCGTTTTTTCGAGGCACGCTTACATCAAGTGGCGGAGCGAGGTGTTCTGGTTCGCTCCGAAAATCGTCTTTCGAACCTCGTTCCCAGCCTTCGCTCAGAGCGGAGTCCCGTTATCTCCCGTCGAAACCAGCGGAATTTCTGGCAATCCTCCCTCATTCTCATGACCGGATGGGAATTCGTCTCGGAGGAAGCCTCTGAATGTCCTCATCGAGAAATGCTTCATCGCAACTTGCGCGTCTGCTCAAAATGAGACTTGATGCACGTTTCTGCGCATGTTGATTGGGTTGTCATCGCTCGTACCGGTTGAGGTCGCCCACCCACGGCCGAGAACTGGACGTGCTTATGACTATGTGCTAGCTCAGTACTTGCTTCGTTGGGGTCCTGAAGCCGACGGTCGCTGGTCCGAGAGCTGGGCCTAGCGGGAACGAGACCGACAACAAGGCGTGTGGCTGAGGCCCTTGCGGTCCGTCCCGATAGCGTATGGGGGCCGATAAATGATCATATCCATGCGCAACAGGAAGTTCTACTCGTCGTTGTCGTCATCGATAGTTCGTGGTCGTGTTCAAACCTCGCCTCTTGCTGTCGTTTCGTAAGATATGCTCATTTATTGCCTGGAGGATATCATATCATTAGCCTGGAGTTGGGGAAATTTGGCAACGTGTCGAAGATGAACTATTCCAAAATGCTGGATAGGCCGTTGTCTCTCTCTCTCTTCGTCGTGGAATATTCCAAACGGTGTCAATTGCTCTATCGAGAGGTGGAAGCATTCTCAGTCGATTACACAGGGACAGATCGAGTCAAGAATCGCAAAATAGAAGAGCCTGAGGATGAAAGTGGCCGTCCGGTTTCTTCCGTCGACCATCGAGCTCGTAGAGATGGAGAATCCTTGAGCCAAAGGCGCAGCGAGAAACACCGATGCGCCGAGAAAGTACTCGCGGCATTGCGCCCAGAGCGTCGGGAAGTTGTCGGAAATATCCATGATGATGTTTGGGCGCAGCTACTCTCCTCTTGGAAGGATCAAAAGCGCACGTATGGGTTTCGAGGAGACCCCAGCGCGGAAGAGGAACCCAATATGATTGTTCTGAACGCTGTTCGTGGACTTGCGACTGATGTCTGTGCACGGAATCTCGGGGAAATAACTTAACTCGTTTCATGGTGCTCATGGGGCATTTTGGTGCCTCCTCAGTCTCGATGCCCAGGGCACACGCGGTTTCCCTCGGTTCTCCCAAGCTGCGTCACGGGACTGCACTCCTTGTGGGCTCTTCGAGGAGCGACATGAGGTGTTTCATCGGGCAGCTTCCGATCACTTGAGAACGGCGGCGCACCCGAGTTCTTATTTTTGAAGGTGGGGAACCCATTCAACTGCATTCGGGATTCCAAAATGAATGTTATTCGCCATGAGGCCGTCGAGTCTGTCTTCTTCCATGGCTGTTCTCGGGTGGGTATGGGGTCGACGGCTGACTGGAGGGGAGACGGTATATACCCTGAGGATCAGTTTCGCAGTATCCTGATCATCCTCGTCAGTCAGCTGCAAGCCTCTCTCAGAGTCGCACCTACACGAGGCGATGACTCGGAGGTTCCCCGAGATCGTCGGCTCGATTCGTGGAAAATCATTCCCGTGTCGTTCCTCCATTGGCAAGCTGACCTCCACAGCTATCATTGACTTCAAGTTCTGGTTGTGACTCCGATCACAGTGTCTCGTTTACCGAGCACGACTTCCGTAGCATGGGAGAAAATTAGGGACAGTCCCTCTGGATACGGGATGAGAACCTCCTTCTTAGTTGTTGATTGGGACTGCTCCGGAATATCGAGAGAGCGCGGCGTGAACCACTATCCTCCAGGGGCGCCCAAAGCATTTCCCACAATTTGCAGCCGAGAGGGATGTAAAATAGTCCCAAGCTCTGATGGTGAGAATATAATGAAGGTATCCGCTTCCATCGTAAATTGATAAGAAACTTGTTACCTCGTCGACTTGCTATTTTATGATCCCCAGGTGGCTGAGAACTATCCTTTCAAGAGATCCGCAGCGAAAGTTACACCACTGGATTTTTCCAACTATCATCATTAGATAGTGGAATCGAATACCCTCCGACCATGTTCTCACCTCCCACTGTGGGAAGAGCCAGCCATGGGCAGATCGAGTTCATCGGAAAGCTTCGCCAAAGCTGAGGCATCCCAGAGCGGACTCGTCCGTAAGGCGATCGTAGCGCGATCTTCAACGCACCGGGAAGAAATGAATGCGGGATGTTTGCTCGGCTATTCGTGTTGCGCGAATCCATGTCGCCTGTAAACCCCAGCGCCGTTCCCTCGGCATGAGTTGTAACGGCGCAATTTCCGATCCAGTTTCCAATGAAATGCCGGAAAAACTGAGAGCAGAGCAAGGACAACCGCGAGTTCCGCTCGTTGAGGCTTGCAATGCTGAGCAAGGTTCCTCGAGCGTCGTCAGAATCACCGCGTCGAGTGGATTCCTCAATATTCCTTGCGGCTCACCTAAATTCCTCGACCTTGTTAAGGTTCTCCCCATGAATGTGTCAGAAGCCGCTGAGCTCATCCGGCCGGTTCTCAGGAGCGAGCTTCCGATTGACTCCCACCCCATTCTTGACAATCATTCTGCAGAGGCAGTCGTTAAAGGCACCGACACCGCCTTGAGACGTGATCAGAATCAAAAAATGAGTTGCGGGCGGACCTCACGATGGACCATGAGGTTCACCTCGGTTATCCACTGGGATTCAAGGGTTGAACTGGAGCGAGTGGATTTCTATCTTTGAGTTTCGAGCCCAGACGCCTCGCACGGTTCTTTGCGTAACATCTTCCTTCCCTGAATTCAGGAAAATCCGACGAAAACAATTCCGGATCCAAATATCCTCTTACGACTGGACAGCCTCGCTCCTTCGGTTCGCGGCTTAAGAACGATTGGGACTCTGGAACATCCCAACGGAAGCACTGTTCACGTCCTGGCAGGGATCGATCCGGGGAGCCTTCCGTGTTCCACGATTCGAGGAAGTGAAAACATGAGACTCCCTGAAGATCCGGTGGAAAGATACGAGTGTACGACGGGGGTGCTCGTCGCCCGTTCGCGTAGAGTGGAGCGAGTGAAACAATGTCTCTGCACAGAGTCCTGTCCTGTGGGGACATCGTGACGGTTGATCGTGTCAAAGTATCATTCACGGTCACAAGCTTGTTCTCGTTTCCAAGTACATGATCATTCGTATACTGACGAGTTGCAGAGCTGTGAACGGGGTCTCAACTCGATAGAGCAGACGAAACTGCGAGATACCTTTGAACTTGTGTGAGAAATACAGGAATTGACGCTGGGATCGAGGCTGAGATGCATTGCACATTTGTATGGAATATGCTCATTAGTACTGCGTATTCTGCGCATTCGTAGCATGAATTTTTCTGTGTTTAGCTACGATGCCTTCATACGGAGTTTACGCTCCCCGGAGATGAGGTTTCGGGCTCGATGATGGAGGAAATTCTCAAAATACTATGAGGAATACATCTGGTGAATTACGACGTCCCTAAGGAATCATTCTGCCTGAGCCGTTTCCTAACGAGAACAACTACTCCTCGAACCACTCAGGGAGAACCTAGAATCGGTCGGGCAGGTTATCAGGGGCATTTCTTGAGTGTCATTCTGTAGAAAGGCCATCGATCCACTAAATCCACGAGGGTTTCTTCTTAGCGGCTCAAAACCACGATTTCGCGTGGGCTACAAGTCTCACTTCTGGGAGAGCGTGTTTTCGATACAACGTGGAAGTTCGCACGAGGCAGTGCGTTCGAAGAGCTGACTCGAGACTGTAACATCCGAGTCTCCACGATTCCAGCAAACAGTTCTGCTCCTCCAACGGCGCGCTTCAAGGTAGCTGGATCTTTCGGAAGATTCGCGCTGAGACCGCAAAGAATGATTTGTCGATGTTGCGTTTTGTGGAATTTTAGCTCGAATTAGGCGTCCATTCCCTTGAAGTTTCCTCTACGATTGGTGACGACGCTTCATCTTCGACCCATGGTCGAATCCTATAAGTACTTGTGGATCGAAATATCGAACGAAAAAGAATACTCATCCCAACACTGTAATGGGCCGACGGATGAGGCCAACGTAGCGATCAAAAGACTCAACGCGAGAACTCTTTGGAGCTTCAACAGGTTTGAAGTATCCAAAATTCTTTGGAAAGCCACCGCAATACCACAGCTGACCAATTGCAATAGGGTGTTCACCATGCTTAGAAGGCTGAGAAACCTCATTGAAGTCAGACAAAGGGACGCGGTCAGGTGGGCCATGGGCATACAATGGAGACCATCAGCAAAAGCATGTGTTCCGAGTAAGTGAAACAGATGAAGCCATCCAGATGGCCCAGAATGGTACTCACAGCAACTGAGATAACAAACACAAAAGTGAAGGCAATAGAGGGACTCAGATGTTTGAGAACCCAGTTTGACCTTGAAGATCTCAGTCTGACCAGAAATACACTGAACGAGCCAATCTGGAATATGTTCCGCAAGAAACTCAAAACGAGAGTGCGGGACTTCACATGGCGACGAAATATGGATTCCAGATCCACATTAACTGCTTATCGACAGCTCAAAGAGACTCGAGGTCTCGAGAGGGAACTGTACGATAACTCGCGGGGCAGTCGGTCATTGGCTCTAGCCAGAGCAGGAATGCTCAACACCGAGAGCCGACAGAACTCCCGGGACCGTTCCTCAGACATAAAATGCGCGCGATGCGGAGCCCCAGAAACCGACAATTATGTCATTCTGGAATGCGAGAAAGGAAAATACCCCCAGACGGAATTCCCGTACCGACTAGGACTTCACCCCGATTCAACAGCGAGGAACCTGAGAAGGACGATGGATATCCCAAGGCGATGGGAGAACAACGAAATATTATCTGTGAACGCAATACAATTCACCCCAGAAATGAAAGGGAACATATGTGCATATGTAAGGTCCAATAAAATCAAATCAAAACAAATGTCCCCTGGCAATGTTTTCGACCGATTCGAACGGGGGCACCAGACTCATCGACGCGTGGGGGAACCTGTTGTGGCAGAAAACCGCGCCGTGACAGCTCTGGGAAAAATCCCGGGACTGTTCCCTGCTGCAGACAGAATTCAATCAAGGAATCTGTTTGTTTTTGCGGACCACATCGGGCATTGCTGGATGAGAAATTGAGTTTTTTCTCCTCCTCGAGATCGATCGGATATCTGAAGGAGTTCGAGAGCAAGGGCGGCATCGTTGGAAAGGATGCCCCAAGTATGTATCGGAGTCGGCTTCCACTTCATCGGAGAGAACCTCAGCGATTCGAATAGTTTGAAATCAAGCTCCGAGGTCACTTCGACTTGGCATCCCTCTAGAATGCAAGGAGCTAAAGGCGGGTCAAGTGGGTTCGTCTCGGCGCGGAAAATCACCATCCTTGCAATTTGACCGAAACAAAAGGAGCTCTCTTGAATGTGCGCTCGAATCTGGCTCTTGTTTCGAACGAACTTTCAACAGCGATGCCGACAGCTTGCTCATCATCGATAGAAACATCGCCCAGATTCCCCGGCAGAGCCAAGCTTCACGGCGAGATTCCGCATATTCGTATATTCAGACGATTCCTCCGAGGGATTCGAGGCCGCCACAGTCAGAGAAACGAGGGTGTTCGAGTGGTGGCACCACTAACCTTGGTATCGCCTTCTCAGGAGACTCGGTCCCACCATGCGTTCCTTCGTGCCAAGTGGAATTGAGTCGGTTAGTTCGGATTCAGTTAAGTTCTTTGGCGGTAGTATCACAATGAGAACGTCGTAGTTTAGGAATCAAGTGTTTTCCGTTTCACGTCTTCCTCTCTATAGAAAAGCTCCGGATTTCACCATGCGGAACTTCTCGTTGTTGCGAGCGGCGATGAGAACGGCAACCGGCTTTCACAATGGAAACATCAGAAACCCAAGCATCCCTGACGCTACACCTGTTTGTTTTGAAGCTGGAAGTCTTGGAGTGAACTGTCGATGACCTGAATGGCCATCGGGACCATTTGAGTGCGCTGCGATGACTAACTTGTCTGTGGCGTATGAGGCTTGTCAGACGCATCCTTTCGACTCAGCTGATCACAATATACTTTGTGACCAAGTCCAACCCGAATCGCACATTCGCCCGCGGTTCAAGGCGCGGTTTGCTCTATCAATAGGCTCCAGTCCCGATTCAGCTACTCACGTTCATCCAGTCCGGACTTGGATCGCGATGTCGTGTAGTTGCTCTCTTCGCGAAGAATCGGAGAACGTCGCGTGACCAGCGAAGCTGTTCGAACGATATCGTCCCGAAAGCGTTCGAACCAGCGGCGAGGAAGAATTAGATTCTGCAACTACTTTGCTTCACAGAACTCTCCATACAACGAAAAGGCGAACACGTGACTCTGAAGCGGTGGAAATTGGTGTACATCTGAACGGACACCAAGATGTGATCGTATACGTTGGCTCTCGGAAGCGTGATGGGAAGGAAAAAAACTCCAACGCATGTAGTCCTCGAACCGGGTACGGGGACGGGGCTTTTTCGGTAGGTCATTCTGGGACCAGAGCTCCGTGAAGTCTCGTTGGGTGTCTCGGTCCCTTTGGAACGTGAGTTTTTGAATGATGCTACAGAGGCAAGTCTCGGAGGCTACCACGCGACTCCCGAGTCAGCGAATTGGCTGTCGACGGAATGGATCTGAAAGAATGTATGCGGATCATCCTTGTTCTTGAATCAGTTCTTCCAATTTATTACATGAGGAAACAGCAGTGAGCAAACGGCGGTCCTTCATGGATGAACGTCCAGTAGAAGTCCGATTTCCCTGCGGACATCTTGTCTACCGAGAGTTTCCGCAACCTTCTCTTTCAGGATAATCGACGAATTAATGAAATCGTTTGATCGGGAAATGATACCCAAACCACTCATATCGTCGAGAAAACAAGAGGAAAACATTCTCAATCACGATTGGTGCCAGAACACGGATCGCCCCTGCTGCGTCACTTGAGATAGACTCGGAAATTCCAGCAAATTAACAACCAGGGTTGTATCAGAAGGAGAATAAACATCTGAAGCGTTCTGAAATGAGCTTCTACGAAATCTGATGCTATATCGGAAATAAATCAACGAAAAGTAATCCAAATGACGTCGTTTCCCCTAAATCAGGGAGCAACATCAGCAACAGGATAAAGTATGTTTCGATAAATTGATTTGATGGGAATCTGTGCGGCTCACAGAAAAATATACAATTCAAGGAGAACAGACTCGTGGAAGAAATCTCGGTGGATCTTTTTGTTCTGCCACAGGTGTTTACAATCCGAACTGAGAAGCAGGAAAAATCTCGCTCGCGGGTCGGACGGACACAGGTCGCGGTACTCAACCGCATCGGACCTTGATTGACCCGGAAGCATCGGGAATGATACCGACTCTGTGAAAATTTCGATGAACAACATATGAAACGGATGTGAATTGTTTTGATCACCAAGTTTAGAGCCGAGTTATTTTGTTGGGCATCAAGCTCTTCAACTCGTAGTAACGTGATCCGCGTTGACTAGCAGCTTCGAGAGCAATACTATTCACACTTCGTAAACTCAAACACGAAGCAATTCGTGCGTGCTCAGTGCTGTGATCCGCTTGTTAGACTTGTTTAAACAGCCGTTCAAAACTTTCGTTCACTGCTTCTAAAATATACATATAGCACACAAATTGAAGCGTTGAAACTTCTCGACATGGTCCACACGGACCGTGAGGAGATCCTTATTTGCGGGCTGGACAATACCACAATGAAGCTGGTGGAAACGATTGTCAGCTCATTGTGTTGGTGCCACTCGGATCGGACTTCTCCTCTGGGCTGTTCCCTAATTGAATCGTTTGAGTCCCGCAAATTCATGAGGTTTTCCGCGATTCGCCCTGATCCCTCGATGGGGTGCTTCAGTTCTGTGAGCTTTACCGGCATTCGAATCGGATTGAGAGTTCGAGAGAGAGGGAGGACTCAAATCCTCGCAAAATCAGAAGACCGGAGAACCGGATTCCGACAAAAGCTCCAGGGAATAGAGTGGGGAATTCGCACTCGGAAATCTGAGTAACTCTCGATTAGATAAGATCAGGAGGACCGAGAGGCGGTCCGAATCCGACACGTATGAAATCTCATCGCTGTCTGAGCGGACTCCGCGGAATCGTGAACGAAAAAGGTAGTTCAGGCCCAAACACTTACGTCTGTTGATGTCCTTTCTCCTGCAACGACACCCGAAGGCGACGCGGGGTCCAGGGTCAGCAAACTTCGGACTGCAAGCCTCTTCTGGTTGACCTTCAAGGTTGTTCCTGACGCTAGTTGGTACGATTGGGGCTTGCGATGGTTCCAATTGTTTCCATTCCCAAGCATAGCGATTTCTCTGATATCAGTCACTAGATTCAGCGGAAACCATCGCAAACCTTACCCCTGTGGTGTGCACAAACGAAGTGGTTGCCGATGCGAATAATCGATCTGCGGGATCATGAATGCAATTTATGAATGAAGCAGGTCTCCATGGCAGCAGTGGATCCTGCACGGCTGAGAATGCGCTCATTTGCAGTGCGTACCGGTCGTTTGGATCGGATCAATCGAGCTTGCATCCCGTGTGATATCTGACCATGCACTTTTATTAATATGTAACAGATTTCTCCGTGGGCTTCGCGCTGCTCCAGCTCTTTTCGGTAATTTCCTCAGGTCTGCGCCGGCGACTTCGTCGATGAACTTGAATGGATGGCTCAGACGGAATCACGAACAGCTGCAGATTTTCTTCTGGTTGTGTGATTGAACTTCGTAACTCTTCTCATGTCTGTGCGCTTTCGGCGTACTATCGTGCCAGCGAAGTGGCCATATCCGCCGCGCCATTCCTTCCAGCTTTCCGAGTCGAATACTTTCCGCAGCTCGCTGTGATAACTGAGTGCGCAAGATGCTTGACTATCCTTCGTCGCGGAGCAGGAATCGGAGCTATCGACGCTGGTACCCGATAATTTTGCTGGCCAGTCTCCTTGGAAGTGGAGCCCGATGGATTGCTTGGATGACTCGGAGAGAAGATCTCGCAGCTCGGTCAAGACTGTTGCGGCGAAAGCAACTGAGTCGCCTGGAAAGCTTCCGATTCGAAGCCTACGGCCTCGAGTACGAGGCTCTCTCTTGAATAGGGTTCCTCAAGCGACATGCCTGTGAGTTGATCCCACCACAGGTTAGATGAGGAAACTTCCAGGATGACTGCCCATTTGGTATGCTCGCGCTTCCGGTAACTGCTGTCTACTTTCACTATCATCTAGGGAGACAACGCCGGGCTTCCCTCCTCGACGGTGAATTCGGTGACTCTTCACGGAACCAGTGAAGGCTTTCGGTGCAGGGCCGAAACATCCAGCCCAATTCAACCCGTAGAGCGACTCTGGGAAACCATGCACAACAATGCGGCCTCGGAGTGATTGCGCCGGCGAGCGATGTAACCATCGCTTGCATTCAAGAAGAAAAAAACACTCGGGCTTCATCTCGTGCGAAGAAAAGTTTAACGCACAGAAATTATCCCCTTCGGATCGCCGAGAATTCAAAAATTCATTCTCTCTTGGATTCTCCTCTTCGCAAATATCGAACCATCGCTTGATTTTTTTTTGTGGAATATCACGGAATTTCTTTCTGACATCCATCATGAATTTTCAGTTCCTGACATGGTCGAGGGACAATCACAATAATAGTATTACTTGTTTCTCAAATAATAGTTATTTCTGTCACGATTCGAACGCCTTTGTCACAATGAGAGAAGAAGTCCCGATCATTCCACGTTGCGTTGGGCAGGTTTGTGCTGGAAAGTGTCAAAGACCGAGCAAGGTGGAGAGAGGCCCAGAATATATCAACTATACTGGAATGGAAACGATTGTCTATTTTCGTTCACCTCTTTTCGTTTTATTTTATTTTCTTGAGCTGAGAGCGAGGGGGGAGAAAATTCTGGCCAAATTTAACTTCACCCATAAATTGACGTCGTTGTTTCTCATCGCGGTCTGATAGCCTTCCCCTCAGTCGAAAGTCTCGTTGGATGATTCGAGTTCATTGATATTGTTCGCCCCCGATATGCTTCCAATGAGGAAAGCAGCCCATGCGTTCTGGACTGGAGCAGGTCGGGGTTGAGTTGCTGTATCGTGCGCGCTCGGATCTGATCGTATAAGGACAACACTCCACTGCAAATCTGGTATACCTGCTAGAGCCCGATAAATTGAATACACATTGGCGGACTCTTTCGCGCACGGTATATTTAATATTTTTGGAGTCGAAAATCCGCTCGGGCTAGGGTTGCAAAGGCAGGTCCCTTTCACTCTTACTCGACATGTTTGATCGATGGATCGATCCGGAGACCTAAGAATTTCAACCTGTAACATCGGATACGGAAACCGATACTGAATGAATGTGTCGCTCTGATCCGATTGTCACACACCATGAACAACCTGTCAAATCGCCTGCGTATTGGACCCGATCCGGTTTCACGGAAAAAATATGGTTTGCAGGATGGTCCTCCCGTTTACGATGTGGAGCCTCGAATTTATTATCAAAACGCGCTTGACGATTGGGGAAAATCTTTCTCCCGTTCGAGTTTCATCAGGCGATGAGGAAGCGAGAGCTTCAGGGTAGCGACTCCATCGATTCTTCTAGAAGACATCCTTTTTCCGGAGCGGACTGGAAGACTTGGAACTGTGATTGCTTCCACATTTGCGTACAGACTTCGTTTCAAACTTGGCGCCAGAAGCGAGCCTGAACAGAGCGCTGCTGCCGTAGTTCAAGACAACGATGACGACGCTCATTGATCCGGCTTGTATATGCAGTTGCAGCAGCAACTAGTGGAGGCTTTTACACGGATTCTGACCGAAAGCACCATGGTTGAATCGTTCGCTTTCCGGACGAACTCACACCCAGCGCTCCATAGGGTCCTGTCGAAACGGCTATTTAATCAAAGTCGTCGCTTCTAGCCGCGAACACGGGAAATTATTTTGCTACTTTGTTCTAAAATGTTTCTTTTTGAATTGTCTTAGCAGCTCGGCCGGCGATGGCCGTAGCGGCGGCTGTGGTAAACTGGTACGGTGCAGCCACGAAAGGCGCTGCTGTAGCGACCCTTTCCACCAGCGGCTCGCTCGCGACCTATGTAGTCTTCAGTTGGCGGTGTGTTTACGGTCGGGCTGTACTCTCGCTTTACTTGTTGTTAGAGGCTTACCACGTTTCTTAGGGAATTGCGTGAACTTGAAATTGGTGGATAGAGAGACTCGGCGTCAGTGGCGATCGCATAACTTGGCGACGAAGACAACGGGTAAGTAATTTTTCGGTTCGAACGTTTTCCAATAGCTGGATTAGCTTGACTTTGACGCGTAAGCGGGCGAGCGAGCGAGCGAGCGAACCAACGAACGACCAACAACGCACACACACACTGTCTCTCGACGTAACCCTTTTCTCTGGTGGCAATATAACCTTGTAGGGCGCAGACATCATTTCAAGTCTTAACGAACTCAAAAACTGGTTTCGTACGGCATTGGGTCTCCATCCAGCCACCTTTCTATCACTGGTCTGGGTGACGACGGTGGCGACGACAACGACATTCATTTTTTCTTCCGTTTTCAAGGAGGACACCCTCACCACTGCTGCTTCTGGTAACCAAAATCGGAATACGGAAACCTACAGAGACGCATGGCAATAAATTCGTTTGGGCAAACCCTCATAGACTTCGGAGACACTATGTCTCAGATTAAGGAACCGAGCCCTGATTCAGTAATCAACGTCGTTGATGACGAAGACGACCAGCAGGAACCGTCGTCGAGTGTCAGCGACGCCTACACCAGGGCGAGTCAAAATGTGACTACTTCGACGTTTGAGGGTAACCTCGGCCATCCCCCTGACCCGTCTAAACTGATGTGGTCCCTGTTTCCGGGAGGAACCCAAGCGTTCGGCATGTACGAGATCCAACGCATGGCCATCATCCGCGCCATGAGCCAAGGACCGATGGGATATCCGATGCCGTCGATCCAATACCCGCCCAGTTATATGCCCAGGATGCCGTACGATGTTCCGATACGACCCCAGTTCGACTCTTCAACAGTTAGTCTTACCACGAGACCACGCACAGATACGAACGCAGTAGAGCAACCCCTACCTTGTCCTGTCAGCGAACGGCACTCCGCTGTCGCCGCTGCAACTGCACCGATGGACTCGAAATCCGCAGCAGCTGTGGTAGCTGCTGCAGTAGCGGCGGCGACACCGGCGATGATGAAGCAAGTTGCCGTCGTTCATCCCGTTCAATCGAATCGCAGGCCCAATTGTGCGCGATGCAGGAACCACGACTTGAAAGTTGCCGTTAAGGGTCACAAAAGACGCTGCCCCTATAAAGACTGTGAGTGTGAAAAGTGTATTCTCATCAAGGAACGACAGATTATCATGAAGAAACAGGTTGCTCTCCGGCGCCAGCAGGCACAAGACCAGGAAATGGGCGTAACTCAGGTTCGCTCTATCGACGACCTACCTATGAGCTACCTGGGCCCTATTGAGCTTCCTGGGACGAACGTTGAAGTATCGAAAGAAAAACGAAGTAGCGGCAGCAGTACCCACGATATTGCGGAAAGTGATTTGCCTCCTATAAAGCGACGAAATTTGATTCACGCCAGCGCGAGTTCAGCTTTCTCCTCACTGGGTAAGTTCCTTTTTGCCATACTATCACTCAAAACCGCTCCCGCTGCCATGCATAGATAGAGCGGAAACGTTGTGGAGCCGGCGTGCGGAATGCTCACGTCGAATTCTGTTCCGTTGGAGTCTTAATTGAGACCGGTGTCGGCCCGATACGCGCGATTAAGATGAAAACTGCCGACACCAGACTAGCGGGACTGGAGCGTTCACATGCGCACGTCTCAATGTTGTTCTTCGCGTGGTTGCAACATCGATTGCAGACGGAGGATGACATCGTCACCAGCACAGAAACAAAAACTGCTCCGAGATTCGCCCATTTTGAGCAAGTTGCTCAACCTCCCCAGGCAGTTGCGGAATCCCTACCCAGTGGCCGAAAAAATATCTCTGTGTGACGAACGGAACAGTACGAAGTAAAGCCATCGAGCCGCTGAACCCCCGGAATCCCTCCCTCTGATGCTGTCCCAAGGATCGCTGTTCCCAAAATGGAAACCTGAATCCGGGGCTGTACTCGGGCGGAACCCCGACGTATCTCTGCTGACAAGTCCTAATAGTTTTTCCCATCAGGCCGAGGTGTCAGCTCAGGCGAATGCTCGCGGAAACCACGTGTTGGCGTTAGTTTAGCAGAATAGCGGCCACTTGTTCGGTCTTGTCTTACGCGTATTGCCAGTCATGACCTACGCTCCGCTCCAAACTGGAGCCTCACCGCTCAGTTCTCGCTCCCCTCATTCGACCTCTTTGTCTCTCCCGGAATCAAACTCCTTCGCAGTGGAGTATCTCCTGGTGGAAAAGCGTTCCGCGTGAGACATTTAATCGAGTCCGTGTCCCAGCTCAGATCCTGCGGAAAAGGATTTTCTACAGCGCCGAGGGGAACACAGCGGAAGTAGAAATTTTGATCAACGAGAATCGCTGATTTCCCGGAGACTGTATCTTCTTCTGGTGAAATGAGGAAAATAGCTTGTGCGCTGCGGTCCCGCTTAACAGTTGCCCAAATTTCTCACCTCTGAACATCCATCGATACGAGTTTCCTCATGACTTGTTTGCTCATTGATGAGCCGTTAAGACGCATGAGGAAAGTTTCGGAAAAGTAGCGCGAATCGAGAGCCGGCACCGAACAACTGATGCGCCATTATCAATTCATGGTCAGTCGAAATTTGTCCTAAAGTGGATGCGGAGATGGGGATTAGTGAAGACCCTGCCACTCGAAGTCTGTCGGGATGTTCTATGTCGCGAATCGTTTCGCTTCGCCCCCCCCCGTGGGGGATCCGAGCTTTCCTCAAAAAATGACTATCTGGGCCTTTTCCAGATGAGAGATAGGGAATGCGTGCTAGGCTGGCTGACGTTTTTTCGTGCCTTCGTCTCCTCGTCTTAGTAGTTCTCCATGGACCTGGATAGCACATCGCCACCTGAGAGTCCGTCCTCTCAGGGCTGATGCCAGTCGTCATGGAGGGGAACAGGTTACACTCTTCCGCGTACATGCTCACGGTCGGCCTCAACTTGAGTACGGCATCCGGCGTTCCTCTCTGACGCGTGATCATTCCTCCACAAATGAGGAGCTTGAAACTTCTACGATGGTGTTTCACCATGGAATCTTAGCCACGCAGATTTTCGCTTCTGGGAGTCTCTGCTCACCTCATGTACGCGGAAAGCGGCGAAGGATCGATCGATGCACTCCATTCCAGTATTTCGTCAACCCATTATCCTGTCAACTGATCAGCGCAGGCGCTCTTGAGCCGCGTTACCCTTCCCCTCACTTCACTCGGCGCAAACCAAGGAGACTTCTAGGCAGACTCTGAACTCCCGATGCGAGAAATACTGATGCCGACAAGTCGAAATCGGAGCCGCGTCGGATAGAGGCCCAATTTCGCAAGTTTTGCTACTGAAGCAGATTGGACGGGAGGGTACCCCCATTTTACCAGCATGCCCCCGACAGGTGTCCGTATTCGGTGGTCACCCGAAGAAGGAACCGGCCTCGATTTTCTTGAGCGCATGCGCTCACCCCGATCCCCTATCGGCCTCACGAAATGATAACCGTCGCGAAAACGGGTCTCCGGGGGTTCTGGATGACGACTCTAGCATCCAGGTTTGATGGCGTGGTTTCCCACAGATTACGTACGTGGATTGGGGTTCCATTAGCCCTCCTATTGATCAGGACGCAGATTACCGACGAGCTACCCAGTACGTATGAGACTCCAGTTTCCGAATGTGTCGAGCTTTCAAACATGACGATTCGGTACCGCTCCCGTCCTGAGCCAACCGGAAATCGCCGCTGCTCACACATTTCCATATGCTGGGACCCTGATCACTATGAAAGCTCGACTCGTGATTTTCAAGACGCTGAACGCATTCGTGGTCGTTTGAGAGAAACATGCACATCAATTTGTATCAACAGGACTCTTGCTATCGTTTCGACGGAAGTTGTTCGGTGTGCGGGGGGTTTGATTAGACGACCGGAGCGCGAGCGAGCCGTCGAGCATACAATTGGAGTGCCCGTTCTCTCAACACATGTTCCTAATTGTTCGCCATTCGGGATCAGTACGGACATGGATTTTCTGCACGCATCTGCATTACTGCTCACACATGGTCCTGTCGTCCAATTAGAACAAGAGAAACTCGCATGTGTTTATTCCCTCGGAAGTGTTGTGTCGGCAAACTCTTGAGTTCGCGGAGCGATACTCTAAGATCTCTGTTTATCAGCGACATTCCGGAAAGCATTCTAAACAATCCCAGAACTGACTGCTAGGATTTTTTCCCCGCTGAGAATCCGAGATTGTCCTAAATCTTGATATCAAACTGTCAGTGTGTTCTAAAGCGACATCCAAGACATCGGTCACAGCTGAAATACGATCCGTTTACTTTGGAGAGAGCTCTGACTTGAGTCGTGCATGAACTCAAAACAAGAGCACAAAATATTGAGACGCGTGGGAACGTCGATGTCATCCTTCGAAAATAGCACTCTTTGCCCTCATATATTTCGGCTAGCCGATAAGTTTCCTCTTGATCTGTCGGTAGAGCCATCGGGCTCTTTCGGATTCGGCTTTCAGCCCTCGCGCAGCTCACAGACGCTCGTACACAGCGAGCGGATTGTTGGGAGATTCGATTTCGGTGTTGTTTGCGTGATTCCACGATTCCGTGGCAGTCAACGCACTGGTTCTAAAAACGTTCGATTCCGTTTCCTCCGTCCGCCGTGATGTTTTTCGTTTGCCGGACGCAGGAGGACCACTCACCGGGTGGAGTTGGGTTCCGACTCAACTCCCTCTACAAAGGTCTGGAAAGAGCCGTAGGTGTCTGTGGAATGCCCGCGAACAGTGACCTGAAGTTCTCACCAATCCTGGAAATTAGAGATGGTTCCTATTCAGGGCATGTGGAACAGAAACCGAAAGGATTGGAGCTGTTAGATTGGACGGGCACGTCCCGTGAGACGAAAATCACAAATTTCACTCCTGGCGAATGCAGACGGGTCTACCGAACGGCTCCAAAGCAGGGAAACGGCGGGCGAACGTCGAATTATTCGGGATTCGAGGCTTTATGATCAGTTCCGTAGCAATCAAAGTTGAGACACAAGTGTTTGTTATCGCGTGTCATCGGTAACAACATGTCAACTAAAAGGGTTAACAACTCTAGCGGAGCTCCGAAATTCTAGAGCCCACTTTTATCTGCGGCAGAGATCCTCCGAACGTTTCGATATGTTTTTGGAGACATCCGGTCGACCTAGGCAATCCTTTGCCCAGTCATCAGTCGAGCCACGATAACGACAACGCGATAGGGCAATCAGAGAGATGAGGATGAAGTTTGACGCGGAAGCCCGAAGTTCTGCATCAGATTTTTGTTTCTCCTCGAGAAAAAATCGAAGCTGAGTTCGAAAGTATATTCGTGTTCTACGCGAATCCAAAAAAGCTTTCGAACGAAGCACATGACATTCAAGAGTTACGGTAATGGGGTGGCGGCTCTCTCAAGTGTCTGCTCGTAGCGTCAGCCGCTAAACAATCCCCGGATCGAAGCATCTTCTCCGAATCGTGCTGTATAACTTGTGAGCTTCGGAAAAGAGAAAACTCGGTTTTGTTTATATTTTTAGGAACAATATCTCAGTTGGAGAGGAGAGCGAAAATTCCCTGTTCCCGAAACGCGAAAAATAATAACTGTCGAACGCCGGTTCGGTCGCCGGTGTTGCTGCTCAACGCTTGAAACGGTGGAAAAAACAGCCTTGTCGACAACCTAGAATGCGGGTTTTTGCCGAACTTTGTCCGATCCGGATACCGGTGAACGGTCACCAACTCTTGCTGGCCGAGATGAATTCATGCCAGAACACCACAACATTAGCAGCAACAGCAGTTTACACCGTTCGGAGACTTCGTTCGGAGCAGAACGTCGCGTTGATAACGGCAAGCTCGGTGCGAACGATTCAGTTCGAATTTCTCGGCGCTGATTCATCCTCTCGTTGCGAATCTATTCTCAACTCACACATTGTTGGCTCGAAAGTTTCAATGGTCATGTTTTCCATGGTACCTGCTAGTCCCAGATGTGAGGGGCCGCCTCGTTCTTGAGATTCAACATCGAAGTCTGATTGGGACGCCTCGGAGTAACGGAAGACATGGGATAACAAATGAGCATGGGTCAAACCATGAGCTGATTGGAGCAGTTAGAGCAGCCAGTTTACGAAAATCGAAACCGATTCTACCAAAAACGACGTTCTCCGCTGCCAGCATTCGGTTGAACGCAGTGTCCAGTGGCTCATATTCCTGTTTCTCCTGGAATGTTCTCTGAGTTTTCCGAGTTATTCGCATGTCAAATCTGTGCCGAGAATATGCAGCAGCTCATTTGATCAGCTTGTTTCCCGGCAGGTTTTCCAGCAGACCATTTGAGAACGGCGAGAGTGGCAAATGGTGCGGCGGATATTTTTTAGGGAATTTCTAATCACCTTTCGTGGCTCGATTCCGAGCGAGACTGGCCAGAGATGGCGAGTTTTTCCGTTTCGAAGTGGAGCCGCGCGCTCCATCCGAAGTAGGGAGTCATTAGAGGCGGCCGAATCTTCTCCGAAATTGGTGCCATAAAGGCAATTTGTATCAGGTCCGCGTCTGGAATCCAGATCCGGGCATTGCCCGACTCATTGTGAGATTGTCTCATAGGCGGGTCATCCCGATTCATGAACTCGTACTGATCATTGAACGCACTCGTTCAAGGAAGGAGGACACCTTCACTCAGGAGAGCACGCCGTTTAACTTCTCTATGGGCACGCGAATACCCGTGTTCTTTCTCTGGCAGAACCAGATCGACTCCTTGACAGAATTTGGTGGTTGCCATGTTCAGGAAGAAATGTATCGATGAGCTGTATTTGTAGTCAAGTCTACTTTTTCAACCGATACCCCGAAGGCTCGTCAGCTGGGAACATTTGAAAGCTTGAGCAGCATCAAGACCGTTTACGAAATCCGTCGGAATTGACGGTCACAGGTGTACGCTAATATCATCGGTAGCGATTCCATCCGCGTTCATCTGGTTATAATTGACAACGTAGATGGTGGAGCATCCTGTCTGTCCGTTGAAAGGTCTGTCCCGCTTCAGTTTTCGCTGGACGGCTCCAAACGTTAAGAATCTTGCGAGAACATGCGATATAGTCAATCAATACCGCTTGTGCGTATCCTTCGAGTGCTTCACCGGACGCGAATCGTACGGAAGTAGACAGGAAAAAGTTCCATTGGAAGATGGGTAGAGCTCAGCTCTCCGAGACTCGAAGGAAGCGGCGAACGAAATTCAGACATCGAATAGATCGACAAGCGTCTTGATTTTGCGTCTGGCTCGCCGATTCTGGTCGCATCGAACGAATATTCTTGCTCTGACTATGCGCTCTCGGGGTTCCATTCAAATCAAATAATTCGTCCTTTCCCACGCGTTCAACTATTCCGCTTGTTGAGTTTGCGCGCATCTAACGCTAACTTCGTATTCCTTTCCGAATCTCTAAACGGCTGAGACCACTAAGAGCGCGCTGGCAGCTATCTCCCCGCAGGAGAAAGCGTACTCTATTTCCGTACAGGAACAGATGGAACTGTACATCTACGATGAATGGCTGCGGTGATACGGACACTAAACAGACCCTGAGGGAAGCTTGTTCCCATTCCTGTTTAGAGTGCTACTTTGTATCCATTGCACAGCACCGTTGCTGTTCAGCCCGACCGAAAAGTTTCCTAACTCATCACATCCAGCTGATAAGTGTTTCGTTCTCATAAGTTCCGTTACTGTGCCGGTGCGATTTCTCATTCGTTGGCGGCAGAACAGTCTCTCGAATATTCAAGATTGTAATCCCAGTAGATTACATCCTTATATCTCAGCACTCGTACACGCAGCTGGTAGCATCAATCAGTTGTCCCCGAGAATAGAGGACACGAGCCAGCGGTTCACAGCTACTTGCTTGAAGTCTTCCCCGCTAGAAACAGACCTTTGCCACATACAATGTATACCATCAGAGCTCTGAATGAACCACTGGAAGCATCCCTTCTTGTTGCTAGTCCCATTGGGTGTTTGGCCAGGTCAGCTCTTTGCTTTATGGAAACAACTCCTCGTAGCTGCATCATGAAAGTACTTCAAGAGCTCGGTCCTGGACGGGCCCCGATGACCCATCAGCAAGTCAACGTGCCTTCGGGAATCCCCTCTTCTTTCCCTTGTCTTTGGAAAATATCCGTAGCGGAAGCCATCGCATCTCGAAATGCTGGAGAATCTCTTCGATATTTTCGATCCGACGAAGCTCTGATTTCCGAGCGAAATATTCAAGGAGGCATCTGTCCTGGGTCGCGAGAGGACTCATTGGGATAGAGGCTCGTTCCTAAACAACACTTGAGGCATGAGAATCAGGCTACGATCGTTCGCATCCGAAGAATAACGGCAGTCTTCCGCTTTTTCAGAGTCTTCCTCATCCTCGTCATCATCAGACCCTCGAGTTGACTCAAGAATCGCGTAGGCTGTGCGAGCAGCAGACAAGAGAGCAGACGGCTGCTGAACTAGCTAGGCGGCTGGTTGGGAAACAAGCCCGAGCAGGAGAAGGTTGAACTGGTGAACAGTATACGTGATCATTTAGTCCAGATAGAAGGAAACCACATGCAGATGAAACTACAGGGTAGCAAGCAAGGAATCAAGAAGTCGACTGAGTGGGAGACTGGCTGAACGATCGAAGGCCGGGCGTTCAGAGGAACCGAGCGACCGACACCGCATGTATTTACATACCATGATTATATATCATACCGACGAGCTTAAATGACTTGGACAACGAACGACATATTGCTAGAAGTCGACATACTGCTTTATGTATGGAAGATGACTCGTGCAGTGCATTACAGAGATATACGCGTCTACTCATACGTTGAGCACACGCTCATCCTGCGCAATCTAACTTTCGATCAGAAATGACACAGATCCGAGAGAAGGGACATTCGAAGTGAGGGCATTGACTAGGGGACAGAGAGGGAGGTCTTTGAAAGTTTGAGAGAGAGAGGCGGGGGAGAGAGTGGGAACGCCTCGAAGGAGTGTGACCGGGGAACGTGCGAGGGATCAAGATGGGAACGATGTAGAGGAGGAGATCGACGACAAGAGTGACGCGGTACAGGAGATGGAGGAAGGCGAGCGGATGAAACAGAAAGCGAACACCGGAGGCGAATGGATGGTGGTAGAAAGCTCTGCCAGAACGAAATGTACGAAAGAGGGAGCGAGAAGAGCAGGCCAGCCGTGAACACGATTGGGGAAGAAATCGCACAGCCGATTGGGCATCATTAAAATCTGAGATAGGAGAGGTGCGGCGATAGCGAGTAGGTTTTGTACGCGTGAAGGAAATCAGAGGTGCAGAGCTAGCGAGCGTCGATGGAGAGAGGAGCCGCGATGTGTGTCTATTCTTCCTCCATGCAATCAGAAGCCGATAACCAGCCAGAACAGGATGACCTTTTAACTACAACAGTCTCAACCAAGCAATCATAACAATTTTAACAGATGAGCCGTTTCGAGAAATAGAAAAATAGCGATAAAATTGCTCTCCGGCATCGCCATCAACAGCCGTAGCTGCAGGTCGATGCTTGCTCTCGTAAACATCATCTCTATGGGAAGCTGATTCATAACCTTTCAGAAGTAACGTGCATTACAATGAATGAGACTCGAGACGGAAGCCAGAGCTCCGCCAGGAGTGCGGGGTCATTCATCGGGTGCACACTACCGAACGCAATGGACATGGCTGCTGCTGCTGTTGATGGTTCCAGTCGATACATTCAGTAGCAGGATAACCAGGAGGTGGTCCTTCTCGCCGTCGATACTTGTACTCCCGCAAGAACGAGACGGAGGGGTCAAGTTATAGAGCTGGGGAGAACCCGAAAGCTAAACACTCCTATTGGACCTTAATCTATTTATATTCATATTCTGTACAATTATGTATTTATATGACAATCTAGGTTCTTCAAATTTCGAACAATTAAAGTGAGATGAAACTGTATTGTGCCGCTGAAAGTCCCGAGTTGGGTCGGAATGCAGTTGATGCTGCTGCGCGAGCTGCTTCTTGGTCAGATTTTTCTCTGAGGCAAGCTGGCCCGTGCATGCTCGCATGCTGAATTCCGATACAAAGTGCCAAATGGCGCCCTGACAGTTGATGTGTGATATGTTGTGAGACATCGGAACTGCCACCCACCGTATGTACTTTTGGAAAGTTTTTTGTTAGTATCCTTTTTCGGAAGGGTAAAGGAGGAAAGCGGATTCGAACGTTGGGGTCAGGGTAGCTACAGTTGGAGCGTCGCTAGCCAGTCAGTCAGATTCTCGCCACGTCATTGTGATCGTTTTCGATGTTTGGAGACGTGATTCGTAGAAGCTGCGAAAAGAGTAAGTTGAACCCTTGACCAAAAGGTGATCTCGCGGAGGATCGCAAGGCTCATCTGGGATATCTCTGGAAACCCCAGCGTTCGTTTCCGGTGGAGTTGAACAGACTGTAAACGCTTGTTGTTTGGCGGGCACATTTGGAAAGGAGAGAACCATGTGATTCAATCTCATCAGCTATGTGCATTACTCGAATTCTTAACTCGCAGGACAGATTGGTGATCAGTGGCGAACCTCTATGAGCGCATCATGAAATTCTAGAAATTATCCAACTCAGTTGACCGGAGAATACTGGAGTTTCGCACATTTGTTTTTCCCGAACCCAAGAAATATACTGAAGAGGGGAACCAACACTGGAGAGCGGGTTTCCGACAGATTTCGTGGTATATTTGGAATACGCGGAGGAAGATATAACATTGAGTCTTTACTGGTTCACCAAAGGCTTACGATCAACGGTTTTCAGTGTGCAGCTTTGACATGTTGAAAGGTTGACAGAGGCAAGTTACTTTTTCAAACATCAAATTGGAGCAAGAGAAGCAACCGACAAGTTATCGAACGTCTTCAAGAGACTGAGGCGAAGATTACACTTCCGCAGTGAGAACCGTTTTTTTCTACGAGGCATCAGATTTTCGATGGGTTAAAAATATGAACAGTGCTATGTTAGATCAACTTACAAAACAATCATCGCTCATATTATGAGCAATAATGTATTCATAATCATATTCTTATAATCACCTAAAAGGTGCAAGTTGACATCATGAACCCATACATTGTGTGAAATCATCCAATCAATAAAAAAGAACCAATTTAATCAATGCGCGGCGAGTCGTCTTACGTGGATCTATACTATACTGTAGCAGTGATTGGATTTCGGATGCTATAGTACCATGCTATAGTAGCAATTGGATTTGCATCATACGGAATATGTGACAAGATCTATACCGGTTTAAATCTCGTTCCCCGGTCCTTCAAGATAGGAGAGCATTTGGTCGAAAAATCCAGCTTGAGCAATGCCGAGCTTCCATGTGCTCTTTCGGAGTCGTCTTGGATGCTCGGTCGACAGCGTCAGCATCAGATTTATCGAAGGCTTCGCTGGCTTCTCCTGCGGGAACCGCCTAAGACTTCATCAAAGACTTCGTTGCAAACAACGGCAAGCGAAAGAAATCCCCCCTCGGCGTATCTGCGTCCGCTCAGATAAATAGCAGTTCCACTTGGGACGAATAGTGAGAAGCGTGCAACTGGTCGGATTCTCTGAAAGCACACGCTCCGATGTACACAGAAAAACGGGTAACAGAAAAATGTTTCTCATGCTGTATGCTGATTGTGACTCCGATGACGTGATCTGGAACTGCGCTGATTATGATGGGGTGGCGGCGCGCGGGCATCGAGTCGGGTTCGGAGCAGTTCTGCGAAGAACAGCGGATCTGCTTCTGGTTCTCAGATTCGAACAAACCCCAAGTCTTGATCACTCGAGTTTCCGATCCCAGCGGTTAGAAAAATCCGAACATGATACCGCGTCGACTCGGAGACGAATTTCCAGCCTCATGTACCGCTGCTATCCGCTCGATCTTCGAGTCTTCGTTCCCGTTGCAACCAGTTGGCAGAGCTCTCTCACAAGAGAGCTAAACCGGATTACGCGGAGCCTTGGTACCTCGCTGGCAGCAACGTTGAGTGCCATGGAGACGTCTGCTTGCGTCTTCTAACAAATGTTTTCCTTCTAGTCCCATATGAGCGGTTTTCTTACGGGACAGTGGCTAGAGGACTGCATTCGAAGAACTTTTCTGTTTGTGGAAGTTTTATATTCTGGGAAGTTGTTGGCGGTTTTGCGGACGGTAAGTTTTTGTCGAATAGGACCCCGTCACTCAGTCAGCCACTGGACCCCTCCGCGTTCCGGTTGGTGTTGGAGCCCGCCCTGACGGATGTTAATTTTGAAAATAAGTCACGATCACATCATTCCAACGCCAGGAGCTATCGATCGGCGGCTGGGTTACCACAGAACGCGAACGTCAGATCATGGTAATAATTTCGAGTGCGCTCATTCCGAAAGTTTCCGAAACAACTTCGTATACTACTTGACGCGAGCCTCGGGATCAGAATCTTCACCACCTGAGAACAACAGGTGAACTCAATGAAGTTTCTTCTGATTCCGTCGTTTGAGTGGGGAAATGAACTCACTCGTAATAATATAGGCCAATCATCCAAACATTTGAGTCCATGTCGCCTCCTCAGAGGGAATTTGACGCCGCTGCGTTCATGAGCGCCTCCCTCAGTCCGGAACATGATCATTTCGCTGATCTCGGGGTTGATTGTTCTCAGCTAAGCACGCAGAAATAGATACATCGCAAGCGCCGTAGACGCGGGTTACTTTTGGAAACATTTGTAACAACTCTCTGCCAGAATAAATGACGTCAGCAAGAGTGATTCGACCGGTTGGCTCGAATTAGCATCACGAATTTCACTCAACCATCTACTCGCATGCTGGGCTCGTTCTCGTAGTCGGTGCTGTTGAAGCTGCGACGGGTCATGGAGAAGGTGAGTAGATCTTCTCGCTGAGAAGACTATCGTTTACTTCCAAGCCAAGATATTTACTCAAAAGATCAATAAATGATTTGATTGCTTTCGTTTCATCAGCTCAGACATCATAACGCAGCCGTTGGCCTAGTCATCAGCCGAAGACATGTCCGTACAAAATATATGTCGCGAGTCTATGGCTTCCGCACCGTGAACGGGACGCTTCCTATCAACGTGGTTTCTTTCACACCGATGGCGTTGTCAGTGAGTCGGTATCGATTGCGTTCAATTCGAGGTCTGAGTGGCTAAGGAGTCGGCAGCCACGACCCAGCCAGAAAACAGAAACAGCACCGGCGACAAGGAGCCCTTTCTGTTGCGACTCTGCCTTTTCTTGCTCAATGATTCGGCCCCTCTCGTCGGTTCGTATTTTCGATAGCTAGATGGCCAAGCAACAAACCAGCCGACGTGTGGACTGGTTGAGCGAACTGGTTGGCTGCGCTTGAATTCGACTTCTGGAGAGAAAACGTGATGAAGGCCAAGTTCATTTCTAGTTGAGCAACATTCGAAATTTTGGAAGTCTCACAGCATTGGAAAAACCTGATGATCGTTCTCGCCGCTGCCGCCGCGGTCGAAGCGTCGCATCGGAATCACCGCAACGCCGCCATCACCGCCAGCCTGCCGGTCGGTCGGTCGGCCCAAAGCCAACAGCAACGTGGTCGGTAACAACGTCGGCGAACAGCTTGCTCGCCTGCCTAGTGGCCCGCCGCCCCCTTCGCCTCTCTGCTCGTCTACCCCTTTGCCTTCCTCCCTGCCGCCTGGCTGCCTGCTTGTCCCTCCGCCTCTCCGCCCGGTTGACGGGCTGGCTCCCTTGGTCCTTGGCTGCCTCTCTATAATTCTTTCTTTTAGCTGCTCTGTCTGCTCCGCCAGCCTAGCAGCCAGTCACAAACCCAGTCTGGCCGCTTTCCCGTCTGTCTACATGCCGTGTTTTCGTGAGCATGCGGCGAAGTCTGTCTGTTGGTAACAGCAACAGAGAAGGTGGCAGCGGCAACGACTCCGGCGGTGGCTGATGCGAAGGCCCTTCGCCGTTTGCAGAGCCCTCTGGTGATATTCGATGGAGTTGATATTTCTCTGCGGCTGCCGATCGGCGGCGGTCGGGTGGCCTCGCCGACGATTGCTACGCAAAGCGGGCTTTCGAACTGCCACTACGAACGGCTTCACTAACTTCTCGTCGGGTTGAGACAGGGTCCTACCGAGGTGGGTAACTCTTGTCGCGTGGCTCGTTGTCCTCTCCATCCGCGTCGACGGAAAGACGCTGCCGGCTCCGTAGTTCTTCGCTCGGGCACCAGTAGGGAAAGGCTGATGCGGGGAGCGGTTTCCGTTATGATTCGCATGATTCCGTCGGTGAATGGAGAAGATGAAATTCTGTGTCAAAGCCCAGACTGGCGGAAGAAAATCTGATACGATCGGGCGAATCCTCCGAAGATCCGCCAGCCAAGACAGTGCTTGCTCCCGCCTTGTGATTCCGATTGAGGTCTTTCTGTTGGAGCCGGCATGATGATGCAATTTCAACTGCTCCGGGAGTGAATCACACATATATGAACTGAGAAAGCGTCGATCACTCGGGACAATGAATATCGCTGTATCACAAATGAGCCTCGAAGAACATCTATTCGAACCGAGGGGACCGATGTGTTGGAAAATCTAGTGTTCCAAGAGAGCCTCCCGACGCTTTGTTGAAGGAGGAGACGACTACGAGAACTCTCACTTTTTGTAATGCCGGAGACCTCTTTCGATCAAGCCGGAGGAACGAACTTTTGTTGGATTCAAGAGCTTCACGGAGCTCTTCTCCGAGTTGCGCTGGCTACAACGGGAAGAACGGTATCGGCCTCAACAACCTGATTGCGGGTCGGAATCGCTCCCTTCCGAGATAAACGAAGGAGTGCAATTACTCGTTGGTTCCGGTCGGACTGGCATAGAAAGCGAAATACTGATTCGCAATTCGTAGCATTGGCGCTTCTAACAGTGCACGGGAATCGATGACGGCTTTGAGCGAAGGTAAAGCATTCCGGTGTAGTCAATTTCAATCCATCAGAACAGACCGGAGCAACGGCACGCCTGGGCCCTCCGCCGTGAGTCCAACGAGGAGAACCCCGGACTTGCGGACAGTTGAGGGCCGGATCGATACTCTAGAAATGAGTTGATCGGGAACCCGATCGCTTATGGCCGCTGGTAGCTGCACACAAATAATCTTGACACATCTTATCGGTTTTGAGAGATGTGCCTGGGAAGGAGGTCAAGTCGTCCGTGAGTAGAATGTTTCAACTGGGAGCGAGCATTATGCACAGCGCTCACTCGAGTTTGTCACAGTTCACCGAATCCGTAGTCGCGCTGATTGTCGTTCTGTGGACTGATTGAAACCGAACTCAATGCAAATCCCCAAAGACCGTGGAGTAGATTTTTCATTTTAGATGTATTCTTAGTCTCGAATGGAAATTTGCGACAGTGTAAAGCTTTGGAACACCTCTCGAATTCACTCTAGGTAGTACCGCGAGAAGCGGTTTTTCTCGCCGGCACGGACGCGCAGTCGACGGTGCGAATCCTGTATTAAATCGCCTCAAGTTCGGACTCGGTGATTCTAGGACGAAAGGATACAGGAATCCGTGCTGACCACACGTCCAGCTGCGATGCGCGGAAAACCCTCTGTCGATTGATGCGGCGTTCTCTGTCAGCGCGAACATGAACTCGGAGACAACGCGAAACATGCACTCGGGCAGGAAAACTCGTTCACATCCAGATCTCGAGTCCCGTCCCTGGAAAATCCCGCATGGGACAGGTACCGCAGGAAATCGACCTGTACAGGATCTCTGGATCAGTCCTCGCCGACATTGCATCACTCAGGTGTCATCAACCGAGGAACGGAAGAGTTGGCCGAGCTAAGCGTTGAGGGCGCTCGCTTGTCATTACGTATCCGTCTCGAGAATCCTTGATTCGAATCTTAGCTGCCCAGCGCGGTTAGGGTTTCCATGGTTCCTCCTCAGTAGAGGCGGAAGTCAATCAGTCTCACCAGCAGTCGAAACTGGAGAACGTGAGAAGAAATAGAAACGCTGCAGTAGGCCGTCTTCGAAGGAAGATTATGATCACCTAGAAAGAGCTTCTCGTAGTTTCTCGATTCTGGAACCCCGGGAGCGCCGCCATCATCCATGCACGACGAGTCCCTACTCTCAGTTTCAGCCGTTGATTGTGACGATGCCGATGTTCTTCGTCGATCTTCTCCAAAGGCTCACATCAGAGGCCGGGCCGAACTCTCATAGAGATATCATGGGGAGAGAGGAAGTTCGGCGATCAGTGGTTTCGAGACATTGGATCCTTTCAGTCGATAGTGCCAGTACAGTCAGGCCTTGCTCGAGGCCGGCATTGAGTCCGTCTTGGAGCAGCAGAAGTTGCAGTAATTTGTGTGGTGTAACGTGGGAATCCACCCGACTTCTGTCGCTGATATACTCGGGGGAAACGGTGCTTTTCGGACACCTCCGCGGAATCAAGGAGCATGTCATGGGTGAAAGAAATTTTTATTCGATTTCAAGTTCGCTTCGAATCGGGTATATACTTCTCGAGAGGTTGCCGGGATCCGTCAGACAATGAGCGACTCGCAATTAAACTGCAGAAATGTTCGGTAATCGTTGCCGGGAGCACGATGACCCGACACGATCCCAGCATATCCTCGTCAAAAGGATTTTATTCGTCAACAGAGTTTATCGAGAATCAGGTAAGTCACTCGATACGCGCGACGACTTGGTGTGAATGTGAGGGCTTCCTCTGATTGGTCAGAACTTCACAATGCTGACGAGTGTTCGGTTTACGGACGAATAATGGGAGCTCTCGCGCATACCGCCCCTCCCCAGGTTCTTTCTGTAAATATCTGCTGCTCGAGGCAGTGTCAGAGATCTGTACACATTTCCAGAGAAGTGTTTGCTAAGCCCTCCGCCGTTCCAGCTAGAAAACTCGACACCCCCCCCCCCTCCTCCCGTTGTCCCGCAGTTCCGATTCTGATCGGGATAAGAGAAACAGTTTCATGGCAGAAGCTTGCGGAGCATTCGCCCGCAGTCAATATCAATCTCAGAACATCTCACTGCCATTGTCAAAAATTAGAAGATCCTAGCCTCCGTCACACCGCTTGGCTTCTCACCATCTCCTTTCCATTCAGTATTATCACGTATACGCATCGCCGAAATTACGATATCCTAATCAAGTTCAGCATAGCAACCCTGTATGTTGACGCTCTCACCATAATTCATCTTCCAGTCAAAAAGTCACTTGGGTAAGAGTTCAGACACCGTGTCACTGGCCACCCGTCTCAGTCGGAGTTTGAGTTAGAATTTCCTTCGTCCTGACGCCATGCCATCAAGTCCCGCACGAGCGAGTATCCTCATCCGTCGGCCCTCTACCGGCGACGGGTCCCAGTCGAGAAGCGTGACCTTAGGAATGAAATCATCAGCTGTTGAAGATTTCCAGAGTTTGGAGCAGTTATGAATGTAAGCGGTACTTCCGTGGAGATGATGAAAAATTCAAGACCCGTCGAGCGAAGCTTTCGCATTCGCCTCGATGACTCTCCGTCGCTTGATCGGTGGCAAATGACTCTCGGTGGTGTCGTACGTGCTGCTTGGGATCCATGGGGTCGTTTGAGGATTCTCGGCCGAGGTCGCCGGGGACTGTGTAGAGGCGGAGGCATCGATGCCTTCTTTCTGGGTGTATTGCCGCTTGATGCTGTTTTGTTTCTTCATCAGAACTTGTCTCTCTTTGATTAGGATGCACTTATCGCACTCGCAGTCCTTGAACGGGCATGTTCTCTTGTGGCCCTTGACAGCGACTTTGAAGTCGTGGTTTCGGCAACGGGCGCAGTTCGGCTTCCGGCTCATAACGGCTTGATCCTCTGCTTCCAATAGTTTAGCGGCGGCCGCGGACGTTCGCGACGCTTCCTGTACAGTCGAAGAGTACTCCGGTTGCATGTATTGCCTGTAGGCTTCTGCACTGCTGACATTGCACGACCGGGACAGTTCGTCGAAGTGCGATGCAAGAGGAATCTCCGAAGGCATTGCATGCACAAAGTCTGGGTACTGGATCGATGGAATCGGGTATGCAGCGAGCTGTCTGTGCTGCTGTTGCTGATTCATCGCGCGGAAAATCTCCATGCGCTGCACTTCGTATAGATAGTTCGAGGAAGCACCCGGAAACAGGGGCCACATTGTTTCGGACGGAACGCGGTAGCCCAAGCCCAACTCCGGGACCGATGATGTTACGTGCGGCATCGAAGAGATGCACGCGTCGCTTGCGCTCGACGATTCTTTCCGCTGGCTGCCCTCATCGTCGATAATGTCGATCACGGGACCCGGTATTTGCACCTCGTATTGAGACATACCGTCCCTGGAGTCGATTGGGAAGTCTCCGAAACAGTTCTGTCCCATATGCCTCTGAAGCTGATCGATGGGTATTCGGATATTCTCAAAGCCGATATTGTCCTGGAATGAAAATTGTTCCTCGAAGAGCAGGTGCTCGCTGCACTAAAGCAGGACTTTTCGAGACGGAAAGTGACCGCCAACTCTCATCCAGTCTAGCCGCGTGCATTCGGCTGGCTAGGACTGGAAACGACATCCGCGCTCACCAGCCAACTACGCGATCGAGGAGGATGACATCAGAGGGCACGTTGCTTCTTCGAGCGAGTCGGTGCCGACCGAGCCGAAGGGAACCTGTGTGCGTCTGTGGCAGCTACATACCTGTTACATTCATTGGCAAAGGGCCGAACTTGCGTACTTTTCCGAATAACGTGGTGGGTCTCAGACGAGCGAAGCGAGCGAGAGAGAGAGTACCGACTGACCGTAAACACAACGCCAACTAAAGACTAGATTGGTCGCAAGCAGGCCGCTAGTGGAAAGGGTCGACACAGCAGAGCGCATTTCGTAACCATGTTCTCCACCCATTCACCCGTAGCGCAGGGAGTTAGTCTGGCCCTCGAGGAACCGACCGAGCGAATTCAAGATGGAAAATAAAGACACTCTTAGACAAAGTAACCAGAACATGTCAAGAATGTTATGATATCAGCGGTTCCCAGCGCTGCTAGTGCCTCCCGGCATTCTCGGTGGACACCCTGCGCGGAGACCGACTTGGGCAAGAGCCATCATGGCCGTCGGTCTCGCTGAGATTTCGTCATCCCTACGAAACATCAGATCGATTTCATACGGAAACTGAACTAGGGGTTGCAGCTCAATTTTCGTATGAGATACGATCGTCACAATCTATAGCTTGCAGTGAAAAGAACTCAGGGTTTCCCTATTCTGTGAGTGGATCCCGATTCCGTACACTTTGCGGCCATGGGTTTCGTGGATCTGGAATGCTGGAGATTGTATCGGAATTCGATCGGGAACGTCACCCAGAGTTTCTTCCCTCTTCCGGCTCAATGAGGTGAATGTTGAAGACACAGCTGGCTACGGAACCATGATTTCCGCCTGACTTCTCGAACGCCGGAATTTCTCGGAACATCTTCTCCGGCTTTGTAGCGAGCCATGCGGATATCCTCCCCAATCGGACACGCGAGTAACATGCTTGTAGGGATTCTGAGAACGTTCTCAAGTTGAAACGGTAGTACATTATTCTCCGTCAACGAGTCCATGATGGCGGTCGAGGAGTCGGGAATTGAATTCATAAGTGCCGAAATGGAGATGGCAGCACAAATAATCCGCTTCTCAAGATTTCGCAGTTGGTTGACAGACGTCAGAACGCTCCTTCGTTAGCTGGCGGACCTAAGCAGATCGGGGGGCTGTGTTGACTGTACTGAGCTCACAAGACTACCCTCAAAAGACTTATAACTCGATTTAGCGCCGTTAAGGTCCTTCCGCAGGTCGACCACAATTCGAAATCCGGATCAACCTAGTATTCATCGAGGCTGGAATCTGAATTTCCTGAGAAGCCCGCAAGTATTGGGAAAATGAGCGACCTGGTCAGTATTGACAAAATCGGATTCCAGTCAGATCCATGGGCCCATGGGATCTATCGAACTCTGATTAAAAACTTGCCGAGTCGAGCATAGCGAGGCACGGATCGATAGCAACGATCGTCTTCGTAACCTCCGCGAACCCCCCCTGATGAAAATATCCTTGAAACGAAATCACAGAGATTGTTCAACTCACGTTCTTGCTCCCTCTTATAATCAAAGCCGAACTCAGTTCCTGCCTCCCGTCCACAGCCACGGGGTTTCGGGGCTGCCAACGGAAGACAGTGTTGTATATCGACCGGTGGGGTCTCACCTGGCCATCCTCGACGAGGAGTAAGATTGGACTCAGATCCCCAAAACCTGTGATGGGAGTCCCATAGTGTCTCGTCGATTACAAACGAGCACGCTTAAATTCGAGAAGGCGCTTCCAGTCTGCGAAATACATCGGCTGAAGCGATAGTCAACACTGATTTCGATCAATGGAGTAGTTAGAGCTCCGGTCGCGGCACGAGAATCGCAAACCGTTGGAACCGTTTGCATCGCGCCTGCAAACCTGTTCAATCGCATGAGATGAGCCGTCTCAGAGAAACAAGTCAGGGCCTTTTTTTCACAATGGTCCATCTCGTTCTGTTCTAGCCCGCGCGTTACTACATGGCACGGAAAGAAAACGAACTGTAGAAGCTCGTCTTTCGGTCCACGTATGCAGTTAGCGTGAGGCTATAGCTCATCCGCAAGGACAGTTGGAGTTTCTGAACGCGCCAGGTACGGCAGAAACTTTGTCACCAATAGTGGAGCTTCCCGCCCCAACTAAACCGCAAGGTAATACAGCCTCGAGCGGCTGAAAGGAAACTGTGAGCACAACAGGAAACTTCGGAGTGGATCACGAGCTCAACATCGATGTCGAAGATCAGGGCTCCCTGATTTTGAAACAGTCAATCGCTTATAGTTTCCATTACTTGGAAAACGAGCCAGTCATGGGAGCTCACAGCCTGGAAGCAGAGCTCGTGGAATAGGTGCCAAGGTGTCGCGAATCAGCTGTTGATCATGAGAGCGAGTCGAGCGAGCGATTCTGAATCCATGCCACTGCGACCCGAGTCAATCGATGCGCCGAGGCTCTTGCGTGTCGGTATTCCTGGGGAGGGCGCATGCCTCCAGAGTGATCCTCACGATTTTTCTTCCAGGTTTTGCGTGCCCTGCACCCACTGGATCCCCCGCACGCATTAGGATGCGTATCTCGTACGCTTAGCAGCCTACGAAACCTTATTGCTCCAGTTGTGAACTCTTCCTGTGTGAACTTTCCCCAATGAGATCACACTCCAAGCGCCGAGTTTTGGGGCGCTCGGGATTCTGTCGGTGCAGGCGAGCGCGGCCGTTCGAGTTCCGGTTCGGAGCCGGATGGGGAGCTCTTCATGACGATCCTTACGGTGACCTTCCCCGGCAGAAATAGGTCACATAGCAGAGTTGTCGAAGTAGAAGATCGAGCGGGCCAGCCGGCGTTGGCCAAAACTGCCATCGGTACACAATGAGATGCTCTCTCTCTTCATGGAAATTTCAAGTACGAGAGGAAAGAAAGATGGTCAAGCTCTCAGGGATTATCCCTATCCTAACACCCAGACTTGCTTGGTATCGACGACGAGTCGAAGGTAAAGGGTTTCTCCCAATCGATCGCGTGTCCTCTGTGGTCGCTGGAACCCTTCTGCTGCAGACATTGGAAGAACTTCGCGAGCCATTTAGCTGAATCATACACGGCTGGAGGAGCCCGAGGGGATTGGACGAAGTCTTACCCCTGCCTGTTCAAAACTCGTTCTTTGTACCGAAATCCAGACCGATTCAACCGTGCGAATAATTTGTGGCAGGATTCAATACGCCAGTGAAATTATCAGAGCCAAGCTCCGTGGACCATGTTGGTACATGGGTGAATCAATGGGAATTCCCAGTTCTATTGGAGTGCTACAAACGTGCTAACAAGGCCATAGATGCTTCAACTACCCTACCATGGTACATATTCCAACAACATAGCCACACTCAGACCTGACCGTTCGGGGATAGTATTCCCGCTTGAATAGTTCCCCCACTAGATCCGCCGTTCTCAACCTGGATTCTGCGGAGCTTCCGGGGCTCCGTGTAGCGTTTTTCGGAGCTTCCGGGGGTCCAATCCAATTCTCGATTTCATCGTCATTCGTAAGCTTCTGACCGAGTTCCGCCTGCTTTGAGCCCTGAGGTCATTCGCAGAAACAGTGGACCCCCCCCCCCCGCGAGTTTTCGTGGGGAGAAAAAAACGTTGGGAACCATTGCCTTAGACGGTCGCGAGATCTATCGACTACTGCTCCAGGTCTGGGGTTGATTCTGCGATGTTGTCAAGAGCTTATCTGGGAGCTTCGGACGCGTTCCAGAGTGTCCCCAGGATGACCCCGGAATTAGTTCGGAGGCCATGGGACATTCTGGTTCACATCGCTGGAGCAAAGCAATCACTAGATCGGCCCTTCCCATCCCAAGTCTTCAGGATCGATGGTCAAATTCATATTCAGTGCTCGTAGCATACCACTCACAAGGGACCTACCAGAAGAGTTCCCCTGGCCCAGCTGCCCAGAACTCAACTATATCAAGCTCCAGGGCCCTATGACTATCCCATATTAGTTCGCCGAGGAGTGAAGGCCGGATTAAACCTGAAGCTAGCCTAGGGTGGCGCATTCCGCAGGAGCGGCGATTTTTTCGAGCGAGGCTCTTTCGGAGTACGGCTCTCAATTCCGAGTCCACCCCACCAAATCACTAAGCTACAGGCCAATATCCCGCACTTCTCCCGCAATGGATTTTTCTCTAAGGAGACTCCCAGAGGAATTCATGATCGTGGGAAACTAAATTGGCGTCAAGCTCATATCGATACCCATTCTTTTGTGAGTCTTCGGGCTGCGCGTTGTCTCCTTCTACCCGCAGCTCTATTCCTGAGCCACAGATTTATTCTACATCGTGACAGAGGGGATGTAGGATTTTTTCCCCCTATAATTGCTGAGTAAAAATTTGACCGGTCCTATCACCTTATTCTCTTGAACATCGCACGATGAATCTGTAGGAGGATGCCGGTCAGTAAGTGCACATCGAATGTTCGTTTTCCATTATCGACCATATGGGAAAATTGCCATGGCTGTGAGACGACTTGAGCATTTAGAGATTCTCTCCATAGAGTCCGAGATCGCGAGGATAATTCTGGACGACGATGTGATCAAAATGCTCTTCGACAATGAATGCAGACGAAGGATGTGAGATAGCAACGCACTACCCAATATGATGCACTTCGTCCATCGCGCTGAAGATCGAAATTTTCTATTTTCATGGCCAAGTCGAACGATCCGTTTTATTACTACTCTCGGCTACAGCCGATTCTCAAATTGGATCCCGGGGACACTTCTGGTAGGTTCTTCACAATGTCTGACCATCTATTGGCTCACTCTTGGGGAACACGTGGTTCCGTGATGCTTTTCGTTTCGTATTCCAGACGAATACGATTGTATTTGACGATCGATCACCCGAGCACCCATATATTCGATCATTCGGAACGTTTGTTGTTTACCTGATC
This sequence comes from Phytoseiulus persimilis, assembly GCA_037576195.1. NCBI lineage: Eukaryota > Metazoa > Arthropoda > Arachnida > Mesostigmata > Phytoseiidae > Phytoseiulus > Phytoseiulus persimilis. The sequence goes on from CM075103.1 coordinate 30,687,689, forward strand.
GAAATGATGTGTGGATTGATCTCGACGATCCGTTGATATTTTTCCAAAACAGAACTGTAACAATCGGACGTTCTCTGCTCTATATCGCCTTCACCCTGGGAGAGCTTCTGCTTCGCTTGCAGAAAAAACATGGGGGACTACGCTGTCGCATTCTCTCCTCGCTCACCTTCCTGAATGAAAAGTTCGACAGCGATCTAGGAGGAAAACGGGTTTTCTTCGCGGGACAGATGCTCGGACAGAACCTGATTGAGTTGAAGAGTGAGCGAGATACTAGAAGGTGGTCTTGTTAGGTTCTGTGGCACGTAATTTACGGTATCGATCGTGGGTAAAATCAAGTCCCCATCCCGATTGAGCAACCTCTCAAATCTGTTGACGGTGGGGATCGGCATTTCTCATCACGGGAGCCACGAGTTGCATGAATGACTGTCATTCTGGCCCGAGCTCACATAGGCTTCTCCAGGCGTGCGATGGTCAGGGTTTCCAACACTTTCACTCATCCGCAAAGAGCCTCATTCAGGATGATGACTGAAGATGCAAAGAAGTGGTACGTTTCGCGTAGGACGGGTCACGTTATGAAATCAGGATGGATAGAAGAGGGTTAGTTCCCAGGCCTATCTGGAGATATCGATTCGAGGAGGCGCGCCGCAGGAGATGATAGAGAATCCAACAGACTGCTCCAAGATATCCGCTGTTGGGCTTTTGGACCAATGTCCGAACCGATCGTTGGCGCTTCAGCGATAGCCAAGAACTTGCATTTCCCAACAGGGTCCGAATTCTATGTCTTATCTTATCCCTGCTCGTGGAAAAACACCGACTCGCGCGATGAGCACGTATAGATGCTCTGTCGGGGGAGTTCCGACTCTCGTGCTGATCTCCCGCGATTCGTAGCCATGCTTCATCATCCAATGCGACCATCGCGGGGTTTGATGTTATACTGTAAGCCAAAGTCGTGCGGCCTCACTTATGCGGAATGCCGCCTTTTTCAGGAAATGGCAGATAAAGCGTCCGGCAAGGGATTCGTATGTGATCTACGGAATGTCCTCCCATGAAGCCGTCCGCTGTTCAGCGGTCAGCAGTGAGAGTGGAGAGGTCAAGCCGATGGTACGGGACAGAGGAGACCTCTCGACCTGGATTCATGACAAAGGTTGTCTGCGAGGCTCCGTACTCCAAGGTCAAGGCGTCTAGACCTACGACATCGGATGCGTCTCTTGGATTTCCCACGCAGTCATCATGAGACGCGCAGGCCTCGAAAGCGTTCGGGTAAAACCATTCTCCAATTCAGAACCCACGGGAGCCATTCGTCAATCGATCCAAGCTACATCTTTTTTTCCCATGCAGTTTTTCACACAGGATCTCTGCCAGAGTCACTACCATCCAAAAAAAATTCAGTCCAGCGGCTCGGTATGGAATTCCGGAGACCGACGCCCTGCCACCGTTTCCCGTGTGTCTGACCCGGTTTCCGGAGAAATCATTACCAGGATGGCTCAATGCTACTCTCCCGGTGTAGCACCAAAACAAAGCTTCTTTGAGTAAACTTGAAATCCTTCGGCATCACCAAGGTCCCGAAATCGGCTCCTGCTCAAACGTCCATAGCGGGTGTTCCTGCTTTATATGATCCATGCCGTCAATTGAGGGTCCGAGCGATAGAACGGGTCTCCGCAAGCCTTTGACGGTGGTCTTTGCTCCCGAGAACATTCATGAGAGCTGTCGTGAACTAATGCGCCCTCGGATTTATTTCACATGCAGAGTTGTTTCAAGCGGAGCCCTTACGGACTCTTGAGACCGTTTCGGGACGTCGTTCGAAACTTTTCAGTGTTCCCTACGCAGATTCCGGGCCATCGAATGCGGAGCCGCGTGAAGAGAGCACTCTAACAAAGAGGAAACCAGGGATGCACTTAGTAAATATCAGAAATTATGGCTGCAGGAGATATCTAGCAGAAATTTTAGAATTTTTTTTTTTTTAGATCAGCCAAGCGTTGTCTTCTTAGTTGGGGACGATGCCGCGGAGGAAAACGATCCGACGTCCATCCGTGAAGAATGACGTACGGGTCCGAATCTCTCTGGTCCACGGCGATTCCAGTTCCTACGCAGCACTGCGAGAATTCAGTGTTGCTTGACATCTGAGGATGTGTGCTTCAGAGAGTTGGAACTATGGAATTCAACGCCGAAATTTACGCTATGCGTTCGTGCATGCACAGCCACAGAATCATCATGCATGTGGGGATAACGTAACCATGACCATAACGTTCATCCTACCGCGAGGCAAAGCGAAGATGAATGTTCGAGTGTCTCTCAATTCTCTGAGCAGGTTTGAGTTCGCACCATTTTTGAGTGAGGAGACGAACGAGTCCGACTTTCTATGTGATGCTGTGCGTTATTGGGACTTCCAGAGTACCATAAACTTTTTAGATGGTCATACACAAGATTGTTCTCGACTGTGCGTGAGAGTCCAAACTCCTCGTTCGAGATTAGGTACGCACTATGAAGTCAATTCCATTCACGGATTTTCATTTATAGTATGGAGCGTCTTCATTGCAACATTTCTGGAAGCGGAGAAGTTTGAGCGAGCCATTCGCGTGTTCAGGAACTTGCAGCGCTGAAGCGTTACGATTACTTGGGACCATTCGAGTCCATTCGATCTCAAAGTCTGATGAGCTTTCCGTACTCAGACGCATGCGGCTATCTCTGCTGTCCCACACGCGAACCTCCGAAATTCCATTCTGGAGGCACCCTTGACGAACTCTCTCGGCGTTTCAATATTGTTCGCGCATTCCAAGAGCGAATGCACTGAGGTTTCCACGAGCTACCTCGTGAAGGCAGAGCGTGATTGACTCAGTTTCTGCGGAAGAGGTCCTCCTCTCAGTTCAGAAGAGATCACATTTGAGTGATCTCAATCATCGATGAGGCTGTGCGGCAATCACAAGCATCAATCGCTCACGCCAAAGACAGCGACAACCCGGGATGACAGCGCCCTTTCGCGAATGTGTTTTACGATCGTCCGGTGCGGGAAATGGAAGCACTGGAACTCATGCAAGGAAAGAAAAGGTCATTCCCATTAGAGTAGACACCAGACTCGAGAGAAGAAGAATCCCACACATCGCTGTGTTTGCGAGTAGTTGAGAAAGTTTCGATGAATGCACTCGAAGTATCAATCGAAACGAAAGCGATTCTGATGGCTAGCGCTGCTCAAGTGGGGCACCGAGTGCCAAATATAATCGTTCGTTCCCAATTTAGGCAGAAACCACGGAACTTCAACGGCTGCTGACTCATCAAAGAAAAAACTCGAAGGTGTGATGTCATGCTCAACTGCGCAGTTAGATGTCGAGACGATAAACGTCTGGGAGAGAGGATGTCAACGTCTGGGAAGAAGCTACTGAATCGCTGCAAATGTCTATATAGCCTCGGGCGGGCAGCGATTCGCTCAAAGCAAGTGACCAACCTTTAATGAGATGGCGTTAGCGCTGCCGATCACGAAGTCAGGGTTCGAACTCTATGGCTTCAGAGCAACGACGCGGCTCAGGAACGTTTCCACTTGCAGCGTCCAATCAAGTTCATCGGACAAATCACCGGAGTGTGCGCGCACTGGACTCAGACGCAGTCGGTCGACTCAGAATATCTATCAGTCTCGTTGGGACCTCACTGACCTCTGCTCATCCGTCGGCAAGAGGTAGACAGACACGCCACGCTAGAAACGCGTTATCATGTCAACGTTCACAAGTGTTCGAGGCTCCAATCGCCCGCCTGATGACCCGATCTGCGGAAAAGACTGACATCTAGAAGCCGTTCGATGGATCGAACTCAAGTCGACGACCAGAACCGGAAAGCCGCTGACAACCACTTCGATGCCGCCTGAAGGAGCGGTCCCTCTTCGGATGTGCTCTCGGCTCGAGGAAAACCACCGCCTGTGCCGGTATGAACCATGGACCATGATATTCATTCGCTGGACGCCGGGAAGCTGTCGGCAGTGTTGGATCACGAGCTAACATTCCACCTGGGATCCGCTGAAGCGGGAACCACGATCGGATACAGTGTGTTCATATAACGAAGTCGATGTGAACCTCTCTGCTTTGATTGATCAATAAAAGGATCTCGAATGATCGCTGTTCCGCTTGGGAACCGGGGTAACTCCTTGGAGGCTCCTTGGCCTACGGACGCGGCTGTGGGGGACGGGGATGGACAGTGGGTCGAAACCACGGTGCCGAACGAGCTGAATTCCGAGAGAGCAGACGTGAGACTTCCGCAATCAGAAAGTTTCCGAAACCTTCCCGCTGTTTGTTGTTCCCCTCAAGATAGATCGAACTAAGTCCTATTCCGATTATAAATCCGGCTTTGCCTATCTCCCATGTGGTCAGAGCGGTGCTTGCGGCTGTCGGGCTCAACGACCTGCGCAGTCGACAGAAAGATGTTTCCGAATCGAGAAGAAATTATTGGATGGAGTCCAGCTCATCCAGCCCGCCGATCGTTCGACCGAGCGCACTTTATTGAAGCCGAGTGTAAGATCAGCCTGTTGCCCAACAGGTAGTTCACGCGACTTGCGGAGTATTTAGATTATCCCACGGGTGACAACGCTCTCAGATAAGATCCTCGGATGATGTCGACCGCTACCAGCAAGCGTGATGATCTCGAAGTTGCCTGAGCTATGACCGCAGACACCCTGGTCTTCTGCTCCAGACTCCGAGAACCACTCGAGTCTGCCATTTCGATGAACGACGCTGTCGATCTAATTTTTGCCGCTTCGGTTCAGGTTTCACTTCTACATGAGTTCCGTGCCCTCATCGCGCTCGATTGGATTCCATTTATTCCCTAATCCTTCCCATCAGAGGGTGGTGTAAGTATACCTACACAGCAACCTCTGTCGAGCTCGAGTACCTCGACGTCTCGAGGGAGGGCAATCAATGGGATTCTCGAAATTATGAGGACGTGTCAGACCGGTCACTCGTGAGGGGAAATGAAGTCATAATTGATTGTCCGGAATCTCTCCAGAGTTCCGCGCCGATCTCATCCGAGGCAGGCAACAGTGGATTCCGAGAGATGATCCATCGGAACAATATCTGAGGAGAGAGGCAGAACCATCCTGATTCGAATTCCTAAAGAACGAAGAATTCATCTCATATGATAACTCCTTTATTTGGACTTCAGCTGTAGTTTGAAGTCGATTCCAAGATTCCAGAGCAATTTACAGAACTTCAATAACTACGTGATTCCATTGGCATCGTGGAGGGATGCTTGTTCCGAGCTGACCGCTGCATCGTGGAAAGGGATAATTCCTCGTTCCTTAACCACACATTTGAGTCAATGTTCTGTCCTGAAGTGTGACAATGAATTTCCGTCGCAGACGATGATGCCCGAGCAGCTGTCACGAGTCGGGGGCACGTTCTCGCACTGCTAGTCTCCAGTCGCAGAAGTTCCGTTCCTTCCAGACGAAGCACTCAGAAACCGGACGAAAATTGGGAGTCTCTCGGGGCCCGATTTCTGGCACGGGGCCATTGTCACTCCCTGCGATTCTCCGTGAGGTCCCAACGGCTCCGGTAGATACCTTGGTTCTCGCGACACGAGCGAAGATTCGTCACATTCATAAGCACGGGGAACATGAATTCAGTACGACAGTACCGTTTCTCTTCGTGCCGGCAAACGATTCGCAAAAAATCCAGAGCGTTGAGCAAAGCCATCCTGCACAGTTAGCTTGAGCTGTTGTCACCAATGTTGGCTTCAGCGGTTTTGGGACGAAAATATAAACCAGCTCGCGGAACTCAAGTAGTCGAACACCCGCACCCTGGGAGAGAGTTCTCTTTGAATAGGAAGCCAACGAGTAAACACTCTTCGCCAACACACACCCCAATATCAAGGGCCTGATGTCGAGCAGCAAGATGCCACTCGAGCACGACGCGACATGGAGCAGACGATAAGACTTCCGTGGGTCGCCGTCCGTTCTACGCCTGCTTATGTTCGGTACCGACGCTTTCGTTGAGCAAACACGTCGAAATACCACGAGATCCGAAAAATCCACACCCAGAAGTTCAGGGCTCAGTCGTCCATGGGGATGAAAAATCGGAGCTGTGCGAGACCAGTCCTGGAAAATTCCCATGGACTATGCCCTGAGCGATTCGTCAAGCGGGCCAAGAGACGATCAGAGTCCTGGTCCACCACGGACTTCGTGGACGCAGTGTTCGCGATGTGAAAGAGCTCGATTTGGCGTCGCAGTGCCATCGCGTGCAAACTCCTCAGGAAGGGTTCCAGCTTGGGAACGCCTTCCGGAAAACTTGACTCCTATGAAAACTCACACACAAACCCTCCCCGTATACAGCCATGATTTTTCTAGCAAAACATCCGCCGGCGGAACTCTCGATAAAAATTGTGATATCATTGTTGTCCATTGGCGCAGCGGAGACCAGCCAAGGACCCAGGCCCTGCGACTAACCTGTTGAGCCTTGGCGTATGTCTGCATTGCGTTACCTGCTCCACGTGAAATCTTCCATGAGTCCCGGAGCTCCATTCTGCGGCTAATACGATGAAGTTGACCGACTCCACCTACCGGTTCGATCGGATGAGTCCGCTTTGTTTCCATACGGACTTTCGATCAATGTATTGCATCAGCGGCTCATGTCTCTGGAAACACGATCCCAGCGACAATGAAAATCGAAACTCGCAGCAAGTGCTCGCTCGAAGCGCTGCGATGCCTCGAGCTGGAGTCACCTCGCTGGAGTCTCAGTTTGCCGGAGTTTTCGTGTAAGAGCCAGAGCAGAGGCCTCAATGATGACCTTCCGGTTGAGAATCCGAGTCGAGGAATCGATGAAGTGACGAGATTAAGGTCTCATAATGGGTGAAATATCGAATTATTCAATGGATACATCGCATGAATGCTCAAATCACGTGCTTCTATCCCGAAGTCGGCCATAACTCGTCAAGTTGTGGAATTACGGTGGCACAAATCATTCGCGCATCCTCATCATGGAGCACCGTCTCCAAATAAGGGTTCTGGGAACGGTCTCCGCCGTTGCAGGATCGGTCAAGAACTCGATGGGCTGGAAGAGCTGGAGATATCGTGCACGCGATTAACCTTCGCGGAGGTTTTGCACGCGGCGCTACTCTCAGCCTGGCGGGAGCTCGAAGGACGCTCATCCGTATCTACAGCAGTCTGCCCCAGTCGATCGATTGAAGGAGTTTGTTCGAGCACTCTGTTTGCAGGTCGCGAGTCGTCTGGCGTAGGATACGTGAGACCTCGCTTGCGTCAGCTCTGTTTACACAAAGCTCCCATTGCTGGGGAACCGAACATCCCTCTCGAGCAAGGCACGTCATCTGCCTTCCGGCGGAAGGTACCCTCAGCCTGACACAACACCCGCACGACCGGTTCAACAGCCTCAATTTCCATATTCTTGTCTGGGATTTATCTCCTGGCCCTTCCAGGTGAGACAAGAATACGGTACACTCTACATTCTGCGTAGGGAATGTTGTTCGATGAACGCAGACTCAAGGTCGGCGCTGTCCCGTGGATCAGGGCATGGTTGAGGCTTCTCTAAACCGAGCATGCTTCGAAGAAACCGCTGGAAGTCGGTCGCTAGGCTAGGGGCTAAGACCGTGAGTTTGTGAGTCATGGAGCAGCGTTGGCGTCCAGATCTTTCCCCATGGTGTGGCAGCTCATTTGACAGGAAGCTCCTCCCCCAGAGAGGTTCTCCAGCGGATCGGCCCGATCTATGAATCCAAGGCGACGTCCGGACCGGCCTCGCCGTATGCGATCTTCAGCAAAGTTATTCTAGGAAACATGCCAGACTAAAACTGTACTCGATCGAACTTGGAACCGAGACGGAAAACCAGCCGCGGTCGCATCCTCCAGAATTATCCAAGGAATATAAAAAAAATTGTTCCCTTGAACGATCAGCTGATGACGTTTCGAGGTCGTCTAATGGGCATGTCTCCCTCAGCAGAAACCGCGGATTATCATAATTGGATTATGGCTTGGAATATATATCTCTTAGACGTCATACTTCTTCTACCCGAGAATCTCGTGCGCTGGAGTGGATTCGGCCAATAGCATGCAATAGTCGAGGTATTTCAAAGGGTTTCGATGCGCATCGAGGGCACTGTTTTTGGAAACCTCTCACGGCTTCCCGGAAATCCATTACGTTCCCTGGCTGGGGATCACTCTTCTAAGGAATATGGCTCCTCAACTTGTAAAACTGTCAAGAATAGAAGTCAATCCTGCTGGGATCACCCGCTAGCGGTTTGAGATTGAAATGAACCAACACGGCTCGAAGAACCAACCTCATAAGCTGAGCCCGGAGGTATCATCGATCATTGGCTTCATCAGAGAACAATAGACTCCCAGAAGACTTTTCGAGAATCACCTCATGCTTCCCATGCCGACGTCATTCGGGTTCCACTCATGACCTTCGCACCTAGCGGATAACATGCGATTGTTTATAACCAAGCGGTGCTCCACCGCACCGTATTCGGATACATCGTGTCAACCGATCGTTTCTAGGATCGCGGGCGTGAGAGACTGATCAGTTGGTTTCGAGTTACTTTCGTTGCTACAGCTCTGAGCGACTCGAGGACCTCTAGGGTGAGTGTCCTCCGCTTATCCCACCAGTAGTAGCCTTGAACTGCTCACTGTCATCAAAGAACGGACAATGATCGTCTCATAAATAAAGACAACGTCAATGAACCAGAGGTCAAATGGGGTGAGGGCTCCATACCTGAATTAGCTCACACTTGACAGGGAAGGGTTGTTGCTCAGTGTAGAGCTGTACTACTGTATTGTGCTCTATGAGAATCCCTGACCTCTGTTTGAATTCGTGGATTTGTATATTTCTCGCTCTCGACGGTCCCCACATCGGAGGCTTTGTTGGTTTCCGCGAGGAAACTAGCACGTAGAACGTGGGGTCTACGACTTTGTCGTATCCGGAACATCCAGACTATCGTGTCAGAGCTCTGCTGATTGACGAATGGAAAGTTTCTGCGGCTGGAACACATACATCCCGGAGAGGTCATCCCGTCGAGTCTGTTGAGAGGAGACTCATTAGAAAGCAATTCTCATCTACTGTGTTTGACTGGATGATCCTTGAGGAGTCGAGCAGACCTGAAAATGTTCACGAACCAGCAACGTGCATTCCTCGTTTCAAAGCGCTCGGATACACAGACAATGGCGCCAGGATTTGGAGAACCAAAATAATTCCCAGGATTTGAGGGAGCGAACCGATTCGATTGCGGGATTCCGCTCGAGAAGGAATCCCCGAGGTGAGTCGTTCCCGGAAAAGAAACATCGCTTTTCTTCCAGGCTCCGGCGGTCTTAACGACCACCATGACGTATATCATATTCGCTCAAATGAGAGAATCGTGACCTGATTGTAAAAAAAGTGACATCATTGCATGCGTAATAGGCACTATGCAATAGCTCAAAGCTCAGCACTTTTCGCTACTGCGAAATTTCCACGAGTGTTTTTCAACGTTGCCGATAAGTCGAGAGCTGAGAGTGTTTGGGCGTCGCGTCTCCGTGGATCGGCGATTCATGGAGCCCGACGGCACCGTCGGTAGTTGTACGTGACGAGCAATAATTGAGAACAATGTGAGCTCGCACGTGACCGGCTCCCTCATAATCCAAGACTTTCGCACTTTCCCCACGGCGCGCTCGAAAAATCTGTATGATGCCTGCAGCTTAAGCTTTCGAGCTATTTCTGCTGGTTTCGACGGTTCAGCTAAATATAGCATCCCGAGGTACCGGTAGACTTGATACATTGATTTTCTGCTTGCATGCGTTTGAATGTATCGAGTGAGAACGTTAACAGCCACAATTTGACGACTGATAAGGAGAAGGGGAGCTGTCGCGTCTTCATGAGTGCGCAGCGAGATCGCGACGATATTTCTTCTTTCTTTGATCTCTACAAAGCGTCTGGGAGAGGGCAACTGTCTGGCTCTGACTCTTAAATACTCCCGCGTCTAGAAACGTCGAATCATTCCACTCTACGGATTACTGAGGTGAACAACTACTGTTAACAGTCTTCAAGCTGTCGATATGGCCTTCGCAGTTCCAATCATGAAGAGCAACTACAACCTCTACGTGCTGGAGAAGCCCAAATCCAGCCGTGTCCGGAACCTGTCCACGTGCTCTTCGAGTTTGTCGTCGTCTTCCCGTGGTTCCAGGGGGAGCCAAAATTCACTCGTTTCGACGACCTCCTCCACAACCTCCGGCTTTTCACAATCATCCATGCCTTCGGAAGGTCTTTACAAGAGCCGTTGGGACCTCACCAACCCCCGAGCCTTGCTGGGAAAACGCTAGACTTCATCGAGGAGCATCTGCCTGAGTTACTTCGACGATGAATGGCCTCGGTCTGCCGAGCACGGTTCTCAAAGTTGACCCTAGGAAGCGATGTGGCGACTCAGCTCAAAAAATCGCATCTTTCGAGCCCCTGGAACACTTTGGGAGGATCCAGCCGAGCTGGAGGTTGGCTCCCGCCATCTCGCGCCAAAGCTCTATGTAGTAGAGCGAAAAGCAGCGTCTCGATTCACCAGACAAACGAACAGATGAACTGTGCGTAGAATGTTTTGGAAAATAAATCCTTGTCAACGGAAACCATTTTTGCTCTTTACTCATACACCATGACTGAAAATGACCTAATACCTATGAGAGTTTGTGGTTCCCGCAGAGGAGGATAATGTGGAAAAATGGGCTTCTCAGACCTCAGTCCGGGCACTCGTTGACGTTTCGGTGGCCGACCCCCACGCATAAGCCGAATGTGCTTGCTCGTCTTAGTCCGAACGTCAATGAATATCGTTCTCCTCAGATGTACTAGGCCTCAAATGAACTAAGATTCTGATTGAGGTCGGATTTCGAACGAGACCCCGCGATGATACGATGTCGTTATTCTGTTTGTTTGAGTTCCGACGAAATCTCCCAACAAGAGAAGTTGAAGCTGCTCAACCTGGCGTGCATCCCACGACGTTTGGTGGCGGACGTGAGACTCTTTCAGCCAAATGCTCCGTGGTTTGCTCCGCCGAATCCTTCCCCGGAGAGCCTGCGAAAGGCGGAGAAACCGGATCAGTCATTAAATGAATTGTAGAAGATCGGGAAGCTTTCACTCGGATTGGGATGCTCACTTCCATCGCAGGTTCCGATGAGATCGACAGAGTTATTGGGAGAGATGTTGCCGGCAAGGGTTCCTTAGACGATGAGAACTCCACGGGGATTTCAGGAAGGTTCTAATAATGATAGATGAACTCCAGGAAACCAGGATGTTTCTAGTGGAGAGTCGTTAGACTCTCGGTTGCTCGTGCACTGCCCGGAGCAAGCGCGGAATACTGTTATCATAACACGCACAAACCATCGATGATGGCTCGTGAGGATGAATAACTCTGCTAAGTGGCTAGGAACACTCCGCGTGCTTAACATTTTGACTCGAGCACTCTCGTTCTAAGCCGCGTACCTCCTTCACGCGACACTTGCTTCTTCGCAAGAGATTATCCCCAGGGCCGGCTCCCGTCAACTCCAGTGTTTCTTGGCGTTCTCTCCCGCGGAACAGCAGTGACGCCGGCGAATGTCTTCAGAATCGACAAGTGCTTTCTGTAGTTTTCAAATGATCATGATTCCCATCCGTGCATGCCGTAAACTGAGCCCGACATGTGACATGAACATCATTGCGTCGAAGGGGAGCGGAGCATGAGGGAGTATTCTGAGAGCTCGCTGACGATATTCGCGGAGCTGGGCAAGGGATCTTTCGCTTCAGAATAGCCGTTGAGGCGGATGCACGTACCAATCTGCTTTCAAGAAACTGCAACCAGAGTGAAACTGGCAGGCTGCTGAGCCCTCCGACACACTCGCGCTGGTTCTGCTCAATACGACGTCATCGAGGCTGACGCTCGTCCTTTTTTCGGGCAGATGTGGAAACGCTCTTCTCACTGGATCCCGTCGTATCGCGTAGTCACGTTGAAGTCAGTGGCGATGGATGCGCTAGTTCGCCAACCGTCATTTTCCCGAGATCCCTCAGAGGGACATGGGGCTCGGATAGTTCCCTTCCGGCAATGACATGTCGGCGAGATTGAGCGCCGAATCCGCTCCGACGAAGCGAAGGAAACCCTCAAATCCGGAGTCGAACAAGTATATTGACATGATAGTCAGATAAATACCGAGTTCATTGTCACGAATTCAGGTGACCGAGGCTCCACAAAACGGCTTATCCCAACTTCGCCATCGGAACTGCTTCCTTCGGAATCTGCTATTCAAACATCAGACCCGAGCCCATATGGAGTCTCCAGAACCTGCCTTACAGTGCGCAGCGGCTGATCTGGCGGAAATGGGTGGACAGAACTCACGTCGTGTGAACTATCCGTGGATTTGATGCATTGTGCTGATACCAATAGAGCCTGATGATTTGGCACAAAGGGTCTAGCCCCATGAGGCAGGTTTTCTTTCGGATGTTCATAGAGGAGAGAGGAATGCCTTTCTTCTCCTATGATCTCTGGGACTACTGTACGCTAGCTACGTTCTTCGGTCTTCTCAACTTCTTGATCATCCTCTCATCTTGTTCTCCAGGCTCTCTTCTGGGCTGTTCCCCTTTTGGAGACACCCTAAATGAAGAGATAGCCCTCGAAGAGAGCTTTCCAAAAAGTTGTTCGACGCTGCACGCCTAACGGGTCTCGAGATATAACGATTTCAAGTTTGCTCTTGACCATGCGGATTTAAATGAACAATTTTTGATTGATGTGAATAGATTTGGATCTAGGTTACGGAAAAGGCTGTAAACTTCAGGAATCCGTTCTTTCACATAGGGAACACGATCCTGCTGTTTTTAGGAGAATCCGTCGAGGTGGAGCACCTAACCGGCTGGATCCTTTCTCTACATCAATATCAATAACTCATGGAGCCTTCCTCGGACAAAAATGGTTGCCAGAGTCCGCCACAGAGCCGACAAAATCACTCCAGCTCCTCCGAAATCTAAGTTTCCCACGGGTTTCCTCTCTCAGTGGACATTTTCTCGGTGAAAACTTTTCTCTCGAAATGGGCGTCAGACCCTCAGGTTTCCGAAGGAAAGGAAAGTCTCCCCAGGCTTAGCGATTTCAAAAGCTTCCAGAATTCTTGCCAAGCCAATGGACACGTGTATTGTTAGCTTTGATCTCCGCAAGCTGGCGATTCTGGTCCTGAATGCGCTCGAAACCGCGGACTTTCGATCGAAATATTCCTCTGTGGGCTGCCATTCTCTTGAGATGCGAAAGGGTCGATAGAGACATTCAAACATTGTAGTTATGTCCACTCCGCTGCCCGTGATTTACTTGTCTGCGGTGGAGAGTGCGAGCTATCTTCGATAGCTTCCAGCGAAACTCGCCGACTAGTCCATCGCGCGGTCACTCATCACTTTCATCCCGGAAATCGAGTAGACCATGGCAACTTCAGCTAATTTTGCGTCTCAACCCGTGAAGCAGTCTCAATCTAGTCGCATCGAGATGTCTCATCCGGACGGCAAGAATCATTGTGGATGTTGCGGGAATGGCCAGAATTTCTCGCAGCCTGTTTAGAGACTCCGAGCACGTTTTAGTTGTATCGGTCACTGAAAAGAGCAATCGTGGAACAAAAGAATTTATATCTCTCCGCAGAAATTGACGACACTGCGTGACCCCGAGAGAAAAATTGTGGATATCTGCAGTTTTGATTTATTGGTCAATTGTCATATATGAACGTCCGCTCATCGCCGTACGGTTCTTGAACCAAATCTTTTGCGTCGTTCTCAGGCACATTGTGAGCTGGATCGCCGTTGCCTGGATGTTCGTTGATCTCTTCCTGACATATGATTCTGTAGGCGAAAACTAAGCAGGGCGACACGAATAAAACGGCCAGCAGAGTCAGAACGAAGAGCTTCGATAGGTCTGGCTGTATTTGCTGTGTGCTTTCCTGGCCTCCAGGAATAAATTATATTAGCACGATACATCGCTCCATCGAGAGCTGATCACTGCGAGGGAAGTCGTCCTCTCATCTGAGAAAAACTCCGAGGCAGGAATGCTCGGGCCTTTCGGATCAAGAACTCAAAATTTTTTCATCGAGCATCAACTCACGCCATGCTGTTTGAGCGGCGGCGCCATGTGCCTGCTGACGAAGCTGGAGAAGAGAATGATATTCGCAACCATGGAAACTATGATGACGCCACTCATGGTCAGTCTGTCTCCTATGGAGAATTTCGTTTATTGACTTCAGACAGCTTCGTTTCTATTGTTTATTGAAAACATAATACCGGACAGGATCGCCGAAACTGCACGTTCTCACATCTGCCTCACAACTCAGCTTCCGTTATGGCTCTAAAGCACTTATTGTCCACATTTCCACAGATTTTTCTTTGGGCTCATTGAATAGGCCGAAGCAGTACAGCCCCAACTCCCCAACTCTCCAAATGATCGACGCGCGAGTTTTACTGTTGGTGTGGTGCGTCTTCATCTATTGAGAACTCTTGGGTCCCCAACGATTCCCGATGGGCCCGACCCCTCGAGCAGTTCCTGAATTCGCCGCCGTAACCGGTGACACCGCACGCTTCGGTTCTCACGTACTGCGGCCTCAGAACTCCGGTGGGAGAAGAGACAGCGAACAAATTCCTGTTGTTGAGACGTTGACCGTCCAACAGATCACGGATTCAGATTGAGTTGATTTCTGGTGAATCTGCTCAGTAAGAACAACCAGATAGACAAGGAGATACGGTATCATTGGGTTGCATTCTATCCACAGTCGCCTCAGGCGAGGACGCTGAGCATGCGGACTGATCGTCCACCCCCTCATGCACATGATACTTTTCATTCGTCTTCAGACTCCGTCAACCCGATCAGCGAGACCGATTTGGGCAGTTCCACTCAGTAACTCAGGAATCGAAACCATTCGAGTGTGTTGAGTGTCGTTTCGACTCATGAGCTTCCCTCAAATGAACCCAAGATCGGCCGACTGACCAGGGCTCCTGATGAAGCATAAGATAATGTGACCTAGAACACGGGTTTCATTGCATCGTCCGTACGCTCTCCGGAGGAAGACAGTTACAGGGAGTCGTCGAGCGTTAGGCCTCGCCCCAAGGTTAATGCGTGTGGACAAACGAGCAGTGATCCGGCTCGAAGTCGCTCTGGTTCTCCCGACGGATGGCTGAAGACCAATTCAAGTCTCTCTCGGCAGTCCTTGAATATTTCCGCAGGGGAATTCTTTGTCAGTATATCCACCGCCATCTTCTATTTCGATACACGGTTCATGTATCTCTCTACCTCAATTGACAATATGGCGCATGTATTGTGAATCCAGCCCAGTCACCATCTGAGAATCCCTTCAACGAACCTAATTTCTCCAGCAAGCAAAGTGTACGAAGGAGGCGGATTTCTCAGCGCCTACAAAATTCTCGGGGTCCACCAACGAAGCTGCTTTTCATCCATTTCATTCTCAAATAAGCTGAACTAGTCGAGCTTCGCCTGGCCTAAAACGGAAGGCGATGGGAATCACCCCTATGCACCCCTGACTTCTGAATTCTAACTTCTCACTCCTGACTTCTAACTTCTCAATCCTGACTTCTAACTTCTCACTCCTGACTTCTAACTTCTCACTCCTGACTTCCAACTTCTCACTCCTGACTACTAACTTCTCACTCCAGAATTCTAACTTCTAACTCCTGACTTCTGACGTGGGCTCATACCCCTTGACTTCTAACTCCTGCCCTCTAACGTGGGCTCATACCCCTGACTTCTAACTCCTGCCCTCTGACGTGGGCTCATACCCCTGACTTCTAACTCCTGACCTCTAACAAGGGCTCATACCCCCTGAATTCTAACGTGGACTCATAACTCCTGACTTCTTACTTCTAACTCCTGAGCCCTAACTCTTGACTGCTAACTTCCAACTTCTAGCTCCGGACTCCTGAGATCTTACTCCTTAAATCTCACTCCTGACTTCCAGCTTGTCCAGCGGTGCAAGGCAAGTCAGCTCAACTCCGTCGGTGGCTCAGGAACTCAGGACTGTAAAAGCGCGACGGTGGAGTCGCGGACGTTCCCGGTCGCCCTGCTTCGTGCGCGAGCGCTTCTCTCACTTCCGCGAATAACTTGACAGTTCTCGAATTGCGGCTCTGATTCCATTGGAGAACGGCCGGTTTCGCCATGTGGGCCGTTGCGCATGACCAAGCGGCGGCACCGCTGCCTTATTCAAGTAGCGGACGTGCGTACTGTCGGACAGAGATAGCTCCTCCACTCTTATGGGATCAAACGATTCGATTTCCCATTTTTCTTGAAGACCTGGTGGCAAGTTTTGGATCTAGAGGCGGCGGTTCCTTCCAGTTTGGAAGGCGGCGAGTCCGTGAATCCGGCACTGGTTGCAACCCTCCGACTTTCCGGGCTGATGGATCACGGAAAATCCCGAACAGCGGGGAAATTCTCGGATGCTCGGTACAATTCTCCCATATTTCACGATTCACCCCCTTCGTCGGTCCTCTTGCGGTTCCTCGAAGTGTTCCTCCAACAGGAACACTAGAGAGGACCAGAAAGGCGCATTACGACTCCTTCATGCGATGAGACTCTATCAGTTGAGCTCCGAAGCTGAAACTGTGAGCTTCAGGAACATACTTATGTATACCCCACGAATCCAGAGGCGTGGTGTTCACGTTTTCATAACTGTGCCATGATGATGGAATATTGTTTCTGTGGGAATGTTCGCCGGCGGTAAGTTTGGTTGAGCGCTGTAAGATAAATTGTCGGGGGCCCGGGCTTTTCTCGATCCCGTGATCGAAACGTCCCATCTTTCCTCTCGAAGAATCCAGCAGTTCGCCTCTTCCTGCGCTGGAGCTTTAGGGTGGATGAATCAAGCATGCTGGCGGCATAAGATACCATAGACGATCGACGCGCGGAATTCCGCGTCCAGAGACTGAACGTGAGTCCATTGCCACGGCCATCGAATTTGATGGAGTTCTTTGATGGAATACTTTGCATGTTCGCGGGACTCCGGGGATCGGAATTTTCGCGGGAAGCACCCCGAGTCGTGCGGTTCTGCATGCTGATAATATGAATGGATGTGTCGCAGATTGCCAACCTAAGTAGCACTGCGCCATTCATCTCCAGCTCTGTACGGACTCGATGAGGCCGTGTAAAGGATTGGAGAGCTGCGGCCGCCCACGTTCCAATTCCACGGTTTTGAGGAGAATCGGCTGTTTCATGGGCAAGCAAGCTGAGAGCAAGACTTTCCGAGCCATTTGAGTGAAGCTCGGGCAACAGCCCCCGTCCCCGCCTGTATGAGACACCTCAGGAAGAGAGTGCCTGAATTGACAACTCGGATAAAGGATGTCTGAAAATATTGATTGGATTCCGGTTATTCAAGCCGTCTTCCCAATGTTTTGCATAATGAGTCGAGCGCTGTGTGGACCGAAGGAAGGAAGCGCAGCCGGCAGGCTTTGATGCAAAATCTGGAGCTACCCACGGAGATCCATATTTGGCACAAACGTGAGAGGAGGAGCATCGTTGCCCCATTCAAATTGAGGAGCCTCAGCTTTTCAATGCCTTGGAAATCATGCGATCCGGTCACCGGCCATCTGAGCACATAGCTATCGAAGAGAGCTTTCCGGGAAGTTATCGTTCGACGCTTTACGCCGAGTGGTTCTCGAGATATACCGACTTCAACCACCGACCAAACTGTTGATTGATCTCAACAGATGTGCATCTAGAAAACGGGAAAGGCTGGAAACTTCAGGATTGCGATTCTCCACAATGGGAACACGATCTCGCTGTTTTCAGATAAATTCATCAAGGTGGGGCGCAAAACTCTACCTTATCCAGCCAGATCCCCCGAACCGCGGACAGAAGAAGCTTGGGCGCGAATGGCCGATTTCGGCGATACGCAACGGAAAAAACGCGCGAACGTTCTTGAATTCCTTCTGATCTGTTTGGCTCAAATTCGGACCGATCCGACGAAGCTGTAGGGACACGTTCCGAAAGAGAGGCTTGTCGATACCGGGAAGTTCTCCCCGTCCTGGATTCTGACGCTGATTTGCTCCGGTTATTCATGCCCTTGGAGCATTTGTCCCCAAAGCGTGGCTTGAACTCTCTAGAGATCCAGCTTCGGATCTCAGCGAGTTGTGGGCCCCGCCCCCGCCAAACGCGGAACGAACGGGAACGGTCCGCTCGCGACGCTTGGCAAAGATGGATGCAGAGATAGATTCCCTGATGCACCCGAATCGCGACTCGAAAGCCGACCTGTATTCGAATTCAGATTCGAGCTGGGTCCGTGGATCCAAGCACGAGTTCGGGCCCGCGTTCGGGCTCAAGGGCCCGGTACTCAGTCGTGGCCCCCCTCACTGAAATGGTCGAAAATCGAAAAGTCGCAATATCACGATTCCGGCGACACTGAGATTATGAATCCCTGGTTTCTCTTCAGAACCATTGAGTCGCTGGAGAATGCGATTTCGCGGTGTTTGTTTCTCGCAGATTGAACTGTCTCATGGATGCGACAAGCTGGAATTCCTCTTGAAACGCTCAGGAACCTCTAGAAAATGTCAGTTCAACACAGAGTATGTTTCATCGATGTTGAAAACGTGAGTTGAGTGATGGAATGTAGTCACAAATGGAGAAGAATCAAACATTACGCACGTAGCGAGAGCTCGTTGAAAGTTTATCCTCGTTCCCAAAAGCGATGTGTGATTAGAATTGACTTCACTTCTAAACTCGAGCGATGTATCGGCTTCTGGGAAGTGATCAGCATCTTCCCTCTGGTACGATGAGTTCGATAGTGCCTCCAGATAGTCTTTTCGAATTTTCGACCGCTTCAGTGAAACCGTCGTTGTTGGCAGGCGGCTCTTCAAATCCATACGAACGTAGCCGCGTCTGCAAGCTGACTGAGTTCTGCGCAATTCGAGTACCTTGTCATTTTTCTCCGCCTCCTAGAACCTGAGTTATGAGCTGCCGAAGTTTAGTGCTCAGAGCTCTTGCAAGTACCCAACATATTTTCCCATTGTTATTTCCCTTTCTTCCATATCAACAGTTCCTTTTGCGAATGATAGGGCCGACCCTTCATCAGATGGAAAAAAATCCGGATACGAACCCGACCCAGATTCGGATTCCGACTCGGAATTTCTCGGTTGAACGGATGCGCAGAGAATTTCCGCCATTCGGATAGCGCGAGCCTATCGCACGACCTCGACGCAGGCCCCATTCGTGCTCGCCAGGTCAGTGCCATGACCGCTCCTGGTCCAGGAAAGGACAGCACTATACACGAGGTACAACGAAGATACAGCCGAGGGGTCCGAAGAAGACGACGCAGACAGAAATGAGATCGAGACTGAAACCCTCAACGCATGGCAGGCGCAAAAGGACCCATCCACGAAAGGACGATGGACGTATGCGAGCATACCGAATATCAAGACCTGGGTGGGAACAGACTTCGAAGACCTCACTTACCACACCACGCAGATGCGGACGAATCATGAAAACTTCCAGCAATACCTGTTCAGGATGAGGAAGGCAGACTCGCCTCTGTGCACACTCTGCGGCTCCGGAGACGAAGATGATGCCCATCACAGGATGATCACGTGCGCCGCACTAAGTCAACCGAGGGGCCATCTGGAAGCAAACTCGATACCGCAATAAGTGGAACACAAGCAGAACTCTGGAGAAGAATGGGAAAGAACGACGAGAAAGGTCGGAAGGAAGGAAGATAGCCTACAAAGGAACCGCCAGGTTTGGCGAGCTGTTCCCGCCACAAGGATCGCGAGCGGAACAGCCCAGAAGAGAGCCTTAAGAACAAAATGAGAGGATGACCAAGAAGTTGAGAAGAGCAGAGATCGTAGCTAGCGTACATTAGTCCCGAGGATCCCTGGGCTCGAGTGCCCTGGAAGTAATACCAAACGGAGGCACCTCTCCGAGTCCCCAGACACCCGAAGGCAGAGGAGAGAGTTTTAGAGGGTGCAAGCCCCTCACTGGCCAGGGATGCGCCAGTCTCTCCTCTATAAGCATCAAAAAAAAAAAGAAGAACGGATGCGGATCGTCGAGACCGAATCATGCCCAACTCTGTATGGGACTCGGTAGTGGTTACGATTTTTGCTACAGTAAGGGGTTGCTGAAGAGAGGATGCCTTCCGGCATATTCCATCGGTAACTTCGCTGCCCTCATACGACTTGATGGAGGTTCGATTCGCAAAATGAGATGACATTCACTCGGTACCATAAAACTTCCGCGCACAGAGCAAACCTTGAGGGCAAATCGGCGGGCAACTCGAACTCTTCCCATCGTGTACTTCAGCTCATATCACAAATAATTTCTCCTAGATGTCTCAATTCAGGTCTCATTGACATTACAGAGGCCTACGAACTTGCTGCATCATCAATCCAGATTCGGCACGCTCAACTCATCGTGGAATCTCCGAATTTCAGATGCTGCTGAGGTTTGAGAAGAGTTTCCTGTGGCATGATCGGGGCTCACTCAATGTGGAAATATAGCAGAATCGGAGACAGATGTGCTTACATCACAGCGCATGAATTTATTCTTACATGCCTGCTCCGTATCGATCCGAGTCGATGGAATGTAAAACCTCTGGACACTCTACGGTATGCCGCGGTGAGACCAGGTTACAGAGCATGTTCACGGCGGCGAGGTTCGAACACCTCTGTCCGGAAAAATGCATTGATATCTCACTTCAGAGGAAGAATCTAGTTCACATAGACTCCTTCGCTACGTTCCCGAACCGTTCGACGCCGGAAACCTGCAAAGGATACACACACGCCGACGAGGAGAGCGAACAAGATGAGCGCCACAGTCGTCTGAAAGTCACCGCTCTGGCCGCCGATCTCCAACAAGACTGTGCCGCAACTGAGCAAAAATATGAGAACTCCTCCGAAAACGTGTATAGGCAGCAACCTAGAGAGAACGAGTCCGCTAAGCCTTCGTCCGAGAGCTTCCCAACGCAGCATTGCACCCGAATCAAATTGAGTTTGATGCGGTTCCCATCATTCAGACTCACCTTGCTCTGATATTCAACGCCAATCCAGGAGCCACTAATGTGGCGAAGGCAACTATGTATTGGATGAGAAAAAGAACCGTCGAGAGAAGTCCCAGTCTACCATGCGTGCCGTGCGGTATTTTGAAAGTTCCGTCTTTCTCGAAGACCAGGGTCAGAGCCGCGACGGCGGAGGCGAACGCTGCAAGGTGCACAGCGGCATGCGCGGCTTTGGTCACAGCCTTACGTACATCACGCAGAATCCTGGAATGAATGACGGTCTCCATGAAGCCCTTCATTGGCTAACCTGCGGGCCACCACTTGGTCGATGGCATATCCTTGCACTGTCTCAACACGGTTTGGGTTGCTCATCGCGAGCGAGAGTCGAAGCCCGCGTCAATCATCGTGAGCTTGATCGCTGTCACGCATCGTTTCCAATGACGCCAGTATTTCGGTACAGCAGGCCTCTGGGAACCTGGGAAAAAGCATCGCCAATGGCACTCACCTGAATATGAGGAACGACTCGCCCTGAAGCACTATCAAACCGAAGGATGCGAGGAGCGCATGCCAAAAGTACACAGACTCATTTCCCCCCAGTTCATGAGCCTTCAAGTTGATGAGAAGCCAAAGGAAGGCCACGGCGCATACTTGCGTCAACCCGAAAGCGACGTAGAAAATCTTGAGGGTGGCTGACGGAGAAGAACTTCCGCATTTAAACTCAACGAGCATAGCACGGCTTGTGGAAAAGGGTTCTGTAGCCTGTCACGATTCTTCGCCGAATTCTGCGAACAAAGCTCAACGCCTGAAATCGCGAGGGTCGAAGCGAGCTGTAACTTACGCGGACTAATACTCTCCTCTGACATCGTCTATCTATGGTCGTCGAGGCCCCGAGGAATCGGAAACGAAACTGAACTCCGCGGTTAGAGCACTGCGCCGAGAACGATCACGAAATGAAGTTCCCTATCCCGGAGCGTGGTTTTATATCATTGATAACAGCTATGCTAACTCAAAGTCTCCTTGCAATTTACGGATCGAACCAATGTAGTCGTTGATCCCCGCGGTCACGTACGCAAAGTCGCGGATCGAACGTGACATTTGGCAATGGTGCGGATGGGTCAAGCTGGTCTTGCTCCTAAGCTTTGGTCATTTGTACCCCTTGACACCGGGGGGCTTCTGATGCTCCTTATATCTTGAGAGGGAAAAGGCTCTTCAGTGAATCCTTCGGAAGGCACTTTCCGGAATGAGCTCTGGAAGAGACGAATAACAAATGTTCTTATCTCATGTTGTTCAGCGACGATCGAGGGGCTCAAGATCTGGGCAATCCTAAAGAATATTCGAATGTCCACGTATTCTGCTCACGGGAACTGGATTTTCGAGAGCATTCTGGCGCAGGATATGTTTTTTTGTATCGTCCAGCACCGCGGGGCTTTCACCTTCAGTCCACACTCGGGGGAAAATCAAGGAGCTGAACAACAACAGGCCTGGAATGTTTTATGGCCGAGTCTGGACTTTTTCAGTTGTTGATAATTCGTAAATCGTTGGAACGACCCTCACCGCCGCCAGCTCTCTCATAGAGTCTGCTCGCTACTTTGTGGGCGGTGTCTCCGACTACTGCCAACCAAGCGAGTATCTAATCAAGTTGAGAGTTTCCAAGACTTTTCATTCGCGGAACACTTGTCCGGTTCCCTCTGCCCGCGTAGCCCCCACGATGTACATTGACCATTGCTGCTTGTTCAATTTGCGTCCGCTCAGCTGTCTCTTCCAGGCAGGGATATCCCTACTTCGTCAGTATCAGCACACGCTCCTTCGAATACTCTGCCAACTCTGTGTGCTACCGTCGCACACACTCGAAAATATTGGTTGGATGCAGAAGTTCTGGGCCCCGAATTTCACTCGCTCATAACTCCGCCCCAAGGAGGCGCGGGGAGATGATAAAAGATACGAAATGCGCGGAATTCAGTCACCTTTCGGATGCAGTCACCGTGCTCACATGAGCGAATTCACTGAGCGGGACGAATTTCGAAAAATCGGGATTTTGCGCTTTCGGCGAAACTAAGATCATGACGCCCTGTTTTCTCTCCGGAATCATGAAGTTCGTCGAAAAATAGGAGGTTTTTGAAAAGAAAAAATCAGCATCTTAGCCGCAGCAAAGCGGAGATATCGGCCCCGGAAGATTTGATTCTTTTTCAATTTCTTGGTGATTTTTTCCGCAAATTGAA
Source organism: Phytoseiulus persimilis (assembly GCA_037576195.1). Taxonomy (NCBI): domain Eukaryota; kingdom Metazoa; phylum Arthropoda; class Arachnida; order Mesostigmata; family Phytoseiidae; genus Phytoseiulus; species Phytoseiulus persimilis. The sequence continues at coordinate 30,710,819 of CM075103.1, forward strand.
CAGTCTCATGGATGGGTGAAATTTCCCTGGAAACGCTCGGAAGCCTCTCGGAATTGCCACTGGTATATAGAATGTTCGGCAAATCTCCCCTCTGGGACGATGAGTTCGATTGCTCCGGCGGAGAGAACTTGATGGCTTTATCACAAAATGTCATTTTCTCGATGGTTTGGATTACCAGGAGCGACGCTGGGAACGGGAGAGAAATTACTTCTCCGTCCGTGGTCGTAATCACTTTTTCGCAAGGCGAACAACAATAAAACATGTTCAAGTGACAATTCTGAGAGGCTTTCTAGCGTTTACAGGGGAGTTCTAGCTTATCCCATCCATGAGACCGTTAGGTTCGGGTAACGAAAGCACCAACATGTGAAATCTTCCGGGCTGGATATCTCTGCTCCGCCGCGGCCAGAATGACTGACTTCTTCTAGAAACCGCTTATTTTTGGACGAACTTCATCATCTCGGAGAGAAAATAGAAGGGGCGTCATAAAGAGACTCATAATCTTAGTTTCGCCGGAACCTTGAAATTGCGCTTATTCGAATTTAGACCCTCTTAGTAAAATCGCTCGTGTGAGCACGGTGCTTTTTGAATAACGTGGCCACTGCATCTGGAAGTTGACTGAATCCCGCGCATTCCGTACTTCTTTGATCATCTTTCTGCGCCCCCTGGGGGCGGAGTTGATCAGGGGTCCGGATTTTTTGCGTCCACCCAATAACTAGAGGTATACTGCCTGAATCTCTCATCCCGATTTGGGAAAATTTCCTGCGAATCCATCCATGGGAAACAGGAGACTAAAATTCGACACTCAGGGATAGAATCGCGGGAATATATTCTACATTTTACCAGCGTGGGCGCTATGAGCCCGTATCGATGGTCGAGAATAATCGTGTCATCTTTGTAAAAAACATTATTCCATTGAGGCGAGAAGGCGTCTCAAGCATTTACGAAGAATGGGAATTGCCCGCCTCCGAAATCGTCCCTGATACGGAAAGGATCTAGCTTTTCGATGTTGCCTCAAGAGTTATATCGATGAATGTTCCCACTCTCATAGATAATGATAACACGGAGCGAATTCACCCGGTTCGTCTTCGCATTGGGACAGATGACCCAATCTGACGGATTGTTTTGAGGTCGATTTACGATAACTGAGAGTATCAGGATTCGAGCGCAAATCGAGACCTATTTCGTCCTCCACGTACAATCGGTTTGCGCTCATTTCTCGTGAACGCGAGTACAGAAGAGGCAGTTTCCAAGATACATATCTTCGAGGAAAGCGGGGAAGTCTGCGAAGCGATCTCCGGCACAACAGGGAAGACAACAGCCGCCGCGATTCAGTCAGAGGAAAGTCAAGTTTTTTCGATCCAGTGTATGGCCTTCTGCGACTCGATCCACTGTTCATTCAACCTCCCCGGGAAGCCAGAACAGCGTACCCCTTGGAGCGGATCTGATGATGGCTACTCGCTAGGTTTCGATTACGGGAGCCATCCATAGTTTCATCTTCCCGCTCATGGTGGAAACTTATGCCACGCGCTTGAGTATCTCTCTCCGCTGTCGCTCCAGATTGACATAATTCAGTTAACTGACCATATTGGCTGAGCTGGTTGACTAGAATTCATTGAATGCATCGAGCAACGGTGTTTTCCAAGACCAGTATCACTTTGAAAGCTTTGGCTTCTCGGGGAATTGATTTTTTGTCGCTACGATCAAACAAGGCGTCAACAAGCGTACGCTTGAGATGGGAGCGTTATCGGCGTGTGCGACTGGTACGGCAGACAGGATCGATAGAATCTCCTCGATCCCTCTTCGACCTTGAATGACGAGGATAATCATCTTCTGAGTGGGCCTCCTTGAGCAAGATGAGTTCCAGGTCGATGAGTCCTGTGCACGCAAATTCAGAAAGGCTCCCAGGGCCACTTCCATAGAGAGCGAAACTGAGCCCTCTATAAGGTCAGCATCTTGTCCATTTCGAAGACATGTGGGATTCACGGGGTCATTTGTTGCTTCGGACGTGGAAATCAATATGAAGAACGAGATTCAGAACAAGGATAGTCAGGTTCATTCCTGAGCTTTCCAAGGAAATCTGCCAATAAAGTTGCAGAGGGGTCACTACTCTCGAAGAAATCTTCAGCTCGATGAGAATCGCTCAGAACAGGCCCAATGGATGGGGCCTTGGCTCTATGGCGAGCGATATGATCCATTTCCTCCAGATTCTGTGGAGTGTATAGTAAGGCAGGTTTGAGGGACTGTTCAAGTGCACCGAGCCCATGCTCGACTCACCCGACAGATGCGCTCCCGGTCCCTTCCTTCTACCCCGAGTGGAACGCTCCGCCAAAAGTTCAACGAGATCCCTCTTCTCATCTCTCTCTCCAAGGGCTCCCTATCTAGGAGCACAACCGCCGTCGCTGAAACGAGTTGGGAGCTTCTTCGCGGTATGCTCGTCGGATTGTTCAGCCTCAGTACCGTTCGCTTCTACGGTATATCGGCGAACTTTCTTTCTGGACACTTCAAGTTCGGTTCGGCGCGGACCTTCTTGGTTTCCTCCTCCATCCAGGCGTGCTCAGTTTCTGCTGCCTCGGTAGTAATGCTGTCACTCCGCAATGGATTCCGCATAGATCGAATCCGTTGAACGTCAACAGGTGCATAAAATGAATCCTTTGCTCCCGTCTGTAGGAGACCTGAAGTACTCACGACTCTTCTGCTGTTCTCCAGGTCAATCTGTTGGGTCTCATATGGAGAGTTGCCTCAACAGCTGCTCACTGAAGATTACCATTCCGCTATCCGCCTGGTTGGAAACTGGAGACTCAAGGTTCCTGATCGGACTTCGCACTTTCACGGTCTGCCAGCCTTCATTTGACTCTCTTCATTCTGGGAAAAGATTTCCAGCATGATTGCCGCGAGAGGAGACGGGAAGAAGGCGCAGGATGTGCTCATTCCTGACTGATCGGTTCGCGAAAGGAGGCAGACGAGTCCCATGTGACTGGATTTTCCCTGTGAACCGCTGCCGGAGCTCGTCCTTTTTTGGTGTAAAAAGTGACTACTGAGAACGTGTGCCGCTCGAGCTAAGTGTCTGTTCCCTCGTCACCTCATCCCGATACTCGAAGCGCGAAGTCAGAGCAGAATAAAACCAAGGAACCGTCATTTCCGCACCAAGTACGTTTGTGGAGCTCAAAAGATATATGTTGGGGAACCGGATGTTCCGTGGAAGCTATTTTCGGAAATCGTGGAAGCTGGGTGACATTCTTTTACATTCGGCCTGGACGATCAAAGTCACGGAACAAAGCTGATCTCAATGAAAAATGGACGGAGAACGCACCCTTCACGGATAATCCAGCTGATATTGGATCATGATTCATTCCAAAAGGATGCCTCGTGAGTCGCTCGCGTTTACGCGGTCTCGTTCATATTGGACAGGTCCGCAAGCGCGTTCGAGGCCACTGAGCTATCACCCACTCGGACTCGGCAAAATTCCCATAACATACCGTTGGAATTGAATCACCGATCGCAAGGTGCCCTTTAAGTTTGGGAAGATTTAGCCTGATATGGTCGGCGATCGCCCATGACGAAAAGAGAGGACCATATGGTATCACAGAATCGGAATGACCAGTTTGTTTATCACAGCGCAAACGTTTATTCTGAATTCCCTGCCTCGCTGCTCCAATCCAATCACATGAGCCTATCTTTAGTCACAAACCAATAGGCTTTGGATACGAGCATCACTCGAATATCTCAGAGACTCAGTGCTATCTCAAGTCCGGTATACAACTGAGTTTATGCTGGGGTTGGCATGATCTTCCGCGATCGGTCGACGTCGGAATTCTGCGAAAGATACACAAACGCCGACGAGGAGAGCGAACAAGATGAGCATTAAACTTGTCTGGAAGTCACCGTACTGGCCACCGAGCTTCAACAAGACCGTGCCACAGCTGAGCAGGAATATGGAAACCCCCCCGAAAATGTGTATTGGCAGCAACCTTGAGAGAATCAAGCCCTGTTAGCCTCCACACTCGTCTGGGAGCTTCTCAACGCAAAATCGAACTTGGATCAAATAAGTTTTGTCGCGGTTCCAATCATCCGAACTCACCTCGCCCTGAATGCGGGAGCTGCTCCAGGAACCAGAAAAGTGGTGAAAGCAATAACGTATTGAATGAGAAACAGGGACGCCGTCAGAAGTCCCAGTTTACCATGCGTGCTGTCGGGTATTTTGAAAATACCGTTGCTTTTGTAGATCAGCACTAGGGCGATGAAAACACTGGCAAAAGCTGCGAAGTGCACAGTAGCGTGCGTGACTTTTGTGACTGGCTTACGTACGTTGCGCAAGACCCTGGAACGGAGGGGACACTTCGAAGCGCTCCATTCGGGAACTCGTGGGCATCGGTGAATTCATGGCATACCGTCGGGGCGTTTCGGCGTGACTGGGGTGGCTCATAGCAAGCAACCACCGAAGCTCGCGTCAATCGTCGAGCCCTCGATTCCCACCTTCCACCCCTTCGCGCACGCCATGACGCGATCGGTGTTTCAGGTAAGAAAAGTGCAAAAATGAGCAACACCCTTTGAACTCACCTGAATATGAGGAACGACTCGCCTTGGAGGACAATCAAGCCCAAGGATGCGAAAAGGGGATGCCAAAAGTATACCGGCGCATCTCCTCCCAGTTGTTCAGCTTTCAACTTGATAAGAAGCCCGAGGAAGGCGACGGCACATATTTGGGCTAACCCGAACGCCGCGTAGAAAATCTTGAGGGCGACTGTCGGATAGAAAATCTGTGGATCGAACTCGACGAGCGCATCACGGGTGTCGCCGAAGGGTGTTTCAGCACGCAGCAGCTTCGAGGATATACGGCGCAGAGCGATAAGCTTTATGGGGTTGAAAAAGTCGCAAGCTGTAACTTACGTGGACTGATATCCTCATTCGACATTTTCTGTTATTCCCCGTCACTCGCTCAAGAATAGAAGCTGAACTCTGTGGTGGGAACACAGCGCTGCGACCGTGAATGGTCACGGAATCGAGTCCAAAATCCTGGAGCGTTTCTTATCCGTAGAGCGTAGCCGTGGCGGATTACGGCTACGCTACCCCAAACTCTCCTCGCAACTCACGGATAAACGCGACACTGTCTCCATTAATCCTCGCGGTCACGTACGCAAAGTTGCAAATCAAACATTGTGTCACGCGCGGATGCGGATGAGTTGAGGGTCGGGCGAGTTTGAGGTGGAAGAAGTGATGGGTTCCTCGAATCTGATTCCCCATCCAACCGCGGCAACCCTTCATGTGGGATTGCGTGACCTTCTCAAACTTGAAGCTTTCAGAATCTTTTCATTGATTGTCCCTATCACGCCCGCGAACTGTTTGAGTGCCTGGGTGGACGCCGCGCTAACAGTTCAGGATCGAGGAGTTACGACGATCGTCGCTCGTATCGCTCAAGCGGCGTTGGATTCAATGAGGAACCTTCGACAAAGATCCATTGGAGAGCCGTTAAACGAGTCGGCCCCCCGGGAGAGACCAGCGCTCTGAACTGATCTATCGATCCAGTAAGACCGGTGTTGCTGGATAGCCCAGACAGGTTATGACACCGGCACAAACCTGGCTGCAATGCCCATGGATGCGCGAGTGACCAATCGTTGTGGCCGAATAAGGAGTTTGAAAACTCTGTGATTGGGACAAGAAGTATTCCCGGCCTCGCTGAAATCGCCGCTCGTGACTGTCCTAGAGCAAATATCGGCGAAGGGCAGATGATAGCCAAAGTAGCAAACAACCGAACGCAAAAGCACACAGCTCAATTAGCTGCTCCGGTCGGACTTTTTCTTGTGGGTAATTTCAGCTCTCATGGTAGTCATCAGGGTCAGAAAGCTCGAATCTAACAGCAGGCTTTGCTCACAACTATTTAACTCATGACAGTAATCTCTCTGATTCTGTTACACAGACAAGGGATTTCTTTCTTCAACTGAGCTATCGTTCGTCGGGACGTTGGTTTCTGTAATAGGTGAGATTTGGTGCCATCATTTTTTGGCACACGCCGAAATTCTTTGATCCGTTGGAAACGATCGTATGATCAGAGGACGCTGAGCGACTCCGTGTTGTCCTCGTATATTGAGGTTTGCTGGCTCATCCAGAGTGATTTCACAGCAAAGTTCCAACAGGTTCTCAAGATGATATTGAAACGCAATCAGCTGATTCATTCAACGTCATCTTAGCGGCTCAGCCTCGCTCCGGTGCTCGTTACCTCCGCTTCAGCTTGCGAAATCGAGCTCAGCTATCTCATCGACCGAACGGACGACGATGCGGGTAGCTCCCGTTCTCTTTTGATTGTTTTATTTCAGCCCGATCTCCTTTAGCAAAGCCGAATCCCGTCGGGGAGGGGCCTTCGACTCCAACAGCTTCCGGTGAGGAGGAATGGAACATGGTTGTGGAGTAAACCTAAGGGAAATCTGTCTCGGTAAACCCAACCAGTTCACCTACCCTGGGTGCGAAGGATTTCATTAGCCAAATCTTGCCGTTCAGCTATCGGATATAAATACTGACCGTTGACAGAGAACGGAAGTCCCCTGAAACGAGAGAGACAACAACTGGAAAGCGAAGGAAGCCGTCTCTCGAGAGTCTATTCGAGGCAACGTGGGTTTGAATGGAATCATCAGTCATACTTGAGGTATGAATCAGAACTCTCGAAGTGGGATTCCACGGCGTTTTCCCTTGACGGAGCGATGATGCTGTAAACAAAGCGGAGTGATGAAGCGCCGTCTACCCAACCCGTGGAGGTCCGTTGGGTCCTCGATGCTTTCTCGAGCGGGTTATCAGAACGCGAGCGTTTCTCTCTTCCCATTGATACTCCGTCGGTGAGCTAGGTAGCCTCTGAATGGAAGAAAATTCAAGTTGTTTGGGTCAGCCACGGACTTCCAGACCTCTTCAGAGCAATCTCTAGCTTTCATCATGGCGATGGGCTCGAAGCGTTCTGACCGAAGTATTACCTCGTTGACCCCTGAAACTCAGGGATCAGGGAAAGTCGGGGGGAAATTCGAAGGAATATCAGAATAGCAATGGAGACATGTAATCGGGGAACCTTTGGTTGACTGTCTTCTCCGAACAAGGAGCAACAGTTCGTCATCTGCCAAAGAAAGATCACGTTCCTAAGCTGCGGGATGGTTTATCGAACGTGATCCCGGTCAATTGTAAGCGAATTGGTCATGGCTGGTTGCGTGATATTCAACACGCGCGGCTCAGCGATAACTCGACTCGCAGTATTTCCGGAATCGCTAGCGCTAATCAGCTCGATGACCTCGGGGAATTGCAATACCTGCACTGACAATCCAGGACTCAACTTCATTAAACTTGATGGTCTACGTGGTTCAAGCTGACCAAAGTGCCGCCACAGACCGGGCTCGTGATTCCGGCACCTCTCCTCTATCAGGATGTTATTCAGCACAACTAACTCGACCAACTCCTCGGGGTTCTTTCATGGCGATTCATGAGGCATCACCGTACAGGAAACCCTCTGATCATATGGAGCAACGCCTGCAAAAAACTGCCGCTTCCTTCCATGGCCCGCCGTGGAATTATAGTTGTGGTGGTGCACCTCAGATGTCGATACCATGAAAAAGTTTGAACTGAGATGGATCAACGGACCGCCGCTGGAGTGGAAAGGATTCGAGAAACACGCTCATCTGTGCTAAGACGAAAATTCCAGCTGTCGAGGGGCAGCTTCCGCCAAAATCGGCGGATTGGCGTTTCGCACGACCCCTTCAAAACATTTGTACGTCTGAGCAGGAGTCGCAGGGCGCTACCAAGCGATTCTTCGAATCTCACGTCGACCGAAAATGTAGGGAAAATGACTTTTGTTTCCCTCTCCAGGATTCATTCGAGGCGATGAGAACTCCCGCTCCGTCATGAATTGAATTTCTATCAGAACCTCGGAACCAATGAAGAACGAAGCCTACATTCGGCATCTCCCGAGCACTTGACCTCCTCACAACGACCCTGGGGTAACTACACCCTGTGCTACCAGAGTTCAACGGCTGACGATGCAGAGGAGACTCGACCACTGGGGATCCGAAAAAAAAAAACACTTTCAACTGCAGATGCCAGACGAATCACCGCCACAGAACAGATGCTCCGGCCTTACTCCCCCAGTTTGAGGTGGAACGATATCGAAATGTCCGCTATAGACGGATGCTTAGTGGAATCGATTCTATGTTCTAGAGCGGCCAAGAACCATGTTCTAAGCTGCAGCTGATGTGTCCGTCTATTTCACGGTTAACGGGAAAATCGAACCCATATGATGGCGAATTTCGATTGAACGTCGCTACCACGGCGGGAACAGTCAAAAATGGACTCACGGGTCCCAGCTTCCATTTTGTCCATCAACAAAAAAAAACTGGGAGATGTCGGGCGAATTTTATGCTTTTCACAAAGAGATGTGTCCACGCCGATACGTATGTGACCGTTTTTTTTTAATTTCAGATTCGATCCGGGAGCCGTGATGATGAGAAACATTCGTTGAGTCGGCCCAACAGTTGTCCGGATAGGAAGTACTTTGCAGAATCGTTGTTGCACCGTTCGGAAGAGCGGCGAAATGTGAATGGCACAATTTGGAAGGAGATGTCTAGTTATTTCTTAGCTGTTCTCCGAACCGCGGGTTTCCCTCTGGAGCGGTTGCCGAATGGCGAGCACTGAGAACCTGAATCATCTCATCCCAATCGACGGCCGGCTGCCGTCACTCGATTCGAAGGGTCGGACCGCCTGCTTGACTGACTGACTGACGTACTTACAGGGGTTCCTTCCCAAATGGTAACGGCGGAGAGCTGTCCGTAGATGGGCGAAATCGATGTGAATTCTGCGTTCGCGATGACGACAAGAGGGGATTTCGTCGAAGTTTGTCGCAACGAAGCGTAACATTGAACAAGATCCATCCGCAGAACAACGTGAAGAAAGAAAGATACATAGTGAGAACAGATAGGAAGCCAGCCGGTCGGACCGACCGACCAAGCCAGCTACCGCCCGCCCGCCTGCCTGCTCGTTTGTTCTGCTTGCCGGGAAAGACAAGTGAACAAGCGAGCAGTCAACGAAGAAACTCAATTTATTCGTCAGTTTCGACTGTACCATCGTCAGTCAACACCCTTCAATCATCTCCCAGGCTTCCACGGTGGCGTGTCAGACCCATGTGTCGAGGGAGGGACCGACCGACAGAGAGTCCTCGGGTCGCGTCGGAAGAGACGTCGTCTTCGGAAAAGTAGGCATCACTGGAAGATTCCAGAGCGGCCAATCGAGACCTGACACTGCCTGGCAGCTCGGATGTGATCCCTCCGCTTCGATGAATTCTGCGGGAGGGAGTTACGGAGCTTGAGTAGCAATCGTTTCTGGACACGGAAAACTCTGGGGACGCGTCCCCAGTAGGCAGTTGTTTTCGAGAAGAGGGCGACTTACGTGCACGATGGAGTTCCGAGCCCACGAGTTCACTGAGGTCCCATCATGCATTTTCCTTTGAAGCTTTTCGACAGCGTTTTCCGCGGACAAGAGGCCCAGCGATCCAAACATGAGAGCCTTCTCTTTCGTCCCTGGAACCTGAACCATAGCGTCGCGAGCTTCGACTCCCAGCGTTCTCCAGACTGATCAGAACCGAAGGTTACCCTGAGTTCCCCAAATATAGAGTCGCAATCTTCCAGGAGAGAGTCACCTCGAGTCATCAGCCACTCTTCGGGAGAACCGAGCTTTGTTAAACTTTCGAATCCGAGTTTGCACGTCGCATCAAAGTTCGAGGGGAACGAGGTATTTCTCATCGTCGAAATTCATTCGCGTCGAATGGAGAACAACAGAACTGGCTCCAACGCGGCCATATAATTTCGGGAAATTTCTAGTGCTCATCTACGAGAAACTTTCCCTACGAGATATGCTCGATGCAGTGCCTAAAGAATTCGATCTTTCACTCCTTGCACTCTCGCTACCACGGTGTGCTGTATCTCGACGGCGCCAACGAGTGCCGTGTTATTCCCTAAAACCGAAGGCATCCGTTACTTCCTCATCCTTTTCCAATCAATAACTGCTCATTGGGAGGCCTTTGTGTCAGAGAGTCATGTTTCTTCATGGATGTCCATGGATGAAAGCTTTTTCGGTCAGAATACGGTACACGGAGTTTCTCAATTCCGTGGAGATTGACATTCATCGTCGAGCTTTTGCCTGACGAACGAGGCCAGATTTTATTCGCAGTCATCACAGTACGGGCTCAAGCAGTTCTTATAATTCTCGATGATTCTTCCCATTCTAGCAACATCGGAGCCCTTCTAGTTGTTAGGCTCCCTCCCATGGATCTCCGACCCCCGCCGCAGAAGCAGGGCGCGATGATTTATTCCATAAATTACTTATCGCTCCAAGTGAGCGTAAAAACACTGTTGTCCAACGAAACGATTCTTGGTGGTGAGATTCCCCCTACCACTTTTGTATTGTTAGCGTTGCTGCTCCTGCTGCTGGAGAAGATCTCACAGCGAAAGAACAGACAGCGCTTGACAGCTAGCGAGCTGACTTCAGGGTCGAACAAGAGAACCAATCGAGACAGAACATAGATTTTTACTTGAGATAGATTCGTCGTCTTCAGCATCATCCTCATCGTCGTAGTTGGCGCTGTCGTAGTGGTTGTACAGAGTTGTTGCTGCGGCCGCCGCCACTACTAGTCGGTGGGACTCAATGAGGTGTGACGTTTGGGGGTGCTATCGGCTCGCTCGCTTGCCGGTTCGCCTGTCTCGACGTTTACTGCTCGCGATTTCCCTTCGCAGAAGCACCACACGGCTCCACGTTTGATTTCAGCGCATTGGAGAGGAACTGCAGGCGAGCGGGTACCAGCCGATGGACGCGACCAAATTGAAAATAGCGAGTTGAGCCGCGAAATTCTGCGCGCTGAGAATCCAGAAATCTGAGGTGCGACGGTCTCTGCGAGCCAGACTTCGCCGATCGAGTTCGCAGTCCCGATCTTCGCAGTTTGCAGGAGCAAAGGAGTCTCCCATACTCCACATCGCTGGGTCTCGCACTCGCCTTTTTCCCGCACTCATTTCCGAAAATTCGCGCGTCCGAAGGTGCAGCTCGTCCTCGGACGAGTCGCTCCTTTCACGGTACTTCTCTTCGTTCGAGTCTTTTGAATTTTTCGATTAATTCTCTGTGTTTCGATTTCGTCAAACGGCGCCGATGGAACGATCAACCGCCCAGGCAATCGAACCAGCTAACGGTCGAACGGAGAAACGCGCAGGCGAGCACAGGAACAAATGGAAGAACAAACCCACAAGCGCAGATGGATATTCGGAGCAATAACGCACTACCATCGACCACCGGTGTAAAATTGTCATTTTTCCTCTCGGCAAAGCAAAAATACCGCAACGACCGCGTCGCGCTTCGTGGCATACTACAGCGACCGACCCCAGTGGGGCGTCCGACCGAGTGTGCCAGTGGCAGCACCGAACAGGCAATTTTTTCTCATCTGCTCGAGCTGACGAACACTTCGGATCATCTCACGCTTGGCGCGTTCATTCATCAACGGGAGGTTTCAGTGCGAAAATATCCATTCATACGACCGTTCTTGAGCCTAACTCCGAGTCGGCCGAGGCTTCTCCAGAAATTTTCGGTGTCGCGCGATGGGAGGACGGGGGATTTCTTTCAATTCGAAACCAAAACCACAACAAAATGTGTCCATCCGATTTCTCGGGGGTTGCCTCCATAATGGAGCGCTTGACTTGGACGTGTTTGAGGGTCGCGTACGCGAAGCTGTTCGTCTCTGTCTGCTCGTCCGTAATTCGTCCGGTTTCCCTGAATAGACGCCTGACGGCGAGAGAGATGTCTTCTGGACCACGGTTTCGTTTATTTTTTCTGAGGTGTTCATTCACTGATTGGACCATCCGAGTGTGGGAGCAGGATTTTCTCCGAAGGCCTATCTTGCCGCAGGTGCGCCGGATTCAATTCGATGACAGTCGGTGTGTATCGACATACGCCTGTGGGCGAAAGTGGATGGATTTGAAAATCAGACTTTGTTCAATGGCGTTGTCTACCACTATATCTATCGTCAGGTTGTCGGGACAAGCGTTTCCGAGCGAATGAGCGTGTGAATTTCCGCGGGCTTCCAGAAAACATCGCGACGACGTGTGAAAGTTGCCCCGAATTTTCGAGGAGACGTCCTTTCTCACTGACGAATTTCTTCTTGCTCCTACGATATGCGCGGACCGTTCATCCAGCGCCGATTGCGACGACTCGATCCAATCTCATTCGCGAACTCCTATTCTCCATTCGCCGATTCCTCTTCGAGCGCCATTTTGACACCACAGCGTGTAGACGCGCTCGGGTCAGAAGTTCTCGAGGGGAAAGGATCGAGATCTCGGACCCTCCCGGCGGTATTCGATGATCGCGTGTGATTCGCCAAATCGGGAGGCGTGATATACATGTTCACGCGTCGGGTTGATTAGCATGGTTATACCCAGCGAAGCACTCACTCGTAGGCCGATATGCTTCCATCGCTGAGCTAATCAGATGCGCAGATGATCAGAACAAGGTTAGCCGATAAGGAGCAGGCTGGAATACAATGCTCTGGCCAATAGACCAAACGAATAGCGTATTGTAGTCAACGATGACATTTGGAGACGAAAGTTGATTTGGCTACGATCCGAATATCAAAATGGTGGAACTGTGCAAGTATGGCTTCGGCGATCACTGAGCACGGTAGGACTCGCACAGATACTAATTTCTGAACGGAAGATACATGCGGCGAGCGGTGTGTCCACACCGAGGAAATTTTTCCCACGTCTGGAGACCACGTCGGCAACGACGCCGGCCGCGGCCAAGACGTCGACCAGGTGCATCGAGTTCGCACGGAGCGTCGTCGACGACGACGAATTCCTCGGGTTCGTGCAGTCACCCCACAGGCCAACAACGAGGAATTCAGAAGGCGCGTCGACGACCAAGTGGCTGCGAGCAGTCGTCGCCAGCGGAAGTCCGCTCGGAGCGTCGGCTCAAAAATCGAAGTCCTCTGCTGACCGTAGCAAATTCCACTGAATTCATTTCACACACATAGAAACAATTTATCGGAGTCGGGGAGATCCGTCGGAGAGATGGTTTACTCTCGGCTGCGTTGAGCCGCTCCGGCGAGAGGTGAGAACCGGCGTAATTTCTCAGCTCGCTCCCACCCCCGACGGAGGGCTTCTCCGTTCGCGGGATACGTTTTCGGAAGACTCATGGTGACCGCCGTGGCTGATTCCCGCCGGAATTCCGCCGGGCGTTGCGTCGAGAGGTTGACTGCGCTCGTTGATTGCATTATCAGCGGCTCGAGGTAGCCCACAAGAAAAATTCGTTCGAACCACTATCTCATTACAGGAAAGGATATTAATGCTTGCCGACAGCGCTCAGCTATCTGAGCTGATTCGCAATCAGACGAAGACCAATGGTTCTCCCCCGCCCGCCTGCTCGCTCGCTCGGTATTTTCACTCGAAGCCCGACGACGGTAACAACTGAAACGACGATGGGATCTTCAGACGGCCGAAGTTCAGACGATACAGACATCAAGGCACAACGAGTATTCGGCTCACGGTGAATCAATCGCTGTCGAGACCCTCTGTAACGAACTTATACCACGAGGTAAAATGAGCTAACGATCGACATGGGAATCTCCTCCTGGGCTCCACAACTGGGATGAGTTGACTCATTCTCGGAGAGACCGAGATTCTCCCCGAGCTCCATGATGTGCTTCCAGAACGTCATTGTACCGACCGCTCGGCCACACCAGCGGTCCGCCGATCAGCACGGTGAATCGAAACAAATGGTAAGGCCACCGAATCGACGAGTTCGCGGGTTCTCTTCAAGGAAGTAGCCCCGCACGACGGGAAGTTTGCTGTCCTTCACTTCTCACTCTCCATCTGGATAAGGAGAGAGTCGACAATGACGAATTTTTTCCGTCTCCGAAGTTCATCTGAACTCCGCTCCGTGCGTTCGCCGTCGACGTCCTCCGGACTCGGTCGGCGCTGGTTTCGCTCCTGACGGTAATTAATATGATCACAAGACACACGACTATCGGATAGAGTCAATATTGATGAGCTGATAACCGGAATACACGGCGCGCAGATCTGGTCAGGTGGGCTCGGGCGCGCTCAGCCCAGATTCCTGGCCCGCCTCTGAGCTACTCGGTGGGCTGTAGGACAATTATCGCTCTCGGTACTCGTTGCCAGCGAGATTCGAAGCTCTGATTCCAGTAACATCTCCCCTCGATCCGCTGGACGTCGTCTCGATTCTCTCTCGGAGTATTGGAAAGTTAACACTCTGCTAACCTCGCTCCTCTTGGGGAATTCGCGAGCATCGAGTTGCCCTCGTTGGAGACTGTCGAGCTCATTGCTCCCCTCTGACACGATTCTTGACAGGATGAGGATCCCCAGCGTGAAAACTTGAGCCGAATGCCGAGTAGGAACGTAGGGCTGACTCGTCGTTTCTATTGAACGACGTTTCGCCCCAGAATGTTCACAACATTTTTCGATTACCGGCGACAACCATTAACTGGTCAGCCGCGGCTGCTGTTGTGGCTGGCACTCCTGAAACGAATTTGAAAATGACTAATGAAGCCCGATGCTCTTCGAATGCCCCTGAAATTCCCAAAGTTACGAGGATGGACGCTTATTTCTGAATAAAAACAACCGATATACCGGTGCTACGAATCCTTTTGCTCTGGGGAAGCAACTTCATTCACCCCATCAACGAGGCCCTAGCTCGGACCATGAGCGCAATGCCGTAACCCAGCGCCTCGGAACTTCACGTCATCGAATCGACCATGGAGTTTCGCCCCGCGGATCCCCCCGGAACAACATCTCCTCGGGACGGCGTCAACCCCGGACTGGCGTACATATCTTGAAGCTGCGAACATTCTGGATGCGCCCTTGCAGACGCCCCGCTTAGCTCAGTGTCCAGACATGAGCTGCTAAAGCTCTGTGTCATCAAACGAGGGAACGGCACTCCACCACTCGAGACAGCAAAAGAAATTCTGCCAAAGAGGTGACAGAGATAAGAGACACCACAAGTTTAAGATGGATGGCGCCGAATCCCCAAGGTTCTGCGGCTTGGCAGCAGGTGGCAACAACTCGATGAGATGGAATTGGAACCCGACTGAAATCGCTGTTGTCACCCGAGCGCGTGGCCCTCCATGGAGCAGAATGCGAGCAGCGGACAGTTGTGATGAGTTTCGAAGAACTTCAGCTCGATAACAGCGGCCACGTAAATATTAATAAACGCCGCAGAAGTGTTCGGATCATCAGCAGCGTCAAAACAATTAATAATGTAACAAGCTACCGATGGAGGCGAAGTGCAAGAGGAAGAGCGTTGAGCCCGTCAGCGCCGAAATCTAAGGCTGCCCTAAGTGGGATTTGTTGAAGAAACCCTCAACCTCGCGGCGTTATCGGCTCTACAGGAAGATTCATCAAAATATCGAACAAAACCACAAATATTCAGATAACATAGGTGCGATAACCAGGCCTGAAAATAAAGAATGAAGCGTTTTGCTCTGAGATTAATCATTAAACGACCAAGCCTCTTCGACGAGGCAAAGCAGCGATCTAAAGACCATTGGAGCTTCCCAATCTCTCGAAACCGCTTTCAGAGAGCTGTGCTCGCATTCTACCGGCCAAGGTTGCCAAAACGGAATCGCCGTTGAGCTCAGGGGATGGAAGCCATGGCCAGCTGAGAACGATTCGAACAGAAACACGGTTGTGTTTGAAATTGATTCCCGACCTCGGGCCAACTGGGTTCTCGTTCGAGGCGCGGGCTTACTTCGATCCGCGGTTTGATGCTTCAATGAACGTGGCCGCGTAGAAACGCAATGATCTGGTTATAACACTGTCGGGGCTATGAAGACGAATGCCCCTTGCCTCCCCGGCGAGTTTCCCTCGTGAAGTTTTTGAAGCGTGTCCGTGCCTGACTGCTGGTCGCCCGCCCGCCCGCCTGCCTGCCTGCCTACCTGTCTGCCGGTGGGGGCCCACAGCAAAGAAATAGAAACAATGACAAGCACCGAGGCCGTGGCAAAATGCCGAATCATTGGAGTTAAATATTGACTCTGGGATCGATCCACCACCGACCCAGCGGCGGCCGCAGATCCCAACCAGGGGCAAACGTCAACGGATTCGTTCCAATCTGCGACGGGTGAGGCGTAAGTCGTTAGCGCCTCAAACTGGGTGCCGTCCACTGTGTGACTCATCCTCGCGAAGAGCTTTTTTGAAAAACAACTTTCAACGACAGTTTGCGCCATCGAGCAGCCACGTATTTGGAAGGAGATTATTTCTTTTGTTTGATTGACACACGAGCCGTTGCGGATTCCTCGTCAGTGGTTCCAACTTTCTGCGAGACTACACGTTCGGAATCCCTCCCCGTGCGTTGAACACTTCTCTCGGAGGAATGCTCATGTCCACGTACTCGAATCGAGGAGAAAGAAGTGTGGAGACGGCTCATCGAATACCGGTGGAGTGATTGATTCATCCCGATCGTTTGAGGAGCCCGGTACGTCACACCTGACCTCATTGATCTGAAATCAGAATACAATGACAAACAGCCCTCTCAAAGTTCCTGATATCGAGCTCTCGCTGATTTCAGATTATGGCACGCGCGCTACAGGGGGGGAATGAACGCACAGCAAAATTACGATGTCTCGATAACAGTAAGTGTCGTATAACTCTCATAGGGATTCCCCCGGACCATCACTCGGAAGCTGTCCGAAATTTCGTCTTCGTCCAGCAAGTTTGTCCGAGATCGAGTACGATATACAGTGGACTGAGTACGCGTAACCTCGGCTTTTCTGAGAACCGGGGTCAAAATGGAGTCATTCGACGTCCTCCCCAAATTACTATGTCTGGAAGATCAATCATTCTGTTGGAGTTTTCAATAACCAGATATTTGTCTCCCCCGATCGGTTGGCGCTGAAAGTCATCGATCATCACTACAATAAGAGGATGCATGTGATACAATTCTTTCCATGCGCCAGGAGTTACGTCTGTCGTCCACAGGGCAGAGCCTTCACATCCTCCATGAGAAGAGCTGATGCCCATGCTCTCAGACCCGACATGGATTCCGTAACCACGCCACTACGGGGCCGTAATCACGACATGCATACCCTGGCCATGCCACTACGAGGCCGTAGCTATGAGCCGTCAATCGTTCTGGCATTTACTGCGAGAAATTGTGGGGCGAGTTCCTGAGAACATAACTAAGGGGACAATACCGACAGAGAGAAAAAACTTGGCTCAATACGACTTTCCTCCAAGAATTCCGATCCGAGGTTAGGCTGGTTCAGTCAAGGGCTTTGGCTCTTTGATAGCCTGCGCGGGGCTTCCGAGATATCCATAAAACCAATGCTTCCGCGGCCAAGACGAAAATGCCGTTTTGAGCCTTGAGTCATTCCTAGGGCCGTTGGATGACGGACTCGTGGTCTTCGTGGGCTTTCAAGAAGAGCCCCAAAAGCCGAGACCAGTCTGTAACAATACAGTTTCCGCCGATTTTCGGGTCAATTCGGGTCGGGGGTCATGCGATCAGTGAGTCCGTCGGTAGCCGTAGAGACTCTCCTCTTCTCTGAACGGTGCCGTAAGTCTTCTCCAGCCGGCTGCTCGATTGGTTCGAGACGCGGAAAGCAAGTAGGCAGCCAGGTAGGCAGTCGCCTGGTCGGTCGGTCGACTGAACAGTGGAACAGGCGACCAGGGATGCGAGCGACCGCGCAGTCTCGTATGGTTCGCCAATTATGTTGTTTACTCTGCTGTTCGCCTTCGACGGCTAACGACTTTATGATCATGGGGGTCTACGATAGTCTATGGGCATTTATTATTGAGCGTCGTTTATTGGCACGACCAACAGGCTGCACGGCGACCTCACCGGAGTGTCTGGCCAATTCATCTTCAACGGAGCTGCTGCGGCGTCAGCAGCAGCTTCTGCTCTCATCGACTGGCCAGGAGCAGAAATTAGCAGAAGCGACGCTGGGAAACGAAGTCTTGGGAAAACATGCCAACCTACCCTATCGCTACTCCATGGGTAGCAGTGAACGGCCAATGTCGAGCTCTTGGCGAACAGGGACCGATGAAGATAAAATGAGAAATGCAGATGAGACTAAATGCATCTCGACTGAGAGGCTTGCTGAAAAATTGATGTTTCAACTGCCGACGAATGTTGCCCGTCTCTGATCTGGTGTCCAGCGTTCGCATCTCGAGAACCATGTTTGTGCTCGAATTCGAATCGAGGTCTGGCTGGCGGAGGTCCGCCTCAACATTGGTCTGCCGTTCGAAAACGAGGAGCCAATCAAAGAACGTCGAATCGGCCCATGGTATTGACAGTTGACTGAATTCTAGTTCCTCATCGTTATTCTAATAGGAGCTGATACGAATGAGAATACAAGTTGGTAAGAGAGTGGTGACCTCGTCGGACCGGGGCCGAAACCTGGGGATTCAGAATTGCCGAATTGATGATCTTGAATGGCGGATGGAGCAGGGAATTGATGGAAACTTCGAAAAACGTGGGAGTTCAAGTTCGGGGAACGATTTCGGAGCCGCCGACTTCACTGCGAGAGGCTAAGGAGGTGTGGGGGCTGAGGCGATAAAGATTACCAACAATACCGGCTCCCCGAGTTCTGCGAGATCTCTCTCCAGTCCAACGTCTGAGCAAGTTCCCAAACTGAGCAAGTTCCCAAGCTTGATCGCCGGGGCCTGTCGCAATGTCTTATTCAGGGAGCAAGTACGGATATGTACCTGTTTCCGACGGAATACGTGGTGAAGTCAACAATGAGTTCCTTCCATGGCAAACAGGCTCAGTGTTTGTGACTGCCCACCTGAATGTCAGTTTCACTAGCGGACCGAGCAAGCGATCCGCCGACCGACTGGCTTATTGGTTGGATCTTTGAGCAAAAGTCGTGCAGCCAGTATCAGAGACAGAAGCCACCAGCGTCGAGATTCGTTCGTGATCGGGCCGTCGACAACTTGTCGTCGCTTGTTCTCGTGGGAAGTTATCAAACTTTATTGCCGTTAAGACATCCTCGCCAGCTACCAGCAGCAAGCATACGATCCAATGCATAAACAAGACGAAGAGAAAGAAGAAGAGAAATCAACAACAGAGCAGAAAAATGACCGAACGGAGAGGAGCGGGAGAAAAGGACAATACCTTTAAATTGTTCTGCTTATCGCCACCGAGTGAGATAATGACGACGGCGGACGTTGTTTCGACGCGGTGCTGGATTTCGCTGTTCCCACAAACGATCGATCGTAGCATGAGAAGATTTCTCAGTTGTCCATCACTCACTCAGCGAGCGGACGAAAGAACGAGAGATCGGCCCGTCAGTCAGGTAGTCGAACTCCGGATCCAGAGATTGTGGAGAACGTGTGCAGATGTACATAAGTTTTCTCTCAAGTACCACCACCACCGGTAGCGACAGCGAAATCGGAGCTCAAGTTTGTGGGTCCATTGGGTGACATAGTGTCTCGGAGTCGTGCTGGGCTCGGTGGCAGAAAATCGTTTCAGCTCCAATAAAGACCGATATCAATGCAACTCGGCGCTGAGGATGAGATTGGGCATGGCTCCGGACCCGGTACCGGCTCCTCGATTCCAATTCCATCCTTTCCGAACTACGATCGGGACTCGCACGGACTCAATCGCAGCCGGGAATCGGAATCGAAGTTCACGTAGTCATTTTCCCGGAGCACGAAAGTGCCAAAGTCAGAGAAAGCAACCGTTCCCCGTTGTCCCGGGTTCTCGCCATCATTGGAGTCTCGAATCCGAACTTGGCGCGAATGCGGTGTGCGACGGAAGCGGACCTGTGTTGCGGATTTCATGTTTTTTCCGTTATCTTTCGACCATTTTCATCCTTGGGTCAGACAGTCCTCCCTTCCAAAACTGATAGTTTAGTGAGTCATCAGCTGCCTTGACGATTTTTCTGAGCCCGAGAAGATCTCATAATCAGAAACTTGGACCGCAGTCGCTCCTAGATGCGGAGTCGAAGAAAAAATGAGAACGAAAGATCGATCCGCCATTGACCCGCGGAGGTGCGGCTCCGCGAAGTTGAGTCGATTTTCTACGGTGACACCGTCGCCGTTGTCATCTTCGCCGTATCATGAATGACCGAAAGACAACAGCGCCGTATGACCGATCTAGGATCGCTTGTTCGTTGGCCAGCCGAGCGGGTAGCCTGTGGTTGAAGGGAGTGTCTCAACTCCGGCATCATAGCTGTTTTTCCCTCCTTCTGTCACGTTTTGAAATCACTTGAAATCACACGATGGATCGATGGGCCATTGTCGCTCGGCTTACGAAACGCTCGCTCTTCATTTCTCCATTCCGCGCTACCGTGGCGGGCGGGAGGCAGCCAGCCAGCCAGCAACTACGCCAGCTGAGAGTTGTACGATAATTGGCATCAAGCAGTCAGCACCAGGACCAACGAGCTCTGTCTGTATGTTCGTCCGTCTGTATGTATGTATGTGTAGGTCCGTTCGACAAGTAGGTAAACACCGAACGGCAGCAGCGCCGAAAACAAACGACGATGATGACGGCTGTCTCTCCGAAGATCCTTCGCCTCATCTGTAATTGAGTTGTGGCGATAGCGGAGTGAAAGCAGGCTTGACTCTCTTCCTTGTTCTCGGTTCTGAGCTTGCTCACACGCTGCTCGTTGATTGGTTTCTTCAGCAGCAAGGTGTCAAACGAGCCCAGCAGCGGGAATCGGATGAGAGACGATCTTCTCAGAGCTTGTTTCCGGTGAATTACGAATGCAGAACAGAGCTCCCACTGAAGAACAATCGAGACCTGAAAGATGGTGCTGCTCTCCCTCTTTGACAGTGCGAGGGATTCCAAACCGAGACGTGAGTCGGTACACGCCCTCGCCGATCTTCTTTCTTTTTCGCATCCAACGCGTATTCCCACTTCATCTATCGATCTGAAATCTCACGTGAGAACTGAAGAGAAACTCTCGCTTCGGGGCATTCCGTCGCCTGAGGGTCCTCTAAGCAGCCTATCAGATTACCGGGGAAGTCCTCGCGTCTTTCAATCTACTTCAGATCCTGGCTTCCGATTAAGGGTAGGGAGCGGAGCGTTTGTCGCGTCCCAGCTCGAGGCTTTTTCTCGGTTCCAGCAGAGCTTGAGCCTGAGGCTTTGGAGAAGATCGTTCGAAATCCTGAGTCGCACAGCCTTTTCCCCTCCCCCAGAGTATGAATTCGCTGAATTTCTGTCGTGATGTTATCTTGCGTCGAATCAAGGTCGCTCTTCGCACATCTTGGAGCATGATTCGGAAGGGTAGAAGTTCATTCGACCAGCTCCCACATATCTCCCTGTTCTATTTGCGCATCTTCTGGACGCAGAGCTACTCACTGTCTGAGAGCCTGTACTCATGATGACGCCGAAGAATCAAATTCTCATTTGTCTTGGTCGAAAACTCCTGGTTTCTGAGGTATGGCATCATTATCTTCTTGAGATCCCACCTTGCAAACCATCTCAAATTTGAAGATCATATGACTCCACATGGGTCGGGAGGGAAACTCAGACCTCAATCATTCCTTCGAAACCGATACCGCCGTAAAAGTCTGGCCCGGAGGATCCCGATTTGGTCACTCGAACGCAGCGAGAGAACCTTTTGAAGGGAGAGAGAGGACAAATTTGATAATCTCGCATTCCCCCTCGCACGATTCCTTTCAGATTTCAGGTCGCTGGGCTCCGGGAAAAATGAGCTGTAAAACCTTCATCGCCTTCACCCTCCTCAAATCATATTGAGTTCAATGATATCCGGCCTTCAACACGGGTCCCGAACGAGGATTCAAGTCACTGATCTATATTGCCCTGCAAAAAATCAGCGGAAACCTGTGCGATCGAGTTAGTCTCGTCTTTTTGAATCAATGGCCGAAATTATTCAATCGATTTCCGAGATTGATTACAAAGTGGTCATGATTTCAAGAAAAAAACTGAACTTCCAGGCTCAAATTATGACCGAAGAAAGGCTAATTCGTTTGGCTTCGATGCGCATGTAACCGGACATTGTTGTTACCGCTCATGGAGTGCTTGACATAGAGTTTAGGGGGCGATCGTTCTTCAGGGCAGCACGGTTTTTCGATGACCATTTTGAGCTTTATTCGTTCTCGAAGATACGTATCTTCGCTCCGAGGAAGGGATGACCATGCACTTTTGCTTCCCCCCCCCCCCCTAACCGAGATTCCTGTACATGCCGCTGGCGCCTGCATAGGGAGAACTGTTCTCTGATGCTTTTCCCGCAGGATCAAGGGTTTCTTAGTCTTTCCGATATTTTCCTGGTTTGAAATCAAATCCCCAGGGCTTACCGTGGAAAGTTCTCTTCTGGAAGTAGCAGTTTCCGAGAGGAGAGTGCAACGTGGGATCCGGGATCACCCCGCATGGGGATCAGCTCGAGCAGCAACCCGCCCAATGAGCAATCTGAGGGGTCGAGGATTGAGGATCACAATGAGCTACGAATACCGCCGAGGTATGATCATAATCAGCGAAGTTCGTCCGCCCTGAATCTCGGGAGGGACTTCTAGAGACGACACCTGCAAGATAGGTACAAAATTCTCATCCGACTTTTGCTCACATCCAGGTAAGGAATACCTGCGGCCGACATTACCTCATTAATTCGTGAATCAGAGTAATTCTGTGGCGTCCCGTATTAGGAGTCGATCTATCCGGAAACCTGGAAATCGACACCCGATGCGCAAAATGCGGACGGGAGCCTGAAACCACCCCCCACATTATAATGAAATGTGTCACCAATCAACCCGAGACAGAAGAACTCGCTAGAAGAGTGTGTCTGACTGAGGAGTGCAGACAGGAGACATGGAGGGATACGAGGATGACACTGGAAAAATGGGAGAAAGAAACCCGAGAGATCCGCTGAACTCTATCACCCCAGGAACTGGGTCCCATGTGATATGTATATAAAAGAAAATGTAGATATCTCATTTGAGTATCAATGAATAACCATAACCTGTTGAAGCTCGGACCTAGTTCAGGAAATGCATTATGTTTGATATGCTGCGCCGTTGAGGATCGGTGTCTGCGGAAGGCGAATATCCTCACACAGCAAGTTGGGCACAAATGTGTTCATATGATAGATCCCTATCCACGTCCTTTGCTCCCAGAAGATCCAATCGGGCCCGTATGATTTCAGCTTGATTGAGTGAAAGTTCCAGCATTAGATGTTCACCGAGACGCTTGAAGGGTGAGGAATCTGAAGAGTTGTCAACTCCAAAGTTACTGTTTGTACTCGCTCCCGATCATTCCACTCCTCAATGTTCTGAGTTCAAAATCGTGCATTCACACCCAAGAGGGGCACTTGCAGCGCGTTGGTTATCAGCTGAATGGAGGTTCACATCGGAGTGTTCAATCGGTTCCTAACTGGCAGTTTTCCCCCTCCTGACTACAAGAGCGGGCGGCGTCTTTTGGGGCGGCATTTTCGGGGACGGGCTAAATAAGGTCTTAAAAGGTTTTCTGAACGGAATTCATCGATACTCTCCTGGGGTTGATGTCGGAAAATTATAACAGATGAGATCGGAAGCAGAAGAATTTCGACGCCTCACTCCGGTCCACTATGGCCATATAGTGAGCTATAGCCATGAGATTCTTCTCGATCTCGAGTGGGAGTCCTGACTCCTCATTCGTGAGTATCTACGTACTTTGACGTGGCCTGAGGAAACCTGCCCTGCCCCACCCCCCTCAATACATCGTTGTTGTCCCTCCTGGGCGTCACGGCTCCAGGTTGAGAATCACTGATTTGAGAGACAGACGCTCGATTCGGGCAGCTCCAAAGAATCGCTCGAAATTCGAGACTCGGCTAAATCGTATCTCGACCGGGCGGCACCAGAGGGTTGCACGTCCCTGTTTGTGGTCCTGTTTCCGGATAAGAATGTGACGGTCTGCCCGGAGTTGGGATCACAGCTCGTCGCTTGAAAGTTTCCCGGTCGAAGGTTCTGCAAAATGTCAGCCTGCTCCGATCTGAATGAGAACCTCTCCCTCCCCGTTGGTTTAGAGGTGGTATACTAATAATCGGATGATCTGACGACGAGACTTCCGAGTTTCGTGGAAGACACGGCATGCATGCCTGCGTGCGATCTATTTGTCTCGCGAGTAACAAGCTCCGCTCAGTCCGGCTGATCGGACGGCTTCAATCCCTACTCTCGTTCTGTAGACGTGTGTCTCCTCGTGTGCTTACGACTGAGTGTGTTCGTTTGTGTGTGTATATGGCTTGCTTTCATAATAATAAAAAAAACAGCTGCTCTGTTTGCCTTGGTCCTATCGAGACATTCGATTGAGCGACCCGGCGAGCCGATTGCCTGCCCGGCGGCCTGGCCGACGATGAAGTAAGCGGCGATTCGATTGGAAGTTTGTTGTACGAACTTCTCGACACCACCACCACAGCACGTCCGAGCTATCGGTAGACTGTACTCAGTCAGTCGGGCGGCCCGCCTGCCTGGCGGGTAAGCTGGTATCACCTGCCCTGCACAACTAGATGTCGTCTACCACGGTTGGCTATCTGAAAAAGGTGCCGCACTTCGGCAGCTTCTGGCCGTTCTCGTTGCCGCTAAGAGGGTTCTGAGCTTCCCGGGTCAGATGGCTGGCTCGCGCTTGAACGACGCAGCGGCTGTTCTCGGCCTTGTCTTCGCCGTAACCACTGGTTATGGCAGGTTCTGGATCATGTCGTCAACGTCGAGCATCTAAACGGAGCTGTTCATGCTTTTGCTGGGCTCGAGTTGATTCGTTTCTCTCGTGAAAAGTCAGAATGCGTCTCGTGCGGCACCCCCTCGGAAATCCCCGAGGAGCGATCAGAGTGCTCGGTAGCGAGAGGTAGCCGAGTGGAAGATTGCCCGTTGTCTCAAAGGGGCGAAGCAATTAGCTCGTGTCCGGTCGAGTGGTGTTCGATTCATGCTACTGGGTGTCGGGAAGGCCGCGCTGTTTGCTCCGGAGTATTCTAACAGCAGAGTTTCAAAATTACAGCTTCGACGCTAGTTTGACCACTTGAAAGCGAATAGGTAAAATTGCTTCATTAGTGCCGGATCCTGCACGAGCGCCCTGGGAATGCTCGTGATTATTGCGTCACTTAAGTAAACACTTGGGTTTTAGCCGCGGCGACCGCATCGTTTCTCGCGGAAATTCCGATTTCAGTGCTCGGAGCTCCTTCTGCGCCTCGTAGGAGACGGTTCCAGGGTCTCCTTCGCCCGCTCTCAGCAGGACGAGGAATCGTTCAGGGCACTGAGCTCGGCTACTGTTCTGGGGAGTCAGTTGTTACAGCGGCGGTGTTCCATTAATCAAAGCCGACGGTTCGACGTATCATGTATCGTTTGTGATAGATTTTCCCATACGCCCGACGGTTTGATCGCTGGGATCGTAAGGAGGGTTCCCAGGAAAAGGTGGACTGTTGGAGGAACAAACGGTCCAGCGAGCGGATGAGCGCTGGGACGAACGGATGAGACCCGGTCGCGCTGTTTCCATGCATTCAATTTATAAAGAAACGCCTGCCTGCCCGTCGTCCTTCCGTTTATCCACGATTGACCCGCCTCTAAAATTCAAGCCATTGTCCGCTTTTACAGATGTTGACTCGATAACGTCTGGCGGTCGATGATACGTAGCGTCTTGCATGGGGACTTTCTCATCACGGGGAAATTGTCAGAAGGGCTAGCGTCTGATTTATTCAACCACAATTCTTCACGCGCCTCTTGGAAAGCCCGGACGGCTAGCTGTTCGCTAATGTATCGTAAAGACTGAAAGGAGTCCGAGACATCGCGAGGAAGACTTCTGAGAAACTTGGGGGCGAGCTGAGAACTTGCGATGATCCGCGTTCGGCCAATGCCGATGCAGAACGGATGAGCGCCGCGGGCTCGAACAGCGGGTTCGCGTTGCGCGGCCGCACTCGGGAATTCCCGCCGAGCAACCCGCGATGATGGTCTCGAATGCGGGATGCCCGTCCCGTGCTCTCAAAGTATAACCTCGTTGACTTCTCAGTGCCTGTCGACAAGTTCTGTCTCAATCGTACTCGGATTGAGTCATTCCATCCGTGTGAGGGACCGAACAGCTGTCCGCTGGATCACGCGACCCGATCCTTGTCCATGCGTGGTCGCCTATCACTCGAGCACAACGCCGCAATCACGATCCACAGCTAACTCCTTACTCTGCGGAGGTGGGGAAAACGAGGGTCATGATCCTGATGCAGCCGAAAGTTTCACCGGAAAGCGGAAGAACGCTTGATTTGCCTCATCGGTTTGCCAGGCCTTTCTACAAATGAATTCGGCAAAGCTCGCGTTGTCACGGAATCAGGCGTCCGCCAGGCTGATTCAGTGGCTCTAACGACGCCGAGAGTACCAATTATATCGCCGATGAACTTTGCAAAACAGAGCGAGCCGATCCCGTTCCCGGAGAGGTCTCCAAGTCCCTCTCCCGCCTCCCTCAGTCCACGTGACTCCTCTGTACACACTCCTCTGCTCAAGCCCCGCAGTAGTCTCCTGAATCCGTTCGAAGGTGGGAACCTGAAACTCTCATGACGAGCTATCAATCATTCCGAGGTACGCACGGAAGCACCGTTCGATCGGATTCAGCGCGAATCGGAAGAAATAATCAGTGCCGTTAGTCGAAGAGATCACCGAGAAAGTCGTTGCCCCAGTTGCTGACAGCTTAGCATAAATCCTCTATTGGGTTCGTGAGGTGTGATTGTGATTTTGTTAGCGATGATGATGCCGGTGTCCTATGTGGTAATGGCATGCGCGAACAGAATCAAACAGCTGGTTCGTGACAAGTATCGTTAGCACGTGGACGTGCCAATCAAGCAGCCCGGCGCCCAGTCAGCTAGCTCATCGGGACGAGTATGAAATGTTCTCTTTCTACAAGCTTCTCGTTGAGCGTGACCGCGTTCAGCTACTCTGAACTGACTCGAGGAGCTGTCGGTGTTGTATTCATACAAGACGAATAAATCAACTCCCCTTCGTGTAATCCGTTTAGAGTGGATCGTGAGCGGACTAAATCTCTATGTGGATTTAGATATGTGGATGCGGCTAGGTTAGGATTCCTAATATCGGCGTCGATATCCGTCTTTTTGCTAAAAGTGAACTCGGAATTCATCCGTACAATGTACAGTCATATCCACGCTTGCCGAACCCGATAATCCTCATCGAGCGAGTCATTCGGTCTTGACTATCGTCGACTGAAGCACTGCATTCTGGGTGTTAGATTTCTCCCTCCGAAGCCATCCCGAGGAGTTGAGTGCTTGTCATCACCGGACAATACTCATTGAACCCACCAGGCTGTTTTACCGAGCGAAGTACCGCTGGGAGGGAAGGCACCTTCGGATGTCGAATTCAAACTCTGGCATCGTTGGAATCTGTCGCTCCATTCGCACAGACAGACTGGATTCCTTCGTGTACAAGCTCCGTCATGGACGAACTGTTTTTTACCAACTAGCACAGTAGGATTCAAGCGAATCCCAATACTCGCCTCTTAACGTGTCCCAGATCCACAGGAGCGACTTCGCGCCACAGAGGATGCGCTCGACTTCGGTCCATTTGAAATCTCGGTTCTACTGCTGCGCAAAGCTTCGTACCATATTCATCAACGAGCAAGTTTTCGCTATGTCATGTAATGTGCTTCTGCGCACGATATCGAGTCGTCGAAATCGGGTTTAATTTTCGGGTGCGTTTAGAACGTTGGCGGAGGCGAGAATCGACCGACTGGTTCCGGAAAGAAGCAACGCCGCGGCGTTCTACGAGCCGACAGCGGCGGACGCTATGAAAGCAGACATTTCACGATCGAGGATGAAGCTTGGAACGATGAAAACAGCATTGTAGTAGAACAGAGATTCGATGACGCTTTTCTCCTCTTCAACCTATCCCCGAGTTGACATAATGAGCAGCTTCGGCTGGTCGGCCGACTGGATGGTCGGCTGCTGACTAAATGCCTCTGTCTGTTTGTCTGGATGACTGCGTCACTGAGGGGTGCTTAGTGTATTATACAACGACGACGATGAGGAGGACCACCAAAACAAGCAGCTCGCGCGGCGACAATGCATCGGAGCAACACCAAGCTGCAGCCCACCATCCGCCAGAGGATAGGTCATTATCTAATCTATCGGACGCTGTTCGATGGATGTACCCAGGGGACATCTGCTTCGCGGCTCAGCGACTTCGGTCGACCAACCGAAGTCATAATGAAGTGCGGCATTCGGCTACGACGGCGGCGGCCAAATCATCATGAGCTCCCCGCAATCCGCGGCTAAAATGAGACTTGCCTTTCTGCTTGCCCGTTTCCTCGGCTAGTGGCCGATTCTTCCAAGCGAACACTGTCCTTCTTCTGTCCCTCGTCGTTTTCGTCTTCGTCTAAGCAAGCCACGACGCCATTGCCACCGAACCAGCCAGCGGTGCCTTGAGGCTGTTTCACACAAATATTGCCCGCTTCGGAGAACCATTAAACACTGCATGAGATATTCGTGTGAAACTCATTCCTCGGTTTCGGATCATCGATGTTTTTGCTACCATCCCCATCGTTAGCTCCTTTCCTTCCCATTCTTGTTCAGCTCCTGATCCATGTTTTCGGTGAGATTTCGCGCGCTCCACAAAGGATATCTGAGCAGCGGCGCTCATGAGTCTTCAGCTCGTGCGCGGAGAAGTATTTCCGCACGTCGACGCTTCGCTGAGCGGCGATGGGGACGACGGGAACATGGCCTCGGAACACGGCCTCGGAACACATGGGGTTCTAACCTCTCGATCGCGATTTCACACCTGACTCCGGATTGCTTCGCTCGGATGCTGAGCGGTTGGGTCCTTGGTTTCGGACTCGAGTTTTCGTCCCATGGTTGGGGGAAATGTCGAAAGATGCCAAAACGTACAGCTCAAACTGTATTCGGGCTTCTCGGAGGTGTGCAGTCACATTCACGAGAGAAAGAACGGCGTAGTCGACCTCGCGTCACTGACGACCAGATCGATACGCAAGGAATCAAGGTGATCCGTTGGCTGCTTGCCTGCCTGCTTGACTAAACAAGTGACTGACAACGAAGGAATTTTTTTTCTTCCATTCTCTTAGCACGCATGGAACGCATGGAAAACGAGCCTCATGAATATAAAACACGTCGCACACCAGTAGAGGCGCAGGTACACGGTTGGTGGTAGCAATCTTGCACGGTTGACAAGCGAGTGGGCAACTGTTGACACTGCTCCCATCACCCAAGCTTGGATTTCCGTCCGCTCGTCAAGAAGCTTTCTCGAATTTCAAAGAGATGCTCCCTAAATCTCAAGCCGTTACATCGGGAAGCGTTCGACTCACGCAGAGAAAAGCCGTTAGCAAGCACGAATTCCGTGTTCTTCACGAGTCGTCTCCGATCCTGACCGAGCCGGAAACCGATGCGTTTTGCATCCGTGACACCGGACCGCAGATTCGTCCCTGGCGGAACGCGGGAGAGCAGAGACGGGAGACTCAATGATTCCAGCGGCCGACGGCCGAGGAGCGTTCACATCCAAGTGAGCCGGGGACTCGGCCGCCAGCCCGAAAAAATCGAATGTCACACAAATCGCGCATCCTGAAAGGCGTGCTGATGCATTTACGCTTCTCTAGGGGTAATAGAAATAATCGCCTCCCTCAGAGAATTACCGTCT
This sequence comes from Phytoseiulus persimilis, assembly GCA_037576195.1. Taxonomy (NCBI): domain Eukaryota; kingdom Metazoa; phylum Arthropoda; class Arachnida; order Mesostigmata; family Phytoseiidae; genus Phytoseiulus; species Phytoseiulus persimilis. The sequence goes on from CM075103.1 coordinate 30,740,389, forward strand.
CGCACGGCGCCATAAACCTCACTCAAACCCGGACATAGTCTAGAATTTGCCAGGCCAGAAGATATAGCCGGGCAAGCCCAAGCGCGTACATCAAACGGCTCAAGGGCTCTCTTGTCAAAAGGGTTGGCGCGGATTCTGCTACGCTTTCTGAAAGCAACGACTGCCGCGCACCCGGACAACGGATCTCAAGCGAGCTATCGCCGGGGTTTCAGAACGTTCTTCTTCGGAACGTCTGACGTATAAACTCAGTACTCAAAGCTCCGCGGAACGAGGTAATTGACACAAAGAGGAATACTGCAGCATTCACAACGCTGAACCCGTGTTTTATGCTGCTGAGGCCAGCATGGGAACAGATTGTGTTGTGTTTTTCCGGATCCGATCCGACGTACTTGATTGAATTGAAAATGAGAAATCCGCGAGAAGCGGGGCAGATGCTCCATGAGGGTACGAGTGGAAACGACACTCGCCCTGACCGAGCAGACAAACACAAACTCAGACGCATTCGCCAAGGCTCGGGCCCTGCGTCCCGCGGCTGGAACGAACAATTCTGAGGAGTATCTGGGAGAGTTGGGACGCTGGTCGAGCCCCATCGATACCCGCTTGAGTATCGGCGGTTCTGACGAACGACTGCGCGAAGTAGTGGCGGCTCCGGAAAGTCGCCTCGTAGGCGAAGCGATCACCCCATAACTCCAAAGATTGATCCTGTTCGACGCTGTTCGTGTTGGAATGTAGAAGTTGTAGTATATAATTGATGGATTCCTTTTTACAGCAAATACGGATGAGTTCAATCAGGGAGCTTTGCATCTTTGAAGCTCAGACAACATCGATCCGCGCCCCAGACACGGCCTCGTTCCGCTCACTGTGTCGGTGCGCTTAGCGGTGGACGGAGGCGGAGCCATGGCCGCAGCGCCCGCCCAGTTTGTGAAGCCTGCCCTTGTCTCAGTTTTGAGCATCGCTGCCCTTGCCCAGTGACGACGACGGAGCACCGCGCCTCGAACGAGTGAGTGACTGTGACTGCTCAGCTGAACGCAGATCAACGCGGTTCAACTCATCCCGTGGTCGGCGGTCGCGGCGTTCAGAAGTCGATCCGACGGGAACATCTTCAGCCTTTGTCTCGGAGGGAGTTCGAGTGTGTCCCTGTCGGTGCTTCAGACGAGCTCTTGGCCTACAACGAGTACTGCTCTGATACCTGGGCACTGTTCGACGAATGCAGCGGCGGATGGCTCTGTGAAAGAAAACTCGAGTGAAACCTACCTTCTCTGTTTTTTCGACGTGTTTCCGACTTGAAGTGCCGGACCTCTGACTTGGGTGGTAGTTCCATCGAATATCGACGGCGGGTGCGAGGAGGTATCTAGAATACTTTTGCCTACAGCTGAAAATTCGGTAAGTTCTCAACATTCGATTGGAGGCAGTTTCGAGAGACCGCTCTGTCCCGCCATTATAGAACCTTTTCCGGGCAATCGCGCTCACCCGGACTCTGCTCGAGTGCGAGCGGGAATACGGTGGTGGATAATCAGTTTTCCGGCGCCACGTGTATTCGACGTCAGGAAGAAGCTTTTGAGCTCCTCGGTCCCCTCTGTAGGCACCACGTCGTCTCGAAACCCCTTCCGCATACGTTGAAGAGGAAGCGGTCAGTCTGACGAAACGCGGGAAAGCCTTACCTCACGAAGGCCTACCTGGACTTCGTTCAATGAGAAGATGTGACCACATATCCCCCCCCCCCTTCCCAACTCCCGAATGGTACGAAGTCGAACACGAGCCTTGTCCACACACCCTTTGCCCTATACGAGCCTGGCCTCCTGGGACAGCCCGGGACCAGCCCGGGACATTGTTCTGGTCCCAGTGGTGAAACCGGAGCTACTCGGAATCAGATTACGATCCCACAAAATGAGTCAGAAGAGGTCAACATCAGATGTCATCGATGAGTGGGATAACCGACCGATTGACCTGATCGACTCTCGATGCCGCAGCTCCCAGGCGTTAACCGTTTGGATCACCTGAGGTAATGAATCGATTGCGGAAAAGACAATTTGTGCCAGCAAGGCGGTGGATCTCGGCTTCGAATTGCTGGGTGCCTCGGTGGGAATCTCGATTGGGCCTGGGAGCGCTAACGGTATTGTTGGCGGAATTCAGAGATGTTCTCTCCAAACTTTCCGTGGAAGTGTGATCCACGCGCAGTGTGAATATGGAAGCGAACCAGTGTGAGCTCTAGCAAACTAGCTTGAAGCGCCATGATAATGATGTAATGACATAGGTTGGTTTCAAGGTTCGAGTATCTCAATGAGTCCGGGTTTACCCGCTTTCATTCAGAGTGATTGGGGAGGGGACTTCATTGAAAGTTTCGCACGGGGGTTCCAACTAGTCCGAGGGAGAAGTTGAAGGGTCGGGCGCACGAATCCAGAGAGAACGGGACCGGGAAACGCCGCACACTTTGTGAAATCAAGGTGGAAGCTATCTGATTCTCTAAATCTCTGAATTGAGTGAGCGCGCAGGGTCGAGTGCTCTAAGCACGGCTCGGTCGATTTTGGAATTATCGTTTCAGTTTGATCTGTATTCAAATTTGCTACCGGCTAGAGCAGCACCGAACAAAAGTCACGGCCAGTTCTGAGGACACGTGATCAGATAACCCCAGTCGGATCTGTTGAACTCAGCCACAGAAGCAAGACGGAGGCAAGCTTATCAAACTTCCAATGACAACAATTATTGACCGTCTATCGACTCGGCGGCCCGTTGGTGCTTCGACTTCAGCGAACTTTGATTCACACTCGAGTTCGATGGGTCCCGTTGTTTCTCAGGCTCATTATGTGTGCGGAGATTTATTCATTCGCTCCGAGTGCGGTGGCTCATATTGGGAGCTGTTCGGGGAGACAACGGTCTCAGACAAGCACTCCGACCGGGGACTGCCGACGACTCGCGAGCTCCGCATGCATACGTCGATGATTCTACGGGGCTTGTTCGGGCTCTGCCGTCAGCGGTGGTTACGATGACGGTGCTCAACAACAGGTGCTGGAATTGAAACAAGAAGCCGAACGAGATTCAGACACGGGAAGCCGTCGTAACTCTGGACGTCCGTGATAGCTTCTATGGTGTCTGAGCGCAGTCTCCGAAAATTTCGCTGACTCACCCATGCTGGAAAAGCTCATTCCATTCCCGGTCCCATAGTCGAACGAGAACGAAATCGAGGCCCTCGGAACAACCCTGCGCCGGCAAGAGCCCACAACCGCATCGGTAGTTCACAGCCCAGAAACCGCTCCCATCAACGCCGTTCGCCGATACGCCATTGAAGCAAATGAAATCGTTTCCTATGAGCAGCGCACCAGATGTTTTTGTCGTCTCTCAGGAAAACTCATTGCGGTGAGTCGGGACCCCGTCAGCAGCGAGCTGCATGAGCTCAGGTGGCAGCTCGGAGGGCTTGATGAATGCTTAGAAAGAAGAAGCCGGAACCTTAAAATCGCTAACGCCTTCATCTTGGTCTAGCATATCCAACGCCTCCGAACATCGTGAGGGGTGGTGGCATTCAGCTGAGCATCAATGAGTCGTGAGCATCAAGCACAAAGCTTCCTACACAGCCGCTAAATTCGAACTTCTTCTTCTTGGACTGGCCGTCCGATGGTTCAGTCGTTCCCTTCTGAAGGCAGCTTGCCTGGCTCGACCTCCGGCTACCAACACCCGTGTGGAGGAATTGATTCTGAGGGGCAACAGGCAATTATCGCTCACAAGTCAAATGCCGCCCCAGTGATCCCAAGTTTGGGTTCCTCCTGGTTTTGCTCTTGGAAAGCCGGAGCCTCCGGAGTCAAGCTCACGACCGCTGAGACGTGCGCTCCCCTCGAGAGGGAACCTCGACGTCGAGAGCTGCCTTATCCTCGCCCTTTCTGTCAAGCGTCACATTCAGAGATCCCCTACAGCTGATCGAAGTTCGAATTCGTTTCCGCGGACCTCCTTGGGCGTTTGAACGAAGTGAGTAGTCGATACCGCCGCTGAAGCGATTCCCACCATCTGCGTGGCCCGCTTTGGAGCGACATGAAAATTGCTCAGTGACGTGAGCCTTCGACGCAGCGAGCGAGCGAACGATCTCGTTGAAAGCAAGGGTTTGCTCAGCTAACGTGATTAAATGTCCGCGGAGCTAAAGAGCGACTGCTTTATTCCGCTGCCGCGGCGGCGGCGACGACGACTCTGAATGAAGCTGGAGGGGAAAGAACGCTCACCAACCAAGGTGGCAACGTCAGTGATGCTGGAGATGAGCATGAACGTGGGATGGCGTGACATGGATTAGGCTCTGAGTTCAAACTACTTTGGTTGGGTTTGCTCAGGTCCGTGAGACTCGGCCACCGAGTCGAATCTCCGAGGGCAAACGATCGGCGCTTCTGTAATTCTTTACGCTGTTTGAGCGCCACATGATTCGATTCGTTGCTGACCACTGAACCAACAGCCGCAAGCGCCTCCAGCGCATCGATAACTCGAGCTCGATGAGCTCAAAAGAACATAGTCGTCGCGTCCCTCCCGCACCCGATCACGTCTGCCGCGCTCCAGCCACGGTTTTGACCCCAACGTCGAATGCAACCATTCTCGAATGCTCACTCTTCGGCCAACTCGACCTGGAGCCAGAAAAAAAACGGGTCTGAATTTTTCAGCGATGTTGTGTCGCGTCGATGGGAAAAGCGATGAACGCTCCGAAAAGGTCCGTGGAGCCGGGACCGAGAGATTCAAAGTCGAACTATCCGTCCGTCCGTCCATAAAGTGCCAATCGAAGTGAAGTGCTGGAGCCAGCGGCTCGCTTGCTTGGTGTTTATGGCCGCGGTTATTGTTCACGCGATGGGGCTGAAAGAGAGATAACTTCTTTTTGAAGGCGATCTTCAGTTCAGTCGAACGGTCCAAGTCTCTAGTTTTCGCTTGCCGGCTCACTTCACAATGTGCACAATGTGCTTGCTCCTCTTGTGACCGATTAGTCGCGTCACGCACGTCTGTCGCCGCTGCGGCGGCGGCTACGATCTGACTCCTATCGGCCGGGAGCAACCTTCGCCTTGATCGGTCGGCTCTTTGACGCATCGTTAGGCATCGCGTCGGTGTCGAGTTGACAGCGCACACGTTTTCCGCCGCTGTTAGTGCTGCGGCTGCCCTTTTCTGCGCGCTGTTAATGATGACTCAATCAAGGATCGAATCGCGATGAACGGCAGACACCCCGCGAATACCCCCAGAGATCATCGGCCCGCCCAAAGTCAACTTGCTGCTGAATCGCCCAAGTCTGAAGGCGCGGATAACCCGCTTGGCCCATCGAAGGCACAAGAGCCTTCGCGATGTCATCACGGCACGCTAAGATCGTACGTGATGCAAGCAATCTCCCTCGAGCGAGTCCGGCTGCCTAGCCTCTGCCCACGCAGCAGGTCGCGCATTTCCTAGCCAGCGCACGATCCGCGTATTCGGCTAATTTAGCGTAAAAACATGAAGTGCAGGCACACTATCGATGCACGAGTGCAGGGCACCTTTCGTTAGATGAAGTCACGGATCGCCCCCGCAGAAGCCAAAACCTTCAGACGTTTGACCGCGCCGATTGCCGTGTACAGAGGAGGCCTCTGCCCTTAACAGCAGCGGTGGCTGCGGCGTCAGCACGTACAACAACCTAGTCATTTAAACTCACCTTGTGTCTGAACTTCCTTGGATGTTGGTCCTCACTCGGAAAACCGCCACGGTTCCTGGGCGGCTGAATAGTCAGAGGTTTAAGCTGAGCTTTTGTACTGATTTCAGGAATGGATCTGTCGGTTCGGGCCAGTCCGCCAGGGGGTCCGATCAAGACCGAGCTCACGGACGATGGCGACAGGAGCTCCCCCGACGCAGTGACCCGACTCTCGAGGTCGCCGAGCCCGGCGGCGGTCAAGAGTGAGCTTCCGAAACTGTCAGGGAAGGAGGACGCGTGCTCGAATCCAAATCCCTTCCTGAAACTGTTTCCTCAACTCGATTCAAGAGGAGCTGCCCTGGTGGGCTTTCCCATGACTCAGATTCCGGGTGAGTGAGCTTGGGATCGTCGAGCTTCTTTCGTTAGCCGTGAATGCAGTGGTAGTCGCCGCGGTGACGGCCCGCACAGACGAACCTGATTCGTTCGAAGTTGTTGACTTGAGACGCTTCAGCACCTCCGATAAGGCCAGTCTCGCTTCGTTGAGCGATCTTCATCTTGATGCGCAAGGCCGACAGACACTATCTAGGATGAGCCGCTTGTTCAAAACACTGTGACGTTTTCGAAGAGCTCATGCGAAATTCGAACTCGGAACGCATCGGGATCCCGACCAAGCTCCCCAGGAGATGGAGCTAGACCCTTCGCAAAATTCCCATCTCCCCGCGAACTCCCAGCCGTTCTCCACCTGAGCTGCATGTGTCGCGGTCGAGCGTCTTCTCCCGACGACGACGACTCGATGAATACCTTCAGATCCACTTCGTGGTGGAGTGATCGAGGACGAGCTTGCGCTCCGCACGTATCCAAAATCGAGTCGGGACGCATGATCCTACGTCGTTGAATATGGCAAGGCTCCGCGCTGGTCTCAGATGAAGAACATAATTTTAGCGTCCTGACTCATCCGCTTCGCAATCGGAATCGATTGTCGACAGCGGGATCAATTGAGGAGGGAAAACCCCATCATTAGGAGCGTTGAAGTGTCGCCAAGGGACCTGTCTTAGCGACACACAGCTCCCACCAACTGAAAGTCGCCGACTAGCAGGCGAGCGTACGTTGCCACTTTGTTCCGCTGGGCAGTTTCGATTGGGGAGATCGTTCGCTAAGATTCACAGTCAACAACAACATCATCATCACGATGGAGTTTTTTTTTCCCCTGACGACGAGTTGCCGCCGCCGTCGATATGAGCCCATGGCTGTTTCTTTGATCTTTGTATGTAATGCGTAAGTGAGTTCGTCAGCGTATCTGACCGAATGTTTTATGCATCAGGGTACTCAACGGATGTTTCGAATCAGACGCGGCGATTTGGCTTCTCAGGTCATCGCTGCCCCCACTGCCGCCCGGGGATACGAACTTACCTTTGATCGGGAATAAACGCTCATGTGCCGCGGTCAGGCTTCCGGCCGTCTCACTCCTCATAATCTATGCCCATCGATTCCGAACCTAGTTGTTTTGGCACCGCGCTCTTTTCCCTGCTCACTAATCCGAACCATTCCAACTGATGGATCATGGAATGCTTTCGTAGACTTCATACACGAGGCTCGACGGACAACTTTGACCTCGAAACGTAGTTATCGAGAAGAAACGTGGGCTCTGCTCGTCCCAACTGATATAGGTTGCGTGTCGTTCGCCATTCTTACTTGAGTCCCTCGATTCCATCGATCAGCGATCCAACGAACGTAGAGTTTCATCTGGAAACGGAACGAGGCTAGTTCGGGGAGCTGCGTTCTTTGGGGACAATTCCTCCGGAGTGTTTTTCTATTCTGTTTTCTTGTTCGTAATTTTTCAAAAGCGATCAAATCTCACCGTGGGAACTCAGCGTCGACAAAGGCCGAGATGAAACGAAAGAGCCATTTTGTGACAAACACACAGTTTTCATGCCTCGGCTTCTCCGCTGTGACTTAGAAAAGAAGGCAAGGACGTCGATAAACGCTGATTGCGGCGACCGTCCGATCGAACAGAAGAAGGAAATTCTTAGAGAATTCCGCCGAGCGTCAATCTGCTGAACGATCGCCATCTAGTTGACCCGTCTGATTTGCTCCGCGAATTGTTATTCTTCACTTTTCGGCGTTTTCCTCCGCGCTCCGAAGGACTCCGTTTGTTGTTTTGATTTCCTATCGTCATTTGATTCCGATCGATTCGGATCGTTCCTCGTCGCGAAAGTAAAACCGGTAGCGAAACACAAATCTCCCCCTATCTTCGCTCGCGGAGATTAATTGTATCCGTCCACGTATCTGAATATTCGCTCATTTATCCAACTTTCTTCTCATCTTTCCTGCCAAGATGCGAATCAGAGGTCAACGGCGAAGTATTCCTCCGCTTCTGTCACAGAGCCCGTGCGAACAAGTTCCCCGTCGAAATGGGCGTCCTAGTCCTGGATTTAATAGTCGGACACTTCTGTGATTCCTCTGAGAGGTTTGAGTCCTCGACCGATAGACTTTCTCAATCAGAACTCAAATACTCAACGGTCAGCATTACCGTCATTGTAAAACTGGTTCCATGTGAGAATCTGATACGAACACTCCTTCAGTGGAGCTCGTTTCGCGGTTACCAAGGCCGTTACATGCCGTGAAGAGTCCAGGGGGGGTTTTCCTTCTGCGGTAAAGACGATCATCATATTGAGGGAATCCATTTCTGAATCCCACCGCTGGCGGTTAGTCGTTGAGCGCCAACCGTCGGTGTCTCGTCCCTCGTGGCTTAAGTAGGCGAATTTATCGACGCGGTTTGCCAATAGCCGATCGAGATAAGTATTGGTTGGCCATCGGCAACGACCAGCTGGACCAGATGGTGGAGTCTCCAAGCGGAATTTAAACTCTTGAACATTGTCAAAAGGGAGAAGAGAGTCAGTCAACGACTTCGATCCGCCTCGGCCATCCTTCCGTTTGTGAGAAGCTTTACTCAGCGTAGTTCTTGCGGAGGAGCAACGACTGAGAAGCAGGGCGAACTGACCGATTTTCTTTGCAGGCTCGCCGGCCCTATGGCCGTCAGGCCTCTCACTACCGGGCCTGGGTTTGCCGATGGATCTCGCCCAGTTGGCAGCTCTCAGGCAGCCCTACGAACTCGCCAGGCATCTGTTCCAGGCACAACAGAACTCCAATTTGCACATGGGGAAAATGCTTCTCGAGCAACAGCAACAGAGTGAGTATCAACTTCTCCGGCCATCCGTTACTAAGCGTAGCAGCCGGATCTGGGGTCCTAAGTTTCGCTTCTGTCCTCTCCAGAGTCGCCGGTGTCCTCGGGAGGAACCGTATCGCCAGTGAACGCGGTTTCGACTGCGCTTCCGACGGGGGTCAACGCTGCCGGAATGATGTCGGCCAACCGTGGCGTGATCGGCGGTTCGAAGCCAAAGGTTGCCACTCCTCAAGTTGTGGCCAAAATCGAATCCTACAAACGCGAGAACCCGACCATCTTCGCCTGGGAGATCAGGGAACGGCTCATTTCAGACGGTGAGTGAAACTGGAGTGATCTCGAGAAGCCATCGCGATGACGACGGACCACACGTGCGTCAACCCGTCGATCGGAACTATGTATAGAAGAACACGAGCCCTTGTTTGGATCATCGTTGTGGTCACTCTTTGCCCCGTGAGTGCTCGACAGTTCGTTAAGGCTCGATTGAGCGAAGAGACGTCGGGCAACCCGACGTCCGCTTCGGGCGGCGGCGGGAGCGGTCTTCTTTGGAGGCGTTTGCCTTGAGCGAAAGCCGTGGACAGCGTTCCGTGACACGCAGCCGACAGACTGACGAACGGATCCGATTCCGAGTGACATTAGATCTCGTGCTGAAAACGACGTCAGCTCACCTGAGGAGAGAAAGATATCAATGGATTCGTAGCGAGAGGCACCGTCTCGGATTACGAGCGAGTCATTTTTGTCGCTGCCTCACTTTGCGCCGCTAACAACTGAAAGACTCTGCGGCCGGTCAGCTTCCGAGACAGACGCGCATGGTCAACGACTCGATCCGTCGACCAGCCGCGAGGAGCTAGCGAGAATCTTCGTCCCCCGAACGTAACGATCCGACGCTCTGATTCCAGGTGTTTGCACAAACAGTACGGCGCCTTCGGTGAGCTCCATCAACAGAATCCTCAGGAATCGTGCAGCCGAAAGAGCAGCTGCCGAATTCGCCAGAGCCGCCGGGTACGGTGCAGTTGGAGGCATGCCGCTCGGAGTTCTGTCGGGCCAGACTCAAACACCGCCTCCTCCTCCGCATATTTGGTCTCCGGCTTTCCTTTCGCACATGAACCCTCTCCAGCATCAACAACAACAGCAGCAGCAGCAGAATCATTTGCGAGCTGCCGATCTTGACTCACAGCTGGACCGTGAACGGGCCAGCGGAGACGAGTCCAACGGCGCCGACTCCGACGACACCGATCGTCCCAAATTCCGTCGGAACAGAACGACTTTCAGCCCCGAGCAATTGGAAGTTCTTGAAGAAGAGTTCGACAAGACCCACTACCCTTGCGTGGACACACGCGAACGCCTAGCCGCGAAAACTGGTCTATCCGAAGCGCGGGTTCAGGTTTGGTTCTCAAATCGCCGTGCGAAGTGGCGTCGACACCAACGCATGAACTCCCTCGGAAACCCCAAAGGAGGACCACCGGCTTCCTCGCCCTCGATCTCGCCGGCGCCTCCTTCGCCGCCTCCACAAGTAAACGGCGGCAACCTGAAAATGAACGGCTTGAATCACCCGTTCTCGATAAATAACGTTCTCATGCACCTGAGCCAGCACGCCGCCTCGTCGGGAGCGACCCTGTCCCCCTTGGCGGTTTCGAGCCACTTGTCCGCGTTCTCGAAACCGATCCCTGTCAATCATCACACGAAGAGCGATGACGACGCTCCAGCGAGTCCGATCAAAGTCGATTGATAGACTGGAATCGTAGGTGCTTCTGTGGTGGACTCGCCGTTCTTTCGGAACGCGTGGTTTCCTTAAGTGTACTTGTAAAAACTATCTGTGTTGTATAGACATCGAATTTTCCTGAAAACGTTCCTGGGCTGGATGGGCGGGAAATGAATTGCGCTCCGGTTGGAAAGTTCGGTCGGGATGGTCGGCAGTATCAATCGGGAGTCCTGAACGAGAACGCTGAGCGGCCTGTTCCCCGGGTTCAGCGCCGAAAGGGTCTGAGACCCACGAGAAGGTTTCCTTGAACACAGCTTAATCGTCTGTCGAGCAAGATTTCAGATCTCTGTGACAAAAACATGTCCTAGTGATGTAAGAGCATCGATTCTTTTACTAATTTATGTAACCTGTGGGGGATCGTCCGATAAGAATACAGAATGCTGCAATTCTCTCCGGTGTAACCGAGGTTCTGACTCCTGGACCGATGAGCCTTCAGGCCAGATACGGTCGCTGATGTATAATCACTGTACAGAGCAAGGTAGCGGCGCGAATGATGAGACGCGCAGGTTTAGAAATAAATTCTCATTGTGGCCACCCAACAGACTATGATTTCCATGATCGCCGCCGGCAAATGACTCCATTCAAAATCGCAGCCAGTCTCCGCGTTCGGTTCCTGCGCCTTTTGGCTACTTCGTCCGCGGAAAGATATGTTCTGCAGTGGTTTCGGCTCAACCGGCAAGTTTTGAGACAAGGCACACAGGGCCAATTGATCCATATTGGCCTCGATAGCGGTAAGTCCCGAATCAAGGAGCCGGTGGGCCGATAACGCGGATTATTCTTTACTCAGGGGTAGTAGGCGCATGAGTACGTTCACGTTCATCGGATGGGTGCGCGGTTAATTCATCGAGTTCAAATTTTATACACTGCTTCGTCATCTAGTCATTATTCGAGGGAAAGTTGAATCGAGAAATCACGAAGTAGATGCTCGGAAGATGAACAGAACCGAATGTACCTTTCACCTCGGCCGAGAACGTCGTGAGCGAAATCTCGTTAAGCACCTGATGTACTCAGTCGAATAAAGATGAATTCTCGACGCAATCGATCTCATGATTCATGACGTGCATATCGTAGAGGAATCGGCTCCCTTGGAATGACTCGAGCCAGATTCTCGCTATTTCGCCAACTCTCGAGAATCGTAATTGGAGCAAGGTCCATCGGTGTATGAGCGAACTGAGCCGATGATTGAGTACGAGCGAATCTTTCCTGTCTTATGATCTCCGACCCCGTATCTCTATTGTCTCGTTTCTCGCCCGTTATTCCGGGACTGGGTACGATCTATTCGTAGTAGGCTCCCAAGCGATCGGTCGGCCCTCGCGCAGCGGTCACCCAATGGTCAGTGAGCTTCGGCGCGAGGTAAGAGACGGGCCCGCCGTCCGCCCATGGGAGGAGCTTCCCGGAATCCGAAGGGCACTGCTATCGTTCGAGCCCACTCCCGGAACCCGATTGTGCCGAGTATCTGGGGCAGGAGCAACCGAGTGAGCACCCCCCACTCGGCAGGGAATGAGCTAGAGTTTCCCCGTCATCAAGCGGGGTCGACTTTCCATGAACACGATGGGGTGCATTGGCTAGTGGGCAAGGGCGAACGACTTCGAGCAAACTGTATACACAATGAACGTTTTGATCAGCATAGGCTAGCTCGAGTCCTTCACGAAAACCAAAGATTCGGCTCCAGCGATTTCCCACGCGTCGCATCGGATGTCACCATCCTCAATTCCCTAACGGAGAAATAAGCCATTGCGGTGATTCCTCATCGACAGCGATAAGTCACGGATTACGGCTGGGACTCGACGTCTGCTCGCCGTGCAGGCTGCGAGTTGAGCTTCGTCGGTAGCCGTTGGCTCCGTACCGCTTGTTTTGGAACGCTCGATCGACGACAAATCCACGAATTAATTGCGCCGGTGTAAGTGTGTGTTTGTGTGACCCCTCTCGCGTTCAGCTCCATCCCTTCTCCCTTCGAGACTCTGGGCCGGGACCCGGTTGGTTCGGCGACTTCGTCAGTTCCTCTGATGTCACTGGTAATGCTTGTTCTCGTTGTTTTTCTTCATAAAACTTCTGGGCCCCCACTACAGTCGAGCGAGCGAGCGAGCAAACGTTGTTTTAATGTCGCACCGTCTTGCTTGCTTGTCGCACCGACGACGGTTCGATCGACCGGTCGGTATGTCGCTCTGTCCGCCCGCTGTCAAATCGACGACTATCGCTTGTCGTTCTCAGAGTCGCCGAGGATTAAACGCGTCGAAAGGAACGGTCTACTCTCTTCTGTTCTCAGCCTGCCACCAGCATCTGCCAGCGTAAAGTCATATAAGTGCGTCGGTTTCGGGATCCACTGGTCAACGATCGAACGGAAGCCATGTGGCCTCCTCGAGTTACAGGTGTTGGAACTCGGAAGTATTCGTTCAGAGACGGGGACGTTCCAGCGAGGGAATCGATAGCTGAACTCGGGAACTAAGTGCCTCCATCCTGGAAATGACCTCGGAAGCCTCGTGATATCGCGCTCTAGATATATGATGAGACTTTCTTGTCGACTGCGGATGGGCTGGCACAGCGAGGGAAATCGATTTCTGAACCAACCGAACCGGAGCGGCTATCGTAGATGACGAAAGCACAGAAGAAAAACGTGCTGATAGAGAATTGTGAGAAATTTCATTGGCGTCCCGCGGGTTCGCGCATCGACGGATCGACAAGCGACGGGCAGAAGAAGAAGAGGGAAGCCGCGTACGTGCCGCTATCGCACAAATTCCAGTTTGAATTCGGCACGAAATCGGTGATTGACTGGGCACAGTTGAGGGTTTATCGCATATGATATCGATTATCGTTGCACGCTTGATGTTCATCATCAGCGTCGCAGTCGTCAACCGGCGGGTGAAGTGACTGCTATTTTTGTTTTTGCATTTTTCTCCCGTTTCGCTAATGGTGCTCGATAAACCGTTTGCTCCGCCAGAGGATCATGGCCCGTTGCAGGTGATTAGTTGCTTGCCTTCCTGCCCGCCTGCCAAACAATCATTCCATTATCCATCATTCGTCTCGCTTCGAAACGGGGATTAATTCCTATAATCCACTTTGGTTATCGATGCAGTAGAAGTTCAGGAGATTTGCCCCTCCGCTCTCGCTCGCGCTCCCACCGAAACCGGCGCCATTGACTGAATCTGTCATGACGTAGACGTGTCGTTTAAACTCTTATCTTAAACTAGATCGATACGTGCTTCTTCTCTATAGCTGGAGTCGAACCCAGACCGAACTCTCCCAAAGCGATAATGCGATTCCGAACAGTCCGTTCCTCCGCATGGCTTGCGGAAGCCAGCCGCAGAAATCCGAGATGTCGAGCGTTTCCCGAGGAGCTGATCGGAGGGATGCTCGAAACTCGGGGGAATTATCGGCCGCTCCGCTTCTGACGAGCCGTTATCGGCGTCCGCGATAGCCAAATCAATCCTCCTCCGAAACCATACCAACAATCGGCTCACGCAAACATTTCATGTTCTTCTCGCCGCATAAATTACAGGAGAGAATTTGTATCAAGCGGAGTATCGGACGTTCTCTCCGGGTTTATTTGAGAATTGGTCAAGGAAAAAGAAAGGATCTTCCAATCGGAACGTAATGGAACGAGGGAAGTGGGGTTTTCGGATCTTCCGAAGGGCATCGGCGAAACCGCCTCTGCAAGCCACACCATTGAGACGGCGGGCACCGCGAATGGATTTTTTAAGGGCGGTCCGAACCAGCCGCAGCCGTCGCCGCGAGGGCCCAGCCGGCGACTACAGAGTTTGCTGTCGGAGACGAAGAACACGGCTGCGGTTGTGACGGTGGCTGCCGCGGCGGACGGCGACGATCGATCGGTCACTCACTCACTCACACGACAGAAGTGGTGGCAAGCACTATTTTCGATTCCCGCGTTGATGATTGCTATTTGCTTTCGTGACGTTCAACGAATGAATTGCTCGCTCCGCTCGCGAAGCTATCGTGGAAAGTTCGCATAGGTCCAGCCGGTCGGTCGGTCGGTCGGGCGGCCGCTCGACCGACCTGGTGACTGGTTTCCCTGCAGAGCCTTGCTGGCTGGCAAGCAAGTTCACCGGCATTTCTTGAATGAAGCGATGTGGCTGGAAGATGTCGTGAATCGCGGAGATCTCCTGACAGACGCTAATAGAGGGAGCACTATTAATCTGTTATCTCTGATGTCGTCAACGCAATCGGCCGCATTCAGTCCGTGTCGGGAATCGGCTCCTGGTTCCGTTGCCGCTGGTGGGCCAGCGCGGGACGGCAATCATCTTCGGCCGCGCTCGCAGAAATCCTCGTCTCCGACGATCGCCAGCGACTCTGGAAGGAGATTTCTTCTGTCAAAGCGAGTGCTCCTTCATCTTGTTCTTCTCTCTCCGCGGCGCTCGAGCGCACACTCTTCATCTTCCGCTGCGCCCGAGCCAGAACGACCGGACGACCCCAGATAACCCCATCTTCTAGATGCGTCCCGGACTGCTGCGACTTCGAAAAGTCGACGATGTTGTTATCATAATCGATTTGGTAAACATCGCTTCCACAGTCGTCTGCCTGCTTGCGCGATAGGCGAAACGGTGTGGCCCGGTCGGCCAGTCAGAACCCGACGAGCGGTTTGCGTAACCATTTTGTGACGTGCTCTGCCTTTTTTCTCGCCAGTTGGGCTCTCCGTTGAGCTCGTCCGGATCGGAACCCTCATGAACTCACAACGCGGTTCAGCGCAGCTCCGAATCTGACGGCGCGTAGAGGAGCGTCGCGATTCCTCTTTGGAATAATCAGGCCATTGATACCTACCTTGCCTGCGTCTCGTAAAAAACGCGTCGACGACTTCATCATCGTCGTCGTTCTCGGCGGATCTCCTAGGCGGGTAACCCGCGTCGATGGAAACTCGTGAAATCAGCGGAGCGAGCGTCTCAAGCCCCCGCGATTGAATGGACGAGGTAACCGTTCGAACGGTGTTCGCTCGTGCTTCTCTTGAAACCGAGTCAGGCCCCTGCCAATGAATTGGATTGTCGTGAGCGGAGGGGTGGTCCACAAAAAAGTTTCAGTGCACTTCGTTCAGACGCCGGATCCATTCACCTTCATTATGGCTGTTTAATCGGTCGCTTGCCCGTCCCGTCTTCATTTCGCTGACTTTGATTCAGTTGTGTGATAGAGCACACCTAGACGACGAGAAGATACGAACTCCTGGAGCCTAGCAATGGGAAACAGTTGCTCCTGTGGGAACTTCGACCCGCCGACGAGATCGAGGTGGTTCCGCCTTGCCGATCGGACGCATCCTGCGAGACTTTACGTTAGCAATGCCGAGGTGCGCATTGAATGAGGCTCGTGGTCCCGTCGAGGTGCTCACGGGAACTCCGCGAAGGCGGCTCGAGGGCCGCTAACGAATTTCTTAGGCGCCCAAGAAGTTCAATGAGATTCAGCGCACGGATCGCCCCCGCTCTGAAGCGCCAACCCCGCGACGCGCGGCAAGATCACGATCCACGCCTGGACAGCAAACGCAATAGCAGCTGCCGTGGCTTCGTGTGCGTGGATGGATGAACGAGCGGTTGGTCGGGCGGTCAACCGAATCGATCCATCGATATCCTCAATTGTGGCCAATAAAGGAACTTCTTACTACTACTGTCGGTCTGTCGCTCGAGAAAATTGAGCACTGTTTCAGGCCAGGGAATTCCTTTGAAGCCGGCGCGCAGCGTCGAATCTTAACGCGCGGCACGACTCGAGCTTCTGGTATTTCACGAAAAAATGTTGAGTGTTCGGCGGTGGCGGCCGCATCAGCAAGCATGCTACCGTCACAAGTTACGAGAACGATGCTGGTTGTCCGCATTGCACGCCGTCCGACAATAATGATAATGAGGAAGATCCGTCCAACGAAAGGCCGCCGCCACCACCGCTGTCGTAGCCACTGAGGCTGCATCGGTCGCATCAACTCAGCGGCAGCTTCGACGGCCGCCGCTCCAATGTCGAACACTTGCTGCAGCACCTCGACCGTTCCCGCATCCGTCGCGTCGAGCTCCGACCGCTTTCAATTAGCGCCTGTGTGGTCTGGAACAACGACTCGATCGGAATCGAAATATACAAAAAAAAAAAACACCGACTCCTCAAAGTTGAACGAGAATTCGAGATCACTGAACGATGCTTCGTCCCGCTGATCACCTATAGTCGATGTTCTTCGGTCAGAGCGAACTTGCCTCTTGGCCTTGGTGAGAAACCCACTCGTCGAAAAGGAGAACTCAGAACGAGGACGGATAATTCTATACCCAGAAGAATCCGGAAAGAAGCCGAGGAAAATCCTCCAGACCTTCATAAACCTTCACCGGAAGTACCAGTCGCGCGTGTTCAGCGCTGGGATCACGGCTCAGAGAATGTTTTGAATGTTCTGAGGACCCCCCGAGTTCTGCGTCATCCTCGGAGCATCCGAGATCGTTCCTCGAGCAGCCACCTGCAACCCTGGCATGGGACTGATTTCAAAAGGGTCACCGGGCACATTTGAAATCAAACGAGCGAGGTAGACGGACAGAATTGAGAAATGATTCCGCGGATTAACTCAGGTAAGGTTCGATTGTACAGTCGAACAGGTTATCTCGAGGCTGCCTCCTGATTTCAGAAAAACGAGGGCTCCTCTTCCGAGAGGAGTATCTGTCCCCGTTCAAAACAAGTACTCAGCATGAAAATTCAAGTGGGGATTACCACACCGATGCGCGAGAATATTCAAACAACCTCTTCCCCCAAGATGTGCTGCTGCATCCGTGGGGCATGCACCCGATGAAGTCGATGCACTAGCGTTTCCCAAAAACCTACGCGCAAAGAGGCCTCCGCTCGAATCGCGAGGCTCACTGGTCGTCTCTGTTCTATGTTCGGCCGTAATTTCGAGTCTAGTTTTAGTCTAGAGATCTAACTCCAGCTCTCGTCGAACATTTCTTCGAATTCGTGAGAGCTGTGAAATGAGGAGATCGGTTGGGACTGAACAACCGTTCAGTCAGGCCGCACTCCACGAGGAGATCAACGTGAGATGTCTCAGAGTCTTGATTTGCGCAAGTGTGCGCGACACAACGAAGTTATCTTCCTCAGTCAAGACCCTCGATTTTCCGCCTTGAATTTTAATATTCCGATTGAGCTTCACACGCGGCCTTCTCCGATTCGAGCCGATCCTGAGCTCGACATCCGCTATCGGACTCTCCGCCGTCCTGCTTTCCTACGTCAATGCGGTGCCGTCTCCGGTTGGCTCCGACGAGTAACGCGGTCGCGACCGTGTTATACAGAGCCACCGCGGGATGAATTTCACCCGCGAGGAGAAACAGCGCGGATCACGTCGAAACCAATCAACGGATCTTTCAGCTAGTCAATCAATCACAACAGGTTACCTCAGACGATATTCTCGATCCGATGGATGTGTGCACGCACGCCTGCATGCATGCACGCACGCGCCCGCGCGCGGCTAACGCTTGTCAAATGCGTTGAAAAGAGACGGCACCATCAACGGAGCATGGGGAAGGGTAGTCTTCGGGCGGTTTGAATGAACTTGACCACGCCATCAGGTGAGCACAACGTGTTCGGTATCACGGCCAAATCCACAACAGTCTGTCAAGACCAAACAGGGACGCAGCTCTGGGCAGGATTGATTGATTGATCGACGGGTCGATCGCGGCTTCCTTCAACTCCTCAAGTTCGGTACCATCGTGGAATCTCAAAATTCTAGCGCGGTGGGATGTGTTATACAACGGTGACAATAGACCGAGACACGCACTTCTGTGCTGCGCACCTCCGAACTAGACCCGATGTTCGGCTCACAGGTGCTGTGGAAATCGATTGGGGACTCATCGCGGATGAGGATGACACTTCTTCTTCGGGCAGAGCTATGACGAACGAAGTAACGGTCTCCCTTCCATCAGAGGGTAGCGACTCCGATGGCAGCGGATCGAGTATTTTTTTCGCCGCCGAAAAACTGTTACGGTTCCTCAAGATTGGATGTGTCCCTGATTTTTCTCCAGAGTCTCAGCAGCACCCAACGGTCGCTCGTCGAATTCCTTGGCGGGTTGAGCGATCCTGCGGTTCGAAACCGCGTCCACAACAGTCGCTAGTTTCGGCGAAGGGGAAAGACTCGGAAAACTCGCTTAGGTCACCGACTAGATGGATCGATGGCTTGCGCGGAGCGTTTGCTTTTTATAGTTCCGACCAGAAGTGTGTCTCTGCGGTGAAGCGGTCAGTCAGCGAGGTATGAGGAATTGTCGCGTTCCTCAATGAGTTGAGCAGAAGTTTGAGAGAGGAAAAAACAACTTGAAGAGTCGAGCAAACGGCTTGTCGGCCCTCCGCTCGACTGATTAACGACGCTAGAGATGTTGAAAGCCTGTGAAGGAGCACGTCTGATATTTCGAAGCTAAAGACCTCCTTTAAGAGTGGAATCGATGGAGTGAGTCGACGCGGCCGCGGATGCTGCGTGTGAAGTACCTCCTTGAAAGAGACCAGCCCAATCGATTTCGATTGGGCCGTTTACCTTCTTCTTCTCAATTTGATGATGCGACTTGACTTCGGTGGTTCTTGGCGCTCGGGGTAAGGCGTGGTCGTCCTCTCGACACCTCGAGGGCTTTCTGCCATGAGGCACCGAAACGAACCGGGAGAACAAACCAGCCAACGAGCATCGAAGCAACGGGACATCGTACTTCTCTGTCAGACGGACGGACGGCTCGACGGACATCTAAACGGCGGACAGGCGGGCAGGCAGATCGCTCGGCGGAACGAACAAACACTCGAAATTTGTTGAAGATCGTTCGCAAAGGTGGAATCCGAGGACAAGGCTTTATTATTATCATCGCCATCGTCGTCGTCGTCGTAGTCATCACCGTCATCTCTTTGCGCACCACGTGGGGGAGATTTGGATTTGCTGAGTGAACTTGACGACCTCGCGCTCGATCACTCGAAGCGCTTATTTGCCAGGATTGGCAAGCTGATCGGGCGGATCCCCCGGCCGACTCGAGTCTTCCGTTGTAGCCAGCTGACCGTAAAGTGTATCAGACGGTAGAGCAGTCTGGCGGGTGTTCGTTCGCACCTCACCGTTTTGACGCTGCTTCTTTTTTGTTCTGTTCATGCAACAAGTTGAGTGAAGAAAAAAAAACAGCCGCTCAAGTCATGGAATAAGCGCTGATTGCTTCGAGACGAAACCGCCGAGAAGATGGCAACGACGACGGCGACATGTTCTTCCCGGCTCGATCTGTCACGCCAGCCCGAGGTAGTTCTTGTGGAAGAAAATTATTATTTTGACCCAGTAGTCGTAGGTGTCGTTCCAGTCGTAGGGGCCTTCACCGCTGCAGCGGCTTCCTTTGCGGGCTCTGCTGCTGCCGCCGCAATATCGGCGTGCACATGCAATGACTAAGGCTGCTGAAGCCACCATAAGTCTGGGATGCGTACAGGGTGTCCCGGGGCGGCGGATTGCGAGTTCGACCATGCCCTCCCAAATTGACGGTGGAAAGCCCTCCATCTGTTGGTCGTGGGGAAAGTATCGTGCACAATGGGGCATCGGTTTCTTCCGGTGCCTTGCCGGGCGACGCCGTCCGGATCCTGAATCTAACATTCCGATTCGAAGCTCGAATTCTCGAACCTGGTGAATCACCGTCGTCGGATATTCCCTGTACTTCTCAGTGGGGTCCGAATCGCGGTTCGAAGAGTTCTCCAGGGTCCGCGATCGGACTGCGAGCGGACGGTCGGCTTTTTTTTGGGTTCTGTTTGGTAGCCGTCATAACAATGCTCGCCTCGTGTGACGGTCTAACCACGGTTGGTCCACTATGATCCAAACGCTTGAATTTCACGTTGTTTGACTCTTTCGCTCGCTGGTTTGTTGCTTGAGTTGACTCGTGGTCGGCACGACCGCCTCGGGCGAAGTAAACGATCATTGCGTTCGTTGGTCCATCCGACCGAGCGACCGCTCGCCGTCGTCGGTGGCGGCGGCGGAGCGCGGTGGAATAATGTCTGTCTCCTGGCCGTAAGGCAGAGCGATTGTTGAATTGTGAAGTGGACGCAGGCGAGCAGGTAAGTTGTGCACAAGTGATCCTAGCTCGCTGTTTGAATGAGGACACTAGCGCTGAAGCCAACGATTCAATTCCACCCCATCCACTTCGTCCAAGCGCGCAGGCAGACCACCGTCGAACGCGGTTCGGTGCGTGACGTTCCTCGTCCTTCGTGGCTTCCAGTTCTACTCGAGCTATTCGTCTCGGAGAGCTCGATCTCGTCCGGAAGATGTCGGAGGCGAGTTCTCGAACGTGGGAATCAACGGTCGGATCGGCATCCGATGCTCACCGAGAAGCCTCCGACAGAACGTTGAGCTACAAATGAGTTTGTTCATTGAAGAGAACGAGCAGGCAGGCAAGTCAACGAGGGGGTGGTTGACTTTCGGACGACTTCATTGGCCGAAGTCAACGAGCAAGTAGCCTGTCGTTCGTGCTAGCACTTGAGTTCACTCGAGTTGCTTTCTGGCTTCGCGATGCCTGGTAAGCTGACGCGGCCATCGGACAGACTGACGAACAGATGGGTTTGACTGACTGATTTTTTAATTCCTCTCCGGTCGGCGGGCCTGGCTGAAAGATAATTCGGCGCCGCTCCCCTTCGGCGGTGGCATACCCTCGACTTCTCAACGGCTACGGCGCAAACCGCGCTGTTGATCTACGAACGGAGAGTGGATGGATAAGATATTTACGAGGGCCATAACTCTTTCGTTAATTAGCTCTCGCTAGTTTCCATCGTCATGATCGTCGTCGTCATCACCACCAGCACCTAATGCATTGCCGCCGAAAGATAAAACTACATTCTTTCCCCCGAACGAAACAATCACATACTGCGGCCATGCCGGCGTTGTTTGCTACGTTCACTGACTCGATCGTTCGTTGGCTCGTTCGGCCTGCTCGCTTGCCTGGTGGACCTTTTCGAATTACCCGTCAGAAATCCCAATGTGTTAATTACAGAAGGCGGCCCAACCCTCATAAAGTCGAGCGGGAAAGCCAGCAACGCCTCGACGGGTCACCCTTTAGCACCTCAAATAACTTTCTTCTGGAAGCGTCTGCTCCGATCGCTGATGAATCGCCAGTTTATCGATCGTTGACGATGGCGACGGCCAAAGCCGCTTCCGCCGTTCTCTTCTTCCCGCGTGCTTCTGTTTCGGCTCCGTTCCCGCTCCGAACACTAGTGCACAGCGATGACTTCACGATGCTCCAATTTTTGAGAGAAGAATCTCCTTACCAGCGCATACACTCCGAACCGGATTCCCTGCGGAAATCTTCCGCGGCGACTGTCGCTCTGGCCCGCTGTCAGCGCACTGATTAAGAAGTGAATACCGAGTTGGAAACATGGATCGTGTGATACGGAAGAGAGGCCTTGTAATCCGGTAACGGCTGCTGGCGAGCCAGTCGCGAACGATTGAATGCTCCTTTTGCCAAGAACACAAGAGACCATAACACGATGAACATAACGCGATGGTGTTGAAGCCGGCGACCACCACCGACGCCGCTGGGAGCAGAGCAGCCAATTCACTAACGACATGTCTTCTCGGCTCATTCACATGTAAATACAGCGACAGCGGTGACCATTCGAAATTCCGCTGTCATTGTGACGTTTTGAAAAGCTATTCCATGTCCGCTGTGCATCGTCAAGTGGGATCAGATCGTGTCTACGGAAAATTCGAGCCAGCCACAAGGAGCTGAGCTGTGCGGGACCGCTCAGGGTCCTTCGACCGGGTTCCGAATAGCTTTCCTCGCAGTTTCGAGCCGATGTCCCGCAATGCAGGGATTCGAACGGAGCGTTAGAATGCGCGTCCGGAAGGATTGTTTCGGGAGCGAACACTTGTGCGCTCTGACCAGATATTGAAACGCTGGAGTCGCTCATTCCTGGTGATAGCCCGCCATCGGATAACGTCGATGATGGCCCGTATCGTTGACATCGCCGAACAAATTTGATCATCTGCCTGACAGGACGGACTGACTGGCAGCCGCGCACATGAATCCAGGCGGAATAGCAGCACATTGGTGGACCAGCTTGCCGCACATGTGATTTGGAACTGATCTCAGTCACCAGACCGCCCGCCAGCGTTCAAAGGGTGAGCTGTGTCCAGTGATTTCAGAGTCGAGAGTCCGCCTCCCTGCGGCCCAAATCATTGTGCCCAAGGAGAAACCCGCAAGGAAGGAGAGCTCAGAATCAGCCGGACAACACAGCGTAACGTTCTGCGGATTATGCATGTACATCGTAGTGCTGATATACATGAATACCATCCTCAGGGGGAGCCTCGCATGAAGATCCCAGGGCTCGATGAGGTTTACTTTCTTAGAGGAAAAAGATACGATCGATAGAAGAGTTGGCAAAACGTCGTTGAACACCAGCTCGAGGGAACTGTTGTGTCCGATTCTCATCGCTTTGTTATACCGAGAGGTTCGGGTTTCGGCAGTCGGATCGCTGGCTCATGCTGCCGGCCCGGCGAGAGCGAAGAGAAGAAGAAAGAAAACGGAAACACGTGAAGGTAGATACCCATAGCGCGCAGGCACTGTACCTCCGGCGGACAGCGCAGAAGCGTTTTCGGCGGCTGGAATCCATTCGGACCAGACGCCTCCATTCATTCGTCACTCTGTTCGCACCCAAACTTTCTCTCGATTGTCGGAGAGTTTTCAGCTGCGTGCATTCGTGGTGGATGGGAAAGATTTTCAACTGAGGGCGGAACGCACGGGAGACGTTTGAAACGTTTCACGAGGTTCCCGATCGGAATCAGATTTATCTTTCTTGAACACTCCGAGTGAGGCGAGGCTGAAACAAGCATACATGTTGAGTCGGTCTAGTTTCGCGAGGTCTTGCTCCCTGGTTTGCCGTTCGTGTTTTTCGAAGGTGTGTCTTCTTCGACGGAGGTGTCGGAACCCTGACGAAGCACAAACTAAGTACAAACAACACGACGTCAGCGACTCGGATTTGGATCCTCGACTATGAACCCATTCGGATGCCGTCGGCGTCGCTAAGTCACGTTCGCTGGGAATCGACTCACGCGCTCAACCGGAGCCTCACGAAGCAACGTTCCGTTCCCACATCCATTCCGTGAAATCGCCCATCTCGTTTTGCAAATTGTTTCGTCTCTTCTGGGACCAACCTTTGAGCCAGCTCCCCCGCCGACCCACTGATCGGTCTAAGATGTTGAGCCTTGTTGGAGCGTTTTGGAAGAACGGAGAATGGCGAATAAAGTGGCCCGAAACTCTCTGAGAGTAGAACCGACAGGAGAGTTCGAGTTCTGAGGTCTCAACCCGCCTGGTGCACCACTCCTCACGATTTATTTTCCACAAGGATGCGGTCGGTTCCCGTCATTCCCAATCTCCTGAATACAACGAAAGCATGGTACTGAAGAATAGCCTCCTCCAAGCGTCATCGTCGTCGATCGATCCTGTCAACGGTTTTCCCCACCGGATATTTCGAGTTTCGATTCAGGGGCTTTCTGATATGGATCAACGGTCAGGAACGCGTGATGCTCGAAGTGGATGAATCGGAGCAATCGACTCAAACTGATTACTAGAGCCTGGAATTTCATTTATCACCATCTATCAATCCATGTATGTATTGGTGGGTAGATTGATACGTCGATGAGCAATGCCTTGTTGCCGTGCGGATCGAAGAATTCAGCCATCAAACGCTCTCTGGTCCATCTCTTCGTATGGATAGATTGCAAGTGGCAAATTACTGCTGCCCAGACTCCCAGCTCCACCGATCGAGAATCGAGTTCTTGACTGTAGAAAATTTCCTCACCTTCTGCATAGTCAGTTGGGTCAGGACATCCGCGCTGATATGCTCCATCGTTCCCGCTGTTTGACATTGATTGTGACAGAAGAATTGAAAAGCTCACAGGTGTTGCCCCTCACGAGGCGGCTGAGACTCTTACTCGCTGCAGTACACCAGGAGCGGGAAATGGGCTGTACTGACCGCGGTGAATACACCAACGTCCGGCCTGTCGGTGTCACCAACACCTCCGAATGCGGTGAAGCTTATCCCATTGTAAAGCGTGCGTTGACGATGAAGTTAGCCACCGGGAGTAAGCGGAGAAGCCTCCATTGAATGGGAGGACCCACACACAGGTGTCGCACAATAGATTTCATCGCTACAACTACTACAACAACTATATGAAAGCATGGGCGCTCGGTTTTGCATTGCTTGCGGTCATCGGCGTCGTGGTCATCACAAACAATATCTGCCCGGGACGAGGCTCCGCTTCATCCCCGGGAGCTAAGATTTCTGAGGAAGATTCTCCGCTGAAAGATTCAAACATTTCTCCGGAATACGGGAGGGAGAGCGCCTTCTTCGATAAACAGACAATACTTTTATTCGTCAGTAGCGGTATTTACAGGAGTAATTTTCAGATGGCTAGTTTGATTTCGATGAAGTTTGGTTCCGGTGACCGTCGTCGCTCCTATTTCACTTTTTAGGAGTTGCTGAGCTCGCCGGGACTCTCGAACGCGTTGGGAGTTAATCCGTGCTGCGGTTTGGTTCCTCCGGAGACGGGCCTCCCGTTGGCAAGAGCAGGCGCGACTGTTGTTTCGCGAGTGAAGAGCCGTGGCTCAGGAACGAGGCTCGGTTCAGGTGCATGAGGACGTTGCTGATCGCAAACGGGTGATCGAGTCCCTGCGAAGCAACATTGGCTGAGGGAGACGACGGAGAGCTTGGCGATGCGCGGCCCGAAGGCGGACCCAGCTCGCCTTTCGAGCTGCCGGAGGGGTTCATGCGTTGGTGGCGTCTCCACTTCGCTCTCCGGTTCGAGAACCAGACCTGCACCCTGGCCTCCGAGAGCCCGGTTCTCGAAGCGAGTCGCTCCCGGGTGTCCACGCAAGGGTAGTGGGTCTTGTCGAACTCCTCCTCGAGGACTTCGAGTTGCTCCGAGCTGAACGTGGTGCGATTCCTCCTGAACTTCGGACGGTCGGCGTCATCTGATTCCGCGTTGGATTCATCCCCACTGGCCCGGCTGAGCTGAGTTTCTGCTTCCATCCGCGCGAAGCTCTCACGTCGCCGCCTATTCTCAGGAGTTTCGGTGGACTCGACACAAGCCAGAAACGCGGGCGACCAAATATGAGAGACCGGCGGAGCGGCGCGGGAGCCCTGAGTCATCATGGAGTTGGACAGAGCTCCGAGGGATACGGCTCCGAGGCTCCCGTTGCCGTAGCCCGTAGCTTTCGCGAATTCCGCGGCAGCGCGTTCCGCGGCCCGATTCCGCAGTATTCGATTGATTGAGCTCACCGACGGCGCGGTGCCGTTCGTGCAAACACCTGTAAGGAGTGGAAGAGGTGGGTTTCGATGTGTCGCAGCATGCGGCTTCCCGTTTCCATCATTGACAAAGAAAGTAAGCCACAGTGCCAACGAGTCAGACGGACGATAGTGTAACCATCACCACGGCCGTCATCGTCGGCCTCTCTGAAGATGGACCGTAGACACGCACCGATGCGCGTCGACGTCGTCGCTGAAGACGACTGCGATATCAATAAGAACGGCGGGGAGGAGACCTCATCAACAGAACACCGAGTCACTCATCGCATCAAAGTGGCCAACGCAGGAAGCGATTTTTACTGCCCATGATCCCCCATTTTTTCTAACTATCGGAGCGATGCAGCACCTGTCACCGAATGCGAGCAAGCCCTCCCCACCGTCCCGTGTGTCGCGTTCAAAGAGTCGGGAATCGGGCCATGATTGCCCCAGTCGGCTGATCTCCGCAGGATCGATCCCAGGTGGGAATCTTCGGAGCCCGACCGGAGGACGGGAACGAAACCTGTCCCGTTCCCTGACTCTCCTCACGAATTTCAGCACTGACCATCAACAGATGAACCTTCCGAGAAAACGCCCGCCTGCTCTCGCAGCCGACCGCCCGTTCGTCTGGTCGCCGAGTTGTCTTCGCCGCAGAGCCGTCTGCTGCTTATACGCCATAAAAGGTGGAGAAGAGGGAAACCTTTTCAGAAAGACGTCTCAATGAAAATCGCCGTTTTGTTGTTGGCTTTCATCCGGTCAACGTGTTGCTCTGGCTTGCCTACTCCGTCGGATTGCCCGCCGCCGACCGACCGACCGGCCGACCGGCCGGCCGGCCGCTCGTTCGCTCGATAGATGCTCGGTTATTACCCAGCCGATGAGTTGTCTGTTTTAGTTAAAAAGACGCCGAAAAGCAAAGAAAAGAAGCCGAGAGATTCATTGAGCGTCTTTCACCTTTTTTGAGCGAGGCTCTTTGTTGTTCGGGGGATAGATAGACCACGGATCAGATAATTGGACGCCACGCTTCCCTCTCGGAGAGGCAGGGAGTTAGCTTTCTGCCGGAGAATTAGGCGAAGGCGCGCCCTGTCGTAGTCCAACAGCTTCGTGGAACATCCACGGCGAAAACTAAACAATGAAGTCGAGGAGCAGTTCCGAAGCGATCCTGAAGACAGCTGCAGAAAGCGTACGTTTCTTGCCGACAACTTTCAGCGCTTCTAGCCGCGGATGACGCCCAGAATTTCGGGCTCACCACGTCCTCAGGAATTTTGCGCAACGACAACTCCCCCCCCCCCCCCCGGAATGTTCAGCTGGCCGGAAGGACCCCGTTCTTACCGTCCGATATGAGGCGCTCACGAATCTCCCAGGCGAAAATCGTCGGGTTCTCTCGCTTGTAGGATTCAATTTTGGAGACGACTTGAGGTGTCGCCACTTTCGGCTTCGAACCCCCGATGACGCTCCGACTGCTCGAGGATATCGCTGACGGCGAGGACGACATCCGTTCGTCATCCCTGCCCCCTGGAACTAGTATCATCGTATGTTAGTGATGGCGCCTGGTGAACCGCTGGAAACGTCGCTCGCGGCGTCGAACTCACTGTGGCGGTCGCCTGTCCTCTGTCTGAGCGAAGCGTCCTGTTGGTTCGATTGCGGGGGGATCTTTGCTGAGTCCGCATGCTGCTTGAGCTGTGCCAAGTTCAAGCCCATGTGCGAGAGCAGCGCCGGTGACATCAGGCCGTGCCATAACGAATTGGTGAGACCTGGAAAAATTTATCACATAAAACTGTTATCATGATTCGCACACTCCTGTGGATTTTTTCGAGTGAAGTCCGGCAACCGAGTTGACCCATTTGTCTGGGAGCTCTACGAAGTAAGCCACAGCGGTCTCCAGCTTCCGTGAAGTCCGAGCGCGAGAGGAGAGCATTAATGAGCTTCGCGTGTGAATATCGATTGTCGCAATCAATCGTCCCCACGTCGGCCCAAGGACACCCGCTGCTCGGGTGAGGTTGGGCAGCGAGCAAATACGCAAACGAACAAGTGAGGGAAGCTGTAATTGCTACCTGTGACCATCATCGAGTCGAGTCTATTTGACGTGCGGTAAGCGAAGCCAAGCTGGAATACCGATAGGAAGGGGGGGGGGGGGGTAAGGGGAGCCGGGCAGGGAGGCAGGCAAGCAAGCCGACTCCTATTCAGAATCAGTATCGGCAGGAGACCGGTCGAACCGCCCATTAGAGCCATCGATTTATGAGCGGCAGCTGAGAGCCACGAAGTAAAGACAAAGAGCGACTTTCGCAGATACGGGTACCGATGTCGAGTTATCGAATGCGCCCTCATGCCGGATGCACGCGTACTCTGCCATTGGCATCCAATGGCTCACCACGCGAACGAAACGCATGTATAGTCCGATGCTAACAGAGCCTGTCATTGAACTCGTGCACTTAGAGACACCCGCGTGTGTACTTTCCTCGTCACCCTGCCCAGCCCGGCGCACAATCGCCCTGTCGATCACCTTTCACATCTCGAGTCGGCGGAAATCGATTCCCCTTCCGTAGAACGCCGTCCAAACGACGATCCGCGAATCGGGGAACCTGTACCGTCGGAAACAGCAATCGGCTCCTGAGCGATTCACACTGCTCGATCGTGGTTTCGAGGCGTGCGCTTCTGTATCATCGCCAGCACATGTTACTCAAGCTCTTCTAATCTTGTGATGACGTCAATCAGACGGTGATGGAGAGCTTGGCCGATCGCGTGTTCGGAGGAATCACCCTTAGGACAAAACGATAGGAGCAATATTTGCGGATCGCGCTGACGGACTTTCGGTCAGTGATATCTTCGTAGGAACACGGGGTGGGTCCCGAGTCGCCGCGCTTTCGAGGAAAGAGGACGAAAACACAGGGAACTCGGCGCGACGTCAATCGGCGCGTAACCATCGAGGAAATTCGAAGGGAGGGGATTGCTCGGCGGGAAATTAGCGCCGCGCTCGTCTGTCGACAGTGTTTCCCTCTTTCAGTCGGTTATCGCTCAATGAAGACTTCTCGTTGATCGGGGCATTACACGATAAACGCAGCGTCGCCGTTCCGGCCGAACCTTCTTTCACTTCGATTCCTCCACTGAGAGCGTTCGTGTCGACATGACCGATCGTAACTCAGGCCTGACGATGGATATCAAAAGATGGAAGAGGAAAAGTCGTTGCCATGATCGATTAGGTGAAAAATTCGATACAGGTGGCACGTCATTCATTCCGTATTATCGGTCGAGCTGTCGATTGAGCCGTGCGTCGACTCCGAGCGAGAGAAGCACGCTCAGAGGGATCCCCGCTTCGAGATCCGAGCTCAGCTCCGAATCGATTCGCACAAACCCTTGGCAAGTGGCCGCAAGCAGCCGACAGAGAGGAGTTCTAGCCGGAGCGGCTGCGTGTGGCTGCTACATCCTTGATCATGCGACAAAAGAGCGTTTGTGAAAAATGATCCGCGGAGTCGGGAAGCTGGACGCCTCATTGAGGTGCAAATCGAATTTCGCGTGGCCAGGTGAGACCGACCGGTGTGGAGTGGTGTGATCAGCTGAGCGGATCACGCAGTCCCTCGCGCCGATGAGAACGTGGTGTAGGATATCCGTGATTACCGGAATACGGCCACGAACGTACGGAGCCTTCTCTTGTCCGAGAGCCCGGCTCCGCGAGCGGTGAGCAAATTGGTTGATCTCTCGCTTATTTTAACCCCATCCCGGATCAAGCTCCCACCGGTTCCGAATGAATGTTTCCTCTCTCTCTCTCTCGCACGGCGGATGACGGACTGGCTTCCTAATCGATTAAGTCCGCTGGCATGCCGTGGCTGGCGACTAGAAAATGCTCCACTGACGACGGAAACGTGTGCCTCGTTATCTGAGTTGGTTGACGCGGGAAAGAAATCGCCTCGAACCGCAAGAACAAAACGTGAAGAATTCAGGATTGCTTATCAGATGGAAATTGGTTTCCTCCGGGCCGAGAGAAGCGACGAAGCCACATTCAATCCGAGCATAATTGGTTCGGAGCCCTGAGCACGAGATTATCGTGCGCTGAAGCCTTTGTGTGTGAACTCGTCTCCGCGGCACCGCGCCTGACGTCGTCGCTTATTCAAATCTGGATCATCCGAAACCTGGGAGAAGTTGGCGATTCGAGATGTAGTTGGCAACCGTGGGCCGCCCGAGCTGTAAAACGTGCGATGGAGCCCAGGTCCGCGAGCTTATCGAGAGGAGTGAAGCCATTCGCAACCACTTAGGGCAACGGAGGCAAATCCGCCGCCGTCGAATGCTGCGAGCTGAAACTGTGCGGCGTTTATGTTCTGACCGAAATGTCTCGCGCGTCCTCACCGACGGCTTCGGATGCTTCTGGTCGCTGTTGTCGTCGACCTTCTATTAATCGGTGACTTTGGTCTCCGGCGGCCCATAAACTCCTCTCGAATGTGTCTCGCTCGGCAATTTCGAAAAGGAAACTTAGACAACAACGACGGCGAAGCAAGAAATTAGCACTCTGAGTCTATCGGATGACGTCTGGCCCCGTAGCCGCGTCTCACTTAAACTTACAAACACAGACTTACGGACTCACAGACGCTCGGCCTGATAGGCGACTGAGCGAGCGGACAGCCAGGTTGATATCTACGGTACCGAGCCCTGTTCGTATCCAACAGCGGAGCAAACTCCTCACGGAGTCGTTAAGCAGATCGTTAAAGCAGTTCGCCGCTAACTCTTCGCCGCGGCTCAAGCTGAGCTGATGTCTTAGTGTTTTGCCTTTTCGTCTGCGGCTGCTGCTACTCTCCTCCGTCTCACTAATCGGCCGCAAACTGCAGCTCGCGATCGACCGCGCATTGCCCCGCGCAACCTCACTCGTCGCCGTCGTCGCCGCCGCCGCCGGACTCCTCAGACTCGGAACAACCGATAGCGACCGACCGGTAACTGAGATAAAGACTAAGTGTCCATCCGATCCGACCGAGCATCCAACCAGTCAAAGCGGGGCACTATCATCTCGAAATCACTGAGTTGTCGAAGTTTCATTGAAAACATTCGCACTGAAAACAAGTGACTGTCGAAGAATGGGTCGGGTCCTCAGCAAAGCGCTGTAGTTGACATCCGTCACTCCGGGGCCTCACTCGCTCACCCACTTACTCGGTCGCACATTCACTCCATTCGTCAGCTAGTTTGTCTGTCTCTCTTTCGACTTGGCTCAACGAGTCAATCGAGCGAGCGAGCGAGCGAGCCTCACCTTGTTCCGCATCTCGCTCTCCCGATTGATTCTCCCAAAAACTGGTCACGTTCCGTTCCTCCGTCTTCGGCTCCAACCACGCTGTTCGCAGTTGATGCAACAACTTCGATTTAGTCGGAGGCGTTTATCTGTTGACCTTTTCTAATCGTATCTGTCCGGGGCTGCTTTCGCATGCTCGCGAGCTCGCTGACAATCACGGCAGCCGCTGCGCTAGCGACAACGAAAATAGGAGATAATATTGATCTTCTGCATCCAGGTGTAGCCGAGCTCAACGGCCGCTCTGGCAAAAGCTCAGCAAACCTCCCTGGAAACCCGGTTAGATAATGATTTTCCAAACAACGTGGGAGCGCTGACCACGAATTCCGGATCAGACGGACATTAGGCTCGATTGTACGGCACGAATGTTCGCCCCCCCACTCTCCCCCACACGGTGGTGTGTCACACTTGCTATCGATACACCACGAATTCTCCGTGAAAACCGTAGAGTCGAGTACTAAAGTAATCTAGAAGTAGAATCTAGAAGTAGAATATCATGGCGACGACCTGAATCCGGAGAGTTTCCAACCTCAATATTCTACTCGATCCCTCCCGCTATTGGCCCCAGGTCCCAAGCGTCAAGGAAAAACTACTCGCCGAAATTGAAGGGTGCTCCTTGAGGGCCGCTGTGCGAATTCAGGGCGTTGAGGAACCTGTGGAGTGCGTCCTGAGAGTCTTTTGTTGCGGCATCGATCCTTGCACTTGTTGCGCCTAACGTGGGCCCAACGCCATCGCTCGACGTGGGACTCGCTGAACGGGATCGCGGATCTGGAGCGCTGTCTTCTCCCCCGACAGAGATCTCATCGTTACTGAGAGACTCCGACTGGGGCGAGGGGCTCTTACGAACGACGCTCAGATCCATCGAGGTAGCTGGAAGAGGAAAAACGGTTCGATGTTGAATTCGCGACTCGATGTTCGTCAACCTCAAGTATGAAGAAGAACAACAATGAACGCCTCTCGGCGCCCCGAACCCCCCAGAATGAGCCAGCGAGACGAAGTGTAAGCTTTGAATCGGAATTCTAATCGAACCAAGACAATGGTCTACGAGTCCGCTAACGTAACCCCCAGACGTTTGGATTCCCGAGAGCAAACAGTTCCCGAATGCGTGCCGGAGCATACTTCGAGGTCGCCATCGAATTTAATTTTCGGGCTTCGATTCTGTGTCCCGGGAATCTGGGCGGCGTGATAACCGATGGTTCTGATACTCAGAATGGGTCGGTACGAGGCAGGCCAACCGTGTTGTCTGGCCACACTTCGTTCTCATCGAAATCAACGCGAGACGACTCCAGAGGAAAATTAAACGGGTTCCGGCGAATCTCGTTGCCTCCCCCACTATCAGGATCCTCACATGCAAGCTTGACGCAAATCTGTGGTCATACATAACCAATCGATTCAGTCAAATTGGGAACGCAGTCTCCTGAACATCTGTGCTTCATAGTTGAAAGCAGAAATCTGTTTTCATGGCCTATCAACAACTCTCTAGCTGCCTAAGGACATTCACTCACTCCAACGGCTGTCGGCTATTGAGTTTTCATCGTCAATCTGTGTCTCCGGCGTGAAAGGTAATGCCGTTCTTGTGCGCTCCTTCCGAGCCCAATCCGCTCCCGGATCGATTTCGGAAACTCGAGCCGATTAAAAAGCCTCGAATGTCAGAAAGTCATAGCTTCTAAGAACCGTGGAAGCGTTCCTTGGAATGTTTATTTTCATAGAAGTATCCGGTCGGAATGCACTGAGGTGAGGTTTCTTCTCCATATTCGAGGCTCATGTCACATCGTGCCAGGCACAGACACTTTGTTATGCATCACTGAGCCCGTGGTTTCATCCTCTCTCGGAGTGATCATTGAATCGAAGCTTCGGCAATTGAGCACTATTATTCATGTAGCCGGAATCGGAGGATTCCAAACTACCCGGAAGGTGACCAGAATCAGCACCAGTTATTCGACTACCACGTTTTTCGAGCCCAGCCTCGATATTACAGACGAAGCGGGTGAATCTTTAGACTACCCATCGATTCTCGAAGGAAGTACGAGATCCGCAATTAGAAACGAGAGACAAAAGAACATGCGAGCGAGTTTTCACTCTTTGGCAATTCGGTCGCTCTCCAGATCAGGAGACCTGTGTTATTCTACCTGCGAGTTTTCAATGAGAAACCTAACCTGAACAATGCGCGGAGTTACAAGTGAGAACACAAAACAGTAAAGCACATTTCGGACTGCGTATCGGCGTTCACAATCAGCCAATGACCCGCGAGCCAGGTAAAACGATAGAAGTAGTTTCCTGCGACCGAACTAATGTGTGCTCAGACTATCACTCATTCAGGCGAGCTGCTCCCCTGTCAGACAGCCTCTCGAGGTGCCAGTCACGGCCAGTGAAAACCAATGTCAGTCCTGAACCGGTGCGAAAGGAGCGATGCTACACCTCTAAAACAAGCAGCCGCAGTCACAACAGCAGCAACTCCGCACGAGCAGCAAGCATACTAAGTCGACTCTTTCTGCTTTGCGCTCACTGGCTGCAGGCCAATCAAGAGCGACTGAACACTTCGGGGCCGGACATCGGGCTCAAGCTCCGCCCTCTCTGTGTCCAACTTCTCTTCGTCGACAACGCTGGCACTGACTGCCCGGTAAAGCATCACGAACGAGCGGATAGAAGGCTCACTCCCGGGCTGAGTCGCTCTCCCACTGTCGTCGGCGCCCGCGACTGGGTGGGAGAGAGGTAATGCGGCAGACACTGATCGGATAAAACAGCGATGCTTAGGTTTTGATGGATGGCAGCTTCTCTGCTCCGAAGGGGTGCGGAATGCCGCACAAGGTCTCATCTGAGGGTTCGCCGAGTACCTAGAATTCTCCCTACGACTGTCCGCGGAATCTCCTCAAGCCGGAACTCTGAACTCTGCTACAGTTCCCAGCCACGGAATGCGCGCCTTCGACATTCTTCTCTCCCTTTCCCGCTATTGAGGTGTTCCAGGAGTGCGACCGACCTCGGATTTGACGAATATTGGGTGGGGCAGATCATTTTCCCTGATGGGGGGGGGGGGTGCTTCGCAACCCTAGATTGAGAAGGATATTCGAATCGGGTTTGCGTTAGAAGTTCCGTATCATTGTTCAATCCCAGGTGGGGGACTCGCACACACGAAGAAAAATCAACTCGCGGAGCCTGCCAAGCGGAATCGAGGCGAAAAACTCGCAATCCTCTACGGGGTGCGGCCGAACGATCTCTATTGAAATCGAGGCGAATGACTCTGTGAACGGTGGAAACATAGTGCAAGCTCATTGAATCCGATTCAGATCGGTATTCTAGCCCATTCTTTGGTGCGATGAGTTTTTTGCTCGAAATGCGGTTCGTCACAGCCTCGGCATGAGTTGCCCACCGGTTCCCATCGGGAGAACTCGACTCCCGCCGGGATTCAACAGTGCTGTGATAGGATTCTTAAGAGGTTCGATTCATCAGGTTCGGCTCCATCCGAAATCGCAGACAAATACGGAAGGAGAGCCACAACATCGTTGTTTCTCAATTTACCAAGCTTTCGTAATCAGGAAGAGAAGTTCGCCCCACCCCATATGAGCAGAGTTGTGTAGGCTCCAATAAGACGTTGGAAAGCAATATTTTCAGAAAACGATCCGAATCGAGAGCGACAAAAGCGGTATTCGACACCACCCCAGTATGCTCAGCACCGTTGGTGGAGCAGTTAAGGACGGACTTGTCCTTCAGCTGGAAGTTTTGAATTCTCATCCAGAAAAACAGCCCGATCAAATGCGATAATTTTCGTGGCGGGCTTCGGATCAGAGCTTCAGCGCATGTCTCCTGAGCTCAGCATTGATGGAATCGAAATTATGCTCTCGATCTTCCGAAACGACAGCTCTTATATTTCTCATTTCACCCGCAAGAATCACCAGGGTAGAACTGAAATGAGGGGTTTGAGCTTGTAAGGTGAGTGGGGTATTATTTCGAGCTTATATGAAGCTTACCGCACACAGTTCAGTGGCTCGACTCTGAGATATTCGCTGTTCTAAAGCGGTGGTATGATTCGCAATAACGCCTTCAGGAATCTCGCAAGTAGCCGATATCTGGCGACGTTCGAAGTGGCTTTGGCCATTATTGTCCTTTGGCAGGAGACGTTGCATTCATACGTCGCCGATCCCGTCGTTCGATTTTCCCAGAGGAAGTATTCGACCGAGAAGTGCTGAAACTTGTGTAGCGACCCTCCATTGTCGATGTCCTATTACACGACGAAGGAAATTGCATCGTTTCTCTCAGGTTTAATTGCTGCCATCGATGACTCACTGTGACGACAGTCTTCGACGACGTTATGGTATATCATCAGATCAGCGCAATATTCTCCATTCTGTCGGAAGAATTACTCAATACCGCTTCCTTCCATCCCATGCTGGGACAGTGCCCACTCGGATCCTCGCTCAGTTCCGAGTTTTCGAACTGAAGAGAAATGATGACTCCGCTCCTGTGCAGACCGAGTGTGAAAACTATTTCCTAACTTCAACTCCAAAACGAAAGCGATGTTGGATGAGAATATTGACTCTTGAAATAATGAGAACATCGCTCCGCAGTCGACAGTTCGCTCGACACTTATTTCCTCGTTTCTGAAAAGAATTGAAAACGCTCCAAAATGAAGACCCGTGAAGGGCAGGTGAAACGCAACGAGCAGAGTCCATCCGGCTGCTGTTCTCACCATGGGTTCGCCGGGTGCCTCCTGCAACGTCGTGTGGCAGATGGTCAGACGAAGCGCGAAAGAAATCGTCTTCTCTCCTGGAAGACGACTGGAGATCAGAGCCATCAATAAACTTTATTGTTCGCTCCCTACTGACCCGGTATAACATATCGCAGCCACCAACCTCTCCCCAGATCGCACTTCGAAACCGCGCATTCTGGACGGTCAGATTAACGTTACTGGAGTACAGATACTTTCATCGGGACGAGGAGAAATCGTGCCGCGAAATTCCCGAAACCATTGCGTCCTCGAGGGAGCCGTTTGCGATTCGGGAAAATAAACATCAAGCAGATCGTTCCTAAGAGCTGGAGAGATCATCGGATCCGAAGGTGGAGATTTTCACTTTTTATTCAATACTAAACTTCCACCCTGACACACCTCTGATTCGAAATCTTCGCTGCGTTTGAACTGAGCACCTGTACTTTATGGATTTCACTGTGTGCCTCGTTCGTGGTTTTCCGATTAGTTCTGCATGGTCCAGCGCCGTCAGCGCAGTTCTGAAGAGACGACCGAAAACGAAAACGCACCCCGATACTCGCCCTCGACCGAGACAAAAACCACTCTCTACGATCGAGGAACAATTGCTTTATGGAAATCGCTCTGCGGTGCCTCGGTGCGGTCCGCCGGCTATCCATCTTGCCAACCGAGCGTTTGGACTTCTTGCGCGACATCTTCGATTCGAACGAATTCGGTGGGTCTGATACGAAAACATTCGGGCAGGTTCCAAAGGAGCGAAATATGTCGATTCGAGTAGTACGATTGTCGCTGAATGAACTACGCGTTTCCTTTTGTTTCATCCTGATTCGTTTCACCGTTCGGGTAGTAAACTACCGACTCGTGAAAGAAACTATCGAAACTTTTTTTACGTCGGGTGTGGAGTCCTGGGATCCCTACGAAGTCTATTGTCTTCAAGTGACCCATTCATATCCGCGGAATCCCTCTTGGATCGTCACAGCACCGCATCGTTACTCACAGATAGAGCGAAAAGAGAATGTGACATCCTCCCCGGTGTGATTGTGAAATTTCCAAATGATGTATAACACTGGTAACGCATCGGAAGCCCTGCGCTCGGTTTACTTCTGTGATTCTTGTAGTCTTCAATCTGGGGAATGATACTTTCCCTTCGCCCCTTCACGTGGAAAATCTCGGAAAGATTCCATTCCACTTCTCCATCTAACCGTCCGATCTTAGTTATGTAATCATTGTGAGCTCACTTGTTCGAACCTTGATGTAACGATGACGAAAACTATTATAGAACACGAAACGATGTTTTTTCTGGAGAGCTCTCTGCGACCGGACCAGCGGACTCGGTCCCGAGATGAATTTCATCGGCCGGGAACTAGGTACGATCGGGGACGTAGCTGGGCCGAGCAATATAGGAGCTTCGAAGCGGTTCTGGAAGTTGCTGTGATAATAAGCCGCATATTTTCGGAGGTCTGTGAATCGCATCCGATTTTTGATCGAACTGAGATGGGGTGGTACTGTTTCCAGCGGTCGCGCAACCCAGTGAAAATTCCCGATCTTTGAACCACTACACTGTGAAATATCTCAGCCGAATGAGTTCGAATGCGTGGTGCGAACCCCACGCGAACCGGAGCCAGAACCCATGGGCTCCTCTGTGCCAAACGCTTCCAAAACTCTTCTGGAACCTGTTCGGCCAACGACCCCGGACTCAGACTGAGCTTCGGCTGCATAAACTTTCATTCCATTATAGATGAGCCATCATAAGCATGATGATCTTCCCGAGAGCTGGTCCCTATCGGAACTTTGGACGAAATCCTTCGAGGATTCAAAGTCATGAGAAAGGCGAGAAATCCAACCAATACGGCTTAACGGAAGGCCCTAGAGACATGCAATGCTTTGTCGAAATCGGAGATCCTTCGGAGTTTCCCAAGTATTCGTCATATTTGCGCTCACATCGCTTCATGTCAACGCAGGAAATCGATTTGTGAGTTCTCCTTATGCTACATCAAAGTCCCCAACGCTCGAGGTTTTAGTTGGGAAACGAAGCCAGTCAATAAATAAGTGATGTCGGTTTTGGTTGTTTCCCACGAGAATCTTGCTACCTGAGTGTTGATCTCGGAATCAATTTAATGACTGAATGATGATTCATTTTATGATGATCCCTCATCTACCTTGTGTGTGCAAGCAAAACGAAGCGCATCAGGAGATTCACGCAATATTGCACGATGGATATTTGGGACAGTATTGGCCCTGTCGGGAGAAGATGCATTTTGCCTTTGAAAATCAGCCCAACCACCTGCCCAAGTAGAAGAGAACACGATGGGTTTCCTAGAGTCCCCATGCCGGGCAAGGCAGCAGGCGCACCAGCAAAATGATCTGTCCAACAGCTGTAACGGCGAAAATATCGCGGAAGGTTGATCGAAAAACGGGTCGATTCTCTATTCAGGGACTGGATAAGCAACCAGCAGTCACCCAGTCATTCATTCAGTCAATCGAGCTCACAGCTAGTCCGTCAGTCAGCATGACGAATTCATTGAGAATTTTCTGCTTCGTAAATTCTTCTCAGCACTCAGCAACACTCACGGCTTCTGGGGTCTCCACCGTGTGTTTGTCGGTGGTCCCCGATTTATAACGCTTCTCATAGGTGAGGGTGACCGGACTTTCAGAAGACACAGCGTGCTTCCTCCTCAACTCGCCCGGCTGCAGAATTCTTGATTCTCTCTCGAAGCTTATTGGAAGCGTGCTGACGCATCCTACCGTCATGAGCCGCGGCTCTGCCGTCTCCGCCATTCCTGTTGTTACCCATGTCGAATGGGTTGATGTCCTCCCTTCTGTTGGTTTGTTAACAGCAGCTCATTCACAATTCTTCTTGTGATCCCGTCAACAGGTTCACAGACTAGCTTCTCGGTGGCGATCGGATCACGGAGAGTGATTCCTCCACGATAGATTCGACGAGGAAAAATCTTGTTCCGGGTCGAAAGGCCTAATGGGTGTTCTCAACGGTTTTACGTGCACTCCAACGTTGAGTGGCTGTCGATATCACAGTCATATCTGGAATTGGGATTAGGTGTCTGCTGTTCAAGTTCATCGCCTCTCGTGCGTTGTGAGCACAATTCTACCCACGAGCTTTCTGTAACAATCGGCGCGCATCCGTAACTCTGTTTCTGAAGCCCGTGCGACCCAGTGACAGATCCAAATCTATTTCAACAATGATTGGTCAGTCAACCTGAACGAAATTCGGGACGATTCGAGCCCGGATGTGGCAGTTTTTTCGAGCTTATGCTCTCATCCACTTGCTCTCAGCTCATTCCCCGATCAAGCGTTCTTCCCAATCGATGAAAACCAGAGAGATGAAAGATTCTTGGCCTTCCGGAGCTGTGGATTCCGGAATAATCGAGCGATACATTCAACCACGCATGATCCGGAGCATGAGCTACACGGATTGTTGCACAGTTTGGATGTTGTAGTTGAGCGTAGATAGCGAGGATACACGATCGCAGGTTCATCAGCTGCCCACCGACCCACGTGGCAACCTCATTCCAGGCTGAGATCCGTCGTCTTATAACAACGCTCACTAACTCTTGAAACGAGCATGCAGTCAAGAATAAATGAGACATCCCGAGGAGTTGTCTCACGGCTTCAGATTCAGGTCCATCATCAACCTCTCGCTGAGCCATCAATTGCGCAAGATTCAGAAAAAATAATCTCATCGCTATGCGCCGGTCGCTAGAAACAATGAGCTTCTTCATTGTTTCCAGGGACGAATCGCGGAGACGAGTTGAGTGGAATCATCGAAAAATCTTGAGGTTTTCGTTCAATGAGCCGATCGGCTGATTTATTGTTGGTAGCTCGTCAAATTGGACAGCCGATCGGACCAACCGCAGAGCTTGGTAATTGGCGGTCGACGACGAGAGAACAGGCGGTCGATCGGTTGATCAAATAAAGGACAAGACATGTAATAAGTGAAAGCATAGATGTTCCCCTTACTTTAGGAATTACTTCAGATTGGATAATGATAGCGAAACATTGGAGCAAATAATCCAGTGGCTTCCAATTGCGACGCACCTCATTGAGAGCCTGCGAAATGCTTCGCAGAGAAATGAGTATAACTTACATTGCTGAGGTGAGCCGATCGCTTCGCTCCAAGACTTGCCCACAATTGGAACAAATATTACCACAGTCGACGTTCGATCGACTTGCCCTATATCGTGCCGACTCCGCCTGGATCGTAGATGGGTATGTGGGCATTCCAATAACGAGGTACAGATGCGACGCATTTCGGTGAAAATTCGTTGCGGAGTTCGATGACACGTGCCGACTCCGATGTACAATAGAGGGACCTGAGCCTCGAATAGTTCTGCAAAGGCTGAGCTCCACGTGTCCAATCAATATAGCTTTGGTGCAGCTATTTCCTCAGAGGAATCGACCTTAG
This sequence comes from Phytoseiulus persimilis, assembly GCA_037576195.1. NCBI lineage: Eukaryota > Metazoa > Arthropoda > Arachnida > Mesostigmata > Phytoseiidae > Phytoseiulus > Phytoseiulus persimilis. Next base: position 30,780,544 of record CM075103.1, read on the forward strand.
CGACTCCGGGCTGGTACGTATCTCTCTTTTCCTTGCGGACCTCAAGAGCCACACATCTAGAAGGTTCAGCTTCGAGAGTTCAACTTCACATAACTTGAGCACTGATCCGAGGATACGAAACCCGACTCAAAGTCGCGGGACGCGAAACCTCGTGGGAAAAAGCTGAACTGTTCTTGGAGTACGGGTCTGACTTCTTGAATTGAAAACGAGGACTCGCTGAGGGGATCTTTCATTATTTGAGCGGATGAGAGAAGCAGGAGAGTACCTCCTGGCTTCTCCGTCCTCATGGGTACCCCACGGAAGGAGGTTTGGGCTCTTCTCACGGAAGTTCTGAGCTCACATCAGGATATCCCGATAGCTCTCGACGGCCGTCCACGATGCACAGTGACCACGAGCGCGACCTCTGATAAGATGCTGAGATATTCATGGGGAGGTGAAGCACAACTTCCTCGAATGCGCGAAGCCCGGAAGAGCTCTGGTCGATGAAGGCTTAGACGTGTGTATGACCAAGACTTCTGAAATGTTCCAAGAACCCATTTCGAACCCAGCAAACATTCGGAATAGTAAGTCAGGACAAAACTTCCTTCCGCGGATTGAGTCTCAAAGTCTCAGGTAGAGCCGTGCCTCGCTGGTCCCCGATGTGGATTCAGTGCTCAGGGGGCAGCGGAATGGGGAGTTCCGTCACCGATCTTTTCCATGTGATTCCCCTTAGGGGGAGATGTTGACGATGGAAAGAGCTTTGACTGGAGTGCTGAAAAGACTTTGGGAATCGGTTACGCAACTGGTTCGGTTGAATGATGTCGAACCAGAATCGGCTGCTCCGCGATTTCGTTTTCCTCGAGTCAAGTGTTTGTCTCAAGTAACGTCGATACCGACTTGTTCCGGCAATCAAATGGATCATTCATTGAGAGGAATATCCGGAGAAACTTGATTCGATCCCTGAGCATGTGCCTCTCGGAGAGCAAAACCAAATGAACTCCTCATTCCCCAGAAATATTCATACATGTTTATAACACCGGATGACTCGAGAGCCTCCCGATCGTCTTCAATGGAGGAAGCTGAAAACCACTGACCCCCTGCCTCCGCATCTCGGGAATTTTCGGAGCCCTCCGGATGTCAGACCAACGAGAATACACATTCCTTCCGCTCACTTCATTCCTCAATTATTCCCGGTTGCTCGATCCTGAGGAATCTCGACATGTCTCGTCAGCAAATGCGACATGATTTCCAGCTAGCAGGTTGGCTCACTTCTCAGCTGGGCAGAGAATCGTTCTGAGGCTCATGACGGCTGAAATATGCGCAGTTGGAGGCCACATGGACAAAACCTCGACCAACTCACTGTGATCTCAAACGATTGGTGAGGAGACTCGCAATATCCAGAGCAAGTCGGGATCGTCGAACTCGGTGTTCTGCTGATCGAGCGTGAACAACGTGAGCACTGGTGGTCATGTTTTCGGCAACGCGAAATCTTGGTTGGGATGCTCTCTCGCGAATCCACTAGAGCTTGAGAGAAATACCGCGAATTCGTCTTCGTTTCGAATGAGAACCTCAGTGGTGAGTAGCTCAAGAAGCCTCCCGAGCCAGAGAGTCACATTTCTCAAGATCTAGGAAGCTCATCTACCAGTTTTCAAATTCGAGCCATGCAGGTTCCCTGTGGATTTGTCTACAGCAATTTTTGAGCGTGACGTCGAGGGTAGTCAGAAGACGGAGAGATTTGGAATTTAAAGATATTCACAGTACAGAAACTTCAACCTGTGATATCCAGAAAAAATTTGTTGGAGTGACATCAGCTCGTGCTCGCAAAACATTCGAAGGCTCGATGTCAGTCCACATGAATGGCATGAACACCATGATCCGGTTGGAAAAAATTTTGAACAAATCGACTATCGCCACCATTTCTTCCTTTTGCAATGTTGATCCCGTAACAGGAAGAAGAAGCAAAAGGATGATCTGAGGGGGTCCGCATTGGGTTTTCCTCTTAGAAGAGTCGTTGGACGCTGCTACGAACGTACACGTATTGGACGACTTCTGGCAGATGGGCATTGAGCGTAGATATCAATCCTAATGTCTACAAAATTTCGTTTGGCATGAATACAGAGTTGAATTCTCGATCGGCTTCCTTTATGGAGTCGCTTGGTGATGATCGCTCAGGAATATAGTCGACAGCCGAAGTGTTGGGTAATGAAAGCTGGTCGGGATATGATCCGCGCATTGTTGGACAATCCGGATGATACGAGTTTCTTTGAGTAGGAGACAAGATTTCCAGAGGTTATCCAATGCATCCACAATGACCGAAAGAGAGTCTGCGATTCGTGCCGGGGATTCAACAATCTAAGTCGACAGCATCTTCTAGATGCTTTCCCGACTCGTTTCGGTCCCCTGAATGGAAGGAACTCGCGGGAGCTGATTCTCATCACTGCTCTCCGATTTCGAGGTTGATAAAGACCTGTATCGATGACCGTTGAGCTAATGCCGAGTTAGGCCTCGAGTGTGGGAGCTCACGCACTGGAAAACTTGAAATTATGCATGCTTCTATGCGGAGAGTGCGGAATTTTCAAGATCGAGCCCTGATCGTTAACAAACTAAATTTTGCACTTCGTCCATAGGGCCTCAGCAATGACAAAGAAGTCATGACCATTCGCGCTATGGTTGAGCCGCTTGTCCTGTTAGCACTCTCCACAAGCAGGAGGAGCCTCTTGTTTTCAGGCGTGTTGAGTACTCCAACGATCGGCCGGTGACATCTGAGCTTTCGTCGGTCGATACCCAGATTGGACTCTCTGAGTCAAAGCTTCGGGTGGAGCTCAACTCACTTCTGTAGATCGTGGCGATGTGGCCCTTCCGCAGGGTATGAGAAGACGGAACCTCGTGTTTCGTGTTCTTTCCAAGAAACATCCTGATCTTCTCATTGTCAAGTTTCCAGAGCGGCATCCCGGCTGACAAGAGACTGCACTTGGGTTATACTAGACGAAGGCGTATGAACGACGTGTTTTTCGCATCGTCGTCATCTTAATCAACTTGGAAGTTCCTGTTTCCTGGAATTCCTCGCTTGCACTACTTGCGCAACAAGACGCTCCCATCAGTTGAATAGACTTCCTCACCGGGATGCTTCACCTTCGGATCTAATTTCGATTGTAGGGACGAACCGCCTTGAGCCATCTTCAGGTGTTCACAAGAAGCGGTCTTGAAAACGTGAAGAAATCTGAAGCAACGATGAGGGCCGCGGATAGTTTCAGAGACTGAAAGAGTCCTATCTGCTTCGTTGGTAGCTGCTGTCCAGCTCTCTCGCGTCTATTATGCGGTCTGCTAAGCTCAATTTGGTTACCGAGGAAGACGACCTCCTTGTACCAAGGATCATGTCAGCGCTCTGTCATTGCGGGAGCCGTTACTTCATCACGATTTCCGTTGTCCGGCTCAAAAATTCACGAAAGTCCAAGAAATGCTTGATACATGCACATACATGCTATAACGTCCACTCTATGCACCTTCGGCCGGAAAATACTTATATGTATTTTAGATGAAGTCCCGTAGTATTATAATGACTCGCTTTGTTTAGCCCGAAGGGCACTCGGTCTCTTTCAATTCATTCATCTGTTGATGCACCGGAGAAGATGTTTCAGTTCCTGACTCCACAGAGGTGTTGCCCCATCGGGTGAACCCTAATGCGCCTTCGCCCATCCTTGTGCATCAAAACAGGGACAGGTGAGGGTAGGGGTTTCCGAATGATTCGTTCGGGATTCGGGTGTACGGAACGAAACTGGATAACGATAGGCTGCTACAGTTACTGGTCGTGAGATAGCGAGATCGTTCCACTATCGTCTCGCGATACTCCTGTCGGCTCGGAATGACATCAATGTTATACCCCCACGATCCTCACTCACAAGTTCAGAGCATATTTGAGACCACGATCGGAGAGTCAGAATCAGCTGAGTGACTGAGTTGGAGTATCTCTCTGAGTCTCTTTCTGGGAATACCGAGGTCGATTTCGCACGCGAAATTAAACTCTGTTGTCGTCTCCAGCGTCTAGAGGGTACATCGAGAGCAAAATAGCGATCATACGCTGAGGCTTGGCTGGAAACCTCAGACACGCAGGAGCGATTCGCTCGTTTTTTGCCAAAGATCTCGTCACATCGGCGGAAAACAGGGAAAGACTGAACGGCTACCTAAGACAAACTTCGGAGGGCTGCGAGGAGCACAGCATCAAGATGAACGTCCCTAAGACCAAGGTCATGCGATTCAGCAACGGAGGAGCCTACATACGCGACGAGAGGAACATATCGATCGGTTCAGATCCGGTATTCCGAGAACCAGGAATCCCGACGAAAACACCCAGAATACCGAATACTCGGAATCTCGACAAATTCTCTCCCCTCGAATAGAGCCTTGGTGGAAGTCGACGACACTCCTGTGCTCAGCGACGAATTTGAACGAGGACTTGGGAGTTATGAGGGAAAGCTGAGGTTTTGGAGGGCGCTTTGGGAGATGGGATCAGCGGAGGCGCTATCCGGTGCTCATAATGAGTATCTTCCAGGAAGAAAGCAGCTCTTAAACTCATATTTAAATCATTCGAGGTCGTCCCATCGCAGTTGGGTTCCCACACTGCTTGAAAACCTCAACGGACACGAGAGTGTCTCGAATTCGCGATATCAAGCTGAGAAATGGGCTAAGCTCCTTGAAATGTCTGGAATGAGATGTTGACGCGAAACCTAAATCATTGATTCCTACGAAAGCTAGCCAGTCAGAAACACGGGCACTACATCCATTCGGGTCTCCCTGGTTGGACCTGAATAGAGTCGAGAATGTCGAGCCCCTCCCGAATCGAGGAGAATCTAATGAAACTCGTGGGAACACTTCCTCTTTTCAGATTCAAGTGTTCAGGGGTCAGCTGAACCCTGCTCCGCGGTTTGCTCTATGTATCACTTGCTGCAGAATCACGCGAAAAAATCCTGCAGCTTTGAGGAACGTCTCATTTTACATTAGCCGCGACATGAAAATTTGCGACGGATTCAGCCCCATCGCTGAGCGTAGACTCGATTCGAGGGGGAGAAGTAGTCGGGACACCGAGTATTCGGGATTTTGAGTATTTCTGACGGGACCCCGGTACGCACCCATCGATTGACCGAACCACACTGGAGCTGGTAAGCGAATCCTCATTTCTGGTCGTGATTTTGATGCCGAAGCAGAGCTTCATGGAGCGGAAGCGGTGGCTGCCACGATCCTGATCGGCAACATGCTCGAAACTGACACTAAACAAGGCATGAATTCTCTACAAGATCAAGATTTTGTCGCTTCTGAACCACTGCATCGTTTCCCTTGCCCTGCACCTGAATTTCGCGAAATTGGATCGAATCGATAAATTAGAGAACGGATTTATAAAACGAGCACTCAGGCTGCCGCACGATGGCTTATCAACCTTTGCACTGCAGTTGATCGGAGAAAGGGGTTCCTCCGAGGTACTCGCCCTCAACACGTACCCAAAACGTGTACTATCGGACGCGTGGTTCGAGCTTTGCCATCGGATATCTGGCGCTGGTTAAGGTGACCAGGCACAGGAAGCATCCAGTCAGGAAGTCTGTGGCGAGGGGGTGCTTCGATACAATACTGGAACGCTTGAAAAGCAATCAGGCAGAATCGCGGATGTGATTCGGCCGTTCGCCCAGGTATAACGGCCCTATGATCTCAATACTTGGCTCACTCCCACTACTCGTGAGATGTAGTGAAGTGGCTTGCCTGGAGGCAACAAGGCACTGCCATCGGATCTTGGAAGCTCCCGATGGAAGCCGAGCCTCATTGACGTCGCCATGGATTCAGCGTTTCGTCAGACAACCGGTGATCCAATGAGGAGAGGTCAGCGGTGCACGTGCATTCTCGCACAGCCGAATCGTGCACGGAATGCATCTCTTGACGATTGGGGACTCTCCGCGGGCTCCAGATATTTTCTGCCAGGCCCCTGGAGGAGGGCTCTGGAGCATGAGCCCGCGACTAACGATCACAACGGCTTCAGAAGTTGATGTAGTATAAATGTCTTTCACAGCTGAGGATTATTGAAACGAACTCTTCGCCTCGCTTGCTCTGGATATCACGGCGTGCGATCGATTCTATGACACATTATTTACACGAGGAAGTGAAGCATGAGAAGCTTTAGTCTATGAGCAGTAGGATGCATTGTCTCTGTTCGATGAACGCGTGGATCGGTGGGGGACGCGAGCGACGCCCACGAGCGCAGAGATTCTCGCGGTCGATGATCGTTTCTTGGATAGTCCGCTGCGAGGTGGAACACTTCTTGAGATCGAGACGCGGACAGATGAATCGCTTTGTGGTGGGTTATCGAGGGCTGATCCCAGATAGGCGGATAAAGGCGACGCTGCACGATTTTTTGCGACCGGAGCCTGGGTGAGCGGTTCTCGATCGTTCGAGACGACGTCTCCACATTCAGTGGAGCCCGCCTGAGCGGTGCGCCGCACCATCACATCGATCGCTTATTCGGCGCGGGGAATCGAGTTCCTAGGAAATAACTTGGAGCCATGGTTGCCCCGGGAAATCGGATCTATCGCTCATTCTGATCGACCTCAGAACGGACGACTAGGGAGTCCTAACCACCCCCGATGATTGTTGGGCAATGAGTTGTCGACGGGAAGACGTCAGCTTTGTATCGCCTCCCCGGTCGAATATTCTGTTCACCGACCGTCGTTTCCAGCTCTTACGATTGAGAACAGTGATATCTTGGAGAATAGGGGAGTCGAGCGTGCTGTGTTTCAGGTCGAGGAAAATCGCAAGATGTGGGCGAATTATCCAACAAGAGGAGACCAGTTATGCTCAGGCTCAAGCACGATGGAACTAAAGGGACCTCACAGCTGGGAAACCCGAGCCCCACTAGAGTTCTCATCACCACAAAGTGCGGCGAAGTTGGCAGGAGGCGCCACTGACGTATTATCTCTGGCTGGCCCTTGAGCTCTCAGGCCCAATCGAGGAGACAGACTGGCGAAAGGCGACAACCAAGGATATTCTGTATCATAATAGTATTCGAATTAATCCTTGCTCGAGCTCCTGCGCTCGGACCGTCCTGGACACAGAAACGAAAGCGCGCGCATCCGCGCTACAAGCGGCGGCGTGCGTGGCTTGAGCGGCCAGTGAGCTGTGAGTGGAGACTGGATCCTGTTTGGCTGCGCGCATTGGTGAGTGTGTGCCGTGTGTATCATCATCGTTTCGAACAGTCTCGAAGCATCTTGTTTTCGCGAACCAGAGGGCGCTGTCTCCGTAACTTTTAAAAGGAGCGAGTCGTCTGCTAGCTTCACCAGTTCACTTTGGCACAGCCGTGGGTTAACGTTGAAGCGTGTCGTATCTCCAAACACGAGGTGAAAAGGAGTTTGACTGCGCCAGATCACTGGAAGCACTCGGAAAGTCGTTAGCGTCTCAACTTGTTCATCCCAAGCTCAGAGCAACAAACTAACCGATCGCGAAAATGGCACCAGCAATCGGAATCGACTTGGGAACTACCTACTCGTGCGTAGGAGTATTCCAACACGGAAAGGTCAGTTTTTGATTCCTCTAGTGAACGCAGGTCTCAATAGATGCTTTGCCATTAAGCTCTCTGGTGAGACTTGCTCGAGCTAGCCGCATTAAAGCAAAGAACTGACTTGGACTCGACAATTTTCGCAGGTTGAAATCATCGCTAACGATCAGGGAAATCGCACGACGCCCTCATACGTGGCCTTCACTGATACGGAACGTCTCATCGGAGATGCGGCGAAAAATCAGGTCGCGATGAACCCGTCCAACACCGTTTTTGGTGAGTTACAATTTTTTGCTCTTCCTCGTTTCTTGCGGGGGATAGGCTAAGGTTTTGTAGCGTCTGAGCTGTGCATTCGTTCCTTGCATATTCGCGACCAAAGTTAGATGAGGTGTTAAGAATCGTGCTGTTCTCGCCATCAAGTCGAGCCGCGCGTTCCAGACCATGAGCGGTGATAAGGCCGGAACGAGACCGGTTTTTCAAAATGGCGGCCGTTCTTTGTATAAGGCTTGGCTTCGCTGACGCCCTAATGCCGGGTTCTACGCGGGTTTCTGAGGCGGAATTAGTCCACTAAGCATCAGCCGAGGTGAAATTGGAAGCCGTCAACATGTGACGAGGGAATCCCAGAACTTCCGCTGCGATCAACAGATCCTTCTGGATCATGGAACGCGCGCCGAGAATGTTCCATGGCTTCCTGCTATTGAGCTAGGCCGATCTTGAGATGCGATGACGAGTGTTGGAATGTATTCGAGTTCGGATACCAGAGTCGGTGATCGGGAAGCCAAAAAATCACGCCGGTCATGAGCGTCTCTGTGGTGGTCCTCAACGTGGTCCATGAACCCGCGTGTTGCGCATGTTTCGTCCATATGCAATGGTCGCTGGCCGCTGCGGCTGCGCATCCATAGAGACCATTGAACTGTGCGCCGGTGCTTCGCATGACGTCTGAACGACAGCGACCCGTCTGAATCATTGGGACAGAATTCTCTGGAAAAATCGTGTGACGTATGCTCAAGCACCACGGCACGGTATTCTCGAATCACAGCGGGAGCGATGCGATACAGGGGGAACACCAGTCGATAGTGTTAACAATCATGAACGTCCTTGCGATTCGGGAAAGAAAAATTCACCGATACACTAGCGATATTTCCAACATGGTTGAGCCGCATGGAACGAGACCCCCCTCCCTCAAGCCAATCATAAAATTTACAGATGCGAAGCGTCTCATCGGGCGTCGATTCGATGATTCAGCTGTCCAGAGTGACATGAAGCACTGGTCTTTCGACGTCGTTAACGACGGCAGCAAACCCAAGATCAAGGTAAATTCATCAAGTTCGATTTGATTCTCCGTAAATGTCCGGTCCCTCTGCTCCCCCGGAATACATTCGGTTCAGGCCTGGCTATATCTAATCGAACGAATGTGATCTACAGGTCGAGTTCAAGGCCGAGACGAAGACTTTCTTCCCGGAAGAGATTTCCTCAATGGTTTTGGTGAAGATGAAGGAAATTGCCGAAGCTTACCTCGGTTCCACGGTGTCGTCTGCAGTGATCACGGTGCCTGCTTACTTCAATGATTCTCAGCGTCAGGTAATACCCGAATGGATTTCTGTTTCCGATGAAGTTCTAAGGGCTCCCGTATCGGAGAAGGAAGATGTACGATATTGACCATTGCATTCCCCGATACAGGCCACCAAAGACGCCGGAACCATCGCCGGACTCAACGTTCTCCGTATCATCAACGAGCCGACAGCTGCGGCTATCGCCTATGGTCTCGACAAAAAAACTCAGGGAGAGAGGAACGTTTTGATTTTCGATCTTGGAGGCGGTACATTCGATGTGTCCATCCTTTCCATCGAAGACGGTGTCTTCGAAGTGAAGTCCACGGCTGGAGACACTCATTTGGGAGGTGAAGATTTCGACAACCGCATGGTCAACCACTTCGTGCAAGAGTTCAAGCGCAAAAACGGCGGCAAGGACATCACCTCGAACAAGAGGGCGCTGCGTCGTCTGCGCACTGCTTGCGAACGAGCGAAGAGAACCCTTTCGTCGTCAACTCAGGCTTCGATTGAAATCGATTCCCTGTACGAGGGTCTTGATTTCTACTCGTCGATCACTCGTGCCCGTTTCGAAGAACTCTGCGCCGACCTCTTCCGTTCCACGCTCGAGCCCGTAGAGAAGTCTCTCAGGGACGCCAAACTCGATAAAGGTCAAATCCACGAGATCGTCTTGGTGGGCGGCTCCACTCGTATCCCCAAAGTTCAGAAGCTGCTCCAAGACTTCTTCAATGGGAAGGAACTGAACAAGTCCATCAACCCGGACGAGGCTGTGGCTTATGGCGCTGCCGTCCAGGCCGCTATTCTGTCCGGCGACTCGTCAGAAGCAGTTCAAGACCTGCTGCTCCTCGACGTCGCCCCGCTGTCGCTCGGTATCGAGACCGCCGGGGGAGTCATGACTACACTGATCAAGAGGAACACTACCATTCCCACCAAGCAAACTCAGACTTTCACCACGTACTCCGACAACCAGCCCGGAGTCCTGATCCAGGTCTTCGAAGGCGAGCGTGCCATGACCAAGGATAACAACATCTTGGGAAAGTTCGAGCTGGCCGGAATTCCTCCCGCTCCACGTGGCGTGCCGCAGATCGATGTCACGTTCGACATTGACGCTAACGGCATCCTCAACGTATCTGCCGTTGACAAGATCACTGGCAAGGCGAACAAGATCACGATCACCAACGACAAAGGGCGTCTATCCAAGGACGACATCGAAAAAATGGTCAAGGATGCTGAGAAGTATAAGGACGAAGACGACAAGCAGAAGGCGAAGATCTCCGCCAAGAACAGCCTCGAAAGCTATTGCTTCAACATGAAATCCACCTTGGAGGACGACAAGGTCAAGGACAAGATCACCGACGCCGAGCGGAAAACGTGCGTCGACGCCATCGATGACGCTATCAAATGGCTTGATGGAAATCAAATGGCCGAGAAGGACGAATTCGAAGACAAGCAAAAGGAGCTCGAAAACCTGTGCAAGCCCATCGTCATGAAGCTCTACCAGGGTGGAGCCGGCGGCATGCCCGACATGGGAGACATTCCCGGAGGAGCGCCCACTGGCGGTGCCACAGGAGTTCCCACGGTTGAAGAGGTCGATTAAGCAGATAACGTTCAGCTAGTGGTTATATTATTCTAAGAAAATAATTGGCCACCTATGTAATATCATCAACGATTTGTCATCAATCCAAAAAACGAAAACGGGAAAGCGGTATCTAACTAGGAGCGATCTCATTGTAAATTTCATTGGTCGCTGCAGAGGATAATTCGCAGAACTATTGAGATTCCGTTGAGAAGGGCGAGCGAGCAAAGTTGTCGGGTGTGGAATGGCTCTGTGCGATGTTCTAGTACGGGGATCCCGATAAGATGTTCTTTTTTTAATTCTCCGAACACGTGGCTATCGTCGCGGACTGTTCTGGTTGTCGATGATGAAAACATGATGTGAGTTCTAAAGTATGAATTAGCCTTAAACAGTAATCATAGAGCGCGGGAGCGGAATTCAGCGGTTTTCGAGAAAGCTTCATTCGCTTATCCTTCAGTAGACCATGAGCAGTAAGAATAACAGAATACCTTCGAGGGCGAACGCCAGACTGGAGGTTAGTAGTGCACGCCTCAAATATTCCAGGGCTGACGTCTCGCCGGGAAAGCACGGTCAATAAAACTTCTGTTTTTCGAATTATACCTTTGAATTCTATTCTTCCCCCGAAATCCTCCTGCGGGATCGAAGGGCGAAATGTCGGTCAATCTCAGGGTATACTCTCCACACTAGTCTGGGAGTGCCGAACCCTCTCGTTCCCACGACGAATTTCCGCAGGAGCTCAGCGGTCTATGCGGACGTCACGTCACGTCCGTGGGAGGCGGGGGGATCCTAAAGGGTGCGCTGGCGGGACTCTGATTTGCTGGTGTGTGAAGAGAGCTCGTTGACCACAAGTTCCGCTTGAGGAAAACTTCCTTGAGGCAGAATTAGGAGTCAGAAATTCGTTCGGTTGAAAGATTGTCACGCAGTTCTCAACAATGGGTCATATGTCTCCCTGTTTCAGGTTTTGAATCGTAGTATCGGGATCGGAACCCACTTGAGTGCCTTGTTGCGATTGCTGCATACGCTCAGTGAGTACCATGGTGGATTTGGTAGTTTGCGATGCGATTACGTCAAGTGTGGCCCGTTGAACTACGCGTCCTCGTAATAATTGTGCCTTTGAAATCTTGTGACGCTGTTCATCGTCAAAATCCTTCGTGGATGACAGAAGCACTCTACGGCAAAGAAAGCGAATCGGAGCGCTTCGAATCAGGGTTCAGCTCAGCTGGCTCCAGCTAACTCTGTTGAACTCAAGATTCATTGACCTCTGGTGTGGGGCATTCGCAAACCATGTGAGGATGGGTCGAGCACCACCGAAGTCTGCGGTCTCGGCTTTCGCCCTGCCCCCCTTCTTGGCGCGGTCTTTACCGCTTAGTGGAGCGCCAAATAGACTGTCTGATTCTCCGAAAACAACGGGTATGATGTGTGGTCTCTCGATTTGGGAGGCGAACACGCGGATGTTACTTGTGGAATTGAGGCGGTCCAGACGGCTGAGTGCGGCCTAAAAAAGGAAGATTTGACGACGATTTTCGGGCCATGTGGTGGCGACGCAAGGAACACATCGCTCATTTTGGAACTGGAAAGAGCTCCAAACTCAAGGCGATAGTTCAATTCAATCCAATGACTCTTTATTTGTATACACATGAAATTCGTTCGTTACGCTCGGATGCCTTCCGATTGCGAGCAAATGTCTTCCCCCGATTCGTGCGAAACTTGTCGCTCGCCGAGATGTTGGTTGTGAGTCACCGCGGCGTACGATTCGCAGTGTCCACCGGATTCCTGGATCCGGTGCTAGACTCTGGATTCCGAAAACCACGTGAGAACTAAGGCTAGTCCCGTAAAGATACGTGATCAGGCGCCGAGCTCATAGGTGAACACGTGTGCTACACTGTCTCCTCTACACCAGGGAATGCGCTTTGAGAGGGAAACAACTCTCTGGCACTAACTGTGAATTTATTTTTTCGAACTGTGAGAGCCATGCGTTGATCATCGGCTCGGACGAGTGTTGGCAGTTTGTCGGAGCGCACAGAGTTCTCAGCAATAAACGGGGAACTCGTTCAGTGTGTTTCCCCGCGAAAACCCGTGTCCGTCGACGAGCAATCAGCATGTAAGCTCCTGATGGTACTTCCTCAAACAACCCTCGGCGACACGAATCATCCACCGGTTGGCCATGACGAGGTTTCTGACGATAAAACCCCTTAATACCGCTTCAAATGGTTGCCCGCTCTTGCCCGGCTCCATATCGTGTTGTAAGCGCCAAAGCCGACCGCCGTAGCGGTTCTGGACTATTCGCTCGTGTATCATCGGTTCGCGCCAACGAATTCAAATGTGAGCTGACGTCACGTCTCGCTCCGAGAAGGCTAGCGCCCACCAAGCATTGCGCATTCCGTGATGCAACAAGCTTCGAGGAAGCTTCTAGGCGAGGTTCCATCTTGGCATTCGATTGGAACTACCGAGCAAGCCTCGAACGAATCTCGAAGAGTGCGATAAACGCTCTGTGAGGGTGAGAAATCCGAGCTTGAGGAAAGTCTCAGCGAACTCATTCCGCTAAACTAGCGGCCTCCAGGACTTCATCCGCCATTGGCTGTCGTGGTCTCGGGGCTGTGAACAAAGGTTGAGTCAGTTCAGTGTCTTTTAGCACTCCAGAAGTACTTTAAATGGCTCTAAAGCGTATTAACAAAGTGAGTATCCGACGTAGGCAATCGTGAGAGGGATTGCGGGTTGGAAATGTTGTAGGAGGCCGTGCTTCACGCCCTATGGAAGCTCGAACGGGGTCACCAGCTCATCTAAGCCTTACGGGACGCCTGCTCATGAGAACATATAAGGGGCTTGAGCTCCGTTTCTGCACATTCGACATTGGCACTCTCGGCAATACTGGTCGAGAATCGCTTTTCGGCATTCTCTGTGGTCTTATTCTCCCTCTTAGCCGAGTCGGGACGAGCAATCAAGCTCCCACGAACATGATTTTTTTGCCGAGTAATCTCTCTGGTGGAATCGTTTCTCATAGAGTGTCTGTCATTTGTGGAGTTCCGAGTCGTTCTGTATGCATTCGACGGACCGGATTCGAGAGCGTCCGTTCCCGCACTGGTATCCGTTTCGACCACGACTTCGCTGGTGACACAGCCTGAGTGTTAGCCGCCTCTGTGCACGCCCTTTCGTGGTGGCGTGATTATTGTTGCTATTCATCAGAAATGCTCGCGATGCAACCATGGGGGAGGGGGGCTGGACTCTCCATGCTCGGGTTTCGCGTGAGATGAGTCTCTTCATGAAATGCGGGGCTCCACAGTCTTGTGCAATCGTTCGGTTGACGATCCTTCCCAGCGAGCGAACGCGAGTCTCCTCGCCCTCGAGCAGTTCAGGAATTCAGAATTTCTATTCTTCTTCATTACAGGAGCTTCTCGATCTCGGACGAGACCCTCCTGCGCAATGCTCAGCAGGACCGCTCGGAGAGGACCGTGAGTACATTCTCTAGCAACATCGTTGTGTGGGATATCTTTTCCCAGCACGTTTTCCCCAGGCCATTGAGAATGCCTTCTGCGTGTGCTTGGTTTCAATTGTTGTTGTCGCCCTCCGTCGACGTCACCGATCCCGGCATCCTGGAGTATTTCCAGTGAGAATCGGAATCAGCTCACGCAAGTTTCGCACAAATGCGCAGTGCGCACCTGAGTGTTTGGCTGATAGTGATCCCTTCTGCGAAAACATCTCATTGATGTATTTCGAGTGTGCTTGCGGCCGGCAGGCAGACAGAACGACCGAATGGGCAACACCGTCATCCTGGACAGCCAAACGAATTTTGAGACCGAGTGATTCTCCTCAGCTTGTCTGTCTTCATGAGATTTTCCGTCGATATACGCTAGCTGTGTGTTCGTGTTCCTCTCTGCTCTTGTGGGAAAGTCGAACGCTGACTAGCCTCCATAAAATCAGTGTTATGAGTCGCTGTTGAGAATGATCGAGAAATACAATTGCGATGGGCATGCCACGAGCGGTGATCCACGCAGCGTTCTCGCGAGATCGAGGAATTGCGTTGACGGCATTTCTCTCATATCGTTTCATCGGACCACCCGGAACCTACAGGAGTGGGAACATAGGATCGAGAGTCAGGTTGCCGCAGAGTAATCGTTGTCATTTGCGCACAATGGTAGATTGTACACATGAGTCTGAACGTCGAAATCTCGCTTCATATACCTTGTCGAAACCCTGGGTGTTATTGATACGTACTTTTCGTACAAGAAGAGAACTTTTTTCGGTTCGCGAAAAACAGTGCTAACCGGATTTCCTTCTCACCGTTTCAGTTTTCCACTGGCAGGCAACAATCATGGGACCTGTAAGTGGAGACACTTTCTTCAGATGCAGCACTATGAATTCCAGAATCTTTTCAATAGGTTTTTCTCCTCTCCTTCCAGCCTGATAGTCCATATCAAGGAGGTGTCTTCTTCCTGACCATTCATTTTCCAACAGACTATCCATTCAAACCACCAAAGGTTAGTTGTCACCGTTCAGACATTTCTGCCTTCAATATTCTGAGACATCCCGTGAGAGTCGACTGGTGAGGAGCATGTGCTATCCCTATTCGCTGCACAATCCGTTCACGCTTCGGGAAGGAACAGATTAGCTCGTGTCAGTCGATCTAGTTGGCGCTTCCATTGCATTGCATTGCGCCGAGAACGACCAAGGCTTCACCTGGCACTGCTCGCTTGTCAGATGCATTCTCCACGTGAATCGAATCTAAGTGTCATACTGCTCTGTATTGTCGAACCTAACTGCGATCGGATTCCTGAAATAGAAAGGAAATCGATAATGCTCGCATAATTTATCGATACTCCGCGTGAGGCTGATGAAGCGGTATGCTAGCCTTCTGAGTACTGTTGGATGTTTGCGGGCGTCTGATGATGCATCGACGTTCGCAAGACGACGACCGAAATATTTTTGAATCACGGAACACTCTAGGGGGAAATCCTCGAGCGTTGCCCGAAGTTCGCGGCGGTTGACTGGATATCACAGACATTACACAGATATCATCAAGTGGCCGTTTGGGCTCACGGAGGCGGAAGAACTCGTTCAGCTCCGATTCGCTGTTGTCGTATCGACGCAAATTTAATTCGCCCGACCTCGTCTTTCGCAGGTTGCGTTCACAACGCGCATCTATCACCCGAACATCAACTCAAACGGATCAATCTGCTTGGACATCTTGCGTTCGCAATGGTCACCAGCTCTCACTGTCTCAAAGGTATCCCTTGAAGCATTCGATGAGGAGCTCTGATAGCTCGCTAGCCGCGGATAAGAAATCCGGAATTTTGCTTCTCGTCGATGAGGATCGAACGTGCTTGCTGAATCGGGTCCGAACTTTTCAAGGTGCTGCTGTCCATATGCTCTCTACTGTGTGATCCCAATGCCGACGACCCGTTGGTTCCTGAAATCGCCAAGATCTACAAGTCAGACCGCGATCGTTACAATGAATTAGCTCGGGAATGGACTCGTAAATACGCCATGTAGAAAGCCCCACGCCCACAACCAGATTCTTCGCCGTTTCGTGAGATCGCAGCGGCGTCTCATCCGAGTCGGCGACGTCGATTTTTTTTCATCGATTCACGAGTGGATCCTAGTTCTCAGGTGAAGCAATCTGGTAACAAGTTGACGACCACAAGCAAAACAACTACAACAACCGTAAGAAAAGCAACAACATCAACAACAGCAAGGGAGCGGCGCAGGCAGCATTAGGATTATAGGGTTTAATGGGATTTCTTGGGAGGCTGAGACACCTTTGACATCGGAAAGTAAATGCGCTGATTGGAAGCAAAATTCACACAATAATTCTTTGAATCAACTGCAGGAACTGCGGGTTCCTTGATTAGTTTACATCCCGAGTTTCTTTCTTCTTCGTCTGCTCCAGGACACACGTGGCCCTTCTGCCAACAACAGGTCGCCTGAATCTGAGTTCGAGTTCTCGACATAGCTTCAACAAACACAAAACAAACAATCTATGCTTCCTCTTCGAAGCAACGAGCGGAAAATGGAAACTTTCTGAGGAAAGCAACACGCTGGTGAAAAATTGAGGCAGTCATACTGAATCGTTCGAAATTCTCATTTCACTCTCCCACCTACCGGTGAGCTGTAGCACTCGTTCGCCGGGTCTGCTACATTCCTGACATGAATGAACTGGCCGACGATCCGGAGAGCGTCAGATCGAGGAACTTCAGGCAGATGCGACTACGGTCGAATCCAGCTCGTTTACGATCCGATGTATTCTTTGGGTTTTCGTTTAACGATCACCTCAAAACAACGGTGGACGAAACAATTGAGCGGTCGAGAACAAGAATTGAAAGGAGTGTGGAAGGACAACAAGGGGTATCTTTACCAACTACCTAGACCACCAATGAGGACACAAAAACTTTTTCCTGAGATGATTCGTTCTTCTTCTTGGTGACTGATTGATGAAAACTGAAAAAAAAAGCACAGAACATGACGATACCACGGAGTTCCAGTCACCGGTCTTAGTTGGACAGGGAACCGTCACCACCAACGCCCTCCCAGCTAGCGATGACTCGGTTGATCAACGAGTCGTATTCATTCATCGGCACCCGCCGGAGTCCTCCTCAAGATCGGGCTGCCGACAGATTGAACCAGCGAAACTGCTCCCATAGGGCTTAGTGTGGGAAATTGAATCCGCGTCTCCTAAGCGCTCCTGTTTTTCCTCTCTTCTCTCGGAATCGAATTCGATTATTTCGGGTGAATTTCCTTTTATTAGTTTCCCTTTTGGCCCCGTCACTGAACGGTGGACCACCGGTCCAGCTCGAGTGTTCCGCTACTGCTGCTTCATTCAGAGGGTGGACTAGGTCACCTAGGGCGTTGAGTTGCCAAAGCAAAATTGTATCGTTCATCAAAATTTATGTCTACACACTTTGTCGCTGCTCGACTCGATGAAGCAACGTCTCTAATGAGCGTCATCACTCGGGTTCATTTGTAAATATGAAGTACCATGACGAAGATGATGATGACGACGACGAAGACGACGACGATGATGATGATGGAGAAAGATTCTGATAATGATGATGATGCTGATGATAAGAATGATAAGTGATGAAAGAAACAGGAAGAACTAAAAAATAAACATGTTTTACAAGTGTACAAAACTGAGTCATCCCGTCTGTCGAAATCAGGATCGTTCAGAAAAGCGAGGCGGTCGAGAGGGCTCATGATCTTCTCAAATGAGGGCTATTCAGCGAGACATCGGAATTCGCGCCGCTCAGAATTAAGGAGCAACACGTCGGAAGTCTTTTGGCAGAAATCTCGGCAACCGTTCGTTCTTTGGCGGGTTTGATCGTCCGCCATCCCTTTCACACTACTGATTTTCAGAGGGGGCACGTGCCCGGGCGCGCAGTTAGATGGCATCAAGCTGATTGGGCCAACAGTCACGGGGCACAAGACTTAACTTGATTCGTCTCCCGAGCGGATAAACGCCCAAGAGATCTGAGAGGCGCAGTTTTGTCCATGTACGTGTCTGCATTGGAGATTCAATTCGTTTCGGCAACGGAATCTCGCCCCAGAGATGTTAAGGACGCGGAAGAGATGAAGTTCCATGGATATTCGTGTCTGAAAGAAAACGTGCGTGGGTCTCAGTCTCATCCAAGCGTCCGAGTTGGCGAAAGGCCGGACTTTCAGCGAGGAGACCCGAGACCCGCGTTCCGAGCTCCCGCTTGAGGTCGGTCCATCAGTGTGGAAATGCGGACCTGAAAATTTCATGCAGACTGCGATTGCAACTTGGTCATCTGGTCCGTGTATGTTTTGGATCATTTCTTGTCGTAGGCGATCTCAGTTCATAACCGAAGCGGATCTTCACAACGATCGATTTCGGGGTGTTACGCGTGACAGACGTACGGTGATCTTCGTGGACCGAGACATAGATAGAGCGCTAGGGCTTGATTGTTCATTGGTTGAGATGATGTGACAGCTCTGAATAGTCACAATACACTCGGCGACACCGCAATATAGAAGAATGACTCGACGCTCCGAGCTGCGCAGTAGCACATAGTACTGTGCACATACATCCGCGCCCTCGCAGAGGCGTGGGAGATCATATGCGATGTGAACCCCGGAACCGGGAGACAAGGATGATCAAAGACGCAACAGAGTTGACCGCCGAGTTGATAGTCCCGCGACATCATTTTCGGCGAACCCCAACATCGATCGGGAGGAGCTTCATTTTAGTTTGAGGTTCGGTCACTTTCAGACTTGAAGTGTCAACAAACTTCACTTGACATCACCTGCGATTGAATGAGCCGATGGAATCATGGCGAGGGCGATTGGGGAAACAGTTCTTGGAATTCTGTTTCCACTGCTGCCGATAATGCAGCGGCCGGTGCACAGTGGAGCGAAGTGCGAGAATCGTGTACATCGTTGGATCAAGCGAATCCGCAGAGACGACTCCAGGATATTGCCGCCCCGAAGCTTAGCCAGATTGTCGCCTCCCTCCTGTGTGAGTGTATGGGTTCAGGTTAGTATCTTCTGGAAGAAGTTCCATCCCCGGCGACGTGGATCCGAGAGACAGTTTTCTTCTATAGTCTCATTTTCTTACGAATGTTGGGAGGAACCAGTAGCCCACATGATACAGGATTTGGAATCCTCCAGCCTTCTGGTATATCCGCCTCTGCGAACGCGTGAACTTTCCGATCATTCAGATCTCAACAGAGCCTGTGCCTTCTGTGCACTCTCTCGTCATGTGCGCACTTTATGAAGCCCAACCCACACGATTCGACAATTCAACTGCCGCTTGGCCGCTGAAGAACCATATAAGGCTCCTCGGACTCCGTATCTTCGAGGGACGCGCTTGTAGAGGGTGTGTGAGCCGTCCTGCATACTGTCCAACAGGTGCCTCATACCTGATGACAGCTTATTGACAGTCACACGGCATCTGCTGCGAAACTATGGAACCATGCCGAAGCCATTCGATAGACCAGGGGTTCCGGAAGTAGTCTATATAGACCCCCGGGGGTCGATATCATTCCCCAGGGGCCTGTTGGATTCGCGGGAAAAATGGGTGAGGATGAGCCGACGGGAAGGGTCCACAGCCATACGTTCAGGAGAGCTGTCCCTGTCTCATTCTGTTTTGCTCAGTTTGTTGGACCCATGCTTTTGGCTATAATCTTTTGAATGAGGACAAGCACTTTCTGGTTTGAATTCTCGCCATCTGATCACCGGTTTAGAACCAAACTCGAAGAATTCGGTTTCGTCACATCAATCACATTCAACTCATTGATAATACGCTCCATTGGATCGAAATTATGCTCAATAAAGGAACTTCCAATCGAATGCTCGTACAACCGGGACTTCATTGATTGAGGCTCTCACTATTGTAGTTGGAGGTCAACCTTGAGCTGAGATTTCTCAGGGGTCGTTCAGGTGCCGAAGTTTTGGAACCCCTGCTATAGATGCTCCGTTACTTCCTCCTCCGAATGGCTCTGCTTCTCAATCATTATTCGGCGCTCGACTACCAATGAATTCAGTGTTCCCCGGTCAATGTATCACTGAATCACGGGCCTGGTGTCGACAGTTTTCTAGGATGTTTTTTTTGTTCTCTCTCTTCAGTCGAGTGAATTCGGAAGGCGACGCTCATGTTACGTTCATGAAGGATTGGGATGTGCGAACGACCTCCATTGGGTGGGCAGAGTTGCGGTGAATTTCGCATCACCATCGTTGCACAAACGGTACCCTCTCGCAATGTGGATTCACGAATGTGATTATTTCGCGTGGAATCTCACAATTCCTGACACGACAAGAGCGCGACGCCTGGTGGTCTCAGCGGGCACCGCCGCGGATTGTGCGGCCGGACGAAGGCAAGCGTGCGGGGCACGATCGCGATCGCTCTTCAATCGATTCCGCTTGTTGTGTAGCCTCGTAAGTGAGTCTTTCTTTCTTTCTTTGAGTGGGGACCAGGTCTAAGAACGCGTGATGCAGCCTCGTGAGTCTGCCCACGAGTTCTCGATCAACATCACCACGCTGTCGTGAACTCGCTGTTTGACTTCTCCACCCTCCATTCCCATGAGGTGAAGGAATTAATCTGAGAACATGAATGTCGACTTACGAGTAGAGCTTTGAATTCACCGGACATCTCCTCGTCCGGTGCTTTTGTCCGGATTTTTTCCATTTGCGAGGAAACGCCCGGCTTTCGCCTCTTTCAGAGCGAATGTGCGTTTTCACAATCGTTCGAGGAATCCGATTCAATCCTGGATGTTCCCGCGATCTGAGTGCTGGCCGATGCGACTTTTGGCGCGAATCGAGCAAGCCCCTTAAGACCTCGGGGCTTGTAACGTAGTGGCTTAGTAAGCACAACAAAAAGCCGAAGCTCCGGGTTAGAGAATTGTTGGAAATCATGACCTCCTGGAAGGCGACTCTGTTATCTGTAAGAAGTGTTCCGTACCGATGAGAGTCAGAGATCGCGAAGAAAGTGTGAGACTTCCCGAACACGTGAACACACCGAAGCACGAAGAGCGAGGTCTTCGTCAGGAGTCAGACCGTCATCGCTAGTCTATTGAGTGCGACATACCGATATAAAACTCGTTCATTCAATTGTGAACTCTTCCCGTTCTTTGCATCAGCGAATATCCGTTGTATCCTCTGGCATTCACACGCTTCAGAGAATCCTTCCTGAGACAGAGTCGCTAAGATGTGGTTTGCGCATCGATGTATGAAAATTTGCTGTCGGATCGGCGCCATTGGTTGAGCGAAATCAGTCTTGAACGTTATCTCTCGATCAAGTTCAACTCAAACCTACTTCGAGACGAATAAAACGAGCGTGAATGCGGAGGAATCGCGAGTGCAAAATGTGTTTCCCCTTCATTCGTGAGTTTGTCCGCTTTCTGTCCGTTTTTGCGTCAGATGTCCGTCCGAAGGTTGTCGGGTTTTCGGCAAAAAAGTGTCAGATGAATTCGAAGCTCTACTTATGAGCGATCGCGAGGCAGTTCGACAGACTCGAATCACTGGAGGCTCACGCATGAATGCGCAAAGATACGCGCGCACCTTGTTCAAGTTCTCGATAGTAAAGCTCGAGTTCCCGTCACAGGCTCTACTGGTTCCGTCTCGTTAGCACTTCCTGCCTCATTTCTATCTTGTGGAATGTGAAGCCGGGGCGCAGCTGTGGTTTCAAACAGAGCCTCGATCTGAGACCTGGTTCGGCGTTGGATTCGAGGTCACGACGAACGCGGGAAGTTTTTCCAGTGCTGTCTCATATTCTCTAACACCTGGTAAGGTGTGATTCCCGACCCAATAGTCCGCCGTTTTCGTGGGGAGCCCCATAACGGCCACGCTTCGGCTGGGGAGGTTTCGATGTTCGGAGCCTCGGGAAACGGTCAGACACAGAATCCCTGAAGATCCCACAAGATGTGGCCATATGGCTGCTATGAACATAAGACGTCTCCGAACATCCTCAGAAAGGATGGAGGCGTTCACTGAGCTCTCGAGCTTTGTAATCCGATCGACGAACTCGGCTCCGAATGAAAAAGAGAGGCAGCAACAGAGCACACGTGCAAGGGGAGCGCGTCAACAGGCCCTCGGCGCCACCTGCCGCGCGGTCCGGCAGACGAAACGTGGGCTCTCGGTTAAGTAAGTTGGGGCCCTTGTTGCCCCTGTGACCCGTTTCAAGTGACTGCGACCTCATTTTGCTCTCACGGCACAGGGCCGAACTGCGTGACTCAAATCGAGAATGAGCGTCTCGTTCTCAGCTATTCAACGGAACAGTTCCTCCTAAGCTAGTCGGCTTCAATCTGGTCGAGTTGAGAACTCGACGATAAAGTGGACAGCTGTTTCATCTCATTGAAGATCCTCCGATCCCAGATCTATTCTGGCGGATAGCTTCAAGCGCCTGGGAGCCGCGAACTGATAAACATCTCATGGCGCTAGTCGTAGAAAGCTAACTGGTGCAGTCTATCCTGACCGCGCTGTTCCAATTCATGCATGACTTTTCCAGGAAGATCGCCGTGGCCAATATAGAGTGCTGCGACGACGTCAGACAGGTGGGGAGGAACGAAGCGAAGCATTCGCCTGTTCCAGAACCCACTAGTCCTCCACGATGTGCACGACAAACGAGCTGTAAATGAGGCTCAATCGAACTGTTGGAAACGATTTTGCGCTCTCAACCTTCTGTCTCTATTCCATCGATGAGCTAGCCTCCAACTCCTGAGATTGCTGTTCATCTCAAATCATACCGAACCGAGACATGGAATGCTCATCTCGGATTCAAGAACCCAAGATGACGCATCTCAGCTCTAACGCGGTCCGACTCCAATCTGGTCGGATATTCAGTACTTTGCTCCTCTTGATGAGAGACTCTGTTGACCTGTGGAGCGTGTATTAGCAGGAACTTCGTAACTCGAGAGCCCGACTTCCGGAAAACCTGCAAGTCCCGAATGAGCGTAGAACAGAACAGGAGTGTGACTATCACTTGATGCGTCTTGGGTTTTATTTTAAATTATGTACAGGAGCAAGGCCTCCCCGCGATGTTGCAGGGAACTCGTGGAAATCTATGGACCCAAGTTGGACTCTTACGGGGAAACCGGGCGTACCGGAGGGCTTGTCCTCGAATCGATGAAATTCGAGCTCTAGAATCCTGAGTGGACTTCCGCCGATGACGCATCTCACAAACAACTCCGAGGAGAACTTCGAGCCCCTCCACTCCTTGGATGTTCAATATATATCTCTTTTTCTGTTAGGTTAATTTGTACGTCTCATCTCCCGCTGCGTTGAGTCAGTATTATTTCCTCCTTATCGACTTTTTCTCCTGGAAGCTTTCTTGATGTACCCCGTGTACTCGTTTGGTCCGTTGCTCTGTAGATCCACATTGGATACTAAGCTGCCGCCGGAGCCCAGAACATAGCTACGTTGATTGTTGAAAGGATTGCCAGAGAACGCAGTTTTCTTCTGGGAATCCAAAAATTCCAATCCACGAGCTCTCTGGCCACTTGGAATTTGTGCGAACAGACGGTCGAAGTGTTCCCCATTCGAGAAATTCGGTAGTTGGTTATCTCGGCTCCTATACCCGAAATTCAGTCTGAACGTGGAGCTCGTCCCTTCAACAGGATTGAAGCTCTGACTGAACACATTTGAAAGCAGTCCGTTCTTGTCCGGTTGGTAGGTGGATTGAGCAGTGGCCCCTGTTCCAGGAGCGAAATGAGTCACTTGGAAACCACCGAAGGGCAAGGCAGCTGTTTGTGTTGAGCCGGTCCCGGTTTTCAGAGGCAATGGCCGGAACTGGCCTCTGGTGACGAATCCGGGGCCTAGTCGCAGTTGTCTGGTTCTACCAGTGTAAACAGGGACCCTTCTCAGCTGGCCATTCTCGACTTCGAACGTTGGTACTGTGATGGCCTGGCTGCTGGGGAAAGTTGCGACGCTATGAGCTGCGCGGAATAGGTTCGGCTGCGGAGTTATCTGCGGGAGCGACAACTGGGACGACTGATATTGAGAAATTTGTTGCTGTGGAGGGAGCTGATTCTGGATCGGGAGTTGAGGATCCTGAATCGATATTTGATGATGCGGCAATTGTACCTGCTGCGGTTGTTGTCGAAGCAACCCAGCTTGTTGGTGATGTTGTTGCAATTGAATCTCTTGCTGTTGCTGGCGCAGCTGTATTTCTAGCTGTTGTTGTTGCAGCTGGAGGTCTCTTTGTTGCTGCCCTTGGACTTCAAGTTGCTGTTGTAGCTGTATAACTCGTGGTTGCTGAGGCTGATCCTCCCGGCTATCCTGGAGCTGGGCGCCTCGTTGATCTGGGAGTTGACCACTTTGTTGTTCCCGAACCAACTGGAACTCGACGTGTTGCTGCTGATTATGCTCTTGCGGTTGCGCTGGAATGCGGTGCTGTTGAAGCGGAACTTCCAACTGAAGGTGCTGTGATTGCTGATGATGCTGCTGTTGTGACAGATGCTGTTGTTGAAGGAGCTGGTCCGCTTGGGAGGATGTTCCGAGGTTGTGGAGCTGTTGTTGAGCCTCTGCATGGTTCGGCCGGGAAAGTCCGCTGCTTTGTGTATCAGAAGATGGAATAGGCTCGTATTGTGGCTGGCCAACTTTGAGCTGTTGTTCCACAGGAATATCAGCCGGAGACAAAAACTGCACAGATTGACCCTGGGGATCGTGAGACTGGGGTGTCGGCTGTCCTTGGAGTTGTGGATCTATTGGTTGCTGCTTTGGTAAATAATGAACATGTGGCTCAGGATTGTTCGGTAGTTGAGCTCCGACCAATTGTGGTTGTTCAGGGGCGGGAGGTTGCTGGTTGTGGATCACTCGATTTTGGACTTGAACATCGCCATGGATAATTTGCTGTTGGTGAAACTGTATCTGCTCGCCACCTTGCACTATGACTTGCTGTTGCTGGACCTGTACTTGTTCGCCTGTTTGCGCAACCCGTGGCTGCTCTTGTTGGTTAGGGTGCTGCTGTATTTCTAGTTGTTCCTGTTGTTGTTGCTGCTGTGTTCCAAGCTGCTGTTGTCGTATTTCTGGTTGTTGCTGCTGTTCCCCTGGTTGTTGTTGGTGCTGCTGCTGTATTTCTAGTTGTTGTTGGTGCTGCTGCTGTATTTCTAGTTGTTGTTGTTGCTGCTGCTGCTGCTGTATTTCTAGCTGCTGTCGCTGTATTCCTAGCTGCTGTCGCTGTGTTTCTGGTTGCTGTTGTTGCTGTTGCTGTATTTCTAGTTGCTGTTGTTGTTGTTGCTGCTGTATTCCTAGTTGTTGCTGTTGCTGCTGCTGTATTTCTAGTTGCTGATGTTGTTGCTGCTCTATTTCTAGTTGCTGTTGTTGTTGTTGCTGCTGTATTTCTAGTTGCTGTTGTTGTTGTTGTTGCTGCTGTATTTCTAGTTGCTGTTGTTGTTGTTGCTGCTGCTGTATTTCTAGTTGTTGTTGTCGCCGCTGTTGTATTTCCAGTTGTTGCTGCTGCTGGATCTCCAGTTGCTGCTGTTGTTGCCGCTGTATTCCTATCTGTTGTTGGATTTGTTTCTGCGGTTGAAGCTGTATTTGGTATCCACTCTGCTGGAGCTGCGGCTGCAGCAAATGAATTTGATTGTTCAGAATCTGCTGTCCCTGATAGATTGGATGTTTCTCAACAATGCGGACATGAGGATGGAATAGCTCTTGCCCGGACGGCACCTGGGCTGAAATCGGAGCTTGTTGTTCTCTCGGGCCCTGTTCGATGGATCCGGAACCTGGTACGTTTGCGCCAGTCGCTGGCGCTTGGGAGGGCGGCTGTGGAGCAGGGCCTTGTTGGGGGTCGATGCTGGGTGATCTTTGATAGGCTTGCTGCTGGAAAGGTTCTCGGTTTTCGCGCAAATTTTGAGAACTCACGTCTTGCGATTGGAGAATAGCCTGTTCTGGTAATTGATTCACTGCTTGCGATTGAGCCACCTGATCGGAGTTCGACTGTGATTTACGCTCGGTTCCAAGCAACAGCTGCTGCGGGGCTGTTGCCTTTGCGGACTCGTACTGGGGCTCTTGTTTCACTTGAGTGGTTGCAGATGTCAGGGGCTGCTGTTTCGATTGCAGCGCCTGGGCCGACGGTGGCTGCTGGAGTTGCAGCACCAGAGGAACGCCGTTCGGCGCGTAAAGATGCTGGTGTACTGGACTCGGAGGCTGTAATCCGGCCAAGTTGGGTGCTGGTACGACGCGGATTGCTTCATTGGTTCCGAGGAACTGGGACCTCAGAGCCGGGAAAACGGCATCAGCTTGCTGAGCTGGAGCTCGTGAAGGACCTCCTTCCCTGGGCCCGAAAATTTCAGATGACCCTGAGAGGGCCATGTTGCTCAACAATGGTAGTTCCGAGGATGTCACCGGTAGCGTTCCCAAGTTCTGCTGCTTCTGAGGTTCATGAAGGAAGACAGGAAGTTGAGGGAGGGGTTCTTTCGAGGGCGGTGGACGTATGGTCAACAAAGGGGGGCTCGGCGGCGCGGCGTTGGTCTGCTGGTCAACAGGCGGCGCCGGCAGACTCGTTTGAACCCTGGAATCAGGAGAGACGAACTCCGATTTGGCTTTCCCATCCTTGGAATCCACCTGAACTCCGTAGTTCTGCAATATATTCTTCACGAAGTCGTCTTCGTATTTCTTTCGAGCTTCGAGGTTCCTTGCGAGAGTTCCGTCCTCGTCCGGGGCCTCCTCAAATGTGGCTGACTCCAAGTCATGGATATACACCTGGAAGTAGAATCATGCTCAGTTTTAGATTAGGCTCGATGTGCGATTCTCTCCGAGTATCGGATCTTCGGGGAAACTCTACGGGAAACTTCAAAAGGCAGGGAATTCCACAGAAGAACAACCAAGTTATCTAACGGTTATGTTAGGCCTCGGGCACAGGATGAACAGGCAGAACAGAACGCATCACTCACTTTTCCGGGTGTCAATTCGACGCTTCCCCCTTTCGGTTTGTTCGTTTTACGTTTGTTCTCACGAAGCTTACTCAAATCAATGGTGAACGTCTCGGTCGGCGGTTTCGGTATTGGAGATGGAGCCGCTCCTATGGGTGGAAGCGTTGGAACTTCAAAGCCCTGTCTAGAAGATTTCGTACTGCTGGTGAAGCTTTTTTCTCCATCACTGACTTCGTGACCCAAGCTATTCACAGCTGCGGCTTTGGCGTTCGATCGGTTCTTCGAATTAGATTTCACTGCCGGCACCGCGAGTTCCTCTTCGGAAACCTTGATCTGAACGCGGGGAGGTTTCGACTTCAGGAGGGAGTTCGTCGGTCCGTAGATAATGTCATCCGTTTCCGGCATCCGCGACAAGGATTGTACAGGCGGAATGATCGGTAGCAAGGCCACCGTGGACCCGGGCAGAGGGGTCGTGCCAAAAGTTTCAACTTTCTGCATCGTGCTCTCATTGACTGTGCTGTTTGTAGAGTTAGACGCGGGTACAACCTCTACCTGAACGCCGAAATTCCGCAGGACATTTTGCAGGAAGTCGTCGTTTGTCCCGACGCTCTTCGACCGCCTGTCAGCGTCGAGATGGCCGTTGTTTATCAGAGAGTAACTCCCGGTATCGGGCGTGACTGCCGAGCTATCGAAGCTCCCATCTTCAGATGATTCTGTGGCCCGAGTTTCGGCCAGAGTCTTGGGCAACAGCGAGTTGGGACTCGGTTTCTTCTTCGAGAGCCTTTTGAATTCGAAAACAGACGCTAGGGAAGCTGGGACCGGCTTCGGTTTCGTGACTTTTCGCTTCCGACGTGGTCTGTCCTTACAACCGGCTTTTCCGTCTTCGGAGAAGAATTCAGAACTCTCGGAAGAGGAGGACGATGTTTCTTGTGACGTCGACGATGAGCTATCGCTCACAGATGACTCCGACGGGGAATGAGCGGCAGCGGGTCCGGATGCGTCGACATCGTACGCTTTCTCTGTCGACGAAGGATCGTCTTCTATCGTAGAAATCAAAGGAACAAGCGCCTGATCAGAGGCTCCGGGCGGATCACCCGATCGAAGGAGATTCGTGATTTTCCTGGTGTCGTTCAACCCGCCCGGTATGACAACTCGGGTCAAGATGTGATTCTTCAGAACCTGAGGTCCCTTCGGAGTGCGCACCACCCCGAACTCGATGAATCGCTGTCCCCCGAAATGCATTACAGGGATTGCAACAGCTCCAGTTTCCGCTCCGGCTCTAGTATTTGCCCCCAGACTGGGTTCCTGGTTCCGATCAGTCGGAAACGAAGTCGTCTTCAGGTTTTGCTGGGCCCAAATGGCGTCTTGCGTTTGATCGCGTTCCGCCTGGACGCTTGACGAGTTTCGATTTTCATTCGGAGCGTTTTCCACATTTTCGGTGACTCTTGTTTCGTTTTCTCGGGATAGCCGATGGGCATCGTCCGTCCCCAACACTAACTCGCTCGTTTCACGTGGCTGTTGTTGTTGCTCTTCCAAGCGTTGTTGCTCATCATTGTTGGAAGACTGCAAGGAATCACTCAGCGGCGAACGCTGAAGCTGCGCTCCCACGAAGGCGACGGGTTCTTTGTCTGAAACCCCGTCCACGAAGTACACGTCCTTGGAGTGTGTGCTCTCGGCTAGTTCCTTCGGGGACACGAGGTCCTCGGTAGTCAGAGGGGCAACCGCCGAAGATTTGTTTCGATCATCGAGGGCAGCGCCATCTGCGAAAATAATGACTCATGTAAAATCGCGGTTCTCGCACCTGAAGCGCTGCTCCTCGAGACTGAGACCATGGTTGCCATGATCCACCAGCTCCGCGGCATGGCAAGATACTCAATGCGGCTCATCCCGTAGAATTGCATTATCGCGCTTGACTGAGACGCCGGCTGATAAGAAACACTGATGATAAACCTCAGAAAATCCGCTTCTGATTCTAATACGGTTCCCCGATCGGCTTCAAGCTTTGAAAATTGAGTCGATGCGGAAACATTGAACAGCGCTAGGTAAATGATTCCAAAAACCACCGGCCTCGCGCTACCGGCAGGGAATCTTGACGCTTCATGTATCAACGGTAGGAGCGAAATCGCTCTACAGGTCTGGTGGCCGTGCATTCTCAGAACTATTCTTGCTGGGCCCAGCGATTCTTATCGTAAAATTCATTGCTATCCTTCTTTGAGCAAATCAGGTCTGAATTTCGAGGTCCAGGTGTGGAGACACGGAACTGGACCTACACTTCTCTTCACATCGGGATGACACCATGTGTCCATGGGCCGAATCTCCAAAAAATGAGCTCGAATAGAGAATTCGGTGTGCCGATATTCCCACGGTGAAGACCACCGATACTCAAACGCGAGAACTCACCTGCGTTTGACTCAGTAGACGACTCATCAAGTACCCCATGGAGTGCATCTTTTGTAGGCACTGCCTTGCTCTCATCCTCGATACGGGAACTGACTGATACTTCCGGTTGCGAGCTGTTTCTGTGGGCTTTCTGATCACTCCAGTACTCTGTCGAGGTCACGTCAGTTGATTCGGATGAGCCCGATTCGGAACCTTGGGTCGAGTGCACGAGGAGCAGGAGCACAGCACACACAGTAACGTCAACACACCTACGGCCCATATCGAGGCCTGCTGACTTCACTCCTTCAGATCTGGGCAGCTGCGGCGGTTCGCCACTGACTTGTTCACGCGAACTAACCAACTGATTCGAACGCACGTTCAGCGTCCCAATATAAAACATAGCTCTTCAGCTTCTTCACTGGAAGAAGGCTACAGCGTCGGAAAGAGGAGGCGAATTTGTGAAAACCCCACAACGCCGGACAGACAGAAAGAGGCACGCGCCATCACTTCATCAACAACGAGGGATCTTATGGTCGCTTATTTCGTATTACGCTCCTTCGGAAAGTATGCACCGACCGGAAGAATATTCCATCTTGAAATCTAAGTATTGTTGAATTACGATGTCAATTCATTATCCGGACCACCTCGTGGATTATGATGACAGCAGTTTGCGCAATAGCTGCCGTTGGAGTCAAGTTAGATATATTAGCGGACGCGTCCTCCAACAGAGTTTTCAGAGTTTGGAAAAATACGAGATGATCAGATGACCGATGGTGTATGTGGTTTTCTGAGATCAGATCGCCCCCATAAGAATGATTCAACTCACGGAGCGCAGCATGTGATCAGATGATCCTTAATTCCTCCTGCTTACCCTCAGCTTCTTGAACTGATTCCGTGATTTTGACTGCAGCACCCAGGGAAGAGTTCCTGAAATCCGTGGTTTTGCGCGGATTACGTGAACGAAGGAAGCCGACGGGCTCGCATCTTATCCGCTTGCTGAGAACCGCTGCTGAATTGTGTTCCGACGGGCGGATTCCCCTAACGATTTGAGGCCTCGATCAGCCAACCCGAAATCCTGAGAGCCTAGTGGTGCTTTCCGACATTCGAGGTGGTCGTCTAAAAAGATTGAGTTTTATTTCGGACCCGCGGGACTCCGCTCATATTGCGGGACTTTCCCATCCGACTTACAAGAAGCCCGGGACCAGAGAATTGACCAGAGCAATGAGCGGTCTCTTTGAGAGCTGCTCATCCCCCCCTCCCAATATTGGGAGAGCAGAGTAAACGGATTTGAAAAATTCTCGCGCCCACTTCCCGAGTGTTCTTGCTCGTTCTAAATCGTGCGATTTCAGAGAGACATGGGATCATAAGACTCATCTTCGGTTTCCTGTGCAAACGAGGGAAGAAGAAGGTTGTTCAAAGATCCGACAGAGAGAACAGGCTCAACTCGCGCTGATTTCGTTTGGAAAATGATTGATCCGGTTTCCAAAGAGCTGAGATCCGCTAACATGATATTATTCAAATACGTCCGGTGGAATTAGAGGTTCAGATCTGGCGTTTCATGCTCACTTCCGAGAGATTTGAAAGAGAGAGAGAGACAAAGCATGAAAGGAACGAATGAAATAACACTATGAGTGTGGGATGCAGCCGATCAGATGCATCCTTCTTGTACGGAGAAGAGCTTTCGTTTAATGTCCACTTGGATGTCAACTTTCTGTGAGTCAAATAATCCACTTTTTTCACCCGCGTACTTTCCAGCAGGAAAGATCATTCAACCGCCGACCTAGCTTCACGCACCCACCAAATCCACAGAGATACGTTATAGGAAGGAAACCTCCAAGAGAAAACTGTTAGCTGCATACGCTCAAAGGTACCGATCAATCGTCAGTTGGCGATAGAAGAAACCCATGCACCTGTACCCGCATGTCGCAGTTGCACCGAAAAGGGAGTCTCCTCAGAATATATGAGGGTATTGAACAAGTGCATCAATGCGCCACTGAATTAACGACGAGCAGAGCCTCATGTTCTCCAGTTACGGAAGTCGACGATCTTTTCGATTTCCCGAGAACACGGCCCCTGATGTGGAATATTTTCGAAGCTTCACGTTCCACATGTCCCAGCTCGAATATCTATTCGCTCGGTGACCAAATGCTCGCAATTTTTGTACTTCATTCAACTTCGTCGCCAGAATGCGGTTCCTCGCAGACTCCTGAACGCTGTGGAGGCGCTCAGTTGATTGCACCTCGAATAAAGCGCATCCGACAGATTTCCGCGTCTCTCTCACTGAGAGAATTTCAAGAGTATCTAGGCTGACAGGAGTGGGCAACGTGCTTGCTGAGAATCAGGAAGCTCCCCCGTCTCGTTTGGAAAGGAGAACTACCAGCGGAAAACCGTAGGTAAGGAGATATACAATGGAAAAGACGTTGGACGGAATAACGGAGGTCAAGAAGGCCCTTGTTGTCAGTTGTTCGTTGATGGAAATATCAGAGCCTCAGCCTAGCTACAGATAGTCTCTCCACCGTTGATAAACAACGTCGAAGGAAAATTACCAAACATCCTTAGCCGGGTACGGTCTCAACATCGCTACGTACTCTTAACCAACAAGTTAGACTATTGAAAACAAGGAAAGCGTTGTAGACAAAGCACGGACCTACCGAGCTGCCCCGCTCTCACAAAGTCCCCGAGGTCGATGGAGGAAGCGGGAAATGAGGGCGTGGCAGAACCAGATTGTTCAGGAGCGTCCATCTGTATTGTATGCCCGCGTCCTCTCCGAGCGTCCGGTCCAGGATTCTCCCTCTTTGGTTGAGAACTCCTACCATGGAGCAGTTCCCCCAGGCGGTTCCGGTTGTAACACGGGAAAGGTGAAACAAAAACGAACATCAACAAGCAGAGTCGGTGACTTGAGCTTATCGAGCGGATCGGAACACTGTTCTCGAATAATCTCGGACTATCCGAGCTCCAACAGACTCCACGTTCTCTCCACTTCTCCGATAAAAGAGTGGACGGCTGCTCTTGAAGATAGCAACCCTTAACCTGGTTGCTCTTCACCAGGTAAATAGGTCGTCCTCTGTGAGACGTCTCGCCATCTGATTCTATGCTGTTTTTTTCTTACAAGAGGCTCACGCGATCGTATGTTTTGCGCTCCCTGGTACACGGACCATCGGAACAACCCCCATGGAAGAAACTTCATTTATTCACGAACTTCACGTATAGTCAACGAGAATCGGGATATGTGCGTGCGTATCGGATCCCTACAAGATTTCTCTTTTGACGTCGGAAGCCGCCGTGAGCTTTTCCCAAAGTATGAGAACTGCATCGTAAATCAGATTACGTGCAGTTTGTGTGCAATTGACGAGCTGTACCCGCGGGACATTCGGCCGACCATCCCGACAATCAACGACAACCGAGAAAAGGCTACGTTCAGAGCCGCTGTGGCCTTGGACCAGAACAATAAAGTCTTTTGATTTGAAGCTATTTGTATCCACTTCGACTCGGCCACATCGGAGTTCTGTTCCGATGTTGATCGGCGGGAGACGATCGAAACCTTCGCCCGGTCAGTGTGCGGGCCAGTGACATCTTTTGCAATCAAGCACGAATGAAGATAGCGGCGAGATCATCGCTTAAGTACTACTTAATCCGTCCTCTTGGTTACTCCTGCGATGCCACGTATCTCTCCAGCTCCCTCAAACACCCACTGTGTTAACCGCCTGACAGAGAGAACTGTTTCAACGGGAGGCGCGAGTTGAGTAGAAAATGAGATGAGCGATCCCTGGAATGGGTCTTCGGCAGCTTCCAATGACGGGATACGCTTGCAGCTTTTGGCCGCTCAATCCCAGAACCCTCCCGAACTCAGCGTAGATCTAGAATCCGAGCATCATTGATTATCCGGTTCATGATGCTTTGAAATTCGGGTTCTATACAGAACTGATCCACGGAAACGGAACTTCCTCGAGAAGCATCTCAGCTACCACAGAGTCGGAACACCTCATCGGGCGATGGTGGCCCCGAGATATGTATGGTGGAGGGTTCCAAGCGGTCTTCGTGATCGCGGGATGAGAAACGGTCGATTTTGGGATACGTATGCTACATCGAACTCGCTCCCTATCAAAAACGAGGCTCTTCGAATAGGAATAGCGACTTCCCATACGAAACGCAAACGTTACGTAAAGACCGTAACGATATCTTCAGTAATGACGACGCCTCACTCGGTCTTCTCCGAATTAAGATCGCTGTATCGATAGATTCCAGTGCTTGGCCGCTACTTCGCTGTCGCAGCCCTGGCAATGTACGTGATCGTATGCCGCTCAGTGGGTTGAGGGGTTATCTGTTCCCGGACGGATTTGTAGCCGGCACCGACAGTAGACCGGGACCAGTAGTGGCTGTCTAGCTGGCTGACTGGATCAGGATCCAAAACCGCAACGACACAAACGTCTATCGATGCTAAACTTGCACGCTTCGTAGACATTTCGACAGTGTGACCTGTGCCGTTAAGTGAGAGGGCATTGACGCGGAAGAGTTGTAAGATGTCACCAAACATTCGCTATTCTATTATCTCATTGAAACATCGAGAACATTGTCACCGAAGACGAGACGTATTATTCCAGCTGTGACCGTGATAATGCTAACCGAGCTTGGGTCTCATTCATTCTCCATACTACGATGTGACTATAAACTAGTTTCGCCAGACTACGAACATCTTCTCAACCCGCTGTCATTCCTGTTCACTTGGAAGCACTCATGGTCAAGCCGGAAAGTGGGCTTGATTCATGAGTTCAAGTATTCCAACTGGAATCTGAGTCTCAACAATCGACGGTTGCCGTCGGTTCGCTCCACCAGTTCCCGTCAGCGGTGGGTATCGGCGCTTCGTGGGAGGTTTCTCTATAATAAGCTGAAAACTTCCGAATGAAGCACGGCAGAAAGAGCGGTGATCCTTTGCACCTAGAAAAGCACCAAGTTCATCGGGGCGTTGTCGGTCGCATGAGATCTTCATGGCTCCAGAGCGAATCGTATCTCAACCAGGAACGCCTGAACTTCCAAGCTTCGGTTATGGTACTCCATTCGGAGCAATAATGTTGTCCCATGGCACGACGTTGTGCTTCTCGGGGCTTCACATCACCAGATTCATCGCACATACCTCATTTGGTTCAAAAATCGAGAGAGTCACGGCCGCTCGATGTCTGAGCCTTACTCCTGGATTGAAAGTGTTCCATGATGTGCCGAGCTGGATGAAACCCAGGACCGAACGGGTACGGGAACCATCTCATCCAGGGAAAAGCTCACCCTCGATCTTTCTATTTGAGAAGTCGGTCTGAATCTCAAAGGAGTAAATCGGAGCCGCCGCTTTCCGGATGGCACAGCCGTTTCGGGAAGCGGTCTGATTCACTCTGTTTTCGGCTGAACCTCTCAGCCAGCCCTCAGGAGTGTCCCGGAGTCACCTTTCGGTATTGCTTCAGTAACACCCCCTATCGCTTCGCAAATCCCATTGCGGGCGGTGGGCTTGGGTCTTAAGATGGTTCAGATTTAATTCTGATGTAAATTGAATCTTTTTTTTTTTTTCGGGAAGCGGTCAAATCATCTGTTCCCAACCCGCTTCAGGCACATCTGAAGACGTGCTCAGCTCGATGCTGCATTGTGAGTTCCAAGCCTCAAGTGCCGTAAATACCCGTGTAGACGGGCATAATCTAGTGCTGGGGCGCTTTCCAACAGATGAGCGTGTTTTGTAGGCTCGGAGAATCAAGCGAACAGTCTCGATAGGACGGGTCCCGCTACTACGCGAGGGCCGAGATGACCAAGCGCCTCGCGTCAGCCCGTTGTGCAAGTGTTCTCGCTTACACGATGCGTTCCGGTGGACGGTGGGAAGATCGGACGATTCGAGGCTCGATAGAAAGTTTAACGGGCAGTTTACGAAAGACGGCCGCTTTTCTGGAGGAATGAAACTCGGCGGACTGGACATCACAACCCAGCAGGCGACATACAGCCGCCATCTCGGACAGGCGTCTGACCTCCAAGTTTGAGGTATCGACCTTTGGGGCATCCAATTTCGCGTCGTGAGGCTGGCTCTGGTAGTTTCCCACTCCCTCTTGGTCAGCCTCCTCGAACGAGCGCATGTCGACGAGGGTATGCTCCGTGTTGATTCAACCAATTTGGAGACAGATCTCGGTGAAAAAGGCAATCATCTCGGAAACCATGACGGCTAGCGGCTTCTAGTGGTTCGCTTCGGAACGGGAGCTCTTCGACGCGAGCTTCACGGAGTCGGAGTTGCCAAGCTAAGTCGAGATAAGCGTTTCCTCCTCTCCCGTTTGAGGCTGCCTCGATTCCGTCCGACGAACTCAGAAATACAGGGATGGTTTTCGTTCCCCTTTTCTGATAGGCGTTCGCAATTAACGAGAACGAAAGTATAGCCGGAGCCTCGGCTTCAAAGAGGCGCTTTGGGCGTCAGCTCAAAGAGTTGCTCGTTCCAAGGACGCCCGGCTTCTCCTCTCTGCGACTCAAAATCGCATCACACGACCCAACAGCAGGGGTTCGGCTCAGATGAAGACTCGAATTTGTTTCTTTTTGAATTCCTCTCTCAGTCCGAGGAGAGAAAGAGAGAGAGGAGCGTTCTTATCTGGCGGCCTGCCGACACAAAGATGCTCGATGTAAATTATTGTCCCGAAATGTATGGGGGACCGCTTCTATGCTTTCGGACTACAGACAACAGAAAAACTTCACTCCGATACAGCCTCATCTCCCTCCGAGCGTGGATGGGTGACGAGTAAGCAAGCTGCGTGAGGTTTTCTCTGACCGTCCGAAGTGGCCGAATATACCGAAATATGACCTATTCCGTCTGAGATTGGTCGCTCACATTAGAAAATGTCCTGCTCAGCGACATCCTTCCTATTTGTATTGGGTGCGTGCAAAAGTTCTGAACTAAACTTGTGCCAAACTTTGACAACTCATAACTCCGCTCCCAGGTCTCGCAGACTGATCATAAAGTACTCAAAATACGCGGAATTTAGTCAGCTTCCAGATGCTGTTGATCGCGTTTGATTGAACGAATGGCCTGCCCACACTGACGGTTTTACTGAAAGGGTCGGAAATCGAGAGATCGCGATTTTTCGATTCCGGCGAAACTAAGTTCATGACTCCCTGTTTTCTCTTCGGAATCACAAATCTCGTCGAAAATCAAGCTGTTTAAAAAAAAAGCGATTCGGCCGCGGCCAAGCGGAGATATCGGCTTCGTAAGTTTCGATTTTTAGCCCTCTCGATCTATGCTGAGTAAATAGGAAAAAAATGGGCTTTCTCCAAAAATGCTCCATCTCCCCAAAAAGACGAGCCGATTTGAGATACTGCACAGCACATGCTATAACCGGGTTCAAGGCTTCAAAAACATGTCCTATTATCCAATTTCAGGCTTTCCAAGAGTTTCCAGGGAAAGTCGTGCCGGTGGCGGCGAACCCAAAAATTGGATCAGATGACATATTTCGAAGCTTTGAGCCCAGCTATACGATGTGCTATGCGGCATCTCGAATCGGCTCGTCTTTGGGTGAAGAGGAAGCATTTTTTGAGAAGGCCCATATTTTTCCCATTCACTCAGCATAGATCGAGAGGGCTAAAAATCGAAACTTACGAAGCCGATATCTCCGGAGCGGAGTTATGAGCTGTCAAAGTTTAGCGCTCAGAACTTTTGCACGCACCCAATATATCGACGAATAGCGTCCTTGTTCATTCTTTTTGTTGAAATCCCCAAAGCCTGCCCCGCCAGCCAGCCAGCCAGTCATCTATCTGTCGTCGATACGACTCTTAGACTGGTTATATGTGCATAGCGGAGGTGTCGCGTGGCGTGTCCACCTACATACGGATGTCGTTGAAATCGACACTGTCAAGATCTTTCCAAGCAAAGGTCTGTTGGTGTTCGAAGGAACTCGTCGGCTCTAGAAGAATCTCTAATCTGGCGTGATATGAAAAAGAGCTTGCTCTCAACCGCCGTCCTGCAGTCTGACCCATAAAGCAATATAAACGAAATCATCCGTCTGTGGGCAGCTATCCAACGGATTCCACATCTTTGGATCTATCCCGCTTGAAGGATGGAAGGATATCCGCGGTGAACTCAGGTCTCTCCGAATATATCGCAATGGGAGTCTTTGAATAAGTAACCGAAGCCTGGGACTATGTCAATGCGGCCATGTTGTACAAATGGAATTGAGCAAGGCGCGTTTGCAAGTCCATAACAGTGACGAAGCTCTGCAAACTTTAACAAGAGAGCGGCGGAGATCGTTACAAAACCTAGTTGCGATACAACGGTAAAGTAGGAGTGCGGACTGGATGTTTGTTCGCTTAGGTGGAGACATCGACTGAATCTATTAGAGCGAGCGAAACGATAGCAATGACTGCTTCTCTCCTCCGCCGACGTTGTCTAGGCGTGACGACTGATGAGTATTCCCAGGAAAAGGCTGAGCGATCGGTCTTCCGAGTCCAACCGCGCTGAATCATCATAGCTTTAACTTATCTTTCGGTGGAGTCAAGTTTCGATCAGATTAGCGAGAAAAAGAAAACATTCAATACCCAGCGATTTCACTGCGCTTCCTCCTGTGCTCTTGGTATGCGGATGAGAGACGTCTGTTCTCGATACGCGCGTGTTGTTTACCCATCTCGAAAAGAAGCGCCAAGCCGGCCGTGGGGAAAGTCGGTCCTGCAACATCCCTACAAATTCCCGGACGAAACACTGCGAAGCTTGCAAACATGAGCAACTGGAGCTGAATCCGAGGCAGAATAACGATTCTGGTGTCGGAAAAAATAGTCCACGGAAAGCACAAGCTGTGACAGAGGCGAACGCGTTACGACACCGCAAATGATTGCTCGTGATCAAGAGTCTGGCCGGTCGAGCTGATCTCAGAAAAAAAAAACAGCTCCCGCCTCGTTTCCCGTACCCAGAGAGCTTTTCTGTCGAACTTCGAGAAAGAACGAGCCGGTATCGAGCGGATCGTCATCATGTGCGACTCGAAGAGACTCGCGAGTCTCTTTCGAAGTACAACAACAAAGGTTTTTAACCCAGATTCCGAGGCCTCAGGAATCACAGGCAAAGCCAGTGAATGGGATCATTCGCTCCCTTCTGCCGGAGAACCCGAACGACCAGTGATGCTCCGCGTCTGGAGTCTTTTTTTTCTGGGTCTCTGCGCGGATCAAAGGCTCTTCTTTTTTCTTCTGGGATCAGAATGCCCCTGGTCCATCGACGTCTTCCCAAGCAGCCGTTCGAAGTGGACGGTGGGCCTCTTAAATGCCATTCGCCCCTTGGAGCAGTCAGATGGGTTGGTCGTTAAAGGCACGGCGCCGCGTTCCCTACCGTCGCCTGGGCTCATCTTCACGCGCGATGCCCCGAGGCTTTAAACCACATCTGATTCGGAGCTCTCTTCGCGTTTATCCTCGAACAGCTGGTCCGCGAGTCAGCAGAGGCGGCACACCGAGAACCACCCGACCCACGAAAGTACGGATACAGGCTGATTCTCTTCGAAACTGGACGGCCCCTTCACAGCTGATGCGAGCTTCTTCGAAGTGTAGACGTTTCCGATCCCGTTACCGAATGACCAGCGCTTTTCGAAGGAGCACTCGAAATCCTGGATCTGACGAAAGATTCCTTGGTCGATCTTGAATCCGAGAGCGAATACTCCTTGACGGGCACCGCGCTCTCCTCGGGAATTCGCCGCGGGATACTCGGGGCGGCCCAACGAGTCTCAGCTCCTTCGGGGTTCTCCTCGATATTCCCCTCCTCATCTATCCCCTGTTATCTCGAGGGATGTTGCGTCTGAGCTGCTTCTATTTCCACGACGTCAACATTTGTGCTGGAAGAGCGCCAACATGGACTTCAGCGTGCTTTCACTTTCTAGAATCGTCGCTCCTCCTCTGTCTAGTAGACGTCTAACGCCGGTCGGGGGGCTGGACGTCTGGCGTTATATTTCTTCCTCGAAGGCAATCAAATTTGATCATTCAGAGGAGAAGCGAAGAGAAAATGAAATGGACGGTCCGAAAATGGTTGGTGAAAATCGAGTCGGAGTCCTTGAGTTGAGGCTCCGTGACAGTTCGCGGATGGAAGCTCAGCGAACAGCAGCCTCAAAACGAGTTGATCCTGACCGCAGTGTTGCTATACGACCTAATCTGAACCGAGTGTCCGGGAAAAATGAAACTCCATTTGGCTATCCGAACGGAAGTCATTGAGCACACGCAAGGAGAAACTCTCAATCAATGGTCAGTCCCGGCGCTTTCGAGTCGGTTAGTTCTTCCGTTCGAAGAGAAACATTGGAGCTCATGTTATTATAGACCTCAGCCCGCAGCATATTTCTTAGGTTAATGCGGTTGCTGTTACTCGATTCCATCGCAGCGGCGGATGATTCCCCCGTCCTAAAACCTGTAGCCATAAAATCTGTTTTCAAGTTCGGTCCAACTCGAATACTCGTCGAGCTCGGTTTGCACGCTCCTAGGGTTGAGATACCTTTCCTTTTCCTGATCAAACTCAGTCAAATACGCGTGCCATATATGGAAACCGTCAGATGGAAACCTGTGCTCCAAAACACATCCCTGATAGAGAAGAAGACAGCGGAAAAGCTCTCGAATCGCTTGAATCCCATTTTCTGTCCGAGAGACGAGACAGTAATTTACCATACAGGTAAATTGTCCATACCATTGTCCATACAGGTAAATGGTGGAGCGAATTTCTTTCTGTCTGAGGTACGCATTCGATGAAAAATCGTCAGATACACTCAACGCTGGGTTCGGCTCATTGTCTGGGCTACGCGCGGAGTCTTTGACGCTCGTTTGTTCTGGAGAGGGCAATGAGAGACGGCAGAAGAACGCGGTGGAAAGGAAAACAGGCTCCAACCGGAATAAAAGCGGCTCGAAACTTTGAGATTGTCAGTCAACTCCAGACACAACCCAAGGTGAGTCACGATCACCGTTGACGCAGGACTCCTGTGGTTCGAACCTCATCTGGCGAGC
Source organism: Phytoseiulus persimilis (assembly GCA_037576195.1). Lineage (NCBI taxonomy): Eukaryota > Metazoa > Arthropoda > Arachnida > Mesostigmata > Phytoseiidae > Phytoseiulus > Phytoseiulus persimilis. The sequence continues at coordinate 30,820,843 of CM075103.1, forward strand.
CAGTTGACTCCTCCGTCGTATGAGCGATGGTGTTCGTTGTCTTCGTCGATAACTTGTAACTGATTTCTGCTGATCTTTCTCACAGCCTCCAACCATCCATCATGCTCAAGATCGTCCTTTTCGCCACTTGCTTGGTTCTCGCCACGGCCGACAGCACCGACACTGTCATCAAGGGTTTCACGGATGCTCTCGCCAAGCTTGACATCCCCGCGGAGCGTAAGGCGAAATACGAGGTGAGTCGAGTGACTTCATCAGAAAGGGGGTTCTCAGAAAGACGGGTCCTCTCAGTTTCGTTGATGCATTGCGTGGAGAAATTCGTTGGGCTTCTGAGGCATGCTCCGGACTCCGTGACAATCATCTGAATCGTGGTCTCCTCTGATTCGCAGGCTGGAATCCAGAAGGCTCGTCCCTGCATTGAGCCCCTGACCAAGGACGCTGATGCCGACAGGATCGCCAACTACGTTAAGAAACTGACCCCAGTCGTCGCTGAGTGCTCCAAGGTCATCAAGGATATGCCTGCCACGGAGGTCAAGGCACGTCAGGAGGCTTTCGGGAAGTGTCTCCACGATAAGGTTCACGGAGCCGAGTCGGAGTTCGACGACAAGCAGAAGGAAATCCTCCCCAAGCTCAAGTCCTGCATCATTGATGCCACCAAGGAATAAGTCATTCCTCCGACAGACTTCGATCGCTCTGTAAGAAAGTCACAATGTGCATAAACTACCCGGAATGAACCCCTATCGGAAACCAATTTGCTGTTGAACTATATCAGTTGCATCCGATCAAACAACCGGATCAAATAAAAAGTCTTGTTCTGAGACCTCGGTTCTTTTCCTTCTCTTTCGGCGCGGTTGTTGGGCCTGGCGCCCGTCGGGGGAGATTTCCACAATTGAATCGCGACGAACAAAGTGAATGAGGTGAGGCATCGGGTAGATTTCACGCGGAATGCTTGAGAGTGGTCGAGAATGGTCGAATTGAATGGAGTCGACATCTCAGAGGCAGATCGTCATAGTGCGGCGGAGTCTACTAGCCACAAATCCTCCTCAGCGACCGACAAAAATAACTGCAAATCATTGCCGAGTTCGCCAACGCTGGCGCGAGATCGGAGGATATTTTCTCCAGAAATTCGTAGTATGCTTAGCTGGGACAGTCTCATTGGACAACAAAGCTTCGCCGAAAGCGGTAGCGTCATTCGCGAGGACGACGTGTTGTTGTGAGAGCAGTTGCTAGATGCTTCCAGAAGTTCACTAATGCATCGCGTCGGGCGACGGCTCGAAACTCGGAACACTTCGCGGGCTCTCCGGAGAACGCTCGCTCTGTAGTCACCGCGTGGTGAGGGTTCTCGCATTGCTACGCTGATTGTCGGATCACGAACAGAAACCTGTTACAGATCGTTGACACGGTTTAATGTGGGAGCTAGAGTTCATCGAGGAATACGTATCGTCAGAGTCCTCAATACAGTGCAACCTCGATCATTTCAGGGAATCGATGCGGAAAACGGTTGAGATAACGATCTGGGGACTGTAATTCAAGTCGAAATGATGGAGGTTTAGGTCCGGATGGTTGAAATAATCGAGGTTGTACTGTTGGTCCCAAACTCGTCGCCCTCTGAGAGAATCCCTGTCGCACGGATCGTTATGCGCATCACGGTGTAGAGTGAGACTGTACAGGGTGGACCACTCATGACAGAGAGCGAAGTGGTGCCACGTTCTATTTTTCCAACGTGCGGGAATCATGGATTCTCGGCGTCACGCGAAGAGGTGCAAGGACGTGTCTGTTTGACAGCACAGGAACATCGTCGCTCCGGTGATGGAATACAACGGGAAATATGTCTTTTCCAATCATAGGCGCATTTACTTCCGCTGAGAAGGATGAGCAAATAAGGCTTTCCACCATGGCCGCCATCTCACATGCCATGGAATCGCGCAAAAGGATCGGTATCGATGGAACTGAAACACGTCGTTCTCGGGTCCTTCTCTTTCGTTGATTCTGCTGCGTTCAAGTTCTCAATCAATGTATGTCAGTCATTCCTTGTACACTCCCTGCATGTTAAGATAGAACTCATATCAGTCCATTCAGTACTGGAGCCTCTGTCAGTCAAAGGATCATCATTCGAAAGTGTAGACCAGAAGCTGGTTTCTTCCCAGCCAACGTCGGAATTGATTCCAAGCTCCGCTGAAATCTTCACCATGCACGTTACGCTGTTAGCGCACTGGTGATACTCATGATCGGCAACGTTACATTCATCTGCAGACATCGAAGAGTTCGACTGTGACGTCGTCTATCAATGCTCCCCAGTGGTCTCTCGTGAGTTTTCTTCATCATCTTCTTAAGGTGAGTTTTGGGGAACTGGAGTCCAACAGTTAAACAGCTCAATGAACCTTGACAAGCGTACTCCTCTGAATGGGTTTTCGTCTTCCTTTTGCGGCTTGAAACAGCCCAATCAAATGTAAGCATTGATCTATCAAACTTTCGAACCGGCTCGTTGTCCATCCAACACTTCGGAAGACACTTTATGCACGGGCTGTAGCTGGGGAGGCCTCCTCATTCAGGACAGCTCGTTCCTGTCGGCACCTCCGGACAGAAACCCCGAGAGCAGAAACCTAGCACAGGACTTGCCTAGCTGTGAGGAGGAAAATCACTCGACCCATTGTTGCAGCAAGCAAACTCTCTGTTTCCCTGAACCACCGTCTCAGAAATGTCAGACGTGGCCGCTCGTCAACGAAGTTCATTCGCAAGGACAGGAGATGTGTATACCAGGAAGAGGGCCGCCGAGATCTTCAAACTCCTCACTGTTACGTACGACTCTGACAAGAACCCCAGACAAGTATACCAGTGAGTTATTTGAAGAGATATATCAGCTGATTGAGACTGATTCCGAAATGTAGAGAGTAGGGGATGACGCCTCGAGCCATTTCTAGGGCGATCTTCAAAAGCTCAACATTTCCTAAGCATTGGCGATCTCGGGAGCTCACCGCAGACAGGGTCGATGCCCTACTAGGAGAACTTGACGGTGGAACGGTGAGTTTGAGTTCTCTATTCATCATCAGTTCTCGGATATCTCAGCACTCGTCATGTCAGACCATTGCTCAGCTCTCGGTTCCTCAGGTTGGACCTCGACGTACGAGTACAAGGGATGCATCGGAGGCTGAAAGCGGGAACGACGATGCTAGAAAAGAGGAGCCTGCGGAGGTCAGAATTTCGATCGGGCCGTTTGACACCATCAGAATCATTGAAAGAACCCCCACACAAACCTGGCGCACGAATTTCAGGATGATGCGGGAAAGCTCCGCACAGCGTTGAGCGAATTATTGAAGAGACCTATTGGAGAAAACATCTCCTCGAGAGATGTCGAAGAGACGTACTATCTTATGCTACTGGAGAAGTCGAAAGCGATCAAACTCAGTGAGGAAAGGATTCGACGAGGATGCACGCGAGAGCGATGAGTTAGATCTTCGACATTGTTCTTCCCGACATAGTGCTCGGAGGGGTTTGATGGAACTACACTTTTTGCGACTTTGGGTTACCAAGTGAGTGTTTGCGGCTGAGAGACGCAGAACTTCGCGAGCTCAAGTCCACGAGTCCTGGTGAGGGTGCGTAGTCTTGGATACGGGTCCGGATCTCAAAATCTCGGATTCCAAGCCAGTTACGAGCGGAATCGTGTTCGACGCGAATACCGGGACATAAAGGGTCAAGGCGGTTTTTGTCCATGGTCAACGGATTTCGCTGAGAATTACACTGAGGCACCCCGACGTGGAGTGGAGCTACCACAGCAAGTTTCAACCTCCGGCGATCTTCCGTTCGCTAGAAACAATGAAGTTGAGTCTTGAAAAAAAACTCAAAATCGTCATATTTCGAGAACCACGGGGGCTACAGCGCCCATCGACAACTTTTTGGAATGCTCTTGCCAAGGGCCATCTTTTGACGTAATAAGCTAGCTCGATCGCTCCTATGATTTTGGTACTCGAAGTGCCACTTCCCGGCGAGTGGCCACTCTGGTAAGTACCTTAAAATATAGTCCTAGGACCCTCCTACGTGCTGGGGAAATATCAGCGAGATCGAATTGTTCCTACCCTATTCATTTTATAAAAGTAGTATGTCGATCAGACCAGGGTTTTGCTCTGTCGCCTCGAAGCGTCACCGAAGCTGCCTGGAGCTCGCTGTACAACGTTGTTTCGAAGTAAGGGACCTCGGCACGCCTCGGAGACAAGAAGAAAATACACTGTTTCTTGCGTAGAAAATACTTCCCATGAGCGATAGGCGTTATGGTCAGGTCATCCTTAGAATCACTCCCATAGACCCTCAGAAGTATAGACAGATCGACCTTGGAGCTCATGTTCAACGTCAAAAGATGGCCCTTGGCAAGAGCATTCCAAAAAGTTGTCGATGGGCGCTGTAGCCCCCGTGGTTCTCGAGATATGACGATTTTGAGTTTTTTCTTTCAGGACTCAACTTCATTGTTTCTAGCGAACGGAAGATCGCCGGAGGTTGAAACTTGCTGTGGTAGCTCCACTCCACGTCGGGGTGCCTCAGTGTAATTCTCAGCGAAATCCGTTGACCATGGACAAAAACCGCCCAGACCCTTTGGACTCGAATACAAGATTCCGCGCCCTTGGCAGGTCTCAGCAGAGATGGGCATGATTCGGATTCGACGATACGAGCCCGGTAAGCCTAGAATTCGCGGATCCGAGCCCAGCCCGGATCCCAGGTGCGGATCCGGATTCGCAGATGATTCCACCCTGGGGGAATTTCCATGGAGCCGGGATGACCCCCATGAGGAGATATAACTGCTATCAGAATGACCCAGAATTCACCTGAAAATCCGAAACCGGGGCAGATTCGGCTTCGAGTTCCGAGTCTGTCGAAAAACCTATGAAGAATGATGAATTATGCTCACCTCTGGGTTTCGGACACAACGGACTAGCGAGTCCGAGCCTGCGACGCCTAGTTGCGACATTCGAAAAGACTCGTTGTCGCATCAACCGACCTCTCCAGATGAATGCTAACACGCCTCCTAACCAGGTCTTGTCAACTTCAGGTCCGCGCAAGATTGTCTGAGCTGTGAAGCTGAGCGGACCAGTGTGATCGAATTCCAGCTGGACCTCGATGAGATTCGTCTGAGATTGGTGTTCTACTCTCGTTCCGATCCATGGTTGGCATTGATCCAAATCGTTCACCAAGACTCTTCGAAAGAGCCGACATGACATTCTCGCCAATCGTGGGCTCAGCTTGTTTAACTTAGAATGTGAACCGCATCGCTGTTTGAGGTGGGAACCCAGGCCACACAATATGACCACTTGCGTCTCATTTTCCGCTATTTGCACCCTCAAACTTGTGATGTGCATTATCATGGAATGGAAAAAATGCTCGTTCATTGATAGAGAGCCTCCAGATTAGCATCAAAGGTCTTCGATGACTCGATGAGGCCGAACCGACCCGTCTCATCAATTCGGAAATAATAATAAACTGTCCATCGTCGTCATATCCTTACCCCCCCCCCCCCCTTTCCACACTATATTGCCGGATTCCGCAATCGGGCCTCGACCCATCAGAGTTTCGACTTCCGTCGTTTCCTGGTCCTCCTCGGGTTCTGACTGAATTGATTGATAAATACCGCAATTATCAGTCATCATTGTTGCATGAGGTATGGGGTGGCAGTGTGTGAGGAAACAGATGGGAGTCATTGGCCGAGCCTGGAAGCTTAGGTATTTTCCGAAATCATTCCATCAATCGCTTAGGATTGATCCATTGTAATGAGGGGGTAAATTCTCAGCTCTATAGAACGTATCCAATCCGTGCCTGATGATATATGGCCGGAATCTCCCTTAAGCAGGATATAAATCCTCGAAACAGACGTTCAGATTCTTTTCGCTGACGAATGGGGACCGGGTCTCGATTCTTCGTGCGAGATCTCACGGCGAACCGTTCTCTCCTGATTCTTTTCTACAAGGTGTGTACGCCAAGCTGCAGCATTTTAGTGGCCCCCAGGTCTTGGGCTGCAATAGGGAAAACTCACGGGATGGAGCCACAGCCCACACGAGCACTCTGGACTGGCTCCGCGACCATATCGGTTTGTTCCGAGACGAGAACCTGTGGCCTCCAAATAGAGAGAAACCAAGTAAAAACCAGGCTTTCTTTCATCCACATAACTTTCTAACTCGGATGTTGAAGGCGGACCAGACTCAGCCCTCGGAGCGTTCCTTGCATGAGGGTGGCTCTGTTTTTGTTACCGATAACAGACCCAGGTAGAAACATTCGTAGCTCTCGACCTAGTCGTCCAATTTTGGGGAATGAAAAACTATCGAAAGCTCGATTCTTGTTCTACGAAATGATACACTCATGAACGCGCGCAGCAACCGTTGTTCCGACTCACCGGACTTGAGTTACTTCTGCCTTTGCGAGACGCTTTCTGCATCATCGACTTTCAGGAACTTTTCCCAAAGAGATTCGGATGGTAAAAAAAAATCTCCGATCCAAGAGGGTGGCTCTATTCTATTGACACCCACCGGCTACAATTACATATATATAGTAAGGATATGTCGAGTCTCGGAGTTTTGAGGGGCTGATCATTTGGGTACACCAATGGTGACAGGTATCTCCAATATCTCCGGTATTCGGGCGTGGACGTCTACAAATTCTATTATATTCCGTTGTCCGTGGAACTTAAACAGGAAGTTTTGTTAGCTTCGGCTCAATGGAAAAGTTATGTACAGGAAGATCTCCAACGGTGAGCAGTCCCTATGCCATCAATTGTGCAGGACGGCCAACGCCGATTCCTCATGCATTCTTCTGGAAAATAGTGAAGGTATTAGGAGATTTCCTGACACGATATCAAATCCGATTGCCTGGAAAGGCTCCGAGCTGGTGCGAACTAAGATTGTGCCTCAACTCTTGGAGATTCGAGTCTCGCCTGTGGTTTCTAACATCCATGCAATTTCTCGAGCTTCCCAACCCTCCCCAGGAAACCGAAGCGACAGGTAATGCCTTTTTCCCTCTTGGAACTCGAAGCCTGGGCGCGGAAGAAGCGCGTCCATCTCATTTTTTTCTCAAGGGTCACGTGGCAGATATCCTGACCCGATCGAAGTTTGTCAGCTTCAGAAGACCGCGAATCGCCGAACGTGACGAATGGAGAGCCTGCGGAGAGAGTGGTGATAAAACATGGGAATCATTCCTGTGTAATTTTCAAACGCGACTCAGCACGACGATTCTCAAGCCCTTCTCTTCAATATGTACTCCTCCGAAAATTTAGCCAGGTCTTAACATTTTGTTCCTACGGGATTTCTGAGAGAAACATTCGGAGATCAGAGAAATCGTATCTTCGAGAACAGTAAGAACCGCCATGTCTCTAGACAACTCATGAGTCATGACCACGCATGAACTTGTTTCGAGCCCTATTTCCCCATGTCTCGAGGAATGACGGCTTCTCAGCGTGACGCATAGGAGTGGTGAGGAGACGCGAGGATTCGACTTTTTGAAAGCACAGAAGTATTATCGCTCCGATCGTTGGGAGGAACAAGAAAGACGTTTTCCCCAATCTCAGGCGAATTCCCGTCCGTTGTGAAGGACATGCAACCTAGGCTATCGACCATGGCCACCATTTCCCACAGACACGCAATCCTGCGGGAAACTCGGTTTCGAAGAAATCGGACCACGACGTTCTCGGGAGAAAAAAAACAGGAAATGATATGCGACGCTTGCTTGGATGAAGAAGAATTGGCTTTTCGTCGAAAATTCTGCCTTCAAGTCTCTAACAGTGTGTATCAGTCATCCGATGTTTCTCTCTAGCATGTAACGATTGAATCTCAGTCTACTCAGTTCTGGAGACTGCGTCAGTCAGAGAATGCTTATTCGAATGAGCATACTAGAAGCTGGTCTCTTCCCAAGCAACGTTTAACCATCCATCCACAGGACACCTTTGAGCGCTCAACATCTGCTGAGCATTGCCCTTCACGGAAGCTCACCGCGGACGGAGTTGATGGCCTACTAGAAGAACTTGTCGTTGGAACGATGAATCCATTCTCTGTTCATCACGAGTTCCGGATATCTCACAATGTAAAGTCGGATCATCGTTCAGCTCACGGTTCCTCAGATTGCATTACGACGCGAGAGAACAAGTGGAGCATCGAGCGGTGGAAACGGGCACGGCGATGCCAGGAAGAAAGAGCCCGTGGAGCTCAGTCATCTATCATTCGCATCGAATATACAAATCCCAGCCTCCTGAACACTCTCTGATAGTTGGTGAGCCCACGAACATTCCCGCATTTTGGTGATCCCTCTGAAAAGCGAGTCCTTTGTTGACAAATGCTCTAATGGACTGAGCGAGCAAGGTTGGGGAGAACGATTTCTTGGACGCCCCCTCTGCACAGACCTGGCACTCGAATTTCAGGATAATGAGGGAAAGCTCCGTAGAGTTTCGAGCGAATCATTGAAGAGAACCATCGGGGAAAACATCTCAGTGAGGGATTTCGAAGAGACGTACCACCTCATGCTGCTGGATAAATACAGAAGGAATAAACTCTGCGAGGAAAGTGTTCGACAAGCTATAGAGGAGGATGCATGCGAGAGCGATTCGTTAGCGGTACCCTCTACTCCCTCGTTCAAATGAATTCCGTGAGGTCGTCCCATCGCAGTTGGGTTTCTGCAGCCCTCGAGATCAGTTGTTTTCTGAGTCGAACATTTTCGAGTAAGGCCTGATTCTCGCTCGTAATCAGGCAACTCTTCCCTATGAGTCAGACGTAGCTGTTCATGCGGTTGATGCTTAGCGACGTGAGAGACGCCGAGTATCTCGAAACGTTCCAGTTTTTGCGGGAGGATTTTTTTCGTGAATATCGAGTCGTGATCAGCAAATGATCCCCCCCCTTCCCAATAAAAGGAACGTTGGTATCGTCGTTGAACTGTCGAGTTACATGCTCCATAACGCACTGTCCTGTATTATAGAGCGGCCGCGTCAAGTGTAGCCGCGCTTGCTCGCGTCTCTCTCGTCCTGGAGCCGCTTCTGCTTTCACGAGGAAAACACTCGAGGCAATCAGAACACGGGACAGCTTCCGGGGCAACGCAATCCTTGATGCGGCCCAAGGTGGGTCTGGCTTTTATTTTTTCAGCTTGTCACTTAACGAATTTGAATTTCACAAGGTTATATACAGTATTTACAATTGTCCGTGGGCCTCAATGCAAGAGGATATTCGACCAAGATTGGACATCGGAGGCATTGATTATTTTCCAAGATGGAGCTTCTCGTGTCTCTCAACGTTTTGTCGACGACCGCGTTCTATAGGGAGTCGGCGCAGAACACGAATCGCGTACGAATCGTTGCGTTGTCCTCTGAAGTTTGTGTTCGACTCCAGTTGAAGATACCGAACATCCTCTCTGGATTGCTTTCTCGGTTGGCGGACAATCTCGCAAGATTCTTCTCAGCTTATATTCCGACTTCTTTGAGAAGAACTCCACTTCTACCTCGAATTCTCGGTCTCGTTTGATTCCTGCACGCGGGCGCCTGTTCCTCTTCTGCAGAACCTTCAACCTCTCTTGGTTCCCTTTATTTTCTCCTGAGAAAATCTGCATCTGGCGTCCAAGAAAACCGATGGTCGTCACTCTTGCGCGGAGTGCCTCCAATTCCACCTCCTGTCAGCAGGATTCGAATGAAAATTTCGGTCAGACTGTGATCTTTTGTGAGATATAGGATACACCGAGGAAAAACGGATTTCCTCGATTCCCTGCCACATTCCCTCTCGAATAAAGTCGTAGATTAGGCGAGAGCGACTAGAACAGTTCGGTGATCTATTCGAGCACAGCGAGAAAAACATCGTACCTGGGAAGCGACGAGCACATCTTTCGAGGCCGAGGCTTTCTTCTCTTCGTCCAACGCCGCTCGTAGACGTTCCAAATCATCCCCTAGTCGGGCGATATCGTTCACGGCAGCCCTGGTTCGATGAACGTCACGAAGCTTGAAGGCGGTTTGAAGTTCACGCATTCTTAGCTCTGCTTCACTCTTCGTGAGCCTCTCAACTTCATCTTGTAACCACAGAATTCTCTCCTGCTGTTTCAAAAACTCCTCGTGCCTTTTGCTCAGCTCAGCCTGTAGCTCAATGATCCTTTGCAGGAGTTCAGTCTCCTCAGTGAGCTGACGCCTTCCTTCGCTCCCGCAGAACTGTTCCTGGCTCTCGAGACCTGCCACCATCTCAACCGGGAGGGGATCAGTAATCTTAATGGGGCTAACTATCGGAGTTCTCTCGCGAATCGTATCGTTTTGGCCACCGAGGTTTCCGATCACTGGGTCAAGTTCAACTTGATGCTGAGGAGAAACGGGCCGTCCGTTCCCGCCACTCACTGGAAAGAAGAGAATCGTCATGATCGCCTTGGAACTGTCAAGGATTCCAACGATATCGGGTACATGAACGATTGGGTTTTCGGTACACACACTCACCCGGATGAGCGAGCGTTTCATGATCACTCGGGCGGTTCTTGACAGACGCGAGCTCCTCATTGAGCTCGTTCACTCGAGAGGCCAGCTCAACAACTTCTCGACGACAATGCTGGCATTCAGCCTCAGCTCGCAGCAAGAGTTCCTTGTGTTCGTTCAGCTCCTGCGCCAGGAAAGCCGTCTCTTCGGTTTGGTTGCTGAACTGCGTTCTCAGAGAGCCATACTCGATCTCCTTTTCGTGCAGTTTGTCCTGCCAATACTTGATGGTATTCTTCGGCTCGACTTCCTCATCATGATTTCCATCCTTCGGCGGGAACTCGGGTAGGCAGCCGAACCTTTCTCGGAACAGCTCAACTTCAGGCCAGAGCTTATCTTTGATGTAGCCACTCAATTTCGCATATCCGTCCTATATCATCAACGTAGTATGGAACGTGATCGTTATGCGAAGCTCGAGGTCAATATCGATCCTGTGATGAGTGCTCTCTACATCAAACTCACCCTATACTTCAAATATTTCTCTTTGTACGTGCGGATATCCTCTTCAAACTCCTCCACAAGTGTCTTCTGAATATCTTTGTATACCTTCTCGAGTTGGAGGCGTCGATCCGCGAACTCAACTCGTTGCGCTCTCATCTTGTCCTCGTACATGAGCTTGACGTTCTCTTTCGAGACCTCGCTGTCTTTCAAGCGCTTGCTCAGAAATTCGATTTTCGCCTCATATTCGAGCAGTTGTCTCTCAGCGCGCAGAATATCTCGCGCCATATCATCGAAATAAGTGGCCATCACTTCCAAATAGGCCACTCCGCCATACAGTTTTACCCCGTTGACAGCGTCCTGCCATCTCACGACATCGCGAATCTCCTTTGGCCTGCTCTCAGCGCTGCCGAGAGCGAGCCGACTCAGCTGGTGGAGGTTGTCCAGGAGTTTTATTGGGTCCTGCACGATTTCGCAGGCGATGGCGGAAAATCTGACAGTGTCCAATGTTTCGTCTTGAAGATTTATGTTCGGATTGATACAGATTATCAAACTGACGTAGCCTCCGAGAGTGAAGAAGGGGTTCAGTATGCGAGTTAGCTTTGAGTCACGAAACGGTGCAGCAAGAGCCTTATCTTTCTTCCGGAGGGCCTCGACGCAACGACCAAGAACTAGGAGGGAGGTGTTGATGGCGCCCGCCTGCTTCAGCGCCTGCCCTGAAGTTCCAGTTTTCGCCTGACGTTCGCTCCCAGCGAGATCGCTGATGACGAGATGGTTCACAAATGGTTTCGCAGTCGGTGCACCCCAGCGCACCATCTTTAAATTAAAAACCATGTGTGATCTCGAGGAATTGTCGTTGAGCTTAGTGCTCGCCGTCTCAAGATCCTGCCTCGCGAATTGGAGAAGAGCGTAGGCTTGTGATGCTGACTCGACGGGCAGTTGAACGAGATCTTTGATGAAAGTGCGGTTATCTGAGTCTTGGCCAATGGTGAGAGCTCTGCGCTTGGACTTGGGCTCGGCAGATAAGAGATCTGTGATGACTTCGTTGTGGATTTCGTAAATCGAAATCCAAACACTGCAGGCCGCGTCCGATGGAAACGCGGATCCTTCATCCTGCTTCGAAGGGGAAGAGACGCCTGATGCCGTGTTTGAAAAAGAATATTTATCAAACGCGTTGTCCGATCCTTTGACCTGATGAGGAGAATGGCGAGTTATCTCTGATGATTGTGTATGAAGCCAGCGATGATGGCGACTGACGCTCTAAGGCTGCATCATACCTTCGAAGTTAGAACACATCTGCAATTCTTGAGTTGGTCCATTTCTTCGATGGAGATCTGCTCAACTCCGTCGAATTTGCTCGGTTTATAGATTGGCGTCGTGCTCTCGACTGTCGGTCTTAACGATTCAAAAGTCATTCCAAGGGTCCTCGGCAGAATGCCTGGGTCTTGAGGATTCCCCATAATTGTGTACGTTTTCCCTGACGAAGTGGCTCCGTAGGCGAACGTCATGACGTTAGCACCGTTCAAGAATTTCCTGATCAGACGCGCACTGGTTCCATCAAATACTTCCTGCTGGGTAGCGGATCCGCGGAAAACACGAGTGTAGGTCGCTTTCTTGTTAGCTCTGGAGGCTGCGGTGGGGAAGCACCAAACAGTAAATGCCAGGAAAGTTTCATTGATATTGGTTTCTAGGGGTATCCCATTGGGGATTCCATTTACCATGGTTAGTTTCCACCGTCTTGTCATCAAGGATCTTGATCGACATCTCCTCATCTTCCGCTGGTTTTATGCGTAAGTACACCGGAACACGCTCACGCTCGACGTTTTCGAGACATTCACTGAAGTCGATTCGACGAGGCTTCAGCAGCTCCGACTCCATCTGGAGTTGGAGGGAATAGTCAGGGATTCGTAGTTGCATCAGGAGGGGTTTGAGGGTATTTGAGGTCGCCGATAATTTCCGCGGTAGCTCCGGGATTCCGCGCTGAAATGATGGACTTTCATCCATCTGGGGAATTGGGTCGGCAGCGTGGAAATTTATCTAACCTTGAGTAGAACTGGAATGATGAATCTTAAAACGCAATTTGACGTCTCACAGTCACGATCGTGCTACTCTCTCTCTCTCTCTCTCTCTCTCTTAGCGCGCACCGTTTGAAGCAGGTCGACTGCAGAGCCCGTCTGCTCACCCGTAAACATGGCATTGATGCTGAGGGAGTCGCCGTTGCGTACAACTCATGCTGCAATGCCCGGATGCTGGAACGTCTGGGGGTTGTCCGACGGAACCCTGAGCGAGGGGATCACAGTAGCTGGGATTCGGAGACGATATCGATCAAGGAGGACGATGATTCGAATTCAAACTCGATTCGAACGTGAGCAATCGAGCAGACGATATTCTCTGTTGTCATCTGTCCCCCGATTTCGCATGTGCATTGGCACGAGAAGGCAACAGACACAGCAGCTGGTTGAAACATTGACAGTGCACTGGCAAGTGAACTGTTCACGTTTATAGGGTCCCGTAAGTAGAAGTTTCTTCGATGAATATTCGAGAGCTACAATGGGAACCACTTGAAAAGTCATCCTCGCAATCAGCTGCATCGCTCCTTGCAGTCTTGGAATTGATATTGAAAGCAGTTTTGTTTCTCTGTCGCACTTCGCAAGCTCAGTCAATTCGTGTGCGGTCAACTCGCCAGAGTTCGGGAATTTTCATTGACAGCGGGGAGGTTGATTCCGATGTGGTTGGCTGCGAGGTCGATCGATGAAGAGCGATTCCTGCACGCTGGAAACTGAGGCAGTCGAAGTCTGAGATGTTCGACCAGGGGTGTATTTTCACCTCCCTCGTTCTCTACTCAATGATGAATCAAAAGTTTCAGCTCACCTGTGTCATGGAAAGCGTTGTGCTGTACACGGCTATTGTCGCTTCTCTCGCTGTACTTGTTTTCCTATTCTTATATCTGAGAAATGCTTCGGCGAGCGATGCGAACGACAGACCAAGGGCTCGACCTGCAGCGGTAAGTCATTCGTTGCGTACGAGTACGAAGCCCGCGTTTCCCAATGCGTCTCTGATTAGGTAGACTCCATCCAAAGGCACTCCTGAGCTGTGAGTTGGCATGAGGCCGCTCATATACAGGGTTCGCCACTTGCTAACCACTTGGAGAGACTCTTCGAATTCTATACCATCGGACCATATTGAGGAAGTAGCCGGAATCAGACATCTCGTTTCTCGAGCTCTACGGCGACGCTTCTGTAACGGCACTTCCGTAGACCTCAGCTCCGCTAAAGTTCCATTGTTTTCGTCGTCCAAGGTTGAATCGGCACGAATATAACGCGCTTGATCTCCGCAGATTGACAGAGATGACACTGGCGGAGTCAGACGAGTCGTTCGGAACCGCGGCGCGAGGAACCGTATGCGTGTCGGCGGAGCGGTGGACGACGACGAGGAGGTTGGCGGACGAGAGCAGCAAGTCAGAGAACTATTAGAGGAGAACGACATGGAAATGCCCTCTGGGAAGATCGGCACGAAAAAACTGCGCAAACTCGAAGAGAAGGCGGAGAAACGAAGACAGCGGGAAATCGAACTGCAAGAACGAGAGGATAGGAAACAAAAGCAGGCTGAGGAGGACGAACGCCGCAAGAAGGAAGACCAGAAAAGAGATGAAGAGGAAAAGAGGCAGGAAGAACTCGCACGGAAAGCCAAAGAAGAGAAAGACCGCCGTGACCATGAAGAATACCTCAAGATGAAAGCAGGTTTCGACGTTGAAGAAGAAGGCTTTGACCTGGTGAGAGCTGTTCATTAACTGTTCCGAACAACTCGATTTCTGAGAAGGCAATGAAGGCAAACGCATGAAGTGTTTCGAGCACGATCTCTGAGGACGTGAGAACTCGCTTGGATTGTGGTCGCATATCGGAGCGTTCATGCATTACAGGAAGAGGACTCCGCAGGACGACTGAATGAGTTCATAAGCTACATCAAAGAACAGAAGGTCGTCCAGCTTGAAGACCTTGCGGCACGTTTCAAGTTGAAAACGCAGGACTGCATAGACAGGTATGCTGCCCATTTCCCCTGTGTATTGAATGGTTGCGTCTCTCCACTTCGTTCTCCCGTCAATATTTGGCACCTTGCGCAGGGGGAAGCTTGGTTGAAGTTTGAAAGCGGACGCATCTGATGAGATCGTGAGGTTATTGCGAATAACTACACGAAGAGCGCTGCTTGGACTCGTGATTAATATTTGAACTTTCAGGGTCCATCGAATGCTGGAAGAAGAAACAATCTGTGGCGTTATCGACGATCGAGGGAAGTTCATCTCAATAACTCGAGAAGAGCTCGATGAAGTAGCGAAATTCATCAAGGTAGATCCTGCGCAGCATTCTCATTCCGTTGGGATCACCCATGATCGACACAAGTGGAATCTCCCAATAATTTTGGCTGCTTTCATTGCTCCAGGTTCGAGGCCGAGTTTCGATTCAAGAGCTCGTGGAGAACAGCAATCGTCTCATCAACCTGGCTGCATAGCTCTTCTCGATTGGAACCAATTGAAACGAGTACCTCTCTGTTGTGAACGGAATATATGGCACAAATCGTCTTTTCGAATCAAAATGGTCTGTGAGAGTATTTTTTGGACAAGCATCTTGTTTCTTTACGGCGCTTCGTTCACACGTTTCGTTTGGGTTTCACTCCGGGTTCTGCGACGAGACCACCCTCCACTGAAAATCTGCTCTCAACATGAAGCATCTCCCGGAGCCTCGCCTCCATCACCACAGATCCCAGCAAGTAGGCTTGCTTCTTCCCGATGTGTGGGGCACCGATTGCTTCCACAAAACTATCCGTTGGAGACGAGCTCAAGCTACAGTCCACAGCATTCTCTCATGTCGGGGGGCAGCGTCTCACAAGAGGGCGCACACAAATCGATGGACACCTGTCCAACCATTCACCAATCGTTGCTCTCATTCGAACTCTGCTTCCTCGCTTATCCAGTATCTGGGCACATCCCTCCGATGTCTTCCCTCCAACGATCCGAAGTATGCGTTCAATGAACTTTGAGCCTGGTTGCGCGCTCTAGGCGGGGAGAGGTAGGGATGGTTTGAGACTCAGTTTCAGGTCGAGATCATCGATTGTGCACCCGCGCGTCTTTGGATAGATTAGCAATCAAAGTTGACCGTATTGTCCGATCCGAGACGCCCTGAATCTTCGGGCGTCCCGCTTGATTCTGTGTGTAGCCCTGCGAAATGCCAAAAACTGATCGAACATCTGCCTCTTGGGTTAGTTTGGTTTGAGTTACCTCACGAGATGTTCACGAATCCGATCCCGATCCAATATTCGCCCGGCACTTGGTCCATCCTCGTGATGATCTGCTATGAGATTCTCGCCACATCGGGAACGAAAACTTGAACTATTCGATTGATTCTGGAACCCAATCGTGTCGAGCCAACAACCTACGGGCATACAGGCGTCATCAACGATTCAATTTCGCTGATAGGGTTCCGTTGTTTCGGTCCTGACGACAATGGCGAGTCCCCGAGGAATGCAGAGCAGAACTCGGAAGAGATTGAATCCCAGAGCGATCGCGTTATGTTCCCGAATCGGGTCATCGTGTGTTCGCTGGTATCCCAGGCGGAAGGGAGTGACGAGAATGGGTTCCATCGTTCTCGCTCAGCAGCAATCAATAGTTCTGGTCTGCGCTCTTCATCTCTTGAGAAACACATCAATCTGGAATACTTCCCTCTCTGGCTGGCACCGAGAGCCGAGATGGTTCAGATCACCACTCTACCCACCTTACCTTACGTGCAAGAGACTCATGCGGTTACTCGCAATTCCGATGAGGGGACGAGGTTTCGAATTGCTGATGACGATTGAATGACTTCAGGGATGTGTTCTCCGAGGGAGAGAAACAACGGTCGCTTTCGTTGATTAAGGTATACAGTTCAATTTATTATTATTTACAAGTTTTACAAGTATGGATCAATTTCATAATAAGGGTTTTGTTGTTTATAATGAAGCTAACTGGCTTGATGATGAGAATTTCCTACTATACAGTGGCATCTACATAAGAAAAACCGTCCCTCAGTCGAGTTCTCTGAGGGACTCGTTCGCTTGTTTTTACTATCGTGAGTGTTGTCGAAGATTTCATAATCATCTCCTCATACATTATGGTAATACATTTTTTCAATCATCATTCCAGCGATAAAGTTGATATAATAAGTTAAGAAAAAGAACAAGGATTCACATTTACATTGTGTAAGTACGCACAGACAGATCCGCTCGCGCGGCAGCTCATTGGTCGGAGCCGTTCGCTTCATTCGTTCCAAGCTCAATTGTGAATTGAAAGAGTGAAATCTGGAAATTTCCCTCGTTTGGGATCCGGGCTGCTTGGAGAAACCGACAAGCCTCCATGAGCTTAATGACTTCTTCTGGGAACGGCCACACACTCGAGATCGATTGCGCTCATTACTAAAGAATGTATATCTTCCGCCCGCCTTCCCCCCCTCGCAATGGTTCGCCTGTGCCGGTTGCTCCTTTCGCTCACGGTATGACAATCGCTCCCCTTCGATATCGAAAATGTGATATTAGGAATCCCCGCCACGAATACATCCGAGTGTTACCATTCCCTCCGGGGAGGAAGGTTTCAGCCTATTTCAAAACAGAGAACTCGTTCAGATCAACACGCAGACTCACACTCACTCGTAAGAGAACTCGACGAGGAGCGAGTGGACTCGCCCGGCAGTTTTCAAGGAAGTGATCATCAATTTCAACGATTTCTCTGAGGCTCTTCACATACGCAACGAATGACGAATCCATTCGCCTGCTCTGAAGCTGTTCCTTCCAGCTTGGAAATTTCCCAGTTCACTAACATTTAAATTCCTGATGAGCCGAGAACCGATAAATTTATGATGTGATTCTTCCTTTTCGAAAAGGTAAATATATATATATATATATATATTATAAATCGCTCTCTCCGTATCACACTTATGAACTCGCAGCATGTGTGAGAAATGGATCGCATCCGGACCGTGGAATGGCTCTCCTCGAGAGCCTCAGCTGAGGAGAGGGTTCTGTCGGCCCAGTTCACAACGGTTAAATTGAACACATTCTGCTAACGGTGGGAACACGCAACGCTCGAGGTCGCAAGTACTCGTCGCTCACGGCCGTTTGAACGATTCGAAAGCAGCCCTTTCTCAGATCAAGTTCGTTAACTCAAGACAGACCTAGCTGTTATCCAGAATCTCGGTGTACCGCTTCTCGAAAAACAATCGGAGCTTCCTGCCAGCCTTCCCAACCGGCGAATTGGGTTCGTTGAAGGTTTCACAGTTGGAAAACATCAGACGTGCGTCGTCAGCGAAATCCTCGCAAATGTTGTAGCTGCAAAGGAGAAAGAAGATGAGTATAACGGTTGGGCTCGTAGAAGAGCCCGAGTTCCGGATGTATGAAGCTGTCAGGCTCGTCATAGAATCCGCGGGAGCCGTCCCGGATTTTTAATACTCACACTCCGGATTCGATCTTATTCCGGACAGTCTGGAGATCCATGGGCCTCTTGATGATTTTCCTGTAGGTTGGGCAATCCTTTGGGTTGACCGGGTACAGAAATGGCCAGGCAGCATCATGATCGCACAGCTCGTCCAAGAGGAGTCTGAAATGATCGTGGTATGCTCAGTCTGCTTCAGTGTTCGTTAATTCGTTCGCCGAAGGATTCACGCTCGAACACGTAGAAATGAACGAAACGTAGAACGAACAGAGCTGGCACACTCACTTGCACTCTCCAAGAACCCTCTCGGACGCTTGCTGCTGCTTCTTCAGAGACGCGGCACTTGCGCGTCCCTTCCGAGCTCGTTTTTCTTTCGGAGCCCCGTCGGCGATGTCTTTCTCCTTTTCCTTCTCTTTCTCCTTGCTGTCTTTCTCTTTCTCCTTGGTCTCTTTCGACTCCTTGGTGTCTTTCGGATCCTTGTGGTCCTTGGTATCCTTGGGTTCTGCTTCCTTTTCCTCTCGCTCCTGACCGTTGGTCGACACCGAGGCCACGCTCGCCGCAATGCTCTCAGCGGTGCTTCTGCTTTTCTTCTCTTTGGCCGAAGAACGATTTCGGCTGCTCGAGGACCTGAGAGAGATTCTTGTTCCTAGGACCTCGTCAAGAGGGAAATTTCTCGCACATCTCACAAAATGAATTATGCTCCCCACGGACAGGCTCTTGATTTCCTCTTCAATGACTCACGAACCTCTTCTTGGATGGGGCAGGGGTCTCCGCTTCCGGTACTTCTGCTGTTGGTACAGTGCATGCGACACAAGTCCATTTCCTCGGTGGAACTTTAGCGAGATTCACGCACACTGGATGGAACAGTTTTGGACAAACATCGCACTGAGCCATTTTAGTGTTTCCTGGCTTGCCACAAATCACACACACCTGGGAAAAATTGACAAAAACATGACTCTCGGTGCTGTTTACCTCGATGAATCAGATTCTGCGGAATGATAAATTGATTTCGGAGGAGACGTCGGCCAACGCGCCACATCGAGTCGGAGCTTACCTTGTTGAGATTGACCGAATTGATACATTCGAAACAGAACCAGTCGCCTTGTGGGACGACCATTTCGGGTTTGAAACAGTAAGTGTGATATCCCTTATCACACGCATCACACAGCAGGAGAGATTCTTCATTCTCACCACTCCCACAGAACTGACAATTGGCTTTCATGATGCTCTTTTCCCACGCGATACAGGATTCGAGTTGCATCAAGCAGAGGTGAATCTGGAGAGAGATCACATTTTCACAAGACCGAAACCTCCGTGAGGAGAGAATGGAATAAAGATATTCCAGAATCGACTAAAGCCCAGAACGAATCGTTAACTCACCTGAGCCGCACCGGTGCACTTGGCCACTCCGTCACGCCATCTCCGAAGTTCCCTCGAGATGTTGTCCTCTTCATCCTTCTTTTCTTCCCGATGGTTGAAGCCGCCTCTGGTGGAACTCGCTGTTGTCGGACCATGAGGGATCGGAACTTGTCCTCGACCAAGCGGCGGTCGTAGATATCTGCAAAACCTCTCTCTCAGCGATGCGCGAATATTGCGTTCCGCCCTTGCGAGGAAAATTCAGCCAGATCTCGCTTCCCACAACAAGGGAGAGTCTCACCTGCGCTCGATGGCTGATTCTAAATTCAAGAGCCTCTCTTTGGCTACTTCGATGGGGTTATTGACACCGGGGGGAGGTGTGGGAGGTCTTAGATCCTCATCGGACTCTTCATCCTCCTCTTTTTCTTCTTCTTCTTCCTCCTCCTCTTCGTTCCTCTGTTTCTCCTGGAGTTTGGCCAACGCTGCGAGTCGTCTACGCTCCGCGCGACTTTTCTTCTTGTTGTTCCGCTGACGTTTGACTTTTTGACGACCGTTGAGTTTCTCTTCTTTCGCCCTAACGTACTTCTCGTGAAGAAGGAATGCCGTGCTGGCCATCCAAGCGGGATCATCAACGCTCTTCGGAACCGTTACGTCGTCATCGTCGTTCCGAACGCCGCGAACCTGGAGCGAAACAGAGTCTAACTGTGAGCGCTGAACTCCGCGGTGATGTTCCTTGGAGCTTCTCAGAAATTTCGGCAGGAGAAGCCAAGACCCGGTGTCATGACCGAGGAGCGTACCTGCATGCTGGCTTGCACCACCCTCTCCTGCAACGAGTTCAGTTCGTTCAGTAGTTCTATTTCTACTTTGAGGGCAGCCTTCGGGTTCCACTGATCTTCGTAATCGGGAGAGGGAGCGGGTAGGTCGAGACCGGAGAGCGCGTCGTTCGGATCGCCTTTCAGTCCGAACGGAACTTCATCGGGATTGTACATGAGCACCTTGGACAGAGATTCCGAGAGATATTTCTCTCGATACCCGTCTGCGTTGAGCACCTTATACAGATCGTCCAGTTCACTTCGCTTCGTGATCTTCCACCAGCCCTTGCGCAGGACCTGTGGAATCGTCTGAAGCCTTTTCTCTTCGCTGGAATCATCCATAGATTCGTCTTCTTCCTCCTGAAAACCGGAAACGGGCTCAATCGAGGAATCGGAGGACTTCAAATTTGGGTTCCACTAGAAGGTTCAAGAGCGAAAACCCGAGCATTCCGCAGAAGATCGCTGCTGAGCGATATGTGGGGGAGGTGGTTGGCTAGATAGCTCATCATGTCTTCGTCAGGGAAATATAATCGAACAGGGTTGATCAACCCGAACCTACATCGTCTCTATCCTCCTCGATGGGTTCGTCCACGACGCCAGAGCCATCGCAGCCTTCGCGAGGGAGGATGTTGAACCATCTTCGATGATTGCCATTGCTAGCTTGTTCCAACTGCTCGGCTTTTTTCTGTGCGATATTCTTTAGAGCCTGTTCTGCACTAGTCGGCGGTGGCGGAGCGACCTCCGAGGGCACCGCGGTCGTCGTTGCTGACGTGAGGCATCCTGCCGGAGGAACAGTCCCGATTGCAGCGGTCGGCGCATCGGAAGTACCTGCGTGCGCAGCGCCGACGGACGCGACACTCGTCGACGAGGTGGAGGACGTCGCAACCGAAGACGTCGCTAGTTGGGGCAACGGCCCAGACGCAGCATTCAGGTCAGCAACCGCAGTGGAGTTGATGTGGAAAACAGCGGCGGGATTCAAAGGACCAGCACCTGAAGTACTTGCAGAAGAGCCGGTTGCCGCTGCTGCAGCTGCCGCCGCAGCCGCCAACGCTGCCGTCGGATCCATAGGAGCCGTGGCAGAGGAGGGGGCGGGGTTCGCAGAGTTCGTGACACCGTTCGAAGCCAATGCCCCTGCCGAACTTCCAGGTGCGGGTCCTTTCTGAAGCGTGGCTAACTGATGGAGCTGCCCGAGGATTGTTGCCATGTTGGCTATGTTACCACCCTGCAACGTGCTATTCTCAGAAAAATTGACCAAATATGTGCGAAGGAACAAGTCGAGCGACTAAAGGAGCTTTATGAACAGCTCGTGAAGGATCTTCCCCAGAGAGCTCGGAAGAGAAGGCACAGAAACCCACCTGCATCAACATGGTCGTAGCCAACATGGACGTGAAGAACTGGTTGGCCAAAAGCAGCTGCGCCATTTCGTCCTGAATTCCCATGCTCCGAAGCACAGCCTGCATTTGACCTGCCGGATCTGCTGGGTTGGCTGGAGTCCCAGGCTCTGCCTTAAGAGCTTCTTGTTTTTGCACAGCTCCAGTTTCGGCTGCGGAAGATTCCGATTCGGGAATGTAGAGTTTTCCTCATATATTTGGAATTATCAACAGCACAATCCTTAACCTTTGCAGCACGACTCACTCTCCATCCGCTCTGTTTTGGGCTTGGAATCTTCTTTGATCTCAACTTTTTTCGGGTCTTCGACCTCATCCTTCGTAGCCGAAGCATCACCATTAACAACTGCCGTTTCGATCTTTTCCTCGGCAGGCTTGTCCACGGGCTCAGCTTTAGCTTCGACTTTTATCTCGTGCATTTCGTTCAAAGCGTCTGATTTGACTTCGTTCTCCTTGTCATGGTCGGTTGCTTCGTCTTCGGTTTTTGTTACGGCGGCTTTCCTATCGGTCTGTTCCTTCTTCGGCTCCAGCGGCTTCTTCAGTTCCTGAGATCCATCGTCGTCTTCTTCCTGCAGAGGAAAATACAAGAGTCGCCGCGGATGCACGAAGAGTTTCACTGATTGTTGATCTCGTCGTAACGGTGGCAAATTTACTTTCTCGGGTGTCGAATGAGTCCTTGGACTTGGGCGAAATCGGCAAACTCACCATATCACTCGCGGGGCCAGATTCGTCATTGATTTCTTGTTCGGTACCATCTGTCGCACTCAACATATCGGCGTCAAAGTCTCCCAGGCCATCTTGCTCGGCAGATTCCAGGGATTCGACGTAAATCCCACCGTTTTGAGCAAGAATCCAGAATCGTCTCCGATATCTGTCTTGACCTAGCATCGTTGATCGTATCGCTGCGGCTGTTTCAAGTATCTTCTTCGACAGCTCGCACTGCGTCTGCAGAGAATGGATTGCTAAGTTGGAGGATGGATAAGCAATGTACCCAGACCAGGGTCGAAGCCAGTGTGAGGCTCTCGCAGAACGAACGCCGGTTAGGTTTTTTTTCCCACTGTCTCGGAGTTGAAGCAGGTTGGTCACAGAATGATGGAAAACGTCTCCCATGAGCAGCAGCGTGCCGAGAGCGCTTTCGGTGACGGAATCATCACTATAACCAACCGATTCTCAGGGTGTCAGAATGGTTCCGGCCTCCTCGAAGAAATATCCCAGGTAACGTCTCCACCCTCGCACAAGAGGCACGATCCATGAAAACTTCAAGATTTAAGGACAAACAGTCACCTGTTCCATTTTGGCAACTTTGCCATCAAGCTGATCGTCGCTCATGGCTGAATTTTGTTCTTCTGCGCAGTGGAGTGGTGAATCCAGGGCAGGCGGAGGTGCCGCTGCAGCTGCAGCAGAATCTCCGCCGTCGGTCGCGGGTTTCTCCTCCTTATTCGCGGCTTCTCTCTCTTCTGCGCGACGGGCACGAACTCTGCGGACAGAAGATGCAATGTCAAAACGCTCATCAAGCCTGTCGGTCCGTGACCTCTTGCAATTGCATTGGGCTAACGCGGAAGTTCAGGGAGGAGGGGCTCTTACCTCTGAACAGCACGTAATTTGTTGAGCTCTCCTTCGACTATTCCTCGGTCTCTTCTAAGTATTGACAAATGTTCTGTGCAATTGTCAATGTGACGGATAACTGACCGATTGGACAACAATTCGTTGCACAGGAATGCCACGATCTGCGGATTCGATCCAAAGTTGTATAATTCGGCACATACGCAGCCGAGTAGGAAGCGAACAGTTCCCCGGAACTCACCTCTGATTTTTGGGTCGGATTGAGAGCTAAGAACGGTTTCTCACAAACCCACTGGTAAATGGCTCCGTCTTTGTCAAGCGCTAAGAAGTACAACCTCAGTGCTTCGGTGAGAGTGAAACGATTTATTGTGATGTCCTGCAACAAGTTAAAGCGTCATCGGGTGGCTCGGACAAACCGGTATTGGATGAAAGTAAGTAGCACTCCGATCTGGAGCGCATAAAGTCGGTGATTTTCCTACCCTGAGATGTTGTCCCGTCACTGTCGAAGCGTCGCGAGAGTTCTGCAAGCCAGGATCGACAATACAGATGGCTAGGAGCTGACCGACGAGAGAGCACAGTTCGTCTTCGGAACCCTCATTTACGAGGGCCTTCTCCAACTCTGCTCTAGATGGAATTGTGCCTGCGGATCAAGGACTCGATCAGCTGTTTTCGATTATTGCATGAACACTTCTGGCGCGCTATCGTGAACTCCTGTCGGTTAGCGAGCCGCTCACCTTTGTAACCTATGCACTTTTGGAACGTGGTGAGAAATTCATCGACAAGGAGAAGATTCGCGTACGCGCTGGCTGGAACACGGAGCTCACCCAGTCTCGGCAAGCTCAGCGCACGCGATTTAGGGTCGGCTGGCAGCTCGAGGTCTTCCACTGCAGCCTTTTGTTCTGGCGGTGGTTCGACCTCCCGAACCTGATCCCTTTGATGTAAGGAGGAAAAATATGAGAACGAGACTGGCCGGTCGATTTTCGCGACGCCGGACTCGAGTGTGTTACTCCGATGAGAGGGAAACTTCCTTACCTTGATTTCTGGTAAAGCACGAGAGCTTGTATAAGTCCAAGATGTTGACGTCTTCGTTCTCTTTCTGTATCCAACATGGCGATCATCTCACGCCGCTTCGCCATCTCTTGCTCTCGTAAGAGAGCCTGTTGCTGTCTTCGAAGTTCTCTTTCTTGAACCTTTGCAAGTATTTCGGCCTGTCTCCGACTTTCAGCCTCGGCCTGCTTTCGCTTCTTTTCTTCTTCAAGCGCTTTCAGCCGACGCTCTTTTTCCAGTCGTTGTTCTTCTTTTTTCTTCTCTTTCTCGAGTTCACGTTGTTTCTGTCGTTCTTTCTCACGTTCACGTTCTCGCTCTTTTTGGAAGGCGCGATCCATGGCGGCTCTTTTCCGTGACGCGGAGTCTCCCCTGAGGTTGTCTATTCGCTGGTTCACCTGCGGATCGTTCGTTATTAGCTGCATCGAAGCGGAGGAATAGGATCGTGGAGTGCGGATCAAGCGACCGAGGCGGGCTTACCTCGCCCTCGCTGAGACGGCATCCCCCATCTTTGGGATATCCGCCCTCGAAGAAATCGCCGATGTTGAATTTGTTGTTGAAAGTGAAGTTCTCGCGAGCGAGAACAGCCGCGAACCCTTTTCTTTGGAGGTATCGATTGATGTCCGGATAGCTTTTGAGTCTCTTGCCACACGGTCCGTAGTACGTCACCTCGCCACGAACGCCCAGCTTCGAAATGCTCCTGGAACCCGGAGCGCTAAGATTTTAGCTTGTACTAGTTCCGAGTTCGCCGACATGCCACCTGTTAGTCTGAGTTTTCCTACTCGTAAATTACGTGTATTCGAGATGTTCATCGTTAATGAGCGATCGTGTTTCGTACGTTCCTCAAAAACTTGAATGTCCACTACTTGTGTACTCCAGATATCGGTTGTTGTTTTCGCATTTCGGCCGCGTAGCCCGCTCGCATTCAACTCACTTTATCAGTGTTTCTCTCCTAAAACCTAATAACAACGGTTTTCTGAGCAGTTCCTCGGTGTTGGGCGTGCCTCGATTCGACGCGTCGTCAGCCTCGTGGTCTGAGTGTGAGTCCTGGGATTTTCTCCCTTGGGAATGCGATGAGCCGGCTTCTTCATCTTCGGAGAATCCTCCAAGACTCGACGTCTCACTAAGTGCCGTCAAGCCAACTACAAGAGGAATTAAAATGTTTGAGCGAAGCATTCGATCTGGAATTTGATGACAGGTAGTTCATTTATTTCGGAAATTCGAGTGAAGCATCAGGCTTTACCTGCTGATTGCTCTCTTTGTTTCAGCTGGGGCATTGGAGGAAGTGTAGGAATGCCTGAATCCACGAGGGCTCGACCGAAAAGTCCCGAGATCATTTGTAATTGCCGGATTTGCTCTTGGTGAATTTCGAATGCGGTCGTGCCCACACCCAGGGCCTCTAAACTGGCTTTTGATATTTGCTGCAGAAGAAATCGGGGATCGAACATTACCACAGCGCCGAATCTTCCGAGAAACTACACGATCTCCATCTAGGAACGAGATTACATGTGCGTGCAGATCGCGCAAGGGAGGAATTCTGAACGCTCGAGAAGTTTTTGGGAAACTTCTCCGCATGAGGCACTAACCTGATGGTGTGGTCGTAAAGATGGTGGAGCCGAGTTCCGGACTAGCTTCGGGGGCGTGGGCAGCTCGACATCTTCTTCAGGAGAGCGGTCTCTCCGCTTTACGCAAAGATCGAGCGGTGCACCCAGATCTATTGCCTCCACATTGGGTGGAGGCGGAGCGAGGAACAGGTCTCCTTCCTGGAATTGAAAGACTTTCATCAATATCACGCCCGGCATCTGACGCTCCAGTCAAGTAGACCCAATGGGGGACAGTATCGCCTCCCTTGAGGAGCTGATACATAAGAGCTATGTTGTTTAGATCCATCGATCCAAGCTCTGATTCAAGTTCCGACAATTCTAAAGTCCTTCATTTCACGACCATGTTCGCCCATTCTTGACAAATCTTGACCAGGAAGTTCTTGCTTGTATCGCATATTCATATCAGTTCTTGCTTGCATATATTATAGTAATGAAATATTTTGAAGATCTTCCAAAACAGC
Source organism: Phytoseiulus persimilis (assembly GCA_037576195.1). NCBI lineage: Eukaryota > Metazoa > Arthropoda > Arachnida > Mesostigmata > Phytoseiidae > Phytoseiulus > Phytoseiulus persimilis. Next base: position 30,847,415 of record CM075103.1, read on the forward strand.
TTGTGATAAGTGCTGTCGACGGCACGTGATCAATCATTCGCTCCCAGGAATCTGATAGCGAGATCCGAATTCTTTGAGTGATGATCCAGTTCAGCGGGGTCTGAGGTCGATCCGAATGAAACGAATCCTCTCTAGCTTTCTTCCGGAGCTTCGAATACAGGTTCGGGGCGCTCGGCTGAAATTATGATATTCGCGGGGGGTCTGAAGGTATAGATTCCGGAAACGCATACAGTGTAGCCACCTATAGATTGGAGGCGAAATCGTTCACGAGCCTCCGAAGCAACTCAGTAGAATCAACACTGGCCAAGTCCACCAGCTTGACAAGCGATCCGGCCGAACGGACAGCTGAACGAGGGGAAGGGAGCGTTCGTGGCCAAACCGTCCTTGTGATGTCTTATGCAGCAGTAACCACAAAACTGACGGCGGTACCAGGAGCGAGTTGTCCGCCCGTCCGGCTAAGTTCTTCTCTCCTCTCAATCCAGCGCTGCCAGCGAACGATTTCGCTGCCAGACTCGCGACGAAGTCCGTCAAGTCATGGCATTCCTTCACAACGCACTCCTCCTCCGCCGCATCGGGCACCAAGGCAAGCGCGCGGGACTCATAGCTAACCAGCTCACCGCGCGACCGATAGTCGGGCGATTCCGCTTCTTCTCTCCTCCGTCTCGTGGTTTATTTCTCTCAGTTGTATGTCTTCGTTTGAGGCTCCTAGATGGACTGCTTCTGGGGCAATATCAGTAGCGCGTCGAAAGCACTCGTTTCAGAGCACCCGAAGATTTCAACCCGATCATAACGAGTGGAGCGTTGGTGACCAGGAATCAATGCGACTCGTTTCAAGTAACGGAGCCGTGAAGGGGCTGCGTCGTGGGATCCTGCTACCCAAGGACGTTCATTCAACCATCCAAATTCAGCTTAATCGCTCCAACCCTACGAAACTGTTCCTTGTGTATTCAATGAGGAACAAATGCTCGGCCGTTTCTGCACTTCAAAACGCCGCTCTCGGCTCTCTTCGAACCGATTGTTGAGCGCCGCTTTTCTGCGCCGCCTGCGGAAGTCTATGCGTACTACGAACCGTTTCCAGCGTAGCAGACAACTGCTTGCAACGATGAGACTCCCGTTTCGCGCCATCCAATGACGGCTGCGTGGGCCTCTTGCCTCGAGCTTACCATTTCCTCTTTTTTTTTTCTTCTGAATCTCGAGGCGCGTCGAAGGTTTCAAAACAGGTGTTCCGAGGGAAGGTCATCCGAGAACGATTCGCTCCCAGATCATGTTACAGAAGAGCGTGACTACCGGGATGAGTTGTCGCACGGGACCACTTCCCCGAGGGAAGTGAGGTTGGTGAGCGAGATCTATCATCGCACTGAACGATGAAATCAGGCTGAGTGTAGCGCGATACAGCCTCTTCCCTAGCTGAGGTTTCGCGAGAGATTTTCTGATGTCACAACCCCCTGGACCACGCCTGACACTGTAGTTCCAATGCCCACTGCGATAGCACAGGTTTTTCGACGTTACTACGGGTGCCGCGGAGCCGCTGTCTTTTCTCATGAGCGAAACGACCTTCGTTTCGATCGTTTGCTCTTCGGTTCTTCTGACGGACTGGCTTGACTGACTCGACTGGAACAGCGTTTCCGTCATCCCTGGCCAGAATTCGCTCTGATGCGCGGAACGAAATTTCATTCGAATTTCCTCTCCGGTTTTTCTTCCCTTCATCTCCCTTTCACTGCGGTCCACTGCAGAGGCGTAACAACTATCCTCACCATGTCCGCGAATCGGCCCGCCGCCCCCGATCTCCATCCACTCTCCCTGGCTCCCGGCCTCTTTTCCACAAGATCGCGCCTCTACTCTGCGTTCGAACATTTCCGTATATGATTGACGAGTCGTGAATGACGACACTCTGAGCCCACGGAAGCGAACAAGCTTGTCACATAGCTACGTATATATCCGTGGTTAATTCACGTACTCGTACACAGGATGGGTCAGTGGAGCCAGTCGGTCATGACCCGAATTCGAGCGGGGTACCGCAGTTTTGAAGGTGGAGGATTATTCCACACTTGAATCATCGCAGATTCCACAGTCTGGCGACAGGAGTATTGGATGTCCGCTAAAGCGGCTTCCCGGCATTGCCGCTTCCCTCCTGCTCGATTCGTCGAGCAGGACTTCAACAGGTTGGGTTGGGTTAGGTTAGCAACAACGCTTTGAAGCTGTCATGACAGTTTGCATGTGTCATCGCCCAAAGATCCAGTAACACACTGACGCTAGAAACGCTCTGCAGACCGGGAATTCCTGCGCGACGCAAGGCTGCAACCAGAGCCTAGCGAGACGCCGTTAATCCAGTCAGTCATGCCGAGCAAGTTGCCACACTAGCAACGAACTTGCCAACCGCCGAGGCAAGCGAGCAGCCTCCTCTGCTCGCCTGTCTGCTAACCGAAAAGGAGGAAGAAGCAGCTGGAGGAGAACAACGAGTTGAAGCAGGAGAACAAGACGACGAAGAAAGTAGTAGGAGGAGGGAAAACGAGACTGGCCCTGCCAGCCTGCCTGGGACCCGGTTTGCCCGCCCGTCCGTCCGCCCGCCATCCTGCCTGCCTGCCAGCCAGCTCGACTAGTCGCCTGGCTGGGTGGTTGGTTGGCTGGCTGGCGGGAGTTGGCTGGTTCCCTCCTCCGGGGAACAAGGATGGAAGGGAGCAGCTACGAACGAACGAGGCAGCCATCCTACTATCCAACTAGCCAGCCTCCCTGCCTGGCTGGCGGACTGGCCTTCCTTTTGCTGCTGCTCCAGGCTGTGCTGTTCTCCTCCAGCCCTCGTAGCGAGCGAGTTGTCTGCAGCCAGGCAAGGAAACGAAAGAGAACGAGTGAGAGAACGAACGAGACACAGAGTGGGGGTGGAGTCTCCCCCCGGCCTCGACTGCCCTGGCTGACTGGCAAACAGGCACCATTTTCCCCTTTCTCGTTCCTCCCTGGTGGCGGCAGCAGCGGCAATGGCGGCCATGGCGGCGGCAGTGGCCTCGTCTCCTTTCCCCCGTCGTCGTCGTCTCGTTCTTCTCCAGTCGCTCACCGTTCCCGCTTTACCAGCCCGCCCCCAACCGCCCATCAGCCCAGGTCCCCTTCGTTTTACCGCTGCCCCATTTCCCCTCCCTGTTGTGCCGGCCCTGCTACATCTCTTACAATCCCCCTCCCTGGCCCCTTTCTCTCTCCCTCCTTTCGTTCTTCCTCCCCTGCCTCTCTCCCTTCCCTCTCTCGGTCCGTGTGTCCGGCCGGCCCTTCCCTCGATCCCCTTTCTGTCGTCTTCTTCTTCCTGCTCCCCATTCGTCCCCCGTCACTCCCTTCGCCCAGGCGGCTACCCCCACGCGACCGGATCGAAAGGCCCCCCGACCGACCAAGGGAGTTATATTAGAGAGAGAAGAATAAGAGAGCGACACACAGCAGGAGTGAGAGAGATAGAAGGAGGGAGGGAGGGAGGGAGACGACGAGGACGACAACAACAACAACGACGGCGACGACGACGAGAAGCAGAGCAGAGTACGAGGAGAGGAACGCCATGAGCCTGCTTGCTTGCCTGCCTGGCTGCCTGCTAGGGAAACGCGTGGGGGACGAAACAGCACGCCAGCCAGCCTTGCTTGTCTGTCTGCTCGCCTGGTCTGCTGGCTGCCTGGCTGGCACTATGGGCGGACGGGGAACAGCCGAGGGGGGGGGGGGAACCGTGGGCGAGCGAGTGAGCGAAGAAGCAGGCCAGCCGGCCGACCAACCAACCATCCAGCGAGCAAAGGAAGGAAGGAAGGGACGAAAAGGAGGACGACCAGAGAGAAACAGCCAGCGAAAAGCAGAGCGGCTGCTTCCACTGGAAGGAAGGAGGAGAATCGGGAGAAGCAAAGCAGCCAGGCAGCAGAGGCAAAAGACCGAACGAACCGACCCTGCAGAGACAACGGCAAGGCGGGAGGAAAACGAGAGACCAAAGGAGGGAACGGCGAGGGAGCGGCAGCAGCAGCAAAGGAAGAACGAGAGTCGGAGAGGAAAAAGGAGAAGGCGACGACGACGACGAAGCAGAAGAGAGAAAGGAAGACGATGAGAAAAAAAGAAGAAGCCCCGGCAGCAGAGCCATAGTGAAAGAAAGAAGGAGGAGGAGACAAATACAGAGAGAAACTAAGGGAGAGCGGATAAGACCGAGAGAAACCGACATTGAAGAGGAAGAACGAGGAGAAGGATAGGAAAAAAAGGAGCCAGCCCCAGATCTGCGACCGGCGGGAGCAGCGCTTGCCTCAACAGCAGAGGACGAGGAAGAAGATCGAGCAACTACAGAGACCTAAGCACTTCATGGACGGGGAGGAACGGCGAAGAAACAAACGGAATCGGCTCCTTGCCGGCCTACGTCCACGGCGGCGTCCGAGCCGACTGCTGAAGGGAACACACGGGAGAACAACAGCGACACAGGGAAAACGCGTACGCGGGGATCGGCGGAACAGCCGGCCATATTCTGAGCAGGTTTCCGAGAATCTCTCTCACTACTCATCCTTCGCTGACTGCACTCCTCTGTTCCTCATCCGTCGGCGATCCTCTCTCTATTCATTTCTCTCGCCGTAATACGGATTCTCATCGCGAATCGACCTCTCCACTCGTGAATGTCTACGCATATTTCGTCTTCATCTTTCGCTCACTCCGTCTCCCGCCAGCTCTGTGTTGCTCTCCTTTCGTGTAGCAGCACCTCGTCGCTGCCAAGCTCCGCCGAAGCGACATGGATGCTCGGACTCGCTCAGGGAAACAAGAGCTAATGTCAGAATTCCTCTCTCGCGTCGATTGACCCGGGGAAGGAGTCTGCACGTCGACTACGCGAGTTTGCGTTCCGGGCATGGCCGTATGCCCCTGTTCTCTGTCTGTATCGAACGCCGTGAAGTACCTGTGTGGCAAAAGATCCAGAATAACGTACCATGTGGGAAGAGTCCATTTGTTCCTAGTCGAAGGGGCTCATCAGTACACTGCACTGGCTACACATAATCCGTGGTAACATTATTTCATCATAGTTCCATTCCTCGCGACCTATGCAGATGACACGCTGTTTCAGAACTCTTCCACAAACTGATCGAGCACGATCCCCTCCCTATCGGTTGCTGTTCCGTTGTGGGCTCAGGGGATTGAGCTCTGTTGGACGCCTGAAAAACGAATGAGCTGGATGAGGTTCCGTTCTCGAGCGATCCTGTCACTTCGAAGTCGAGGGCGACATCTGACGCTTGTTCCGCACTACCCATGGTGACACGGTGTCAAATGGCGCGATTCCCCAGAACATCCCAACATCGATGCCCTCAAGGATTTCAATCGATCCTTCGCTGTGACCCGGGTTCGACAAATGTTTTGTACAGTGTCTCATCACTATCATCGGTATTTGTTCGTTGCGGACGAGCTCCATACGCGGCCTAGCTAAGATTTTGAGCCGAGAGCCGCAGTCCTTCGCAATGCGAGGCTGACCAGCTCGCACGAAACCACGTGGATTAGGAGTCGACCGAATGGTCGGATACTCAGACTGACGCCACCGTTGCTTCGCCAGACTTCTGCGAGTCGAAGTTACTGCCTAGCCGAGAGATCGGCGGACGAAACAATCGAACGTTCGATAGATTTTGTTCTGTACATCGGCCGCTGTCCGATCCACGGCTGGCCGGTACGTCAGACTACGGTGGACCGACGGACGAAGTTGTTGGCTCCGTCAGTTCGAATGTTGGTCCGTACGGTCGCCTGTCGGTTGCTTCGTTCGTCCGTCCGTCCGCTCCTCCACGTCGTCGACGATGTTCAAGGCTGTGGTGTGTGATTCACATCTGCCTCAGCAACGAAGCCGGCCGGGCAGCTAGCTAGCGCTCACTGACTGCTTGGTGGTCGGTGGGCTGGTTGCTTGACTTCTCGGGCGATCCTGTCCCGACGACGCAGCCACCGCTGGCGGTCACCGCCGCTGCCGACGTCGGCGGACAGTCGGACTTAGAGGCGGTAGGCAAACAACGGCGAACAGGCCAACAAACGGAAAACCTCCCCGACGGACCGATCGGAGTACGGCAGCGCCCCGTCGGAGAGATCGTTCGGTGGGATGACGGTTAGAAAATGGGCAGACCAACTGGCCGACCACAGTCAGTCGTTCGCTCGCTCCTCGTCCTTTCACGCCGCTGCTCGAGCGGCAGAGAATATCGCCAGGAAGCGGCGCGGTAACGAAGACAACGACGCGAAAAGCAAATTCTTCTTCTTTTTCGTTAGCTCCTTCCTATTCTGCTTCGGTTTCTTGCTTCGTCGTAGCCGCCGTCAGCAGCGCCGTCCGGGAGTGGACAAACGCAACGAAAGAACGAATGGATGAGCGAGCTAGCGAAGCAGCGATGACGGGCAGGCTGGCGGGCGGACAGACGGGCGGGCGGGAGGACGGACGGACAGACGGACGGACGGGCAGGCAGTGAGCCAGCCGACATCACTATCTCTCTGTGTTTCACTCTGTCCTTCTCGGTCTGCGGCTGGGTCGCTCGCTCCTAAGCTCGTTCATAGCGAGTGACTAAGGGAATGACGACGATAGGCAGCAGCTCGCCACCCGGGATGAGCAACAGAAGGAGAGCGAGTGGACGAGTGTGCGAGCAAGCAAGTCAGTCAGTCAGTCAGCGAGCAAGCAATCCAATGAACCAGTCTATGCGTCGCTCGTCATTCCGCTCGTCGAACGGCTAGCGAGTTGCTAACGAAACACGTAACGAAAACGTCGGGCGACTCAAGAAAATAGAAGGGCATCGCCAGCTCCTTGGCAACGAAGGAACCAGCGCGATCGCTCGCTGACAGGCTGGATGATTCGTCAATGAGCTAGTCTGGCGCGGGCAACGCTTCGTACCTTCGTCCATGCACAAGGTCCATGAGGTCCGTGACTACGGACGGACCAGGAGGGACGGTTTCAGCGACAGTTTCACAGACTCGGCTTTCCGCAGACATCCACTTCTGTACGGTCACCGGAAGTAGAACGGAGTTATCGAACGAAAGACACCTAACCATCACGCCCAATCTTCGATTGCTCGACACAGAGAACGAATTGGAGAAACGACGAGCGAGGAGTGCGAACGCAGTCCACACAACAGCTCAGCTGCTCGCTCGGTTGGGCGATAGCTCGCTCGGTCCGTCACTCGGCCGTCTGGAGCAAGCTAGACTGTCTGTTAGAGCTGTTGTCATATGAGTTTGTGGTGAGCTCCCTGGCCGAGCGCAGTCAGACCGCTCACTCTTTTGGCCACACTGATACGGAGTGAGGAACGCATTTCACTGTTTCAGCGGGAATCCATCCGAAGAGTTTCGCTCTTCTACGCTGCGACAGATTGAATGCCCGACGGCGTTCACAAAGCCTGGCATCGCAAGTTCAGAGCTCCCGAGCCTCCCTGCTCTTCGAGCGTATTCCGGCGACAAGGTTTCGGTTCTGCGCTTTCGGGAGCATCCACTACCGGAAAACATCTACTAAAGGATGATGGCGCTCAAAAGGAGCGACCGTTCCCGAGCGAGGCGTCGAGTGAACTTTTGAGAAAACCCTCACTGGTGTGGTCAGACTTTCAGACGCTCAATCTCCGGATATCGATCAAGTGTCCCGGACTCTATGTAAATTGAGCCACGAATGCCCAACAAAAACTCAATCAACAGTGTCGCTCGATGGCGCTTCCCCGAGAATCACTTGAGGATCGTTCGAAGGTTCCAGGGAGGAGGGGCCGGGAGATCATGCTGAAACCGACGCATGGAACGCTCAGAACACCGAAGTCAGTCGGCTGTGAGTTTCAGAACCTTCCGTCGTCGAACTCGTCCGGCCGCGGATGAACGCAGCCCGACTTTGGGAACAGTAATGAAAATTCGAAACGAGCACGAAATGGAGTTTCCTCGGTATCGCGCGTGTTCGAGTCTACTCACGTTCCCTTTCGATCGTTGAGTTACAAAGTGAAACCACCACACCACACTGTCCCCGGGTTATCCTTATCGGTAATCACAGAAGCAGCGCCTGGTTCAGAAAGATCGGAAATGGGAATTTTCGCACTCGTTCGCCCTCCTTGTTCGGTGAAGCTGTTGCAAGCTCGTTTGCTCGAGCCGGTTCGCCATCGCGTTTTCGTTCGACTCCTCGCAGTTGCAACGTTAACGACGAGATGGAGCTCAACGTTAAGAGCAGGAACTGACCGATGCTGGCAGCGTTCTCGGCCGCGCTGCGTCGATCAACAACAAGAACATCAGAAACGGCGCCAGCGAGCAGCACGGGGTACAGCAGCACGGGAAGACGACAAAGTTCGACAAATCCACTGGCGGCGATCCGTCTGCCCTGTAGTCAGTCAGTTGGCCAGCCTGACTCCGCTATGGACGGCAGAGGGATAGAAGGACGACAAAGAGTCAAGGCCCGGCTTGCTGAGGTGATCGCGGCTTAGATCGCTAGGTAGTGGCAGTCGCTCTGACCGACGCAGACGTAGGGATAAAAAGTCAGTGAGCTGCTGCGAGCGATCGGCAGGCCGTTTGCCCGGCCGTCAGACGGAAAAATCGAGCGGAGGGACGAGCGAAGCGGGCGGCAGGACAGCCCCCCTGTGAGTGAGTCGATCCGTTCGTTCCTCGATTCGTCAGTCAGTCAGTCGGTCGCTCGCTCGACCCGTCCGCCAGACATCAAACCGACCAAACCAGCCTTTTACCCTACAGAGCAAGGAGGCAAGCGGACGGGAGGCAGTCGGAGAAGCACAACACAACGTACCACGACAGCAGCAGAGGGAGCACTCACTCATTCACTTCAGAACGGTTTGCACCACTTGCTTGCACCACCACCACCACTGTGCCAGACAACCAACCGGGCAAGCGACCAACCCAGCGCGGGGCAGCGCACCGTACAGTCAGCCGCACGGACGAAGAAACGAACGTAAACAAAGCGAGGACGATGACGACGACGACGCGGAGAGGCTCGCTCACTCACTCGCGATCGTTCTCGCCCATTCTCGCTCTCTCTCCCCCCTCTATATTGCGCTTGCTCACCCGCTTTCTCGTTCGTTTGGCTGCTTACTTGCCGCCGCCGCCGCTGCCACCGCCGCTCTGCTGTGTTTGGGGGAGAAATGAGGCGAGAGCGCGAGAGTGAGCGTGGCAGAGCGCCGTAGAGTTAGCGCTTGGTGAGACATGGCCGGCTCTCCCTGGCGCCGCTCGCCCTCTCGTGTTCTATCGTTCGCTCACGGCTGTGTAGAGCCGCCACCACCGCCGGTCGGCAACAACGTCGTCGTCGTCGTAGCGGCCGGCCTGTCGGTCGGCCAGCCGTCCGTCCGTCGTTTTCTTTCCCGCTGCAGCAACGCTGGCAAAAAGCTCTTTTCCTACGCTCCCTGCCAATCGGCCGGCTTGCCTTCCTCCCTCACTCGCCGGCTGGTTGGCCTGTTCGTTTGCCCGCTGGATTCGCGCAGTTTGTTGTGCCTGCCGAGGGAAACGCTTGGATATACGAACGGACGAGCGGATTGATGGACATACGAACCAACCGCGGGACGGTCAGGGGCAAGGTGCAGCTCGAACAACAACAGAGCTCGAGTTTTGCTCGCCATCGTTCACTTCCAAAATGGAATTACTGCCGCGAGCCCACTCCCGTTCGGTTCTCGGCTCTCAGGGAAATTCTGAACGGTGGTCACGGTTGCCGAGTCCGTGACGGACGTCCAGCCGTTCATTGGGGGTCTGAACGATACCGGCTCGAGGACCCTCGCGCGGGTGTCATAGAATAGAGTAAATACATCTCTGACTCCGGATTTCTCCGTCCGAGTCTTTCGGAGTTTTCCCCTCAAAGTAGGAAGCTGGTGATCCGTTATTTCTCAATCGGAACATTCGGTCCGACCACCATGCGCAATCGCCGCTGGAACAAGTTATCTAACGGTGTGATCGGGGCGCGAACCGTTCCAGTAATTCCTTTGCTACGCGATTTCACAACCGAACGAGAGGGAGGCCTGCAGGCCGACCGGCCAAACAACCAGCCAGCCAGCCAACCAAGCCTCCGACTGACTGCCGTGGAGGCCGCGAGACCGAAGAAACGGAGCAACGTCCCTGGGTTCTCGTCCGTTGGTCATTACGCGCGTCCGAGGACTGTGTGTCTACAACAAAAGCCAACAAACAACCGCCTGCGTCGATTCCGGGGACCTCCTTCTTCCTATTTCTCCACTGGCGCCTCGGGAACGAGTGAATTTAATTTGCTTGAATGCTTACGACGCATGACGATAACAAACGCGTCAAGCTTCGGAGTTTGAGAGGAGCTCACTCTTCCACAGATCCAGATCGCTTACGAAACTGAGAGAGGTCTCAGATCTCCGATGTGACGCTCTTCTTACCATGTTTTTCGCTCCGTACTGTCGATGTGAATAACGCGATAGGATTCGGCGAAGCTAACATCGAACATGGGCCCTCGTGAGCGCTGTCAGTTCCCCAGCAGTGCTTTGATTTCATCCTTCGAGGCCAAACTGAGCTATGCTCACGAAACACTTCCAGACAACAACAAGCTGGGGACTGATATCGTCATCGTTCGGGGCAAACGTCCGCAGCATGCGAAAATCTCGCATCATCGTAGAAACTAGTGTTTGCGCCGTGGATGGAGGTCTTCGAAATTGCGCGAAGGAATCCATTATCAGTTAACAACATTCCTAACGGTGGTCAGATTTAGGAACGGTCCCGAAAACTCGGCCATGAGAGCTCACTCACCGATTCGAGGTGTTTCGATCTATCTTACAGTGGGATCAGCAGCTGAGTTTCGCGTAGTTGTCTCCCTCGGTGACGGGCGAACGTGCGAGTCCACAAACGCACGAGCGATTCGATGAGCAAGCAACAAACAGATAAACGAACAGAAACTTACAAACACAGTCACACAAACACTTGAAGGAAGATCGCACAAGTTCAACCGGCTCGTTGGCTGAAAGAGCGGACAGACCAGGAGAAGTCAGCCGGCCCGTCGTTGCTTCCGCTTGTTCTTCTCCCGCTCGTTGTTCTGATTGTTTTCGGTACTCCTGCAGGTGTTGTTGTCCTGCTACTGCCGCTGCTTGCTGAGATTCGAGGACACAGAAAGCTGCAGCACTGGTGGAGTCGGGCGGGCGGCAGGCAGCCAGCAGCAGAGGAACTTGCACAGAGAGCTCAGCCTCCTGCTTGGTGATGGTGGTAGTGTGCTGCTGGTGGTAGTAGTGGTGGTGGTGGTGGTGGTGGTGGTGGTGGGTCTCTCGGAGGGAGAGCAGGCAGGCAGGCAGCCAGCCAGCCCAGGTCCCCCTCCTTCTCTTCATCCCCTCCCCTTCCCCAACCCATCTACCCGTCCCCCACATGGCTGGCGGGCAGCTGCCCCGTTTTCGCCCTACTCCGCTCCCGCCGTCTCTCGTTCGCCCTTCGGCGACCCCTTCCTCGGCGCTCCCTTCCCTTAAGGCTTTCCCCCCGAGCGAACCCTCCCCTAGTGCTGCCCTTGGCGTCCCCTTCTCTGGGCTGCGCCCCTCCTTTGCGTTCCCTTCCTTAGGCGCCCCTTCGCTCCCTCCCTCCGTCTCTCTCTTCTTCTCATTCAGTTCCTCTCGGCCTCCTTTCGTCTGTTCCCCTGTCGCTTTTACCCCCTTACCCCAGCCTGGCTGCTTGCCTGTCTGTCTGCCTGCCTGCCGGCCCGCCCGCCTGCCTGCCTGGCTGTCTCCCCAGCTGGATGGCTGCCTGCCTGCCTGCAGACCCGTTCCCTCCGCTCCCCTTGCAGGCCACCGGCCGGGAGAGTCCACTCCCCTTCCTCGTCCTGCTCCTTCCCCCTTCGTCGGCCCGCCGCTCGCTCGCTCACTCGCCAGCTCGCTCGGAAGAAGGAGAACGACGAGAGGTAAGAGAACGAAGAGAACGAGAAGCCGGAGAATGAGGAGAAGCAAGAGAAGAGAGAAGCAATCTCTCATCGGGAGAGAAACAGACACAGAGTGCAAGAGCGACCGACTGAGAGAACGAGTGTGTGGACGAGCGAGAGAAAGACCGCGAGCCACGGAGCGGGTTAGCGAGAAAGAGAGACACCGCTCACAGAGTCGGACTGAACGACGGACGAACGGACTCACAGGCAGAAATACAAGCGGACTGACGGTAGGACGGCCGCGCAGAAACACTCTCACACACAGAGAGGCAAAGCTCCTTTCCTTCGTTTCTCCGTCGTCGACCGTCCTCGCCGTCGTTGTTGAAGTCGACGTCGCTGATATTGTTGTTGGCGATGCTGTTGTGTTAGGTGGGACTCGGGCTGGTCGGCCGGCCGACCCTCCATTCTCCTCTCTCTCCGTCAGGGCCCTCTCACGGCCGGAACTGCTGCTGTTTCAGTATTCCGTTTCCATGAATCCCCATACTAAATGTGGAGAAGGAGCGGTGCGTGTCCCCTTTAGAGTTTTTCACGTTTCACGACGGGAGCTGACCGTAAGGGGAGAGTCGGAAATCAAAGTGAAAGCAGATGTGCTAGGGATAGTCCCGAGAGCTTCATCTCATCGAGCTCGGACAGTTTCAAGTCAGGTTGACCGGAAAATCTCTGTGGCAGTAGTTCTCAGCCCCCCATCCTCCAAGGAGCCGGATGTAATTGTGGAGTTCCCGAGTATTCGGAACATATAAAGCTTTCTCATCGCTGCGCGGATGGCGTTAGAGCGTCCGTCCAGAACATGATGAACAACATTCAGGTCCTCCTCCGATCAATGGAATCCATGATGATGACATGAAGTCGTGAGCGTCAACATCCACCCTTATTCTCTGCTATCGATGCCCGACTTGTTGCTCTTCTCAGTTAAGCTCGCGAAGTTCTCCTCGGAGATCGAGTAGCTAAGGGTTCATCCACTGAATCCCGTTGCCGAACCATGGTCAGCGATGAAACGTCACGAACTCTCGCCAACGAGAAACACTCCACACGAATCGAACCCGCAACGTGAAGTATCAAAGCACTCCGAGACTACGATCACGCTCATCTGCAAACAAGTTCAACCTGCTCGTAACCACACAGCCGACTCTGTGATATCACAATTGCTACACCATGGATGCACGGAACGGCACCATTTGCAAAATTTCACTCAAGGAACGATCGAATTCGCGGAGTGATTTGATACAACATTTGGGGGATTCCTAGGGATCTTGTCGACTCAATCTCGACATTCCGTCACATTCCTCAAAGTTTCTCGAAGCCATCTAAGAGCTCTTGCTCGGAGCCCTCACGGAGGAATTGTGAACGCGACAAAAATAAGTTTCAAATAACCTGGACACCCGCCAGATCTGTTCCCTAGATTATTTCAGAACGATTCGACGGACTTTTGATTCGGAAAACGTCCCGGAAAGGTCCGAAAAATGATCCTGTCTTATTTGGGACAAGCTGTGTCTCGAAACCCACATTTCGTAAACCTCGGATGTACCAACCTCGATTGTATCAAAACCTCGTTTATATCAACTGATTCTGACATCCATGATTTACAGAATCGAGGTTTTACTGTAGTTCGAGTACTTTTAGCTTTCGGAGTTCGCACGCCCTTCCTCCTCATGGAATTCGAGATCACCCACCCCTCCAAGCTCGATACGGTTTCCGTCGACACTCATACCAATCAGTCATTTTACGACTTCATACCATCTGGTTTCGATGCCTGTGTCAGAGACCGTAGACAACCCGACCTTTGGCAGCCGATTTTCGGTTGCCGCCAAGGAGTGGCATGACATCTCCGCAACTTGTTGCTTCAACAGCGGCAGGTCATTGGAATGCTCCAATGGATTGCCCGGCCAGGTTGCAAAAAGAAGCTGTTTGGGTCGAAGATATTGGTTTCCAATGGCCGGGCCGCCGGCGATCCCAGACTCCGCTCGACTTTCTATCTTTTATTTCGTCTCTAACACAGCGTTTCTTCTCACTTGTGCCTGTTTGGAATCAGAGCGACATTTTCGATCAGTACAGTCTCGTCTGGTGAACAGCAGAGCCTAATCCACTCCCAGGTCGCTTAGATCCCCAGGATTGGATCACTGGCACAGTTGCTTTCCCTTTCGCGATTCATCGCCCACCCTCCCCATTATTGTTCATCGGGGGGCGACAACAATATGCTCAAATATTCCGGACGAACTTCCGGAATCGGGCTGGGATTGATCTCACGAACTAACAGTCTTACAGTTTTCGTCACTCACGGAGCTATAAGTCTGATCCTGGGGGCACTGCGTTGTAGATTCTTTCCGTTCCGCCTCGTCAGCGGCAGTACTTAGCTTACAAGGGAAGGTTCTGAATTGTACAACTCCAATTCCAACCAGATGGATTGCGATAAGTCGGCCTGCTAGAGACATGGAAAACGGCGGATGAAACCTCCCCCAATGGGCCGTCGTTTGCGAGCTAGAGCGCCCTCCAAACTTGAAATTTCAAATGGGCTCCTCGGCAGCCTCCATGGTGGCCTGTCGGATTCGCGGGTGCCTTGGCCAAGCAGGCTCTGGTAATCGTTGTGAAAGGTTTCTGGTACAGGACCAAGTCCTGGAAATCGCGCCACGCGACGGGGGTGCCACGAAACTTGCTCTTGTTTCACCGACCATTTCTCGCGACGAGATTCTGTACGCTCTTTTTGATTCAGGGATCCGATCGAAGAGCGTTCATCACACATTGTAATTGGAGTCTCTCTCGTTAAAAAAAATATACACGGTCAATCATGGTCCACCCTGCTGGCTTGAGGCCAACTGTAAACATGATATTGATCACACAGACTATCACACAACTCAAAATAACAAAGTTCGTCAACTTGATGGTGACTAGATTTCCGGGTACAGATCGAATGATGGAAGCCGTGAACGGCTCCCCGAGTAATACGGTGTCTCAGCTTACGGTGCTCAGTGGTCATCGCCGGTGTGCGTAAAAATTCCTCGCTGATGTCGGTCATATTTGTGACACAGTGCCCGATATGATTTCAAAGGCCTCAGTCCTCGTGAGGTTGAAGGTCTTCTGGAGTTGTTCGGTGAACGGTGGAGAGCCCGTCAACCAGTATACGAGGCGGGATTTCGTTGATCGATTAACTCCGAGTGCGCGTTTCAAGTAATTTGCTTCCAGTTTGTCGATCTGTTCGAGTTGTTATCTCGAAAGTCGGTTCCAGACCAGTTGCATGCCGTACGATGCGATAGGTGCCAGCTTCATGTCGAAGAGGGCGGTCATGGGAGCGAGAGTTCCCATGAATCCAGGGATCCGAGCGTGGCTTGCCGTGAAGTCGACAAAGTTCAGCTCACGTGCTTTTTGAATGTCGCACATCCTTATGCTCCGATCGTGAATGATCAGTCCATTTGCCCGCGAGACATCTCCTCGCAGTGTTCAGATACCTCAATCAACCGATTCCTCCGAGTTCCCATTTGTTCTCTGTTGAGTCTGAAACTCGGCATGTAGTTCGCTTGCCGTACACGAGGGGAAGTGTGCTGTATTGATTTGAGCTTCCAGTCTGGGTTGGCGTCAATGCAGTCCAGGATCGAGCAGAGGCTCGTACTCGTCGCCACCGCCGTTCGACTCGTACAGTTCCTCAACGTCTACGGAATCTTTGTCGCAAAGTTCTTCGCCGCTGACACGATATCAGCCGCTAGTTTGTTCTCGATCTCTTGGGCGTCTTCTCGAACGCTTGGGGCGATGTGCAAGGACTCCGGCTGACTCTGGTCGGCATCACAGTGACTGCTCGAACGACTTTCCTAGTCTCGAACAGGAATCGCACCAAAGCTTCAGCTAATGTCGCAGAAAAAGAACAGACCGCGCATAGAGAGCAGATAGCTTGCTCATAAAAATGAAACCAAGGCTTTGGTGGAACCAGGGTCGCGTGGCGCGTATTCCAGGACAGGGCCCAGGTACCAGAAACATTTGTTAACGATTTCCAGAGCCCGCTTGGCCTAGGCTACCACAAATCCGACAGGCTCCCGTGGAAACCCATGGTGAATTTCAAGTTTTGAGGGCGCTCTAGCTCGCAAACGACGGCCCATCAGGAAAAGTTCCATCAGCCGTTTCCATGTCTCGAGTAGGCCTACTGATCGCAACATATCCAGTTGAATCGGAGTTGTACAATTCAGAATCTTCCCTTGTTACTTATAGTTCAATTGGAAGACTGGACGGTACGCGCAAGAGTTTGCCGAACGATTCCGCCAGCGCCGGCGATCGGAGCTGAGACGATGGAGCACAATTTTATGGAAGCTCCAATGATTCACCATTCTAGCGCACTCCACGGCGGAGCCCAATCGATTCCAGCTCTCAGCTGATTGCGGCGCTCAGTTGACGCACTCCGCGTTAGTTCAGCTTTCCTCATTCATGCGTTCCCTGATTCCTCGGTTTCATGTAGTGATCCACTCGCCGGAAGGCGCGCACAGACGACCCTCTCACTGAAAACAGGACGACGTTTGGAGACCTTGCCCAACGAGGTAGATGCCGCGTAAGAAACTCAGGGTGAAGCATACAAGGAACGGCCCCCTGGAAGTGTTTTCAGACCTTGCGAATTTGGCTTTCAAAGATCAGGAGATCGTCTCCCGGCCCCCGGTCTATCTGGAGCGCGAGGAGCTGGGCATTAGGGAGCTCCTTCCTTTATCGCTCCCTCGACTGTGAGGTGATCTTTGGATCAGAGCTGTTGTTGAACTTCCGACTCGACATTCGCGGCATTTTCAGAGATAATTTTGGGAGTGTATGGCCGTACTTCCGGGTTCGATTCGCTGAAAGTTCTGCGACACGTTGAAGATAGAACCGGGACAGCAAAATGCATCAGGAACTTATGGAAAAATCATCTGAATACGATCCAGTGAATAATTGCTGCAGACTTGGCATTATGTCCCGCATCGACCGTTCGGAGCAGATTGACTGAAGAGAAAGGAGTCGATGTCAAGCTGCTTCGCTCGACTACATAACAAAAATGCGCGCTTCCTCCCAAGCTTTAGCCAGGCGGAACAGAGACGCGGAAGTTTTCGCAAACATGACATCCTGATCTCATTGAGAGCAACTTCACTGGTCACCCGGTCGCCGCTAAACCCTCCGGCCAGAGCTCTTGACAGCCGGCAGAAGTTGCGAGACCTTAGGCCAGTGGCGTAACCAGGATTTTCCTTCCCGTCCGCCTACCTTCCAAGCATTCTGTGTGAAGTTGAGAGTGCACGCGTAATGGTTCTTATCGCCCCGCGAACGAACACCCGTGGAGGAACCTCTCCTTTATCCTCTCCCAAACCATTCACAGGGAATCTATGAAATCTGTCCATTCATGGAGTCCAATGAGAACGGTAGGATCACCTTCTCAACAGCAACAGCAGGAGAGTTTGAAGCAACAATCATCAGACCTAAAGACGAAATGCTGGCGAAACTCTGTGAAGATGTGAGTATCTATGCATGGGGATTGGGATACAAAATCATCGCGGATAAACTAAGGCTACCGAGAACACAACTCCCAGAAGATGCAATGAGAACACTCTTCCCGAGACACCCAGACACAGTAGTCCAAACTCCACTGGCAGGGGACGGCTCGATACCCGAGGTGACTACGAATGAGATCATTGGAGCAGCATCTCGGATTAACACGAACGAAGCATCGGTCCCAGACGGAATACCAGCTGGAAGCATCAAAACACTGATGTTGAAATTCCCAGAAGTATATTGTTCAATCATCAACGAGCTAGAGAAAGGGGTTCCCTAGGCATTGGAAGAAGGTCCAAGTGGTGCTGATCCATAAACCAGGGAAACCCAGAGATCTCCCATCAGCATATCGACCTATCTGTCTGCTTGATACCATCTCGAAATTTTTCGAAAAGATAATACATGACCGATTACGGATGGTGCTTGAAACTAGAAGGCTCCTTTCAGACAACCAATTTGGCTTCCGCCCAAAACACTCGACTATTATGGTTATCCAGAGAGTTTTAACAGGCCCTCTTTCTGAGCTCGAAAAACCCGTATGGGCAGGAGAACCGACTTTGATGGTTTTACTGGATACAAAGAATGCTTTCAATTCTGTGGCTTGGCACCCTATGAAGAACAGCCTGTTGTCCCTTGACAATACACCGTACGTCAAAAGGATACTCTTCAGCTACCTCACAGAGAATCACAGCGATTCGGATATTGCGGGGGATACCGCACTATTTCCAACGATGTGGCCATGGTCCTTTCTCGGTCAATCCCCTGGGACATCAGGATCAAGGAGACCATGGAGATCTTTGTTTTCCGGCTGAACCTCTCAGCCAGCCCTCAGAAGTATCCCGGGATCACCTTTCGGTATTGCTTCAGTAACACCCCCTATCGCCTCGCAAATCCCATTGCAGGCGGTGGGCTTGGGTCTTAAGATGGTTCAGATTTAATTCTGATACAAATTAAATCCTCGCTTTACCACATAAGAAATTTTTGTTGTCGGCCGGGGATCGAACCCGCGATTGCTAGCTTAGCGTGGCACCCAAGGCGTTGGTTCAAGTCACACGGCCAACGAGCCGACAGATCATGGGGATCAGGGGCTTTAAACAAACCGGCAGAATACCAACAAGATCGATGGACGATGCCACTGACACAGAGACAGAACCAACACAATCATATGACCCACACACGCAATCGGACTATACAGATATACTCCTGGAGAGGATGCAAAGCCGATGGTCACTCGGCGATCCTACCAAAAGCATCTGGACAAAAAGACTTATAAAAGACATCAAATCATGGTACACCAGACTACACGGAGAAGTTGACGATTTTCTGACCCAAGCACGTTCGAGACACGGTCACTTCCAACCATACCTCTACATAATGAACATCAAACTCAGCCCAATTTGCGTTCATTGTGTAGACGGGACAGACGACACGTCGGAACACACCATGTTCTACTGCACAAAATTCACAGGGCACCGAAGAAAACTAGAGAGTACGATAAAGTGTATACCCACACCGGGAAACATCGTCGACATCATGCTCGTGAACATACAGAATTGGGAAGCAGTTGCAGACATGATAACTGCCATTTTGAAGATGAAAGAAAAATATGAGAGAGAACTGGAGACAGGGACGAGTACCACATCATGAATACAACGGATAGATAACCAAAAACACACCCTGGGACAAGGGTCCCCCGGATGAACTGCCGAAGAAAACTTGGATACCGGTGCTTGAGCCGCGGACATAAGAGAAAGACTTTGAAACGCGAACTCTCTCTTCTCCTAAAAAAAACAGCCGGGGAGCTTACGTTCGACTCGCAAGCTCGAAGCGAGGCGTTGAGGTTTTCGTTGCTCATGTAGTTGAGGATCGATCGCCTCTTTTGATCGCCTATACGACTATCCTTACTATATATAATCGGCTTAGTCTGTCAGTTTGTCAGTTTGTCAGTTTGTCCGCACTTTTTCTGGAAGACATGAAGGTGATTCTGGGACCAATCTGAACATACTCTCCCGAGTCTGGAGAGGTGATTCCGGTACGAGTCTGACTATACTTCTCAAAAGCTGGAGGGGTGATTCTAGAACCAATCTGACCATACTTTTCGAAACGTGGAGGGGTGATTCTAGAACCAATCTGACCATACTTTTCAGAACGTGGAGGGGTGATTCCGGAACCGATCTGACCATTACTTTTCAAGTCTGCAGGGGTGATTCTGAGACCAATCTGAGCATTACTTCCCAACTCTGGAGGGGTGATTCTGAGACCAATCTGAGCATTACTTCCCAACTCTGGAGGGGTGATTCCGGGGTCAATCTGAGCATTACTTTCCAACTCTGGAGGGGTGATTCCGGGATCAATCTGAGCATTACTTTCCAACTCTGGAGGGGTGATTCCGGGCTCAATCTGAGCATTACTTCCCAACTCTGGAGGGGTGATTCCGGGCTCAATCTGAGCATTACTTCCCAACTCTGGAGGGGTGATTCCGGGCTCAATCTGAGCATTACTTTCCAACTCTGGAGGGGTGATTCCGGGCTCAATCTGAGCATTACTTTCCAACTCTGGAGAGGTGATCCGGGCTCAATCTGAGCATTACTTTCCAACTCTGGAGGGGTGATTCCGAGACCAATCTGAGCATTACTTTCCAACTCTGGAGAGGTGATCCGGGCTCAATCTGAGCATTACTTTCCAACTCTGGAGGGGTGATTCCGAGACCAATCCGAGCATTACTTTCCAACTCTGGAGGGGTGATTCCGGGCTCAATCTGAGCATTACTTTCCAACTCTGGAGAGGTGATCCGGGCTCAATCTGAGCATTACTTTCCAACTCTGGAGGGGTGATTCTGAGACCAATCTGAGCATTACTTCCCAACTCTGGAGGGGTGATTCTGAGACCAATCTGAGCATTACTTCCCAACTCTGGAGGGGTGATTCCGGGGTCAATCTGAGCATTACTTTCCAACTCTGGAGGGGTGATTCCGGGATCAATCTGAGCATTACTTTCCAACTCTGGAGGGGTGATTCCGGGACCAATCTGACCATTACTTTCCAACTCTGGAGGGATGATTCCGAGACCAATCTGAGCATTACTTTCCAACTCTGGAGGGGTGATTCCGGGACCAATCTGACCATTACTTTCCAACTCTGGAGGGGTGATTCTGAGACCAATCTGAGCATTACTTCCCAACTCTGGAGGGGTGATTCTGAGACCAATCTGAGCATTACTTCCCAACTCTGGAGGGGTGATTCCGGGGTCAATCTGAGCATTACTTTCCAACTCTGGAGGGGTGATTCCGGGATCAATCTGAGCATTACTTTCCAACTCTGGAGGGGTGATTCTGAGACCAATCTGAGCATTACTTCCCAACTCTGGAGGGGTGATTCTGAGACCAATCTGAGCATTACTTCCCAACTCTGGAGGGGTGATTCCGGGGTCAATCTGAGCATTACTTTCCAACTCTGGAGGGGTGATTCCGGGATCAATCTGAGCATTACTTTCCAACTCTGGAGGGGTGATTCCGGGCTCAATCTGAGCATTACTTCCCAACTCTGGAGGGGTGATTCCGGGCTCAATCTGAGCATTACTTCCCAACTCTGGAGGGGTGATTCTGAGACCAATCTGAGCATTACTTCCCAACTCTGGAGGGGTGATTCCGGGATCAATCTGAGCATTACTTTCCAACTCTGGAGGGGTGATTCCGGGCTCAATCTGAGCATTACTTCCCAACTCTGGAGGGGTGATTCCGGGCTCAATCTGAGCATTACTTCCCAACTCTGGAGGGGTGATTCTGAGACCAATCTGAGCATTACTTCCCAACTCTGGAGGGGTGATTCCGAGCCCAATCTGAGCATTACTTCCCAACTCTGGAGGGGTGATTCCGGGCTCAATCTGAGCATTACTTCCCAACTCTGGAGGGGTGATTCTGAGACCAATCTGAGCATTACTTCCCAACTCTGGAGGGGTGATTCTGAGACCAATCTGAGCATTACTTCCCAACTCTGGAGGGGTGATTCCGGGCTCAATCTGAGCATTACTTCCCAACTCTGGAGGGGTGATTCTGAGACCAATCTGAGCATTACTTCCCAACTCTGGAGGGGTGATTCCGGGCTCAATCTGAGCATTACTTCCCAACTCTGGAGGGGTGATTCCGGGCTCAATCTGAGCATTACTTCCCAACTCTGGAGGGGTGATTCTGAGACCAATCTGAGCATTACTTCCCAACTCTGGAGGGGTGATTCTGAGACCAATCTGAGCATTACTTCCCAACTCTGGAGGGGTGATTCCGGGGTCAATCTGAGCATTACTTTCCAACTCTTGAGGGGTGATTCCGGGATCAATCTGAGCATTACTTTCCAACTCTGGAGGGGTGATTCCGGGCTCAATCTGAGCATTACTTCCCAACTCTGGAGGGGTGATTCCGGGCTCAATCTGACCATTACTTTCCAACTCTGGAGGGGTGATTCTGAGACCAATCTGAGCATTACTTCCCAACTCTGGAGGGGTGATTCTGAGACCAATCTGAGCATTACTTCCCAACTCTGGAGGGGTGATTCCGGGGTCAATCTGAGCATTACTTTCCAACTCTGGAGGGGTGATTCCGGGATCAATCTGAGCATTACTTTCCAACTCTGGAGGGGTGATTCCGGGCTCAATCTGAGCATTACTTCCCAACTCTGGAGGGGTGATTCCGGGCTCAATCTGAGCATTACTTCCCAACTCTGGAGGGGTGATTCCGGGCTCAATCTGAGCATTACTTTCCAACTCTGGAGGGGTGATTCCGGGCTCAATCTGAGCATTACTTTCCAACTCTGGAGAGGTGATCCGGGCTCAATCTGAGCATTACTTTCCAACTCTGGAGGGGTGATTCCGAGACCAATCTGAGCATTACTTTCCAACTCTGGAGAGGTGATCCGGGCTCAATCTGAGCATTACTTTCCAACTCTGGAGGGGTGATTCCGAGACCAATCCGAGCATTACTTTCCAACTCTGGAGGGGTGATTCCGGGCTCAATCTGAGCATTACTTTCCAACTCTGGAGAGGTGATCCGGGCTCAATCTGAGCATTACTTTCCAACTCTGGAGGGGTGATTCCGGGACCAATCTGACCATTACTTTCCAACTCTGGAGGGATGATTCCGAGACCAATCTGAGCATTACTTTCCAACTCTGGAGGGGTGATTCCGGGACCAATCTGACCATTACTTTCCAACTCTGGAGGGATGATTCCGAGACCAATCTGAGCATTACTTTCCAACTCTGGAGAGGTGATTCCGGGCTCAATCTGAGCATTACTTTCCAACTCTGGAGGGGTGATTCCGAGACCAATCTGAGCATTACTTTCCAACTCTGGAGAGGTGATCCGGGCTCAATCTGAGCATTACTTTCCAACTCTGGAGGGGTGATTCCGGGACCAATCTGAGCATTACTTTCCAACTCTGGAGGGGTGATTCCGGGCTCAATCTGAGCATTACTTCCCAACTCTGGAGGGGTGATTCCGGGCTCAATCTGAGCATTACTTTCCAACTCTGGAGGGGTGATTCCGGGATCAATCTGAGCATTACTTCCCAACTCTGGAGGGGTGATTCCGGGCTCAATCTGAGCATTACTTTCCAACTCTGGAGGGGTGATTCCGGGCTCAATCTGAGCATTACTTTCCAACTCTGGAGGGGTGATTCCGGGCTCAATCTGAGCATTACTTTCCAACTCTGGAGGGGTGATTCCGAGACCAATCCGAGCATTACTTTCCAACTCTGGAGAGGTGATCCGGGCTCAATCTGAGCATTACTTTCCAACTCTGGAGGGGTGATTCCGAGACCAATCTGAGCATTACTTTCCAACTCTGGAGAGGTGATCCGGGCTCAATCTGAGCATTACTTTCCAACTCTGGAGGGGTGATTCCGAGACCAATCCGAGCATTACTTCCCAACTCTGGAGGGGTGATTCCGGGACCAATCTGACCATTACTTTCCAACTCTGGAGGGGTGATTCCGGGCTCAATCTGAGCATTACTTTCCAACTCTGGAGAGGTGATCCGGGCTCAATCTGAGCATTACTTTCCAACTCTGGAGGGGTGATTCCGAGTCCAATCTGAGCATTACTTTCCAACTCTGGAGGGGTGATTCCGGGCTCAATCTGAGCATTACTTTCCAACTCTGGAGAGGTGATCCGGGCTCAATCTGAGCATTACTTTCCAACTCTGGAGGGGTGATTCCGGGCTCAATCTGAGCATTACTTTCCAACTCTGGAGAGGTGATCCGGGCTCAATCTGAGCATTACTTTCCAACTCTGGAGGGGTGATTCCGAGACAAATCTGAGCATCACTTTCCAACTCTGGAGGGGTGATTCCGAGACAAATCTGAGCATCACTTTCCAACTCTGGAGGGGTGATTCCGGGCTCAATCTGAGCATTACTTTCCAACTCTGGAGAGGTGATCCGGGCTCAATCTGAGCATTACTTTCCAACTCTGGAGGGGTGATTCCGGGCTCAATCTGAGCATTACTTTCCAACTCTGGAGGGGTGATTCTGGGCTCAATCTGAGCATTACTTTCCAACTCTGGAGAGGTGGTCCGGGCTCAATCTGAGCATTACTTTCCAACTCTGGAGGGGTGATTCCGAGTCCAATCTGAGCATCACTTTCCAACTCTGGAGGGGTGATTCCGGGCTCAATCTGAGCATTACTTTCCAACTCTGGAGAGGTGATCCGGGCTCAATCTGAGCATTACTTTCCAACTCTGGAGGGGTGATTCCGGGCTCAATCTGAGCATTACTTTCCAACTCTGGAGGGGTGATTCTGGGCTCAATCTGAGCATTACTTTCCAACTCTGGAGAGGTGATCCGGGCTCAATCTGAGCATTACTTTCCAACTCTGGAGGGGTGATTCCGAGACCAATCCGAGCATTACTTCCCAACTCTGGAGGGGTGATTCCGGGCTCAATCTGAGCATTACTTTCCAACTCTGGAGAGGTGATCCGGGCTTAATCTGAGCATTACTTTCCAACTCTGGAGGGGTGATTCCGAGACCAATCCGAGCATCACTTCCCAACTCTGGAGGGGTGATTCCGGGACCAATCTGACCATTACTTTCCAACTCTGGAGGGGTGATTCCGAGGCCAATCTGAGCATTACTTCCCAACTCTGGAGGGGTGATTCCGAGACCAATCTGAGCATTACTTTCCAACTCTGGAGGGGTGATTCCGAGACCAATCTGAGCATTTCTTTCTAACTCTGGAGGGGTGATTCCGGGGTCAATCTGAGCATTACTTTCCAACTCTGGAGGGGTGATTCCGAGACGAATCTGAGCATTACTTCCCAACTCTGGAGGGGTGATTCCGGGACCAATCTGACCATTACTTTCCAACTCTGGAGGGGTGATTCCGAGGCCAATCTGAGCATTACTTTCCAACTCTGGAGGGGTGATTCCGAGACGAATCTGAGCATTACTTCCCAACTCTGGAGGGGTGATTCCGGGACCAATCTGACCATTACTTTCCAACTCTGGAGGGGTGATTCCGAGACCAATCTGAGCATTACTTTCCAACTCTGGAGGGGTGATTCCGAGACCAATCTGAGCATTACTTTCCGACTCTGGAGGGGTGATTCCAGGACCAATCTGAGCATTTCTTTCTAACTCTGGAGGGGTGATTCCGGGGTCAATCTGAGCATTACTTTCCAACTCTGGAGGGTTGATTCCGGGGTCAATCTGACCATTACTTTCCAACTCTGGAGGGGTGATTCCGAGACCAATCTGAGCATTACTTTCCAACTCTGGAGGGGTGATTCCGAGACCAATCTGAGCATCACTTTCCAACTCTGGAGGGGTGATTCCGGGCTCAATCTGAGCATTACTTTCCAACTCTGGAGAGGTGATCCGGGCTCAATCTGAGCATTACTTTCCAACTCTGGAGGGGTGATTCCGGGCTCAATCTGAGCATTACTTTCCAACTCTGGAGGGGTGATTCTGGGCTCAATCTGAGCATTACTTTCCAACTCTGGAGAGGTGATCCGGGCTCAATCTGAGCATTACTTTCCAACTCTGGAGGGGTGATTCCGAGTCCAATCTGAGCATCACTTTCCAACTCTGGAGGGGTGATTCCGGGCTCAATCTGAGCATTACTTTCCAACTCTGGAGAGGTGATCCGGGCTCAATCTGAGCATTACTTTCCAACTCTGGAGGGGTGATTCCGGGCTCAATCTGAGCATTACTTTCCAACTCTGGAGGGGTGATTCTGGGCTCAATCTGAGCATTACTTTCCAACTCTGGAGAGGTGATCCGGGCTCAATCTGAGCATTACTTTCCAACTCTGGAGGGGTGATTCCGAGACCAATCCGAGCATTACTTCCCAACTCTGGAGGGGTGATTCCGGGCTCAATCTGAGCATTACTTTCCAACTCTGGAGAGGTGATCCGGGCTTAATCTGAGCATTACTTTCCAACTCTGGAGGGGTGATTCCGAGACCAATCCGAGCATCACTTCCCAACTCTGGAGGGGTGATTCCGGGACCAATCTGACCATTACTTTCCAACTCTGGAGGGGTGATTCCGAGGCCAATCTGAGCATTACTTCCCAACTCTGGAGGGGTGATTCCGAGACCAATCTGAGCATTACTTTCCAACTCTGGAGGGGTGATTCCGAGACCAATCTGAGCATTTCTTTCTAACTCTGGAGGGGTGATTCCGGGGTCAATCTGAGCATTACTTTCCAACTCTGGAGGGGTGATTCCGAGACGAATCTGAGCATTACTTCCCAACTCTGGAGGGGTGATTCCGGGACCAATCTGACCATTACTTTCCAACTCTGGAGGGGTGATTCCGAGGCCAATCTGAGCATTACTTTCCAACTCTGGAGGGGTGATTCCGAGACGAATCTGAGCATTACTTCCCAACTCTGGAGGGGTGATTCCGGGACCAATCTGACCATTACTTTCCAACTCTGGAGGGGTGATTCCGAGACCAATCTGAGCATTACTTTCCAACTCTGGAGGGGTGATTCCGAGACCAATCTGAGCATTACTTTCCGACTCTGGAGGGGTGATTCCAGGACCAATCTGAGCATTTCTTTCTAACTCTGGAGGGGTGATTCCGGGGTCAATCTGAGCATTACTTTCCAACTCTGGAGGGTTGATTCCGGGGTCAATCTGACCATTACTTTCCAACTCTGGAGGGGTGATTCCGAGACCAATCTGAGCATTACTTTCCAACTCTGGAGGGGTGATTCCGAGACCAATCTGAGCATTACTTTCCAACTCTGGAGGGGTGATTCCGAGACCAATCTGAGCATTACTTTCCAACTCTGGAGGGGTGATTCCGAGACCAATCTGAGCATTTCTTTCTAACTCTGGAGGGGTGATTCCGGGGTCAATCTGAGCATTACTTTCCGACTCTGGAGGGGTGATTCCAGGACCAATCTGAGCATTTCTTTCTAACTCTGGAGGGGTGATTCCGGGGTCAATCTGAGCATTACTTTCCAACTCTGGAGGGGTGATTCCGGGGTCAATCTGACCATTACTTTCCAACTCTGGAGGGGTGATTCCGAGACCAATCTGAGCATTACTTTCCAACTCTGGAGGGGTGATTCCGAGACCAATCTGAGCATTACTTTCCGACTCTGGAGGGGTGATTCCAGGACCAATCTGAGCATTTCTTTCTAACTCTGGAGGGGTGATTCCGGGGTCAATCTGAGCATTACTTCCCAACTCTGGAGGGGTGATTCCGGGACCAATCTGACCATTACTTTCCAACTCTGGAGGGGTGATTCCGAGACCAATCTGAGCATTACTTCCCAACTCTGGAGGGGTGATTCCGAGACCAATCTGACCATACTTTTCAAAACCATATTGCTGACCCAGTGAAGAGAGAGAAAAGTGCCTCGATCGCAAGGAGCGCCGTCCAACCGCGCGGAGCGCGGCCGACTCCAGTCGGCCGAAGGCCGGCTGGTCATATTATAAATTGCTCGGGTTCGAGAGACTGGAGATCCGAAATTTGTTTCGGAAGCTCGACTGAGATAGTGTGAGCTCGGAAGTTTTGAGGGCCGGAAGCCAGGGCAGTGGCGTGGCCAGGGGAGAGGGGGGGGGGATAGGCGAGAAGGCCTCGGGAACTCACTCACTGCGTCTCACCTCGGCGTGAACCAGACCACGAAAGTCAGGATTCCAGTGCCTCGCGCCCAAAGAATGAAATCGTTTATGGGTATGGGCTCGTTGATCCTGACCAGGATCGAGATATGTAGGGGTTCACATCTTGACCAGGTCAGCCCTTCATTTCAAGTGCTTGCGCGGCTCGATTTTTTCAAGGACAAGCTTTGTACACTGGCGCTGGGTCCTGCATTTCCTCCCAGAGAACTAGTGCTCTGAGGAAATCATCGTCTGTGCAATGTGCGCCGTTACATTCGAAGTTATGCAATGTACAGCGCCTTTGTGCATGCCGCATCTCGGGCGTGGTCCGACGTTCACCGCAATCACGTCCAAGAACACCTCATGAGCGCTCTGTTCGAAGTTTGAGGTTATTTCCATAAGACCACCGAGAGCCGTCCGGCTGCCGAAACGAACCAGAAATGGAGTCGTTGGAGACGTTCACTCAAGTCAAGTCAACTGTTAAGAAAAACTCAGCCTTCACGCGCGTCAAATCGACGTGAGAACTGCGAAGGAAGACAGCTCATCTGAATTTGTTGATCGGGGAGCTCTGCAGCGACCCCGCTACCCTCAGCAATGGACTTCACAAGCCCCGCATCTCCGGAGATGACTCCCATAATACGCGCTCCCTCGCTCATTGCTCACCTTAGCCGCAGCTGCTTGCCAAGCTCGGGCAGGACACCTGCTCCCCATGTGACCTCCACACTTTCCAATGGAACCATGGATGCTGCAATCAGGAGCCAACCGACCCGTCCTGTTCGAGACTAAGCAGGAGCTCCACTGAGGAGTCCCCCCATCCCTATAATCGCCCCATGAGTCGGTTGACAGTACGGGGTGAAAGATACGACGCGCATGCGGTGCTCAAGACATGAGGGTTCGAGAGTTTCTAGATTGCCAAGGTCAGATACTTCCGCTGGTCCGTTCGACAGTAGAGATAAAAGTTCTCCGACTGGTTCCTGGCAGGAAGAGAGTGCGATCACAGGTCTCAGAGGAGATCCTCTGAACCGACGAGCTCGCCTCGGAAGCGAGGTTCTGTACGAAAAGAAGCAAATACACGGTGTCGATCAGGGGTCGACCCCCTAAAGGGTAGATGAGGCAGGAGTTTGAGAACCAGAGGTTTAGACCGAGATGATGCTCCTGCATACAGCAGCCGGACTAACATGACTGCATGGAGATGATTATACCCTGGTAAGATGCCCATTTCTTCTGAGGCGAATGAACCTCGGGGTCGATGAAGAGTTCATGAGGTTCGCCTCAGACCATTTCGGAACCACTTGGAATCTGGACAAGGGGGACGCGGCCCGGTGCCGACAAAGCGATCTCTTCGGTCTGGCCGTTCAAGAATGGGGACGACAAATCCGCTGCATCTATCTTCCGTCTCACGACCCGTCTCCCAGCGATCTCGCTCGCACGCCGCTGTGGCGATTCGTGAGCAGAACAAAAACAGGAACGCTGAGGCGTCACAGCCCGGAGGCGCTGTCATTCATCGCTGTGTTCCCTACTGTTCAGGTCCGGGTTTGTACTACTCGATCTTTCTCTGAAAAATTCAGCGTGCTTCAGTCTGCTACATCATTCAGCCTGTGACGTACCCAGGAGGAGGGAACTCAAAACCCTTCAATCGTATCGAGAAGGGTTGATTGTCACAAGTTGTGACTCACAACTTTGATGAATGAAAGTACCCCGCGAAAATTCAGTCTTCTCAGGAACATCTTCACAGGCTTCAAAACCATGTTGATTGCGAGGATGGTAATAATCATCATCGTCACGAGCATAAATGTGTTTTGTCATCCAATTTATCTGCATATTCTTTCTATTATCTCCCATTTGTCGAAGAGGGTCGAAGAACTAATACAGAACGAATTATGTTCGCTCCATCTTTGAGACTGTCGGAACGAGCTTTCCCGAGTTTCCGGACATACATGTGCTACTTACATAATCGTCCAAGCCAAAATCGATTGATGACAAAGTTAATTTCGGAGCCTCTCCTCCTCGGTGGCGCCGTGACTCTTCCGACAGTTCCGAAGAGACCTTAGAAGAGAGAACCGTGAATACACCTCTATCTTCAGACCGCATGTGTGAGAGCAGGTAAATCATTCCGCTTGTGACGAACCGAACGCCTTTCAGGAACTCGCTCCTTGCTGTCCTCGTTGTGCGAATCTGCTTGGATATCAACTCGGCTCTGGTTCCTCGAAGGGAGGTCCCGGAGAGGAGACTCGATTCGCAGGATACGGTAGATCATGGACCGTTCGGACTGCGTATGAGATCATCTGTATGAGAAGCGGGCATTGGATTGTAGCGGAGCTAAGCTCTGCCACCCGTGATAATTATAAATCGCAGTCCAGATTCCTGATCAAAGTGGGAGCGTGGAAAGAGGACACACTGGTAGTTGCCAAATTCTTTTATTGACACAGTAAACCTCTGGAACCCGATCGACAGGATTCCGGGAAGAGGGTTCGATGTTGCTGTTGTGCCAAAAACCACGAGTTACGTTCAAGAAATCCTATGGATTGGTTAACACACCATGACTTTTCCCAGATGAGAAAAATGGGCACATACACACACTTCGAGAAACTGTTCTACAAGCAGCTGATTAGCGATTTGAGTTCGACTACTGGTAAACTCGAATCCGACTTGATTGTTTCTGCCTAAAACAGTTCCTGCATGGCCCTATCACAGTCGGTTACTCCTCGTCGAAGTCCTTGTTGAAAATGAACTCGCCCAGACCCTTGCCGACGCGTTCAATGTTGGTGAGGTGATCGGACAATTCTTTGATCGCCTTCACCTGTTCCTCGAGATAGTGAGTCTCAAGGAAATCGCAGAGCTGTGAACGAGAAACAGTTGATGATTGGTCGGTCATTCGTTGTCTGAATTTATGTTTATCGAGCTGAGTTTCCAGCAGCAGAGCCCAAATTACCTGAGGATCGTTTTGTTCTCCAGCGATCTTGTGAATGTCCAGAAGACTTTGGTTGACTTGCTTCTCGAGATCCAAGGCCGAGCTGAAAGCCTCAGCAAGGGTGCCCCATTCAGATTTCACGGGCTTGACGACGTCGCTGAGGACGATTCGCCCCCCTGCAGATCAAAAAATGATAATTTGAAGTCCGTCCATGGTTTCCGGAATGATTACACAGGGATAACTGAGAGCAATCGTCCCGGAAGCTGCCTCTCATCGCTCGGAGCAGTGAGAGGAGCACGGTTGAAAGTTACTGAACTGTTTTGAGAATTCAAACATAGAGATTACCCTCTGCTTAGCAAGAAAGAACGCACCTCTCATGTTTTGGTATTCCATGAGCTTCATGGCGTGCTCTCTCTCTTCTTCGGATGCTTTGAGGAAGTATTTCTTGATGTTCTTGAAAGCGACGTCATCACGGTCGAAATAGAACGCCTGCCGATCAAAGGTCAGAAATTCATCAAAATATTCACTTGGAGCTGTGGGGAAATGTTAGTTCGCTCCATTCTGATCCGTCCGAGAGGTCTTTCGGAGGAGCTTCTCCAAGTGTTCGATTCCTGAACGGAGTTGCTCATAGGAATCTATCCGACTCACGACGGGCGCCTCGAATGCGATACCGAAGAGCTCAGAGACGGAGCATTCAAAATGGATTCAGGGAACGCGCGTGTGTTCTCTGTTGGCTAGGTCACGCTCAGTTCACCGGAGAACACCCGTCGCACGGCGTTGTTCTCGAAACGGAATTCCACGAAGACCCCAGGATTCCAAAGGGCGACAAACCGTCAACAGGAACCGATTCTCGAAGCCCTGAACTAGCTGGCGGCGTCCGGATCTGAATATCGCTCCGACCCACCGTTGCGAAAATGGCCAAGGTCGTCAACAATATGACCATTATGTTATAAGAGACGAAAACAGAACTTGTAAATCGATCTTACCATGGACATGTACGTGTAAGATGCGAAGAGCTCCATATTGATCTGTCTGTTGATGGCGGCCTCGCAATCGGCGTGGAAGTTTTGTCTGGGGCGAGACATCGTCAGAAAGTGTTCAGGGGTTGATC
Source organism: Phytoseiulus persimilis (assembly GCA_037576195.1). Lineage (NCBI taxonomy): Eukaryota > Metazoa > Arthropoda > Arachnida > Mesostigmata > Phytoseiidae > Phytoseiulus > Phytoseiulus persimilis. The sequence goes on from CM075103.1 coordinate 30,878,827, forward strand.
TGAAGGAACTTTGAGAGCTTGACGTTTTTTTGAAGATTTCTTCGAGTTTGCGTTGAGCGTCCAAGCTGCAAGTGGAAATTACCACATTAGGATCTTCCTTAAGAGATCATCGCAGAGAGTGTGTGGGGCCTAGCAGATCGTCTCGAGCGGAGACCAAATGTCTGAAATCGATCGGCGACCAGGCAAACAACGGAGGAGTTCTCCGAGCTCATCCAGCAGATTCTGCACAGTTACTACGATGAAGTGAGCCAACGTCACGCCCTGCGACGCAGATCAGCGGAGTGATTCGCCAGTATTCGGTTGGCTTCACTGCAAGACCGTGGTCCTCTTCTATCGGTTTCTGGGTCGAGAAAGTTGTCAACGTTGTTGACATTGAGATAATTTAGCCCATGATTCGCGACGTCACATCACGGCTCCTTCTAACGACCACCGAATCGACGACTTTGATCCACCCCTGCCCGGGTCTCGGAGTCGGAAATACCGAATCCTCCGACCGATTCAACGGACAGTTCCTGTATTTGAATCTGAGTCATGGATTTCGAGTCATTAACGGGATCGAGCGCATTTCTGAGGAGCGACGGTGGGCCGAGGCAAGACTCAGAGTCATCAACATCCCGTGACTCAGAACCGCAACAGCGTAGTAAGTCACGGGAGATTATAATCGGAAGAGGTTGAGTCGTCTCGCCGCCATCTCACTCTACGCTTACTCCCATGACTCGTGAAATTCGAGTGCGAACTCGTTCGACTTTGGGAATAAGATTCGGAATTTTGACGTGGAAGCTCAAGCGACTGAAGTTTCAAGCAAAACATATACTCACTAGCCCGTTCAAGCACTGTTGACCCAAGGCTGACACCGGACAAGAGTGTGTGGAGGAGCTGTCGTCAGTCACCAGTTTTATAGTCCGAGCAAGTCAACAACTCTCTCCCTTTCTACCCGACTGAGAGGGGATTCACGATCACTGAAAGGGCAAGCTCCCGAAATTCATCATGACTGGCGGAGAAAAACATCATTACTCCCAGAAACTATTCGCGGAAAACTTCTGAGAAGGCGAGAGGTAGACCGGGCACCGCAAACGGCTTCCTGACTAACTTCGTCTGTCCCGCAGGCTTCTCGTTCGAGTAGGTGTTGTCACAGATTTGCACGCGGCCCGGCGCCTCGTTGGACACTAAGGGGCAATCTCTTATTCGGTTCCGCTCACGGATAACTCACATTGCTCTAACTGCGTGGAAGTTCTTCGATCGCCGACGGGTTGTCACGAGGAGATGTCGTCAACGACTCAGACCCCGAGCCGAGCGAAAGGGCGACAGCCGTGCTCTCACTCGATGCCCTTCCCGTACACAAGTATCGTCGAGGGCTGGTCCGTTCTTCTCAGAACCCCTACAGTGTCTCCCAAGTCCCGACGCTCTGCATCACAAATGAGAAGGATCATGTCGAATGGAGAGTCGTTTCGAGGAGCAAACTTTCAAAGCGCCTGCATTCCATTCGTAGAATGAGTCGTCAATGTTTGCGGAGGCTCCCCAGACGCTGATCGCTAACGGTCCCGAGTCCGCTTTCAACTGAGCGAACGACGGTAGGACCGAGAATATTCGACTTGCCCCTCCGACTTCAATCCTCCGGAGCTTTTCCTTTTATAGGAGAACACCCGTATTCTACGAATGTCGCTTTCACAAGAGCATGCCCGCTCAGTTTCCAATCCATCAGAAGGTAGCCCTATCAGAGAAACTGCCAAGAGACTAGGATACTCGGCCAACATCGGGCTTGTATATCTGCGTCGAAACATGAGCATTGGCTTCTGTTTGACATCCATCTCGCGCTGCTCGTTCATGTGTAGATGCCTGCGCGTTGTTCACAGACGGGATAGAACATTTCCTCTAGGAACAGTCAGACTTCTCAGCGTGAATCACCTACCTGAGCCCGGATTTGTTTCTGGATCCTTCTTTTGTCTACTGGGAGCTCAGATCTCAATATAGAGGGCAAGCACAGAAAGCAGACGCTGCACCGAAGATACAAGCTTCTCGTTTCCCTCGAGCTCAGCCTATCAAGTTACGATGACTCAAACAGATGGAACCCACCAGACGCGAAAACCGGAAAAAGCTTGATACTGACACCAATACAAGCTGAGATGAGATCCTGCTTCCTGCTCCACCGGACCTCGACCACGGCTTGGTGCGGGCACGTCGATGTGCGACTGCCAAACGCACCTTCGGGAAACAAGTGCAAGGGCCACATGCGTAGTTAGACGAACGCGGGGCGTTTCACTGCTTCGCATTCCACTCAAAAGACGTTGGAATACGCTTCTCTGAGTACTCTCCTCCGATAGATCTTCAGAGACCTGCGAACTCTCTCGCGCCATCGAAGTTTCAATTCTGTTCTTTCGAAACCTTTCAAGAGTTCCGACCCTTCATCCATTTGGAACGCCGTCTCGAGTGTTGATCGAGAGAGTCTTACCGATGGAGTCGCCGAGCAAGTGAATACGGCTGCGATTCTCAAATGAATCATCAGAAAAGCAGCGAATGGGAAATTTTTAGCAAACGTTGCGGCCGGGGAACGCATTCTAGTGAGTCAGACAACCTTCCTGCACTCGGAAATCAGCACTCGGAGCAACTCGATATCTGAACAAAAACTCCAGTTTCGCTGGAGGCTGTCGAAAAGTAGTTCCTAGCGATTTGTTCCATCTCTTCATAGGCACGGATTCGGTCGCTGAAACCAGCCTATGCGCTTGCGAAAAACCTGCAGGGAATTTCTGAGAACTCCAGCCCGATGAGGAGAACTCGCTCCAGGTTCCGCAAAAGCGCGAATCGGCTACCCAAGTAGCGTTTGCTGATGGATCCGTCCCACTGGTTTGGAGCAGTAGGTGGCGTTTTCGGTCCTCGAGCATGAAGTTCCAGGGAGAGCATCCGTACGAACATGCTCACCTAGAGCCCTTACACTCTGGTCTATATTTTGTTCGTAATATCCCATGTGGGCCGCGCTTTGAGGATATTCCGTCGATAGGAACCAATACGCGTCAAGCGTTGAGAATAATTCTTCCAGCGATCCTTGCGAGTCATGTTGCGTCTGGTTTCGATTTCCTCAGGTATCAAGAGATTCGAATCTAAACTATGCTGCCGCAAATCCTGGTATCAGTCTGAATCCGCTGATAGGAGAGTTGTGTGCACACTTGGTGATGGCGATTTGATTGTCATTAAAACGATTTATCTTGATATAGGGCTTTGCGCTTGAAAAAGTTCCCCGAGCTCATAAAGAATGAGGTTCTGTTTGTCGAGACGAGAAACAGCTGCTCGATAAGAGATTATTGGTTTTGTCGCATTCAATGGCCTATATTCGTTCTAAGTGCAAGATCTCAGTCATTCACCTTCTGAGCATCTATTTGGTGACTCTCAAACATCTCATTCCGACGTTCGTGGCCTCAGGTGATGCACGTGATGGATAGTCCTGAAACTCATCGAAGAGGAAATGACATTCTGAGACCAAATTGCGGAACTCCTCCTTGGAGTAGGGGATGTATTTTTGAGTGCTTTCCGTGCCCAGTAATGACGCAAAAAAGTTTTCAGGATGGGAATCCTTACTTCTCAATATGTCTGTTCATCTTTCGAAATCCTGCTGAACCGTGAAACTCTATGAGAGCTAGTTCATTTCGCACACCTTGATTAGGCTTGTTGATTCAAAGTCGTTGGAGAGCCGCTTCCAAAGAATTAGCGAAGGCGCCAGAGGGGAACAAAGACTGCGTTAACAACACAAAGCTCGGGGTCACGCGTGGAAAATTGCAGATGCAGATTCTGGCGGTTGTCGCGTTGGAACGCCGCTCGTCTGGCCACTGGTTGCTGAGGGTTGGTGTCTTCTGCCTGCAAGCGCGGCGTCTATCGGTCCGGGCTGTTGGAATATTCTCCGTTAAAAAGGTTTGTGGTGGAAGAATAAGATGAGAATGAGATGATGATTGGACGTAGAAAAACTGGCTGGGCTTATTTTGGATCCATTGTCGCTTGAGGCACCGACCGCATTGTTGTTTCGAGTGAGGCGAGCGTCGGTCGTCTTTCCGCGATGTCGTGAACTTCCTTAAAAGCCAACGCCTAAGCCCAGACGGTCTGGCAACGAGCATGGACAACGGCCAAGACTGGCCATCTCGCCGCTCTAGGAGTCGCTTCGAGAAAAATTCTCTCGGCACGGATTCTTTATCCCCCGCTCAGGGGCGACGAAGCTGAGCGGAAACCAATTTCCACAGCCCACTATCCGAATCAGAGAACATCTCCGGAACATTCCCTCGATTGGCAGCTTGCATTAGTTCAGAGAAGAATGTCATCATCTAGTCTGTCGAGAGCTCATCAGTTCTCGGAATACGGACTTTGAAGCTCCTCGAGTTTTTCTCAGGGAATCTCGAATTAGGGGTATCCCAGCGGAGCTGGCAATAAGCAGATAGGAAAAAAGCTCAGGATATGGTCACGCAAAGTGGGCAACGCTGAAAAATTTATTCAGTGTCTAGTTACCATTTTCAGTTTTTGACCCTCCAGTTGGCTGCATAAAAACATTTCTTTGGACGCATGCTGGAGAGGAGTTCTCGGAAGAGATATTTCCTTCAAACCACTCTCGTAATATTTGGAAAAGCGGCACCAGGGAGCGCCGCAAAAACCCTACGGGTCTTGTTTAAACTAAGGGGCTATCTAATGGCCTGAACGTTTCGGTGTCCAGGCTTCGGACAACGTCGACGAAATGAGAGCAGATCTCCTTTAGGTTTTGTGATTCACGAAGTTGGATGAGTGGAGCGATACGTTCCGCTGAGTAGGAGAACAACTGGAGAGAAAACAGCTTATGCTGATGAGGGGCATCAGGGGCTTAATTGTAGGAGAAACGGTGGACAGGCGAACGTGCACGGTTCCGAGGGAAAACTGACCGCAACTGGAGAACTTTCGCCGCTAAATGTCAATGAAGGTGCCCGGATCGAGTTTTTTCGGTTTGCTTTTTTCCCCTGAAGAATCGCACCTTCGACTTTCATGGACCCGAGAAACTTTCACTTTTCCTCGTTAGCCGGTCCGTCCGCTCCCAGACCCTTCATTACAGTTATTATTTTCATCACCGCCATCGTTGTGGGATCAGTCCATAAGCTTCTTGACGTAAACATTTTCAGTCTCTAGTTTTCTATACAGCGTAACATATCTGGCGACGGACTTCATTCTCGGACAAATGACTTGACTGCAAAACTGCGTCCGGTTGAGATGCGATAGCGTCGGTACCTGGAGTGTACGCACGAAGTCCAGAACGAAAGTGAAACAGTTGTGTTCTTCGTCGTCGTAGCATTCCCGGGACCTGCGGGTGGAGTCGATTATATTTGGAATGAAATTTCGCCTCCCCCAGACCCACCGTTCCGGAATCATCCAGCCGCAACTCTAGCAATTATATGAAAAACTCTCTTGCTCACCACCACTGCCTATTCTTGGTGACTTCCAAGGTGTAATCCCAGAAGTTAGAGTCCACCGCCAGATCTGGCTCGGGAGTTTTCGAAAGGAAAAGCTGCGAGTCGAGGCGAATTTCTCAGTTCAGAAGTGGCATGAAAGGATGAAAACGAACGACGCTCATGAATAGTTGACGAAGTCGCCTCACCGGTATCGTAACACATTGCCTCCAATCGCTGGCGCCGACGGTCAGCCCGCGCCTGTCATACTCGTGGACGACCCCACGCGAATCTGTCAGACCGGCATGCAAGTCCAATGAGGTGGTCAGACAAGAGAGGAAAGATCCTTTCGAAGGTTTGATGACCACGCTGCACGGCGACGAAACAGCAAACGCGAACGGCGACGGGATCACAGATGGTTGAAGCTGAGGAGGATAGGCGTTAGGTGGCGTTTGTCGTTCGGAAAATTCGATTCCTGTCTGAAATGATGGCTGGAACCGACAGTTGCGATCGACTTTGTTGATTCTATGGCCCGTAATGGAGTTCCGTTGATAGCACGATGATCTCGGAACAAGATTCGCTCACCAGCAGCTTTTCATTTGTGTCTACGGCTTTGTCGCAAATGGGACAGGCGAGCGGTAGGGATAAGCATAGAATGTGCGCTTTTCTCGTACAGTGCTGGAAACAGAGGATCGGGCGTGCGGCCACCGCCTCAGACTCTGTCACCAGTGTCATGGCTGGAAGAGAAGGAAGTCATTAATTGACGCGCGATACCAGGATTCCGTCTCGAGGACACGGCTCGTTCAAATGCTCGTTGGGAGCGATCGCCGATGCGCCACTATGACTCTCCCAATAAATCGAGTTCTGGTCCCGAAAAGTCAAGTTCGAACAACTAGAATATGGGCGAACTGACGATCGCGCCACGGGAGGGCTCTCGCTTGGTTTCGAGCGGCTGCACAGAATCTCGTGGCAAGCGAAGGGGGCAATCGTACCAACGGTCGTGTTTCCTCGGCAGTTACGATATGTTGGGGTCGCAGTCTTCGGCGAGCATGAGAGCGAACTGTGACACGGATCCGAAGAGCTGAACCGCGTTGAGCACGGATGATGTCACCCTGAATTATTAGCATACACACATTCCCTGACCGAAACCGGAACGAGAGTTCCCACGGCGGTACTTTATCCGTCCCACGAATAAATCTTCTCGTGGTGATGAATTGACAATAGAAAACGGAATTCGGTCGCGTCATCAGAAAACGGAACGGATGCTCCGAATAGAGGGCTGTCGTTGTTCAATGTTTTCGTGTGAGTCGCCTCAGAAAGGAGTTCAGACTCACTTATCATCAACTGCCCTTCTGAGGGCTTGAACGAAGAGTTAGCGAATGGAGCCCGGCTGAGAAGTGACAGAGCTGGTCAAGAGTCGTGGAACGAGAATAAAACACAACCCCAGACGTCTTGATTCGATGCGCGATGAATTCATGCTCAGACATCTCAACGGGGCACCACTCAAGACAACGGAGAGATCCCAGCGACGACGACAAAACGCGGACGGGAAGATCCTCTGAGATCCGACGATGTCCCGAGGAATGCAGACGAGCCTTTCCCATACGACGCGCGTTGCTTTCATTTCATCTGTCTGGAGTGGAGCTCAGTTCGATTTCCGAAAACGCGGCCGTTACGTCTGGATAGGATCTGATTCTAAGCGAGGTTGCGTCCACCTTGTCGTTTTTCCTTCCGGGCCGATTCGCTGAATGGACGACTCGGCAGATAGTTGGACGGTCGATCCATCCAAGTGTGTGCACAGTTTTGTAAGCGGGACAGTCAACGCGCACGGGGTCACGGAGCCGTCGGCGGATGCTGTGGCCCAGGCTATTGTTTTAGCGCATCTCTTTCCAGTGCTCTGTTCTGCTGTGTCCATCAGCGTAGCCGTTGCGCAGTGAACACGACTTATCTGAGTTGTCCACTAGCGCGTAGCCACCGTTTCGCGTTCGGAACTCTTCCTCCGTCATCAGAAGTCACCGAAGGCCTCCAGAAGTTGAGAGACACGAGGTATCGAGTCGGGAATATATTCACATTCTCATCTTCGAGCCGTTCAAGCTCTGAACCAGTAGGTCTGACGAGGCTCCCTCTGACGGTATTCTGACCACTGTCAGTACGGCCGTGCTTCGAAGAATTATTTCTGACCAGATGGGCGGGAGTTCCGCCCGATGTTGCATCCGATGACGAGCATTATCGTATGACGTGCCCAAAGAGCGTGCATCAGCATCTCCCTTGTTTGATGTTCACGATGGTCGTTTCCGCTCCAGCCGAGAGGGGGATCAAACATTCCACGTGGGATGAATTATAGCTTCCTCACAATCAACAAGACTGGATGACAGATCTCGATGAATGGCCGCCTCCCACTGTGGCCGGGCGACACGGTGATCGGTTTCTGGTGGCACGGTTAGCGACTCGCATTAGGAACAAAGAAAGGGGCTCCTCCCGCCGGGTGTTCGGCTCGGCTTCGCCCAACCCGGGAGTGGGCGGCAAGTAAAGTCGAGGCTTCGGCTCAAATAAAGCTTGCCTTCAAACACTGTCTTCCAAGCAAAACAAAGCCGTTCCAGCTCGGCTCATTATATCGCGTCTCAATAACAGTGATTTAGTCGGACGAAACCCCCCCACGCACCATGATAGCCAATCTCTGACCGGTGAGTGGACGCTAGTTCCGTTGATGTGATGCAAGGAAGACTATAAATCCAGTCCGGGACCACTCACGGCTCAAGTCACTGCTCACGGGGGAATTTCGCCAAGGGAACCGATATTCCGAGGAGAGGTTCCACGACTTGCGTTGGATACCCACTCACCTGCGGTCGCCGACGGAGTTTCGATATCGAATAAACTGTCGACGAGGCCCAATGTAGCTCATGACGAAAAGTCATCGAATCACCATCGCTGATTTAATTCTCGACACGAGTGCAGAAGGAAACACCGAAAATTTTCAACCGGCACCAATCGATACGGAGACAACACAAGATTCCTATTGTTGATGATTGAGAAAACACGCTTGAAAATGAGACCTGCTCCAATTCAGCGGCTGCGGGAGTCGCTCCCATGCAGCCGGAACGTATGCGGGGAACCAACGCTCCCCGCTCCGATATGTCTTCGACCCCCAGTTTTTTTTTTTGATCCAACCAGCGATCGGGTCCATTGATATGGAATGTGTTAGCGCATAGACATTCCAGATCGAGAAACAGTGACATCCCTGCAACTGACCCCTCAGGACTCAGGAGAATCTGCGGAGGATTCCAAAAAAATTCAGCGGTTCGCATTCATCACGTTCCATGATGCGCGCACAATATTGCTCCACCATAGCCTTGCGTTCACTCGATATCGAGTCGAGCCGAAAACCTTTCCAAGAGAATCAATCGAGATATCCGTCTGCGAAGCTCCTAACATCTTTTTAAGAAAACGTTCTACATGTTTCGCCGCACGCAACACTGCGCTGTGCGGGCGACACGCTCTGCAACTCAAAGGACGAAAGTGCTGATCATAACGTAGGAAAGCTATTGCATGTCTCCGTGCGTAACACGCACCGTCGGCATAGCGATCGGAGAACCACAATCACTAAACAAGGCATGTAAGGGATTTCGTTCTGAATGGAACGCAGCGCGCATCACAGAAATCGTTTAAATGAGAATTATTCAATCGAGAATTGAGATCCGTCATCCAAAATGGGATGGAAGGAGATTTGTGAGATGGGAGTTTCAGAGGACAACCGTGCTTCCTCGAACGTTTCACCGTGGTATCACGTGGCCTACCGTCAGTTTCCTGCGGCCTCCATCTGGTCACAACCGCGGCTACGATATCGGGAGCAAATAGGCGCGAAGACAACTGAATCGGTCCATCACGAGATCAGAACCCTCCTGATTTCTTCAACAGGCTTCAGTCTTCGTGGGTGTGATTTTCTCCCGGTGCCGCTTCGCCAGGGCCCTCAACAACAGGCGTCTCGAGCCCGAGGGGGGAGTTCAGGTTCAGGCAGGGAGTCCGGAGGCGGAATCACCTCGGAGAGAATGGACAGCACGGGAACTGTTTCCGGAGTATGGGGACCGGCCGCTAACGTTCTGGTCTCGCGCGGGCGAGAGAGCGTCGATGTGGCAGCCCAAACCTTCACGTCGTGGCTGCCGACTGAGTTATTCACTCGACCGTCCCATCTGCTCAAATCCTAATCGTCGGCTGCAATCTTCACGTCGCTCGGAGGCGGAGAAACGGGCCCTGAGACTTGGGGATCATCAAGGCAGAAGAGTACTCCATGCGGAATAATTCCAAATACGGTGGAGCTTCGTTATGATAGACCGAAAGAGTCATTAAAAAGTCGGGTCCTATCAGTCGTGCTGTGAGGGCCGAAATTCCGCAACGCTAGAATTCAGCTGAGTAGAACATCTTCCATGAGACTCAAGCCGCCCCGAACCTGGTTTCTGTGCCGAGATTCGGGCCCTGAACACTCCTCGGAGGGTTCTCTGGGCGGGAAAAGGCGGACTGCCCTTTGAGTTCGTCTAGCCGCGAGTAGTAATCTGCAAGCCAAATAAGAGGCTGAACATCCCCAGTTCTTCGAAGGTTTTCTTGACCATTGACCCCGGCACAATGCGACCAACTGTCACAGCCAATTCAGTCCGGTCCCGGGTCTCAAAAGAAGCAGAGAAACAGTCGAAGACGCCATGGACAAAGGAAAATCTGTGGATAGCCGAAAGAAACTGTTGATCGGAACTCAGCGAGCGGAAATTCTTCAAAACAACGCCGTCCACGGGTAGTGCCTCGTTGTCCTGATGGAAACGGATCGCTAATTTCGTGGACTCTGGCCACTCCGTGTGCAGAAAAAATATCCAACACCCATATGGCTAGCGCTGTGTTCAGACCAGCTGGATAAAACTCGCGCTTTTTTATCGAATTTTTTTCATGGCCTCATTGTCTTTTCACGCATTTTCTGCTTCGAAGACGCGTGACTCTAGATCAGTTCCTCTCTCCAACAGTTTAACGGTTGTTGTCGCGCATTTCGTTCCGTGAGCTCTGCTTCCAGGAGCGCTGCGAATCCAGGGTAAGGACACAGGATCGGAGTACCCATTGATGTTGAGAGCTTCGCCTTCATCATGTGAACTCGCTCCAATCACTGCCTCCTGTTGATTTTCTGGTCTGCCACGAGGAACTTGTCACAATAAGGAGAATGGAATCGAGAAACAGGTGCTGCCCACACAAGGAGGAGTCGTGCCTGCGGCCTGATTGAAATCCTGCAATGTCGGATTTTTCGACCAGTCTCTGGTCTTTCTGATTCGAGTCGACGGCCATTCCCCTTGGAATAGGGCCATAGTAAGTTCTGAGTTCAGATTCGGGACTCACGAAAATCACTTATTTGTACCGAGCAAATGACGAGGGATAACGGAATCGAGAGAGGTCCGTAAAATGTGAGGTGAGTGTCTGCATTCGAAAACAGATGGTATCTGAACTCGGCACTCGGAGTGCGACAAGTAGAAGAGCTGACACTCCGAAGGTGCTCGAGCGGGAGCATCGCGGTGAAGAGGGACACTGATTGGGTATCGCACAATCGCCGCAAGCTTCCCGCCAAGGCGGACCATCATGGGGAGACGGCTGCTCGTTGCACGGAGTCGTGCCCGCGATTCACCTGATACGGAGTTGCGGAGTCTACATCTCCGCAGTCCGCTCGTCGAGTGAAAGTTTCTCGAATCTCGTCTCCGACATCACTGATCGTGAACAGCACCGAGGGATTATTGTTGATAGATCCGTATATTGACCCCCTCATGAGACAAACCGTGGCTGGCGGAAAACAACGGCAGTCCAACGGCTTCGGAATGATCTCACCGAGCAGGGCAGAAGGGACCGAAGAGGGAGCTTCGCTATCGAGCAGTCTCTCATGGAATAGCTTGGATTCACGGTAGCAATTTTGGCAATGCAGATAACTGAAACTCTCCAAGCTGAACTCTCAGATGGGCAATCAACAGCCAAGTTTTGTCCGATACTCACCGACGATTTAGAGTTCTATCAAGACATAACGTCGAAACTTTCCATCACTGAACTGAAATCTGCTTCACTTCATGGGAACGATCTGACAACTGATTGCTGAAAAAAGAACTGTTATCGAATGACAGAACAGGGGAGGGGAGTGGGAGAGAAGAAACCCGCGGACCGCGGGATTCGAAACTTCAGTCTTCAGCGACGACCTGCCTCTGCTGTGGAGAAGCCTGATAATCGCAGACAGGTATGTCAGGCCAGAAACTGAATTTTCGTTCTCCTTTGTCGAACAACGACCGCACCTCGAACCTACTCATACAGAAGATTTGGATCCAGTGCCGGAAAGTCCTGATCCTGGAATTAATTGTTTGCTTGAAACGCACATCTTTCTCACCCGAAAGCTCTAACGGAGGCCATAGATCTCAAATTAGAAGGACTTCGACTCCAGACGGTTGGGTGGGAGATCTGACGACTGAGCGCCCGCTGTGCGACAGGCTCTCTGAAGACTCTTCCTCTGCGGGAAAATCGGGATTCAAACGGGAGCAGTGGCGGTGAGGTACCGGAAGAAGTTCTGATGCTCGATGTTTTATCGCGTTCTGTTCCGGACGTTTCTGCAGCCGGTTCGCCACACAAATATGTAGTATGTGAGGGTTGGGTTGAGCCACGGGTCCAACTCAAACGGAAGAGAGAGTCGGCTCGGCAGGTGAAACGTGTTTCTCACATACATTTAACTAATACATTAAGGCAACTATTTCCCAGATCCATGCGTCGCAGTTTTCGTCCCCCATCATGGGAATGATCCGAGACGAGACCTTGGTGCTCGCGTTAGTGGCGTAACGAAGAAATAGTCTTCATTCAATTGGAATTTCAATGTCTATGGATTCGAATGAGCCGGGCCGAGATGCTAAGTGGGTAATATACTCTCGTCGAGGGTCGTCGAGCCGTCCCTTCTTCCGGGAATAAGTTCACGAGGTGGAGGTCGCCACGAGGTTATGCGACCCTAGACCAATCGCTTACCGGACTCATGTCGGTGAATTGTGAGCTCTCATCGAAAGAGCTGACCACGCGTATTTTAGCCAGGGTCTTTCGCAACCTTCACACATCTCTCCACTGAATTCAGCCCGCTCCCATCCCTTCGTCCTTTTATTTTCCCTGTATACTACGGACCTCCAATTCGAGATCCCCGAAGGCGTCTCTCGCCGACGATACAAAGATCTTTGCTGATGTGTCACGATCCGACGGCCGCGTTTCCCTTCAGTGAACCCTTCGTAACATTCAGGATGGGGCTGACCGTCGCAAACTACATATTTCCACCTCAAAATCTTATACCCTCCATGTACTTCATGCAGACTCATTCGAGTAAGTTCTCTCCGGGGAAAAGATTCGCGAATTCGATCATGTCAAAAATCTCGGAGTTCTCCTTTCCCCTGATCTCAACCCTGAGGGCCATCTCAAAGATGTCCTCATGCGTGCCGGCCGCACTGCCAATTTTGTTATCCGTGCTTTCGACTGTGAACTCCCTGGAGTTTATATCAGAACCGATATTGTGCTCATACTGCTCTCTCTTCTGTATGGATCGGGAGTCTGGAGACCCTGGCTTGTCGAAAATCGCCGTGCCCTCGAGAACTTTCAGAAGAGTTTCATCCGTAGAGTGGCGTACAAATGTAGAAATAATGATGCCCACCGCCTTCATCTGCCGCCTTGTGCGCAGCATGGTGTACGTTCGATCTCCAGGAGCCGACCACCACGAGAAGAAGAAACTTTGCCACGTTTGCTTCTAATCGATGAAGGATCTGATAGTCGGGTAGCTGAATAATATTCCGGCGCTTTCATTTCAGAGAATGTAGCGAATCGGCTGGGGAACTGTCAAATGGTGCGGTACTGGACTGTCTGACAGCACGAAACCCACCTGAGAAAAGCTCCGACACGATCAGAAGAGACGAACCCACAGCGCGTTCGAAGTACCACATGCTTGAGTCATTTTCACTCCCAACCGAACCGGAATCACAAGAATGAAAAACAAACACTGGGGGGACGAAGCTGACTTAGGCTAATACTGCGCTGGCGTCAAGGGCATTGAAGCAGCTGGTAGCTCTATGTTCGATAAGGAAAATTGACTGCCTCGGGAATCGTGCTTAGAGGACTCTGATGGCAAACCTCCGAAGACCGATCGGCATGGAAAATGAGTGCGATGGATCCAACGAGATGAGTAAGCTTGACTCTGCGGGAGCGATTCGGAGCTCGATCTCTCCCATACAACCGTATAGGAACGGATGGCACTTGTTCAGAAATGGGCGGCGGCAATGAAGGCCAAACCGAGAGCGGTAACAACGAGGCGTCACATCCTTTGGGCTGCACCGGAATAGCCGTGGAAATTCGCTGATGGCAGTCGCCCGGCCGGGAGCGCTCTCGAGCGGGGCGCGCCGTTCAAATGCCAGAAAATTGACACCCGATGCGCGAAATGCGGATGGGAGCTCGAGACCTCGCCTCATATCGTCATGGAATTCGTCACTTATGACTCTGAAACGACACATAACGGTTAACCACCGATAACAGGAGTCATCGGTGGTTAACCCCCGGTTAGGCTTTGCAACGGTTATTTAATCGCAGTTAATAACCGCAATAACCGCGAGCGAATTGCGGCTATAACCGCATTGAGCATGATCGTACTGTGGCTAGGGATCTGGGGTTAGCCGCCAAGAATTGGAAAGAAATGATTTGCTTCTGGAGCTGTGACATCTTGTGTGATGACTCCCGTTAAACAAAGTTCCTGCACGCCTTCGGAAGCCGAACCCGGCTAGCAATTATACCTGGACATATACACACCAGGTGCAGCCTCTCCATTTCCCCATGAGCAAGCCGTTCAAGGACTCGAAGAGCCAAAATGAGAGGCGGAAGGCTCAATCTTCCAGAGCTTTGAGCATCTGGTGGGATCAAGGAACAGAGTAAAGCGGAAGTCGCTATTTCGTGGGTCGATGGAAGAATCGTGATGAAGACTTGGACGTGACGAGGATCTCTCGTGCACTGATGAGAACCGAGAATACACGCCCTTTTTAAAGACCGTCCCTCGGCCCCAATGCCACGTTTAAGAGTTTGCAGCACTTCCGCAGCGGATCCTGAGGAGTTAAACCCAAAATTGCTGACTACATTCATCGGACGGGAGGCTCTCTCGGGAAGGATATCAAGGAATTGTAGTTTCTTTCCTCCGTCTTCGGCTAAGACTCGTTTCAATATGATCGGGCGTGAAAACGATGGTATCGGTGTAGGATCTGTTCGGGATCACGTCTCCGGGCACTCTCCCATAAAACCGCGGTTATTTGCGGTTAAAACAGCGGCTTTCGGTCCTAATTTCGCGGTTAACCGCTATTGCGGTTATGGATTTGCGGTTATCGGTTAGCCGTAACCGTGGTTATTTCGAAATGCGGTTATTCGCAAAGCCCACCCCCGATGAACCCGAATGATTCGCTGAATCTACTCGCTCTGGGAACTGGCTCCTGGGTGATGTGTATATAGAAGAAAAGCATCAGAGGATCAACGAATAACCACGAACACGACGGCTCCCGGAGAGCCTAGATGTTTTCTCGGGGCTTTCCCACTAGCTATTCGTTGTATAATTGTGGGAGAAAATGTCAGGAAGAGTCTGCTTCATTACGGCAACGCGGTAACCTGAATCGTGTTCGTGGCCGAGAGACAACATGGCACTTGCAAAAGATCAGCGATTTCGGTATTGATCTGGTTCACTTTCGGATGTGAAATCGTTGTACCATGGAATACTCCTGTTTCACTGAAGCGACGCCGTCGGATCACGAGATCTCGGAGAACTTTCGGTCAGGGCTTTGTTTTCTTGTCTATAGTAGCGTAACACTTGGGCGATCTTCGAGAACCCAATCGTATTATTTCCTCTTGTTCACTGGAATATATTCCCAACGGGAGCAATCTTCAAGGCCTGGACGCGACCGATTCTGACTGCATAACGTTCAATTTCAACCGGTGAGTCAGGTGCTTGGTGTCAGCTCGGTTAAAAAGTAGAGTGTAGGCTAAGGGGATGGAAGATCTCCAGCATGCAGCGAAGGAGACACTCGTTTTGACCGCTACCATCAGTTATTGACTTCTGGGCCATCGAGATCACTACCCCCAATCCATCGTCGGACCGCGGTGAGTGTCGTCCGAAACTTCTATTAACTGAGCCCCGGACGGAGCAGCAAGAAAACATACACTCGTCCCTCTTTATTAGCTGCCTATTGGTTCCTTACGCGACGCGCGAGTGGACGTTACGCGAACAAATTTCAGTGAGTTGCGGATTTCGGTGTGGGTTCACCGTTTCGCGAAATTCCTCACAGATAACCCCATTTTGAGGTTCTCGAGAAGACAGGTCTGTCTTCCCCAGTAAAATAAATTTCTTAAGACACATTCCATGGTAGGAATCGTGAATTCCCAGATGATAACGGACTTCACGTCCCAGACGAGAAAAGACAAGTAGGAGAAGGAACCAGATTATGTAGATATGTATCGAACGAATCTCGGAGATGAATCACGGATAATGCAATGAAAAACAGATGGCATCCCTGGACCCTCCATGGAGATGACAATGCTGATTCATGGATTATAATTTCTGGAATAGTATCACAGGGTTATGTTCTCTCACAGCAGATCACGAGAGTGTGCTCTCCTCACTCGTGCGGTGAGTTTTTCTGTGTTTTTTTCCATTCCGCCGAGATCTCGATCACCCTGGAGTCCTGGTCTTTTCCGAGATATTATCGATTAAAATGATGTGTTGCGCACCGCATGAGGTTCCCTCCTCCAATCCTCAGTTCGAGCAGCGGGAACGGATTTGTCGAAATCTGCCGCAGTATTTTCGTCTTGGCAGCGTACCCGCCAGCTTACGTGTACGTGCGCGTTGACTGCTTCACGGTCGGGCGCCGTGTAGACCTCTCTCCGTAAAAGTCCTTCCTTCACTGTGCCCCGACGGTGATATCCCGATCGCAAATACTTGAGATGTTCCAGCGTCTGGGTATGGATTGGATGATGACAGGATTATCCTTGACCACCTAACTGGGCTCGTAGAGTTGACTCAGATCATAGTTCGCATCGTTAATTATGATCGTTGATCAAACGAGCTGATTTGAGCTTTCTGGGCGAGAGACCAGCTCCTTCGAAGACGGGCTAATAGAAATGTGGGTTGTCAGGTTATTCTGTATCGCACTCATTGAGGAAATAGAGAAACGTTTACTGCTTTTCGCCAGCCCATGACACCTCGCGATCCTTCGAAATGAGTCATGTTAATTGGCAGGTCGATTCGTTCGCGTTGAGCTGTGACACAATGTTTGGGAGACTCCGGCTGAAATTCGAGCTGAGCATCGCGGGAGCGTCGTCGAAGCGAAAGTTCTCGACAGAGTATTTAAGCTTTCGGCTCCCTGCGTCGACCTCAGAGCTCGATGGCCGTGTATCTCAAGCTTGATACAAAGCAAATATACAGGTGCTGGCCCCCGAAAGAATGTTCTCACAGACGTCAAGCATGTAGCGAAGGGGGCGCCTGCTGTATCAGGTCACAACTAATCACACACGATGAGATCTTTCGAGGAAGCCGTTGCTGTCGACAATATTCTGGACGAGCAGAATTCTCAATCACACTCGATAAGGCCGAGGTGAGACGGAGGTTCCGGATCCGGACCTGGGATTCCGCTGCGTATCAAATGCCAATAGTTTTCGAGAGTTTGCTCTTCTCTTTCGGGAAATTCGGCTTACGCATTCTGACTCGATGGGAAGGCATCCCAAGCGCAGGTAACAAATTGAATCAAGAGCTGCGAAGTGGCCGAACTCCCCGGAATGCGACGAGGCAGCTCATTGGCACGCGTTCAGGAGCGAGAGGAGCGCGAATGGCCGGATCCCAGGTAGAACCGCACGTGTCGGGAGGGAGGGGGTGGGGGAAAGCGCTGAGATTATGTTCGTCAACCCTCGTGATGACTTAATCTGAGAATCTCGCGACGTCGCAAAACTAAAAGTTCGCGGAGGAGGCTCGG
Source organism: Phytoseiulus persimilis (assembly GCA_037576195.1). Classification (NCBI taxonomy): domain Eukaryota; kingdom Metazoa; phylum Arthropoda; class Arachnida; order Mesostigmata; family Phytoseiidae; genus Phytoseiulus; species Phytoseiulus persimilis. The sequence continues at coordinate 30,896,231 of CM075103.1, forward strand.
AGCACCAACCGTCGTTGTTGAGATGAGACTCGGAAACGAAAACTTGGACTTCTTGGTTCACTCTCGAATCCACAACATTAGTTTGGATACAATGCTGTCGCTGCAGGACGGAGGCATTGGAGCGAAACGCAAGCTTTTACTCCATTCTGGCATTCAGACGCATCCTATTGTTACGAGCAATGAATACAACTCCGAGGTTGAGCGGTAAATGGAGAACCGGACTCGCGATCGCATACGATTCCGAGTGGCTGTCGGGGTCGACAGATCTTCGTCGGACTTACACAGTAGGAGCTTCAAAGGTCACACGACTGACAAACATGGTTCCGAATCTTAGACCAGCATCGAAGTTCGGCACCAGCCAACCGTACCGCGAGACCTCTTGCATGGGATTCGGATGGGTTTGTGTCCTTGTCGATAGAATTCACGGTTCTCCACGCTGAGCCTCGCGATTTCCCCAGAACTCCTCGGTCCCCAAATGTTCCATTCTGTGGAGAATTTCTCACTTCTTCGAATCTATAGATACGGGATTCAGACCAAAGTTGTTTCCCTCGAAACTTTCGTTCCCCATCCGGGGCAGAACTCGGAACTTGAGCGCGAGCTCCCGACTCGGAGCTCTAGCGATGCACTTCAGCCGGACTTCGCTCACGAAACCCCTTCCGTAGCGCTTCGTGACCCGTCTCGAAACTCCTCAGTATGTTCCTCGGCCCCGAGCTCTATCGTGCAGCCGAATGTCATCCGGTCGGTTTTTCGTCACTGCAGGTATCCCGCTTCAGCGATGGGGTGACTCGCATGACGATGCTATCGGCGCTCATTGTGCCCACGGCACCTCCATCGAGCTCTATCGGACTCCGGCATCGGCTACCGGTGAGCGCGACTCACCGACGACTCGACCGGATGCGACCAGCCCCTCGTCCTCCGGGAAGAGAATTCACCACGTGGTTGGCCTCATTTCCAGATCCTGATTCCCTCGGAAGCGGCGTGATGAAGTGGTCGGAGGAGAGCCAGGTGCTACCATCCGCAGTCCCAACTCCTGCTCGATGTCTTCGTTTGCACTTCCGGTGGACGCCGACGCCGATCTTCGCAAGGCAAAGGCGTGAGGAAACGATCGTATCGGACGTTTAATCAGATACCGTCATTGTGCATTGTCGTCTGCGCAGCGACTACAATCGGGCTTTGACTCGAATCTCGGAAAACAGCATCGAGTTAAACGATACTTTCACGCGTCAATGATCGGCAGCGAGGAACTATGTGGCGTATGTGGCCGTAGTAGAAAGACCCCATAATCAGTTGAAAGCTCCATCCTCGTCTCGGTTGGATGGTCTTAGAGTCCCGTTCCACTCTTCAAGACATCGCTCGTGACCCTTTCCCTCTGAGCTATTCATGAGCGCCAGCACTCCTCAACGTCAAGTCGAGATTTCCCCCTCTTCACAAGAATATTCCGTTGAAATCCTCTTGAGCTGAGTTCTTGATTTCGGCACGATTCAGACTCAATGTCCGCGGAGGGAATTCCAAATATGGAGAGCGAGAGAGAGAGAAGTCATCAGGTTTTTGAGAAGCTCACTTCGCAGGCTTCAAGTACCGATCGACCGATCCGATTCTCTTTCCGGAGCGATATCAGAAACACACCCAGAAAATTCTCAACTGGCCGAATCCTGCTCCATATTCCTCGATCGTTTCCACGCCCAGGGAAAGAAATCCACACCAATGAATAAACATCCAATGAACCAACAACCCACTCTCCTTGTTCTAGATCGTTGCTCTCAGCTGGAGGTCCGAGCCCTGAGTTTGGTAAAAAAAAAACTCTCCCTCCAGGTCCCATTCACGGACGTCAACAGCGGGGGACCTTTGAGACCTTGAGCCTGAAGTTGCGCCTCCTGATCGACCAGGGGCATCATCATCGTTGTTCGTCCGATTTCCCGTCCATGGATCCACACTATCGGAATGTACCACCTCCTTATTCAGCGTGTCGCGGGAGTTCGTGACATATATCTCCTGCAGATTTCGCCTCCGTTCCTGCATTTTTCCGCAGGAAAATATACATGAGTTCCCCCGGAAGCAAAGCGACGAGCCACGGAAGGGAGGCCATCGTCAGGTAAAACATCGTATGGGGCACAAGAGGAGGGCATCTCATCGTCCGGTTGCGTGCAGGGTATCTGCAGCACTCGCGGCGGAATCCGGATCCGGCTCCTCTCGCATGAAGCCCGTAGTCTCGGTAGATATTTCCCAGCTCCAGATTTTCCATGATTCAGTGACGGAGACTCGGAGCGGCATATCTTCATCTCGCCCGTGCTTGTTCTCTCAAAGGACACCGGATTCTCCCTCATCATCGAGGAATTCCGTTGGGCACGATCCCTCGGAGCGTTTCCCCCACAACTTTTTGCGGCTCTCTTGAGCAAGTCCTTGCAGAGTATTCGCACATTGCGACTCGCCCATCCATGGTTCCTTTTGATCCCGTTCTCCAGACTCGCTGATTCAAACTCTCAATGACATTGAGAGTTTGATCATGATGGAAGGTGAAGCAGCCCGTGATATAGTCGATTTTGATTCCTTGTAACACCAATCGAGAGAGATGACACAAATATTTCCGCGTGGCGATGCGGTTGCGATTGCTTCCCGGCCGAGCATGAAACTTTCCGATTCAGAATGACGCTCAGAAGCCCGAGGCATCGGTTTTCCGGAAATACCCCGTTCGCCGCTCCACATTTCAGCATCGCTGAGGCATGACACTTATTGAAGCCGAAGTTACCGAGAGCCTTGTCACGGGGACGCTCCTCCACCAGTACTCTTTTTTTGAGTGTGCCTCCTCAGAGCCTCCTCTCGGCTGTCGCTGTGCATCCGAACTGCACTCAGAGCACGAATGACGTTTTGACTTCAGAAAGAGAACCTCGAGAATCCGGTTGATTTGATCGAGCAGGCCAGGTAAGCTGACCAAGGATGGGGCACCGTGATTCCTAGTGATCGGGGCGCGGAAGCGCACGTGTTTGCCCGTTGATGCTGCAGCCCGTGGTGTGGATTCCACGTGGATGAAGCTCGGAATTCGGGCGACCCAAGACTCTACATGACCAAGAGTTGCGACGCGTCCCCGAACTGGTTAGCTTAGGCTATTTGAAGCCTAGCTCCGAGCGCTTTTCGAAATAGTCGGAAGCCATGGAAAATTTCGAAACTCTGATCAGATCCTGGCAGCACTTTCGCTTAGGATATTCAGACCCGCAGATCGTTGTTGGCCCCCTATTTACATATCGAGCAGCTGATTGAGATTCGTGCGCTTCTGCCGTCTGAGGCTCACACAATGATTGTATCTGAGCAGCAGCAGAAGCTTCCGAGCTGCAAAGAAAGCATCATCTCCAATTTCGCGAGACAAGTTGTGCACTTGTAGCATTCTGACGGAGACTCTTGGCCTTTCAACACTGGAGCAAAAAGAAAAGCGCATTCACACGAGGCTCGTATTCAACTCCGAGAGATCAGTGGACCCCTACTGGCGTCGACTTCTTGAAGTCTAGCAGACTCCACTCGATCGTGCGCATTATCATCATCAGGCACACAGCAGCGAGGTTTTCCTGCGTAGCAGTCAGGAGTCAAGGGCTCTTCTGGAGGAACTCTTCTGAAGTTCGACCATATCTCAGGAATCAGCTATCATTTCTACAATAGTTGGCTCGGGGTTCAGGGTGGTCTATGGCGAAGACTCACTCCTTCATCGATTCGGACAACAACAATACGACCACCAGGTGAGCTCAAATCTCTGCAGTTACACATTATAGACCTTCCCTCATGTCCATTCTGGTCTGCGCTTCGAACTTCAGTGCGCCGCTCTCAACTCGTTCAACAGAACCGCCACGCGAGGCAGCGAATCTCATAACTTTTTCGGTAATTGATGGCTTCCATGGGAACCCTGAGGGTTCTCCGGTGCTCGAAACTCCTCGAGCTCTACGGAACCGCGGCCATGCCACACATATCGTCATCATCTCTGGAAAACGTCGAGAACAGAGCCGAGTTCAGCTCATGTTCTGAAAGAACCAGGGTCGAGGTCCTGAGACGCAGCCGAACGGTCTCGGGCTCGGCGGTTGAGCTACGTTCGCAACGCGGATTCTGACCATCAATTCATCAGGATTATATTCACGAGAAGAATCGGTGCGAGCTGGTCCAGCTCGGGCGACCTTCCTTGTCCGCGCGGTGTTTCGTCACACGCGTCGATTAGCCATCAAACTAGGTTAGTGTCTCCCGCGTCAGTTCGCACAGACACCGCGCGAAGGAAGTGGATGCAACTTAGCCTGCCACTGAAATGGAGAGAGAAACCAGTCCGGTCGACAGAGACCGCCGAACTGGGGTCCGAAGTCCTGACAGAAAGTTGGCCGGTGACAGTGAGTGCCGAAAACCTTAATTTAGGAAGTGAGTGACAAAGCCATTGTTCGGCTCCTGTCTGATGGACTTCTTACTCCTTTGCTTGAATCCAGAGTTCGTGTACTGTGTGGACTCCGTTTCTCAAGCGGTCGGCCACCCAAGAAACGCTCCCGCCTCCATCGAAAACGCACGACAAAGGTGCATCGCGGCGGCATCGTTGCTTGAAAGAATTAGTGACGGACTTGTTCCGAACACTTGCAGAATAACATCGGAGACCTTGTCCACTGGTTTTGGTTACGCTCCAGCTCAAAGGGAGCCAACCGCCGCTGCCTGTGTAAAGCGGAACCAACCGCTCGGTCGACCTCACGCCAACAATCTCAGCGACGCTCGGATCCGATTCGAAGATGTTACACTTAACGGAGTTTCGCCGAGAATTCTTCGAGCCCAGAGGAAGCATTCTCACTCGAACGCCGATCGTTTCCCTAATCCGCGGGGTTTTTGTAAGCTCTGTAGCTCGCCGAACAAATGTTGTTGCCAGGAGGAGCCGGCAGCGCCATTTCGCTGAACTTGTTCTTCGAATAGTTGCTTGCCAGGGAGTGGCATGACCACGCGACCGTTTTGTCCAGCACATGTCACCTCAGTCGCCAGGGAAGACTGCGGAAGTTGTTGGATCCCTTCCCGCACTTCTCCGAGGTACGAATGCGACGCATCCTTTGGCATACCATGACATTCGTTATCAGCAACGACCGACTATCTGAGAAAGTTCATCCGGCCACGTCTCTCGTATAGTATGCACGTACGCCGGGAACTCTTCCATCACAGACACGGACCGAGTCCGGGCCAGATCATCTCGGGAGCTTTAGGTTGATCAACGAGGCGGCGGAGGTTCCAACTCGCGGACGAATGAGTCCAAGTGAGCAACAATGACTCCACGGTGGTCCGAGTTTGGAGATCACTCCCATACACACTGGTTCACATGGTGGGCTTCCAGTAGCATTCGATGATTGGAGTTTTGTAGCGAACCTCAAAACCAAGAACGCTGTCGCCTACAGCCAAACTAGCGTGACCAGCATTTGAATTTCTCCTCGAATCGCAATCGATGAGTCGAACAGCGACGAGATGTCCAAGGGTACCCGTGATCCCGCGTTCTTTATTGTAACAGGTCAAAAGCGAGGAAACCCTGGACGGTTTCAGCTCCTACACTGATTGTCACTAATGCAGCTCGTTCGCTGGCCGAAGTCTCCGTGGAACTGGTGACCGCTTTCATCGGAGAAAGGTCCAAAACGCGCGTGGAATCGTAAAATCACCCGAATCGTAAATCTGATGAAGGTTTCTCCAGGCTGACTCTTTGGAACTCTGTCTTGGAGCCGGCGGCTGGCTTCGCACCTACGGCTATTAAGTGGAGCCACAATATCTCTGGCTCCGTCGCGCAATCGCTGCGACTCACAATGCGGAGGAGGGTTCGGAACCCTTGTTCGTCGGGGAGCCAGAGGATTTCTTTGACTTACATTAGACTCGGTGTCATCTCTCGAGGCTAGCCGTTTGATGTTTGCGCCTCCGAGGGAACTCCATTGTCCATTGGAGAATTTAGCACATGTAACATGTAGCACTGCTCCAGTGCAGACATATCCACACATACACACACTGCTCACGCCTGGTTTTTTCATTCAAATGCGACTGACTACCGCTAAATTGGCTAGAGGGTGCGGCAGCTCTGGGCGAACCATCTCGTCATCACGCGCCTCCAGAGACGCAGCGGTTGGAATTCCGAGTGATTCTCTCGAACCTCGATGCGAATAGCAGATTTTCTCGAGATTTGGGGAGTTGATCCGCGATTGGCAATCAAAGGAATCCCTCGCCTGAGGAATCCGTCGCACTCCCTCCAAACGACCCTGTGTCTGCTCGAGCAAGTCAAGTGTGAAGCGGAACTCAAAGATTTGTGCAAATCGCGAACGAATCCAGCGGGCCGACAGAAGCGGCGACGTATGGGACTGTATTGTGGAACGTCATGTTACTCGAATTAACATTACACATCAGAATAGCACTGACACGCTCGACAAGCTCTTGCGGTCTCATCAAATCCTACTTCGAATCCGCATTCAGGGGAGCTCGATCGGAGGTAACTCAAACATGCCACGGAGTTGCTCCCGATCCAGCAAGTGGGAGTTCTGTTGAACCAGGTTCCGGGAAAACTCAACCCCCCACGTCGAAGACGGTGAACCAATACGGTGCACTACGATCCGTTCGGTCGGGGACACTTCGTCCTGGAAATTCCGGGAGATCACCCTCGAGCATTTCTGAAATCGAAAAGACAAATAGATTTTGCGAGTCGAAACCCGCCGTCGACGTGATCCTACAGTGTGCGAATACGCGATCACTATGCGAGTGAGCTATCTCGCTACGTTAGCATAAATATTTCTGTCATCATTTCGTCCACTGTCGCGAGTCGATGGCGTCAAGCTAGCGCGCGTTTTCCGGTTCCATTCCTGAGCGGGACGGTGTTCTTGAAACTCTAGAGAAAAGGAAGACAAACTTGGCCTATCACGCGGACCCGAAGAGAGCTGATTCTTGTGAACAGGTACAGCCTCGTGAAATCTCCCCTGATTTCGTCCAAGCACC